>CM023487.1:15420558-16018492 GCA_013339685.2 Hyalomma asiaticum
TCACTGAAAAGATGGGGGCACAGTAAATGTCGTGCACCTTCATTATTTTGTTTTCTTCGGTTCACATCATGCGCGCATTTGGAATTTATTTGTGAGACCAATACCAGAGTCCGTCAAAGCATTGACGGGCTCTGCTAACACGTTTTAATTGAGCTTCGCCCCTAAAGGAAAGTTATTAGATTTGAAGTGCACAAAGTAGTTATTCCGAGTGCTGGCGGGTCGGGGTTCGACTTCTTTTAAGGTCTGAGGTTTGAGTCCTATCAAGCTCTTGGGCTCGGCTTTCATAGCATATTTAAGCCATCTACAAAGACTGCTCGATCACTAGCGCTGGTGTTCATTGGCAATCATTAAGCATTGGTAATCTTACACACGGCTGGCATGCTTTGGTTCGGTGTCGGGTTTCGTTGGGACGGGTGATATGATTATTTAGAATTGCTCCTAAATTAACATCGCCTCCCTTTCACTGCCTCTTGGTTCTCAACGGTGGTACCACCACCTAGGAAACGACGGAGCGAAGTCATCAGTTTTTCTACCAACAGCGGCTACGCCGGGTTTTCGACAAAATCATTTCCAAATCTATAAGACTTTCTCATTAATAAAATGCGATGACAGCGACACAATAGCGCTGTTCCTTTTCGGTCTCATATATGGTTCAAAGCGCGGCGCTGAGGAGGAGCAGCAGATTCGCGCTTCGGGTTCGTTTCAGCTTGCCCTCGCACAGCCTTCTCTCTTTTCTTCGCAGCTGTGTCTTCCACGATCGCAAATAAACAACCGAGACCCGCGACCACCGCTCCCGTTCGCTCGTTTGTACTTTCTCATTTTGTCTATAAACCACCACGCTTCTTGTGCGGGCGCCCTCTTACGTCATCGGGGCCGAACTTGAGCGCGAATCCATTAGAAAGCCTGACCGTGGACCCGGGCACGTTTTGCAGGCCAGTTGAAACTGGCTGTAGAACGCGCACGCACGCACGCACGCACACACGGAGAGAGGAGGAAGAACGCGGGAAAGGGTAAGGAAGTGGTAGCGATGTTGTGCCGATTCCGGCACTCAGCTTCAAAGGGGCACCCGATGAGAGACGCAAACGAGGAGCGTGGATTTTAAAAGGGTTATACACCCGAACAGCATGCGACCCCGTTTTTCATTTTGAGAATGCGGCTTGCTCGCGATGTGACGCACACCGCGCAACCGCAAACACTCCTCGACCACCGGTTGAGAGGAATTGTAAGAATGAAGAACAGCACCGTCACAGAGCCCTCCTAAATTCATCAGGCACGAAGCTTCCCTTCTGGCCACTGTAAACACGCACGTCAGCTGGGTCAAGCGGAATCTGCTCACAGTGATGTTTTTCGGGAGCGTGCAAAACAACGAGCGGTGGTCACCTATTTGTAAACAAATGAGCGTTGGGGAAGTGCTGTGTATGTTCACCTAGTTGCGGTCCTGCAGCGTGCTCGATATCACGTATTACGTGAGCGAGGGATACCACTTAGCACTCTCCAGTCAGACCTCCAGTCAGGAGAAGGGGGGGGGGGGACTGCTGTTTATATGCTAAATAGTATCTTCGATTGCTGCTAAGATACTATCAAGCATATTTTTAAAATAGCAGTTAGAAAGTGTAATAACTGCTATATTTAGCGAAAACAATTATACTGACAAACAGTACCACTTGGCACCCTTCGGTGAGACCTCCAGTCAGGAGAAGGGGGAAAGGGGGGGGGGGGACTGCTGTTTATATGCTTAATAGTATCTTCGATTGCTGTTAATATGCGATTAAGCATATTTTTAAAATAGCAGTTAGAAAGTGCAATAACTGCGATGTTTAGAGAAACCAATTACTGACAAGCAGGTGCTTTCCTGCCTCATATAGTCAAGGCCTTCAGAAGGTGCCCGCACCCCACGCAAGAGATCGCTAGCTCCTTCCAGTTTATGCCTTTTGCACAGGCCGTCTTACCTTCCTTGAGGTCAGTCCCCGAATACATTGTTGCGGAATCGTCGAATGGCTCATAGAGCGCAAAGGCCGGCGTCCGTGGCAGCGGAACGGTGTTTGCCAAGAGAATACATCATCTGCAGCCCGCTGGGAGCTAGGGAGCCTACTGGGAGCAAGCGCAGTGCGCCGCGGCAGCGAACTTCCGAATAATTTGGTCATTCTCACTGGAGAGTGAACCAGAAGCGTTTACAGTCTGTTTCAGTAGTTCCGTGCAGCAGAGCCAAGGCTACGAGGCCATCGAGCGCATAATTCTTCCGAAGCGAGACGAAATGACATTGTTCGGACACGCACACCCCGTCTCATCTTCCTCCTTTCAGGGCTGCAGCTGCCACTGCTGCGCCCGCCATTGGCAGATGACAAGCCGCGGAAGGACACGTTTAACGTGTGTTCGCCATCCGGATTGGCCGAAGAGGGCTGCTTCCACGGTGCTGCACGAAACTTCTGAAACAGACTACAGATCACTGCCCGCTGCTAACAGGAGCGGTCGAAATGTCCCATGTCGCCTGACAAGTTGCCCAATCGCGCATATTGTAAGCTTCGCCGCATGACACGCGTGCTCTGCCGTGAAATTAACGTTCCTGTGCTGCGGTGAGTTTAACACTGCGGCAAAGGTGACACTTGCGTGCCGCGGCGAAGTTGGGAGTTGTGTACTGCCGCGAATTTAACACTTGTGTGCTGCAATGTATTTAGCCTTTGTGCGCTGCAGTGAATTTAACCCCTATGTACTGCGCTGAAGTTAACCCATCTGTGCTGCAGTGATGTTAACGCTTGTGCACTGCGGCTAAGTTGACACATGTGTGCCGCGGCGAAGCTAACCTGTGAATCTTCACAGTTCTCTCTCTATTCGACTGTCCTTTTTCCAGAAACGACATTGTGGGTGTAAGCGGAACATATTTGTTGGTCTTCCATGCCCATGTTTAGTAGCGTGTTTCCCTGCAAATGAACATAAAATTCTTTGAAGGACATTGAAATATCCGGAAAATATTCTATTCAATTCACAATTTGAATTCGCTTCGCAACCAAAATTTTACCATTCGCACGGCCCCACTTGTACGTCATGATAACTGACAAGCACTGATAAGTACTGATGATTAGCGATGATAACTGACAAGCATGATACTTTGCGCTTTCGCGGCTCGCCTTCTCTCGGGATCAGGTACCACCGTGTCCTGATATTGCTTCCTTAATCGGCGGCACACGGTGTAGGTACGCTTAGAATGTGACGCCAGCGGCGTATCGGAGGACGTTTCGGGGAGTTATAAATCTTCCCCTCCACCCCCATCTCACTTCGCCACTGTCATTTACCCTGAGTCCAACGTGTACCTTCAAGCGCTCAATCGACGCCGTCACTGCAGTTCAGGAGGGGGGGAGGCTTCCGATTTATCGTTTCACGAGACTCACACCGGGATATACGTATAAGATGTTCCGCTCTAATAATTTAGAACAAACTCACTTGCAGAGTTTCACGAAAGGCGACTGCCGACCGATTGGCATGTCAGCACGTGGCGACAAAGTGGCGATAAGAGACTGCTCGAGGACTTGATAAATATATTACGCTTTGGTTTGTTCAATTCGCTGTTTAGTTTCTGTATGTGCACGACTTTGCAGAACGGAACAGCTTCTTGCCCATTCAAGAAATTATTATTATTATTATTATTATTATTATTATTATTATTATTATTATTATTATTATTATTATTTGCTGTCGGATTCCTCCAGCTGAAGAAATTGCCAGTTGCGTAAAGTGGGCGATCCCCCTTTCCCTATTTTTTTTTGGGGGGGTGGGGGTGGAAGAGTCGTGGGTGCGCTAGTACGTGGCGCACAACTTGACAGCGATAGTAGGTTATTAAGCCAGTAATCAGAGGTACGGCTAATTAATTCTTGATAATGAGGCAATCGATTCCGACAGAAATATTTCCTCATTTGCTTTAGGTAGCTACTATATATCAAAACACTATTGGTCCTTCTGGGTCATCTTCTCCCATATCTCTCTTCCTTTTCTTTTTTTTTTAAGCCCGTGACCAGAGTTCGCCCGGTTCCCGTGTCCAACGGTCTTCCCAGCCGAAGAGTGCGCGACGACCACGCGTAATTCCGCTCACGCCAGGGCTATACAGCGAGATACACGGTAAGCCGGGAGCAGAAAGGGAATGCCTGGAACGTAAAATTTCTATTAGTTTCCCGGAAAAAAAAATAATAAATCACGAAAGGAGCGAATGCGCGCACAAGGACAGCGCTACGGGCCGAGAACTCAGGCGGCGATGAGTTTTTAATAAAACTAGAACCGCTGCGACCGAGAGAGAGAGCAGAACACGTGGGAGCGATAGGTGCGACATGCGCGGCGACTATATGCGGCATTTCCTCCTTGGCTAACGCGCACGATAGGACGAGTTTGTGCCGTTCCCGGGACGACCATCAAACGCGTCTCTCTTATAATATAACGGGTCCGCACCGTTGGGAGGCGTCTTTCGTTTCGATGGAAGTTCTCGAATGAACTGGGGGGAGAGAGAGAGCGAGATCGGAAGGAGGGGGGAAAGGTGTATTACAGGGAGCCGGCCAGAACCGGCCGGATCCGGTTCTAGCCGGGATCGAGACCTCGTGTCCGTATCGAGGGAGCAGTTTGGTGACGACGACCTTGCCTGTCACGAGGCGCCGTCAAAGCCGTCGTCTCCGCCGACGCCGGGAGACATCGCGTGCTGTCCGCGGCGCCGCTTCTCCGAAGCAAGAGGAAATGGAAGGTGTAGCTCGGTGTCTTGGCTGTGTAGCTGTGGGTTCGGTATTATTACCGTTAGCGCCGTATTACCATATTACCCTACTTCCGGAGGAGAGCGCTAAAAAAAAAAATGAGGAGTATAGATGTGGACAGGAAGGACAACGCACCACGTACGTTAGCTTAAAGATGTATCTACTAAGCTAGATCAATAAATTAATCATCGAAATTATGTTTGTGTGGTTAATCAGACATACACGCACACACACACAAGCTGTGACACTATCTCTACAGAAGTTGTCACAAGAAGCCGAAAATAGGACTTCTCCTTTAAATTATTTCTAGATTGCAGCAGCGCACACTGGTGCAAGCCCGGGTGCCATTACACACCCCCCCCCCCCGCCTCCCCTCCCCCTATCAAACTATCTCAAAAGGTCGTCAGGTCCTACACAATAATTGTGCAGGACCTGACGACCTTTTGGGCTAAGGAAAGGACACTGTTTTCTGTAGCCCTTGAGGCAGCACGGCTTAGCGTCCAGTGGTAGGGGAAACGTGAGAGTGGAAGGGACAGAAAATCCATAGTGGAGGACTCTGGAAATTTTCGACCACATGGGCAGGGATTTATACACTGTCCAACACCCCCCCCCCCCCCCCCCCGAAAAAAAAAGAAAAATAATTACTCCATCTCCAGCTAAAGGGGACCACGAGGCGATGCGAAGCAGCACGGGGGGTGCACACCTCGTTTGCATCGGTTTGACGCTAGCAGGTGCAATATCCTCCTTGAGCAGACGCTGCCTGCGTCAGCGTTGTCTCCCGCGGGCGAGGGCGCGTTCTCGTTCCTTGCGAGCTGGTAAAGCGTTCATGATGATGATTGTGGTTCGGTTAGGAAAGGACGCTAATTTCTGCAGCCCATGTAGGGAGCACGGCTAAGCGTCTGTGGGGGTGGGGGAAAGGGAGTGAAAGAGATAGAGAGGAGAGAAAGGCCGTAGTGGAGGGCTCCGGAAATTTAGACCACCTGGGGTTCTTTAACGTGCACTGACAACGCACAGTACACGGGCCTCTGGCATTTTCGCCTCCATCGAAAATGCGACCGCCGCGGCCAGGATCGAACCCGCGTATTTTGGGTGGCAGCCGAGTACCGTAACCACTACACCACCGCGGCGGACGAAGCGTTCATCGAAGAAGAAAGCGTTTCCATAGTCAACGCGCGCCGTTCGGAGAGGAGGAATGCCGAGAGGAGATGAGACAAGGATAGGAGGGGGAGGAGGATGCGCATGCGCAGTGCGGGTGTGGACGCCGCATGGCGGATGGATGGAGGGAGGGACGGAGTGACATAGCCCCGACCGTAAGCTGCTTCCCATAAATTCTCTGATAACCAATGGCTTTATATCCACACAGCCCCGTCTACTGCTTACATCATGGGTACCACCCCCCCCCCCCCCAAAAAAAAAAAATAATAATTCTGGTAAACCCCTGCATGTGGGCTTCAGTATACGGGATTCTGGCATTTTCGATTGCATCGAAAATGCGGCCGCCGTGGACGTGTGTGAATCCGAGCGAGTCCTATGAGTCCGCAGTCAACAGCATCAGGTTTTGTATGAGCACTTTGCTTAACAAGTATTTACGTAGTATAAGCAACGCTAGAAAGTAGTTTTCTTTTATTATTTTCTTTTGCCACGCTACAACGATAGGAGCCACAGCGCTACACCGATAGGTTTCAAGGGAGTCTGGCGGTCATCCAGGAACGAACCGGGCCTGTGGCGCAACGGATAACGCGTCTGACTACGGATCAGAAGATTCCAGGTTCGAATCCTGGCAGGCTCGCAATAACTTTTTGGGGCCTCTTCATTTTTTTTTTTTTTTTTTGCGCAATAACATGAAACGGCACACGGCACGCTCTCACTTTTCACAATGTTCGTAAAAAATGAGGCTCTTACTGTAATTTTCAAGGCGAAAGTCCTACATGTCTCATTCAAAAGCGTCGCTCAGTGACCTTGGAGTCGACACGGAACGGTGCGATATGCGGTATAAACTATATCACGCGACCCAAGGAAGGCCACAAGCGAACAAAAGCCTGCCAGCTGCGTGTATAAGAGGCGATTTATGACTGTCAGAGCTATTTGTGCCATCAGTTAATGATTTTTAGTGATGACTGGTGACTAACACTGATAAGTATTTGATATCATGAGTAGGAATTATCGAAAACAAAGAGAAAATGGATGGGTTAAATAGCCTGTGCGACTGAACCCCAAGGCCTCCTACGACTCGAACTCGTGACCTTGCTTGGACCAATTGCTTGGACGTCTGGCGGTCGTCCAGAATCGAACTGGGCCTGTGGCGCAACGGATAACGCGTCTGACTACGGATCAGAAGATTCCAGGTTCGAATCCTGGCAGGCTCGATGTAACTTTTTGCGGTTACTCTTTTTTTTTCTTTCTTTTTTTTCCCTGCAATTACACGAAAGGGCACGTTCTCACTTTTGACGATGTTCGTAAAAAAATGAGGCTGCTACTGTAATTTTTAAGACGGAAGGCTTACATATCTCATTGAAAGACGTCCCTGAATGACTTCGGCGTCGACACGGAACGGCAGGATATGTGGTACATGTATCACGTGACTCGAGGAAGGCCACAAGCGAACCAAAGCCTGCCAGCCGCGTGTATAAGAGACGATTTATGATTATCACAATTATTTGTGTGATTAATTAGCGGTCTATAGTAATAATTGGTGATTAATTAATATTGATAAGTAGTTAATGTTATCATCATCATCAGCCTGTTTAGGTCCACTGCAGGACGAAGGCCTCTCCCAACGATTTCCAATCCACCCTATCCTGAGCGAGTTGGTTCCACTTTATGCCCGCAAACTTTTTAATTTCATCGCTCCATCTAACCTTTTGCCTACCTCTTTTGCGTTTTCCCTCTCTTGGTATCCATTCCGTCGCTCTTACTGTCCACCTATTATCCTTCCTCCTCATGACATGTCCTGCCCAGGTCCACTTCTTTCTTTTAATTGATAGAATAATATCGGCTACTCCTGTCTGTTCTCTGATCCATTCCGCTCATTTTTTATCTCTTAGCGTTACCCCTATCATTTTTTTTTCCATTGCACGTTGCGTGCTCCTTAGTTTCATCTCTAGTTTTTTCGTCATTCTTCATGTTTCTGCACCATACGTTAGTACTGGGAGAATGCAGTGATTGAATACGTTTCGCTTTAATGAGAGCGGTAAGTTTCCGGTCATGATTTCGTAATGCCTTCCGAATGCGCTCCAGCCCATCCTTATTCTACGGAGAATTTCTTTTTCCTGGGTAGGTGTTCCTGATATTAACTGTCCCAGATATATATCTGGGACAGTTAATGTTACATAAATTATCAAAAACAGTGGCGGGGTGGTGTCAACCCGCCACCTGTCAAACGGTTACACGTGCCGGCCAACGTGAAAGACAACTGTTAAGGCGTTCTAGCTCTTCCTTGTGTAAGGTAATCGACGGCTGACTCACGCGAGCACATCGACTATTGCTTGTATGCCATGCCTCGACCATTACACGCGCTTATTCATCAAATGTGTTGCTTTGCATAGTGAACCCTTACACGCTAGCTCGCTTTTCTGTCGGTCTAGGCAGACCTAGTGCTGTTGGCCGGGGTGAATAGGCAACGCATAGGGTTACTGTGTGAATCGGAGACGGGTTCGATCCCGGCCGCGGCGGTCGCATTTTCGATGGAGGCGAAAGTGCCAGAGGCCCGTGCTCTCTGCGTTGTCAGCGCACGTTAAAGAACCCCAGCTGGTCAAAATTTCCGGAGCCCTCCACTGCGGCCTTTCTCTCCTCTCTCTCTTTCACTCCATTTCCCCCACCCCCACGGACGCTGAGCCGTGCTCCCTACATGGGCAGCAGAAATTAGCGTCCTTTCCTAACCGAACCACAATCAATCAATCAAATTTCCGGAGCCCTCCGCTACGGCGTTCCTATTCTATCTCTTTCAGTCTCTTTACCCTTCCCCTACGCACGCTTACCCGTGCTCGTGACATGGGCTGCAGAAAATTAGCATCCTTTCCTTAACCGAACCACAATCATCATCATCACCATCATTTTAGATGTCCGCTGCGGGGGTCTATAAATAGAAAGTGGTTATGGTACTCGGCTGCTAACCCAAAAAACGCGCGTTCGATCCCACCCGCATTTTCGACGAAGGCGAAAATGACAGGCCCGTGTACTGAGCGGCGTCAGCGCACGTTAAAGAACCCCAGCTGGTAAAAATTTCCGGAGCCCTCCACTACGACGTTCCTCTTCTATCTCTTTCGTTCCCTTACACCCATGGACGCTAAGCCGTGCTCCCGACATGGACTGCAGAAAGTAGCATCCGTTTCTTAAAAGAACCCCAGCTGGTCAAAATTTCCGGAGCCCTCCACCTACGACGTTCCTCTTCTACCTCTTTCATTCCCTTACACCCACGGACTCTGAGCCGTGCTCCCGACATGGGCTGCAGAAAATAGCGTCCTTTCCTTAAAAGAACCCCAGGTAGTCTAAATTTCCGGAGCCCTCCACTACGACGATCCTCTTCTATCTCTTTCGTTCCCTTACACCCATGGACGCTGAGTCGTGCTCCCGACATGGACTGCAGAAAGTAGCGTCCTTTCCTTAAAAGAACCCCAGGTAGTCCAAATTTCCGGAGCCCTCCACTACGACGTTCCTCTTCTACCTCTTTCATTCCCTTACACCCACGGGCGCTGAGCCGTGCTCCCGACATGGGCTGCAGAAAATACCGTCCTCTCCTTAAACAAACCACAATTATTGTCATTATTTTAGAACAAGTGTGAGCGACGTAGGGCAACGACATCCTACTATAGGACAGCTGTGCTTAGAACAAATCGTGAACGATTCAGAGTACATAGTACTCTACTATGGTACCGAAGAGCAGAGAAAAGACGATGAAAGTATGAGAAATCCAAGCGACTGCCATTGCAGCGACAGCTGTACGAAGAGCGGAACAGCGATTCGCCATGCGTTTCTCTCGTGTTCCTCCCGTGTTTATCGTCTAGATTTTCTAATTCTTTTCGCTTAGTTTGATCCCATTATGCGGTTATTCACCCTTAGTGCGCAACCTTTATTTTATTACACCTATCTGGTTTATCTTGACCATTCTTAATCTTGATATATCGAGTTTACTTTGAACCACTGCTCAACGGTTTTATGTCAATTCATCGGGGTACGTAAATATGTGTTGCTACGGCGCAGTGATTCGCCTGTTGTTCCCGCGTGTTTCTCTTCAGCGTTTTCCAATCAATTTTTGCTTGATTTGATATCATTATGCGATTATTTAACCTTAAAGGGATCGTGAAAAGAATTTGGAGATGCCGGTTTGTAATTTTCACTGCTTCAATACGCATTCGACAAGTCGATTCCGAAATATTTCGGCGAAATATTCAGTGCACATTTAACAACGCCCGTTTTAAATCTCAGCTTTCTTGCGCTCCCGAAACGACTATGCGACACTACCGGCCGACGTGGTACTATTTGGTGACGTTGAGTTAAGATATTTTTAAGTTCAAAGGCACAGTGAACTCGCGTTTGCCCTAAAGGAATCGATTTACTTGAAAGCTAGAAAGGGAGAAAATACTTGGAAACCGTGCGGTGCCACCATTCGGAAGAAAAGCGGCAGCACGGTTTGTTTTCCCATGGCCTCCGAGGGCGCGCCAATCTCGGAGGTATGACGGCTACTAAGATGACGTCATCTGCAGAGTTGAGGGGAACGAGCGCAGTGAAACCGAAACCGCGTTTTTTATCGCTCTAAATCAACGCACACGGTGCAACGGAACAATGCATATTGTTGATTGGAGGGTCAGGATCCCGAATACGCACTTAGTACAAAATGTTCAGAAAACGTTTCACGACCCCTTTAATGCGTATCTTTCATTTTGTTATAATAATCTGAGTGAATGTTAACCATTCTTATTTTGGATCCATTTTAACCGGTTTCGGTCTGTTACGAACGTGTTTTGGCCGTGTTTTCAAATGTTGTTTTCTGAGCGTGACTACGACATGAAATATGAAACGCCGACAGCCCCCTAATGTGCATCTCACTTTAAAGTTATGGGCATGAAATATTTGCTCCCAAAGACGGACACGGGAGGCAAGGATACGGCTCGGCTCCTGCCCGTTTTCGACACCTTCGCACACTTCGTCGCACGAGACACGACTGATGCTGCACTGTCGAGCGAACCCCGCCACGGTGGTCTAGTGGCTATGGTACCCGGCTGCTGATCATAGGGTCGCGGGATCGAATCCCGGCCGCAACGGCTGCATTTCGATGGAGGCGAAATGTTGAGGCCCGTGTACTGTGCGATGTCAGTGTACGTTAAAAGAACCCCAGGTGGTCGAAATTTCTAGAGCCCTCCGCTACGGGGTCTCTCATAATCATAGCTGGTTTTTGGGATGTAAAACCCCACAAATCAATCAATGACTGTCGAGCATGTCTTGATACGTGGTTAGAGGCGCGAGTCGGAGGTACGCGTGGAGCTTTGACCGCCAACACGGTAAAGGTTCGTTGGCCGTGGCACTCTGCCATGTAGTATAGGTGCGGTTTGGTTTAGGGGAGGTTGTTGTTCGCTGCCAGGACGCTCGAGCACTACCTCTTGACCGGCGACATATATAACGACCGAGGGGTCGGATAAAACTGTAATCGCGTAGCAGACTTTCATCATCGCAGCTCGTACGTGCGACTCCGCGCTTATCACCTCCTCGCCGAAACGCGACGATAACGCGGTAAAAACACCTCTCTACATGCATGCACAATGCGCAGTTGAGCGGCTGCGACAAACCGTATCAGCGGCAGGGAAATGACCGATGAGTACGGGTACAATCGAATATCGCCTGCCGCGTGTGTCAACACTGGTCGAACAATCAAGTGAGCGCTGTATGTGTGAGGTTCAACAAGGGGCCATTGCACATTACACAGCATCGATCTGTAGCATCGACCACCTTCGTGAAAACGCGAGGAGGATACGATTGGACATGGTCTAGTTGTGCGTCCAATATCAATATCTCATTTTATTGCAACCAGTGTAAACTCGAAACAAAGTAATGACACATAAGGAACTGTGCTCTTTAGATACACATGTGCTTATTTCATTATTGCGCTACAGTGGTCCCACTGAGCGCAATAACTGCATGTCCAACCCAAGAAAAAAAAAGACCATTTTAAACGGACGCAATGCTTTTTGTTAGCCGTGACATTTGATGTACCGGGTTCCTTGAATTGAAATGCACAGAATGCACAGAAACGCAGGTTTGGTCGAGGCGAGCGGTGAAAGGTACGAAACGTCGCACAACACCGTCTGGACAAGAGAAGTCTCCACGCTACCGTACAAGCTTCGCGATTCTTGTCATGCGTACCGAACACCCATATCATTAGACAATTCAGCAGGCCAGGGAGGCCACACCGACACTCATACATACAGCATAGATATCGCGTCGCTGTCGCTTAGTAGTCTCTCTGAAATACGGATAGAAAATATTCGTTCAGCTATGCACTAGTGGAGCTTATGGTCGGGGCTATGTCACTCCCTTCCCCCATCCATCCATCCGCCGTGTGGCGTCCATACCCGCACTGCTCCCCCTCCTCTCCTTGTCTCATCTCCTATCCTCTCGGCACTCCTCCTCTCCTCTACGAACGGCGCGTGTTGACTATGAAAACGCTCTTTCTTCGATGAACGCTTCACCAGCTCGCAAGGAACGAGAACGTGCCCTCGCCCGCGAGAGGCAACGCTGACACAGGCAGCGTCTGCTAGCGTCAAACCGATGCAAACGCGGTGTGCACCCCCGTGCTGCTTTGCATCGCCTCATGGTCCCCTTTAGCGGGAGATGGTGTAATTTTTTTGTTCGCATCCCCACTGCTTGCATTCGGATATATGTACAGTACCGCGATATGATGATGATTGTGGTTCGGTTAGGAAAGGACGCTAATTTCTGCAGCCCATGTAGGGAGCACGGCTAAGCGTCCGTGGGGTAGGAGGAAAGGGAGTGAAAGAGATAGAGAGGATAGAAAGGCCGTAGTGGAGGGCTCCGGAAATTTAGACCACCTGGTGTTCTTTAACGTGCACTGACAACGCACAGTACACGGGCATCTGGCATTTTCGCCTCCATCGAAAATGCGACCGCCGCGGCCGGGATCGAACCCGCGTATTTTGGGTGGCAGCCAAGTACCATAACCACTGCACCACCGCGGCGGACCCGCGATATCTACCAACGCACATCTGCGATCAACAGCTTAATGCGCAAAGATCTCTGAAGCACTTCACGTATACTCTATAGTCCTCAGCACTTCGAAAAGGAAGAACGGGAGAAGGGGGAGGTAAAGTGTGCTAGGTGAAGCACTGAACAGATTACATGTATCTGTTTCTGGTCCTAAAAGGACTTCCGCTGCATACAGCCAGCAGTGGAAGTACTTTTACTTCTATTACTCAGAGGCAACCTCTGAATAATAGAATTAAAACTTCTGTTGAACTTCTATTATTCAGAGGCAACCGGCGCAGATTCGTGGGTTTGGAAACTACGACTCACTCACTCACTCGCTTGCCTCTCTTCTTTCTTCTCTCTGTCCCTTCAATTCCCCCACCCCCTTAGTGCTTCGGTTGAGGTGTCATCACTGAGAGACAGTTACCGTGCACTCTTCACCCTATTTCCTTCACTTCTAGAATCTCTACCTTTCTCTCTCTCTCTCACTCACTCACTCTGCCTGCCTGTCTTCCCAGGGTCATTGCAGGAAGGGACAACATCTAGCATCCATAAGGTAGACGCACCTTTACACAACCTCACTCATTCATAATTTAGACCGTTATACAAATGTACAGAGGCAGCCTCGCAACCAATGCACAAGACACGTTCAAATCTCACCAATAATAGCTATATCGCGTATTAATAACTTAACAGATCTCATAAATGTGCACCAAGTAAGCCCACAAATTTAATAACATTGGTCTGCAAAATGTTCATCTACAACGCAGCGTAGACGGTGTAGTGGAGGAAAATTGCTGGTAATAGGAGCTATAATTACTCGATGTTATACTACCGGGTGGACTCTTGGTAAATTCTTCCCGCTTATTTGCCGACTTACACGTAAGCCTAGCAGCACGAACGACTCGAGGTAGCACAAATCTTGTAAAACAAAGGGAATAACGTCGGCGTAAAAAAAAAAGTTTGGCAGCGGGTAACTGCGAGCATCAGTGCACACAATTGTTCCACGAGCGGACAGCAAGGAGCACATTCCACTCACCAAGACCCTGCACGTGACGCGGTTGACGAACACCGAACCGACGTCGGCGGCTGCCTGCGGAAGCACAATCATGGCTCCAACACCCGGCGAAACAAAAACCACACTTCTCGTATTTCCTCTCAAAATTCAACCTTTCAGTACTCTCAGCCAAACGCTCACACGGCGTGCGAGCCGACGCAGGCAAGCTGCACGGGGAGCGAGCGCTATCCCGATCGGCGGGCTCGCCCGGGCGCGCGCAGACAGTGCAGGGAAACCCGCCTGCCGACGACCATCCCTCGTCTCCCTTTCTTGCCTTTTTTCCCCCCGACGCTTCTTTCTTTCCTTCTCCTCCGCCTTTCGACTTCCATTTACCTCTGACGCGCTTTCTGTCCTTCGCTTTGTTTTTCCCCGCGGGAAAGACTGCTTTCAGGGTTGCCTCCCCTTTACCTTGGTGCTCTCTACTCCTTTTTTTTTCCCCTATTTTTTTCTCTCGCCAGGGCACTTGTCACGCTCTTTCACCGTCGCACCGACCGCTATCGCGCGCTACTCTGTCCCTCCCTTCTTTCCTTTTGCTTCCATCATTTTTTGTCCGTATTTCGATGCATAGCACGCAACTCTTTCAGGCTACCTTCCCTTTCCACCCTTTTTTTCTTTCTCCTCCTTATTTCCCGTTCTCCCGTCGTTGCGTGCCCCGCGCGGCCGCAGCCCTTTCCCCCTCTCGGCGGGAGTCAACAGGTTGGTTCGCGGGGCGAGCCCGCTCTCTAGTCGAGCTCTCAGGGAAAAAAGGGGACGACGCCGAAGCGAAGGGATCTCTCCCCATCCCGCTCCCTTTCCCGGGGCTGCATTGCTTGTTTAGTGGTGGGGGGTACCCATGTTTTCTCAGTGTTTCCGTCGCTCGAGGCCTGCCTTTTGATAAGGCGCGTTGTTGCGCCGCTGGTGTACCTGTATACGTTTATTAGCGAGGCAAGTGACCGCCTGGAGCGTTGCACTGACCCCACTGCCCGCTCCCCCTCTTTTTTCTGCCCCTTACCGCGGCACTGTGTCGCGCAAAACGGTGCAGCGCATTTGATGCTCAAGAGAATGGCTTGTATGGGCGAGTAATTTGGTAAAAAAAAAAACATCAGCAAAAAAAAAAAAAGAGGAAGAACCTTGAGGCAGATAATAGACATACACGGACAGGAAGAGTGCTAGACTAACAACAGATTTATATTTTTCAAAAATAAAAAACGCGCCCACATAGACAAAACAGAGCAAGCGTGAAAGCACAGGAGGTCTCCCTAAGGCAATCTAACTACACGCGACCAATTTTATGAAAAAACGAAGCTCTGCTGTTCAAGACAACAGATGGCACGCTGACACATATGTCCGGTCCCAGTCTGTAGATACGAAAGGCTTCAATTATCTCACGTTCCGTTTGCCACTTAACAATCCCAAATGTACAGAAGTTGCTGAAGAGGGGGCCGCAACTACATACCGCACAATTAATTGGTAGACTGGCACTCGTGGTAATCTAGTGCAAGTCGTCGAGACTCCGGACAGCAGAAAACACTATAAGAAAAAAAAGCAGGTGTCATTCTTTCGCCGGCGTTCCAGGATTGGGCTGCTAAATTCAATACGCAAGCTGCCATATGTATGCCTGGTAACGGACCATCGGTCCAGTCCCACTGTTCTTTCAACAGTTTCAGCCTATGGCATCCACCAGAACTTCTGCACTTTCAGTGAATAAATCTGCGTTGTATTGTATCGCGAAATAGCGAATTCCTTGGTGGGTGCAGCGCAATAATATTTGGCTCACATGTTCACCGATGCCGAGGCTTTTGCGTGTGTGTGCACGTTTGTACGAGGGCTAGTCGACATTTTACATGACCATTCGTAGGAAAACTGCGCTTGTACACGCTGTTCGCAAGATTGACTACACCATCGTTAGGTCGGTAAGCTGCATCACAGGAAAGCTAACATTACTGTGAAAATGGCCTATAGCATACAGATATGTGAGGCAGTCCAATAAGAACTTCGCATTTTGAAGATACTAAACATGCGCATTAACCATCATCGCCGGGTCGCAGACATGCTTCGTCCCATGGCTCCCGCCTTTTGTTAAGTGCAATCAGCAACTACAAACTCCTTGTGACAGTGCTGCCCGGTTCGAAAGGGTGAGTGAATCCACTCACACTCATCTCCCCATATGGGCAAGCCGCATTTCAGCAAGGGTAAATGTGACTGATTTCATAACGCATTGGCCGGTAACTCAAGATATTCTGATCATTAAAAGACCAATACCAGCGCTCCGAGTTCTGCAACTGCGCAGAGCTTCAAGTACGCGCATCGACGCGACTCAACCCAAAGTTTTTTCAGCCGCCCTTGCACATAGGTCGCACATGGGCACGCAACGAGTGATGCGATTGGCTTTCCCCAACTAACCTAAGGACCGCAGGGCCACCCACCTAAGCCACCTAAACTTACTGTATACAGCCACCTACAGCCGCCAGTATCGTCGCAGCACCTGGCGGCAGACACTCAAAGTAGGCCAGAGAACACCTACAGAAGTGTGGGGCTGTAGGCTCCCTAGTCGTCGGGCTGCACTACCAACACGGTGTGTACAGCGGCTCTAGGGATTTATCCCTATATCTAGGGTATTATAGTGTCATTTGGGGATTCGGTGCCGGTCATAAAATCTAGGGATTTCTGTAAGGCCCAGGAAATGCCTGCTGCGAGCTGATACGGCAGTTTGCACTGTTTTTTATTTCTCACTTAAAAGAGCATCGGTGTTCCGGGGGGCCGAGAGAAGGCGAAGGCAGTGATAACGCGAGATAATCATCTGCCGCCCACTCAGATGAAAAACGAAACCTTCTCTTTGTGAGCGTTCCGCAGGGGCGCGCGTGTAATCTTGAGCGCAGTGTGAACTACAATTGCTCTGTCAAGCAATTTTCCTTGTTAGTGCCTGGATAAACATGATTGTTCACGCACGCCAGGTTCCTTCACCGTACAGTGTTGAAAAGTTGTAAGCTGGGCTCTCTCGTACATTCCAACCTATATGCATTATCTCTGCCCGTCTTTGCGCACAGTTCGCCAAAATATGTTACCATGCTGTTCCTTGTCAAGTGGCAACTTCTGGACCAGAGGACCTTATGCAAGGTGAATCGAATAGAAAGACAGTGAAAGTGTATGACCAAAAATAGTTGGCCACCATGGGAAGCTGATCATAGTACAAACCATTGCTGTCAACCAGTACAAAAGGCCCCTGCACGGGAAGTTGATCCAAAGGCAGAGCTACCGTCTAGCAGTAACACGGGACACTTGCCTTTCTATTGCAGGTCATGCAACGCTCGTTGCATACGTGGTCACTCAAAAATCAACCGCCACCAACGCCCGTTGCATACGTGGTCACTCAAAATCAACCGCCACCACGGAAAATATCACCCATTTCTGTCGGCTCTCCGAAGACAGCACTGAATGTAGCCCTTTTATGTACCATTCCTCCACAGAAAATTTGGGGAAAAGAGCGGAAGCTTCCATTAATGAGCTGATTTCTGCCACCACGAAAATTAAGAATGAGTGGGCCGAAAGGAAAACTGCGTTTACTAGACTTTTTTACACGCGAACTAGCGAAATTAACGACATGAATATTACAATCTAGGAATTTTTTGTACAACTTAGGGATATATTGAGGCTCAATCTAGGGTAAAAGCGGTGACCTAGATTGGCATCACTGGTTGTGGCACAACGGCAGTGGTAAGAACGCAACACAATCAATTCCAGAGCTTCCTTTGTGCAGTGTGCTTCGCGTAATATATGGCGTGACTGATTTAATAACGATGTGACACGTTGTTTCGTCGTGTTTACGATGTGTCACTAATAGCCAGTGACAGATTGTAAAAAAAAAGGGGGGGGGGGGGGGGTTGAAGAAAGGAATCCCTCAAGGACCTTTTAATTCATGCACACTTTCTCCTCGTCATACGATGCGTCAAACTGTATCATCTTCCCTATCTACGCGTTTTGCAAACACTTCCAGTCTCGCAGCATTTAGAGCGTGATCGTAAGGTTGACATTGCGTTGTGCAAAACTGCACCACTCCCACATACCACATACATTAGGTGATTGGAAGTGCCTTCATAAGTCGTTAGTAACAATTCCAGATTACTCAATAAACCATCACTTTCTTTAAAAAAGTGTCCTATAACACCTTGATTTGTAACATCCGTGTTTTCATTCGTAATAGCTATTATTATGTGATTAGAAACGCCTCACTGATAGTATTTATAACTGTTCATAGCTATTACTGCATAATCAGAAACATTGCATAATGCTTTATTGTTATAATCTTGTTTGTCTGACCATTCCCTTCTTGAGCATCTGTTGACCCTTAAGGTATTGTCAACATAAATACTGTCTCTCAGTCATACGACATGCCGCGATGCTTTCACAGTGGAGCAGAGGTAATTTCGTTTCCACGCCGCAGGTCACGGGTGCCCTAAGCACGCGGCGCAGCAGTGGCGCCACCTGCTTTTAGTTGCACAAATTGGCTGCGTCAACAAAGGATCCCAGTTAGTGCTGGTCTTCTCATTGCTCCTAGCAATGCAGCAGTACCAAAGTCCACTCCTACCCGGCCATTTCAAGTACCCGGTCATTTCAAACACAAACCTGAAAGCACAAGTTGATGTTTTCACCCCAAGCACATGGAGAGTCATGAAACGAAGCATCTTTCTGGCAGCACTCTGCATCCACATTTTAATAGAATGTTAAAACAAAAGAAACTGTGGTTCATATTTCTGGAGAGTGTAACATCTATAACAACGTGTCAGAGAATGTTTTAAAACCACTCTCATCCCTTGCATGGAGTTCACCAAGCACCACTGTAATGTCCATCAAAAATGCCATGGTGTACTAAAGCAGGAATCACGACACTATTCCAATGTGAGGATGCTTGTGTCCTAACAAAAAAAAGAGGCCTAAACATATGATGCAGACAACGTACAATCTTAACATATGATGTATGCACATACAAAATAACACAACTTGTGGTTCCGATCAAAATGCCATAGCAGACAGCACTAATACATGTAACATCTTTTAAAATAGAGCACACACTTTCCATTTATCAAAGAACCCAATGATGCAACCATACAAGCAAAATCAGGCAGACAGTTTTTCTCATTTTTTTTCTTGAAAAAAAAAAGGGGGGGGGGAGTAATTACTACAGAGCCTCCAGAACTTGGGTTAGTCCCACATCAGCCAAGCATACTTCATCTGCTATTTATAAATACGGGCATGCATTCACGGGCCCTCTTTACTGCATAAATTTGTGTAAAAGCCACACTGTTTTTTTACCACTTTACAAGGGTTCAGGTCCTTTACAAGGGTTCATGCCATATGGTGGCATGATCTGCTGTATTCCGTGATTCCATGTCACCACAATTGCAAGCACTATAGTTTTCATAATGAATTTCACAATGCACACCACTTGAATGACCAACCATTTCTTGGCTCTCATTGCCGCTGCAGCTCACACTTTCCAATACGTTCACGAGCTAAGCCACCTTTCTGAAATACCCACTGCATTGGAGGTTCTTGTTAGTTCAAAGCTCTTAAGGGGGGGACGTCGCAATGAAAACTATCTTTGTTATTTGTGGGTATAAACTGATGAAATTTGACACAATGATGTAGTTTGTTATGCTGATATCTTAAATGAAATTAGTTTTAAGCTACACATTATAGTTTTTGAGTTACATCTATTTATATACCCATACAGTCACCCCCTAATTAATCAGTTAATTAGGCAAAATTTCAGTACCAATTTTACTTGAGCATATATACTAAAGCCCACTGTGTGCTGTAAAGCTGTTCGTTGGTTTTCTATATATCCAAATGAGTACAGAAAAAACTTTTGAAATGTCCTCTACACATTTTCTAACAAACTTTTACAAAAATACAATTATAAAAGTTTGTGTGACGTGCAGGTAGAAATGAATAGCTTTACGGCACTCATCGTTTCAGGATCTAAGTGAACAAAACAGAATGAACTTAGCTTCATTAGTTATGAAATGGCACTGGGATGACTGACAGCAACTGCTCAAAAAACGGAAGCTGAGAAAACGAAGCTCAAAGTTTTATTTCATGAAAACGGCTAAATATTATCTTTGGGCAGCTAAACTCCTGCTCGCTTTTGCTAGCTTTATTTTTTGTTAGAGAAACACGGCCGTGTAGCTATCCTGAGGTTCGATCTCTCCTTTTTACGATGATGCCAAGATGGCGGCACCTTTGGAAGCCCGATTTTCTTGCGGTTTTGGATGACAACGCATAGATGAAGTGGCATTTTCTCGACTACTACTGCGTATTTCATTATAATATTCTACCACGATGTAAAAGAAGGTCCGGGAATCATGAAAAAAAGCAATCGAAAAATGGAAAATTTTGGCCAGATTGAGCATTCCCATTGCCACGTCCCTCCTTATATTAATTGGCATTCGTCAGCTGCAATACAAGTCATTCCTCAAAACGGGAGACTGGGGCATATGGTCGTGAGCTCTCGTTCCGGCCCCATCACGCAGTCAGCAAACACCTGCGTATCGCTATGTGGTTGCAGATCCTGCAATGCAGTGTAAGCAGCCCTCCAGAAGCACTGCCACTCCTAGGAGTGTGGCAACGCGAGACAGCCTGAGCATTTATGAAGAGTGCCTCAAATGGCTGAACTGCAAGTAGTACTAGAGACGTACAAAAAAAAAAAAAAAAAAAGGAAGTAGAAGAAGAAGAAAGAAAGAAAATGAACTACTAGAGGACGTAAAATGTGTCAGTGCAACTTTCTGGCCCCCATGCGCTTATGGATACACCTGTAGAGATGAAAGGGGAAAGAGTGCCTCTTGGAACGTGTAATAACTACTGGCGCCTCCACTTATACTTGAAGGATTAAAAAAAATTCTCGCAGCAAGAGATAATTGCGCCAGAGTGGCCCTATGAGTTTCAGAGCTCCTTTAATAAAGCTTTGGTACACAAGGTCTTTCAGGTACGACGAAAATACCTACAAAAATTTCTCTGAAACAGTAACTAGCATAAAATTCTATGAGGCAGCCACTTGTTATGTACGTAAATGACACTGAAAAAGAACCTGTCAACAGCGAATCTTGAAGTTCGCAATGCAACCATGGCAATTTGTTCTTCAGCAGATGAGCAATGTTATTGTGTAAACGCAAGCTCGTGAATACGGTAAACTGACCTTGTTGGCATTAGGGTGCATCGGAGCCTTTCACTATATACGACAGCATGGATGAGCAAAAATACACACATCACGTCACTTTAAACTACTATCAAAAGGCATGGTAAAAATAGCAAACGTTGGAATGCACAAAACAAATTCAGTAAGGTGTATACAAAATAAAAGTCCAAAAGGGCACATAGAAGCAAACATGCAATACTTGCACTGTAACAATATCGCAAACAACTTTGCTGGTTTCGAAAAGCTATTAAAATTGCAAACATAAAACTGTATAAAAACAATGGACACATTTTGGTTACCTACGAAGGCGTAACTATGTGAAGTAGATATGCACGAGACGCATCTCGATATTGATATGGCTAGAAGGAAGCCGTAAGAGACCATATCTCACGGCTGTAAGAGACCGTTTCTGTTATTATAGTGTTCAATAATAACATATAATATCTTTTTGACTCATCTTTCTGAAGAAACAAGAACTGAAGTACCTGAGAAAAAAAAGCCTTCAAACCTGATAGTCCGACATTAAATGTGCTCTGCTGTACAGCAAATTAACAGAGAGAAAAATGTATCTGCAGAAGCATGTGCACGCATGTTCTCGGTAATGTTACATTTATGCACGATTTGTGTATGCAGCACATTCTCTAACCAAGTCACAAGCTATGGAAGGAAAGATACTGCCATGAGGACTTCAGGAATAAAAGCAACGTCGTCATGGAATTCAAAACAAACAACCGTCCCCCAACATAACTTCGCGAAATAGTGGCTCTATCCGTCCTACAACAAATAGTGCTAATCACAGTCACAACAGCAACTTGTGCCTTCACAGTTTAAAAACACAGCAATATGCGCAACAGCCACAACACAGACATCGTCGATACCCTTGTACATACATAAACTACTCTCCTGAAGAAACATGATGTCGCAGGAGTGACATTTCTATTCAACAATATAAAAGTCAGAATGCAGCTCTGCCTCACATCGTCACTGCTGCTCATGATGAGGATGATTGCACAAGAGACACCATTTCATTTGCAGGGAGCAATTATTATAGACGCTATAAAGTTTCACATTCAAGCAAGACTTTACTGTACAATATCAACAATTACTCCCACAAAACTAACACATCCACTGCACCCAATCAAACCTAGCCACAACTACAATGAGCCTTTCCACTGTACACTACAACAATGTTCTTGCTACCAGTGCCAGTCAATGGCTAGCAAATAAAAACATACGCAGTTCAGTCAATCTGTGGCAACTGATGCTTTTCTATCCACAATCCCTGCTGTCCTATACGGCAATAGATTTACACAGCATCACATCTTAAATGTGATGCGTTACCACATCAACCAACAAAGCATGCAAGTCTGCAATGGTCGCTGCTTCAAGATCATCCACAACTCGGACTGAGCTCACACACTACACTACACTTCACCTGCACAGCACTGTAGCGCGTCCTTTGGAATGCAGTGCCGTTCTCTCGGTCCCATGCCTTACGTCGGGGGTGGCGCTCATCACAGCTCTTTTCGTTTGTTGCACTCATCACACACGCGGACTGCGCTTTCCCAGCCACGAGTGATGACAGGTCGGCGCGCCGTCGAACAGCTGTTGCAGACGCCCCTTCCGCAGCCGCGGCAGTGGTGAATCGGGTTGCGCGGGCAGAACTGTGCCTCGCAGACGGCGCAGTTGGTCACCTTGTCGTCTGCCACCCAGTAAGCAGGTCGTGCCGTGTCCTTTATCAAACCTAGAACAGATCCTTGATCATGCAAAAGTTTTGTTTCGGTTGTTTCAACTAGCTGCCTTCTTCGTTGATAGTAGATCAGTTTGCATGCAACTGTGACTAGTAACAGCTAGTTACTAACAAAAAAAAATTGTTGTCTAAAGCATTTATTCCTTAGCATATCAACTTCCTGTATGTTGATGCTACAAATAATTAAAGAACATAACAAAGAAAACATTAGATATACAACATAATCGCCTTGAAATGGTTGAGACAACAAACTTGTGGCTTCTGCATTCTTTGTTTTAAATGTTTCTTATTGCTACAGGAAGCACGATGCATGATGCTACTCCAAAGAGAGTGGCAACATGAAACAGCCTGAGCATGAAGATTCCCATTTCTGTATAAATAATTTAGTATTACTTTATTTGTATGAACAATTTTCACTTTCAGTTTCTGTACACCAAGTTGAACAACAAAGTCACTGTCTAGGAATGCACACGCTGCTATGTCACCTGCTCTCGCACACACAAGCTACACCTGCACCAACATACAATAAAGAGTGTGGGGCCCCCAACACTCAGGGCCCCGCTTTATCACATCATTTTGTGTTTTCCCTGCCTTCTTCTGTTCGCCATACACTCGCAGGATAAAAACAAAGCAATATCATCTTGGCTTCACTGGTGCAGTGGTTCACCGCTCATTGTACATCGCTCTAATGTGGTATGTTGCCACTGAAACTTCCACTATACTTCCAACACAGTGACACCGGTGTCGGTCCCGTTTGTGATGGGTGTCGATCTCGAAGACAAGCATTTAGGTGCTTTTTGGAAGCGAGTTAAAATATGTTTTAAACGTTTGTCATGCCGAACATTTCATGGTGAGCACCCTTGCACACAGAGGAAGCCTACAGCAGGCCTTTCAAAGTTTCAAGATTTGGTATCTCAACCCCTTTAAGCTTGTTCTTGTGCTGGCTGTCCTTTCTTATAGTCTTGAAGCTCTAGGATAAAGTGGTGTGGCTAATCATATGAATGCATCGATCCATTAACAATGCTGGTGTTTTGTATTGTTCGCCAGAGTGATTTCAAACACTGCAATGCTACACTCTGAGCCCGTGATACAGCAAAACCTCGTTATAACGAAGTTGAAGCGGGAGCCGTAATTACTTCGTTAAAACCATTAGTTCGTTATAGCCAATATCTTTCAGTTATGAGAATTTCAAGGGGAATTGTGATTGCTTCGTTATATCCAGTATTTCGTTATATCCGTGTTCGTTATAGCGAGGTTCTACTGTATATATCTACAGAAGGTTCAATGTACATATATGGCACACAGTTTTAAAAACACCCTTATTATTATAGCATCAATCAAAGCCCATGCTTGAAAATGTCTCATTGTCCCGCAAAAGTCAGTGTTCCTCTTCACTTTCCTTGGAACTCCTTACATTAATGCAAGTATTACGGTAAAACCTCGTTATAACAAACTTGACGGGGAAGTGGTAATTACTTCGTTATAGCCATTAGTTTGTTATAACCAATATCAATTTCATGTATAAAAATTTCAAGGGGAATTGCGATTACTTCGTTATATCCGATAGTTCATTATATCCGGGTTCGTTATAACTGCAACTCCTGCTATTTCCTTGTCTACTGCAATTGTAGATAAACTATGGCACCCTGCCAGAAGCCAAGACCGTGTTACTTTCTGAACAACATGTGAATTACTGCAGCTAATATTTCAATAGCTAAGCTTTGTGCAGAATTCCATTACTTGCAAACTTGCCTCTTAAATACACATGGCACACTTGGTCCTCCTTTGTCTTCAGGCCATGGCCATTGGCTACCAAATTAGAAATACTGAAATTATTTCCTTGAATGAATGGACGATCCAATTATTCCTACTGCATAGTATGAAGCTGCAATGAATTTACTGCTGTAAAATAATCATCTCTCTGCTTCCTACATGCCTGACCTGATTAGCTCGCAACTCCAAAAGCTAATGCCGATTTGGTGTTAACTTTTACTATTATATAGTGCAGGCGGAACATGGAAGGTTATACACCCTAGTTGGAGCCAGAACAAGCAGCTCAGAAAATATTCCAATTAAAATCCAGAAACAGCACTACAAGCGATGAAATCGACATGCAAGTATCTTTTCGTAAAACTCTGACTACTGTGTCAAATTTGGGAAAGCACAAGCAGAGCCTAGCAAATCTGCTGTATTTACTCCCATAATGAACGCACCTCTTTTTTCCGAAAAACAAAAGCAAATTTGGGGGCTGCATTTATTATGCCTGAAAAAATTTTACAAAAATTTTTTCAGGTCGAGCAAAACATTTTAACGCACAGAAGAGGTGGTGTTGCGACCCACAGTAATACTTAGAGCCACGCGTGCGGTGAAATTTTATTTAAAGAGCAGTGAAAAAAAATGTTATATGGCGTCGGTACCACGCAACTCTGCAACCGCAGCAATGGCCCTTATGGTGGCTGCGTTCTGTTCCACTGCAATGGCCTTTCCCTTTGGTGTAACGTGTGGCTCGTCCACAGTGCCACGAAACCAGAAAAATGGTGACGCTACATGTCGAACAGTCAGCAGCAGAAAAACGAACTAGTGGCACGCCGCAGTCTTTGCCATGTATGGAGTTTCTATAGTTTGTATGTCGCCGCGGCTCTCGCATGTATCGACACGCAGGATGTATAGGCCAGTGATCCTCACCATGCCGGCTTCGGCCACTTATCGCTACATACATCGCCGATGCAATCTCGGGGATGCCTAGCCGCATCAGCATTCGGTTCGTGGGTGGCTGAGAAAACTCTCTTTCCCATCACTGCACGCAAAATGGCTCATCGTGGTGTTTGGCCCTCATATCTGTGCTGAGCCTCTAAGTCGTGCACGTTAAACATGACTGCATGACTGCATCGTGGCAATCTCGATGACCACGCCCTGACCATACTTAGGCTTAGCTGCGCCAGCCTGCACAGCAAACATGGCAGGACGCCGCAACGAGCTTTGGGAACCTGCAACAGCGTGGAGGAATGCAGCGGTGACAGCAAATGATGTTACTTGCAAATGTACGTGGCTACGCCTGGCAACATGCGGCAATTTTATCGGGACGCGGGAGTTATGAATCAGTGCGCCGAATGGCACCCAGGCACCGTGGATTGAGTGAAGTGAAAGCCACAGCGTGGGAGTTAGTGGGACTAGAGGGGACTCAAAGTTGGGGTGCATTTATTACGCAGGAGAAAAAAAGAAATCCAGAATTTGGCTACTAATGTCGGAGGGTGCGTTTATTATGCGAGTGCATTTTTTAGGCAAGTAAATATGGTATGCATGAATAATAATGAGTCTTGCTACTTGTGAAACAGCTCCGTTGTTTTTGTGATGGATGCCAGGAGATGTGCTACTAGGCTACTGTGCAAAACCCCTCCCTGCTTTGTCCCACTTGTGATCTTTCATTCAAATGAGATTCAGTAAAGGCCAGGCTAATTAAGACCACACAGTGTCAAAAGAATGACAGCAGCTAGAAAGGAAAGGAACTGCAGCTGCAAGCAATGAGCTGGCATGGTAGTCAAAAGTTGTGGATACCATAACAAGCGGTGCTTCGACGAAATGTAACGTGAAGAAGTGTTAAAGGGACATTAAAGTTATTGCATCCAACGCTACATGGCCTTGCATAGGGACACGCTGTGGCGTCAAGTCTCCGTGGTGTTGTACCAAAAGCGCTGTGCGTTTGCGTCGGAACATTCAACGCATGAAAGACTGCACCGCAATTGTGATTGGTGGACTTGTTTGTTTGTCCCGTGTATGTGCAGGTTTTGATTGGATGTAGGCATTCACAGACACTTATAAGACGGGTTTTTGAGGACTGTGAGTATGGAGCCGATGGAGTCTCTGTGTAAAGTTACGACAAAAGTGAAAGACCAAGTTGGTTTAGATTGATAATTATTGCGTTATAACTGTGACACTAATTTTGTAATCAAACATTCATTATTAGAAGTCAGTTTCTTTTCTTAATCTCGCGACACAATTTCAACAAAAATGTGATGCCGTGATTTTTCTTTTTCTTTTCTTCTGGCCACATTGGCTGCACGAATGGTCCCAAAACTCGACTTCACAAGGACTCTGGCTCCCTTCAGGACAATTTCTTCTTGTCCCCCCCTCCCCCGGCAAAAAAATTATGTTCTAAGGACTCTGGCTCCCTTCAGGACAATTTCTTCTTGTCCCCCCCTCCCCCGGCAAAAAAATTATGTAGACCTTACAGAGCAAATGTTGTCAAAGTCTATCACATTGTGGTGAGCTTGCGCACGAATTCCAAGGCCGCAGCCTGTACCTCCTCTCTGTGTGTTTGCCCAGTCACGTTTCACATGCGGTAGTTTTGTTTTGTAGACCACACACGTCTTTGCAGCTGCATGGACACACCACTACCAACCATGGTCTCGTCTGTAGCAGTAGTTTCGTTTTGGCTAGGTGCAGTGCCATGAATCTCAAACATGGTGGAGGCTGTTCGCGAACCGCAATTCTGCGCCCAGTCTGCATGCTGGCATCAAACTCACCAGCTACGATCTACGATTGTGATAAGTGAACAATGTGTTGCCAGCCAGTTTACTAGCAACACTTTCACGCCACATGCACATGATGGTTGTCGCGATAGCGGCAACAGAGAAAGGGAGGGGGCTAAATGGCATTATTCTGTTGAACTAGGGCACAAGGGTCACTCCCTACTAGAGCTGTGCAAATAGCAAAATTTTGAGAGCGAAGCAAATTCGAATATGTATGTTCAAGTGCAAATCAAATCGAATAATTTTCGAATATTTCTTTGCTAATGCCATGCCAAATTACAGAGAAATGTTCTGCTAAACATGGCCAAAAAGATTGACTGCGTGACTATTGTGCTGCCACAATGTCACTTCAAAGTCCTGGGGAACAGTCGAACAGAGAATTGTGCAACAGAAAGCTGAGGTAACTTTGCTGCAGTACACAGGGGTTAGCTTCGCCGCAGTACACGGATGTTATGTGGCAAAGCGGACTACATGCAGAAATGAGCCATTTGACATGGCATATTTTTTCCCCTCAATTACCAACTTCGAATAGTTCGAATAGTAAAATTTAAGTGTGAATCAAATAGCAAACGCTATTCGAAAATCACTCGAAATTTCAAATATTCGCACACCCCTACTCGCTAAGAGACTGAAGTCGGAAGATGACAAGAACAGCGTATTTTAGACAGCTCTTATGCAAAATAAGAACCGCATTTCCTTATTCATTCATGAAATATAGATGCAATGATGCAACACACATTTGCTTATTGTTTCCTTGGTGCTCTCGATAATTTGGACATCTGGTTAATTCAGACGTTTATTCCGGTCCCTTCAAATCTGAATTAACAAGCTTTTACTGTACTAATACGAGTGAAATCACATTCCTTTTTCTAGTAGCATCCTTTTAAAAAATGAGCAGAGCTGTTCCATGGTACAAAGGGACACTCACCAATCGGGTACTCCATGGCTGAAGCAACAACTCCAAAAGTGCTACGGATTGCCTCCCCAACCTTTCGTGCTGTCAGTTCGGACTCGTTTCTTTCCTCCGGAGATACCGTGGCTGCTTCGTCTTTTGCTGCCGAGAGTAGTACAGTAGATTCTCATCAATACAAGCGAGACGAAGCCCCACAATTTTGTTTGAATTATGAGGTGCAAAGCACAAATATGAGTATGCGACACACCAGTAGAGGCAGAGATGGCCAGTCATCACGTGCATTGTTGCCACATTGCTGTATTCTTCAACTGTGGTAGTACCGAGCGACACTCTTGTTACTTGAGAAGCACTTCCAATTCACTTACCAAGATGACATTAATTATTTTTAAATGAACATGTTAAGAGTTTTATGTGATAACTACAATATCACAGCATAGGTCTTTTAAACCAAAGAGGCATTTGACCATTTGCGTGATTAATGAAAATTAACAAATGCAGTTCCATTTCGAATTACTATCGTGCGTTGCCCATCCTGGCCTTGGCTATTGGCCTCGAGGACATACCGTGGCGCCATCTGCCGGAACCTCGACGTGACGTATAAAACGACGTCACGTGACATCGGCCGCGCAGTGAACGACGTCTACAATGTCGCAGCTTGTTCAGACACGGTTTTTTTTCGTGTTGCAAGAGTTGCCTGTGCGTATGTTAGCTGCAAAAGAACCTGTTCTACAGGTCGGCAAAGTATTTTGCGAGCGAACAAGAGGCATCGCCGCATTGTCCACGCTTGTCAGAAACGTGTGCCCACGGTGCTATGCACGACGAAAGTGACAAGGCCGCTCGCGTAAAAGGTGCTCGGGAAATTTAGTTAGCTATCACTATGAATACTCAGACATTCCACGTACAGTTACTTGTTCAAGTGCGAGTAGGCGCTAGATCTCGTGCACTTGCGCGGACGGTGCACGGACGATAGGTGACATTTCGATTCGCGTTGACAGCTGCATACGTGGTTCACGGCATACCTTCCCATCCCGTCGCCCCATTTTTGAGTACGTGGTTAAGCAGGCAATATATGTGAGGTCTTGATATTGCTAAGTTAAACCTGCATGTTCATTCATAAAGGAATGGACATGCAGAATGGACGACCAGTTTGGCACTTTTGCCAGTATTATCGCGGGACAAGATTGATCATGAGCTTATTATCACCAGTAAATTATACCTTAAATTCATGCATACGGTTTCGCCATGTGCGCGCATGTATCTCTGCGCACAGTATCTTGACTGATGACAGAATCAAAGCAGCCTGTTATTTTTTGCGATGGCGCTGCTCCGTAAACAAGACACGTTTCCTCTACAACTGCAAATACGCGTCGTAAATTTGAATGCCTAGAGCCCGAGAAAGTTCATGCCGTACTCACTGAACATTTTGGCTCCAACGTCGTGCACAAAATTGATTTCGCAAACTTCCCACACACTCTAAATGTATGAGGACTTGCCTGTTTCCCTATTCTCAGCTTTTTCAGCCAAGACGCTTCGTTTTGGGCTATATACGCGTGAAAATTGTTGTTGTTTTGTGGGGTTTTACGTCCCAAAACCAGTTCTGATTATGAGAGACGCCGTAGTGGAGGTCTCCGGAAATTTCGACCACCTGGGGTTCTTTAACGTGCACTGACATCGCACAGCACACGGGCCTCAACATTTCGCCTCCATCGAAATGCAGCCGCCGCGGCCGGGATTCGATCCCGCGACCCTCGGATCAGCAGCCGAGTACCTTAGCCACTAGACCACCGTGGCGGGGCATATACGCGTGAAAATTACACCTAGCTCAGTCGAATATGTCAAGGGCTATGGCACCGAGCATTTTTTTTTATGTGCAAAAGCAAGAAGAAAAGTAACTGGCTTTGTGAAGAAAGCCAGCGTACTTCGCCGGCGTCGGCGAAGGCGTCATGTGATGTCGTTTACTACGTCACAACGACAGCAGCACCGGTCTTTCCAGTGGTGGCCCTCGAGGCCAATACAGATGTGAGCCATACATGTTAAAGAAAGACACAATTCACTGATTTCAACACCACCACTACATGTGCCTTACGAAGCACAATTATTCTACACATTTTACTTGTTTTCCTTGAAATACATTACCTTGTGAACTAGCACAGTTATTTTTGCCCAAGCTTACCTGGTTCGGCACAGTCGTCGCAGACTCTCACAGGTTCTGTACCCCAGCCGCGTTCGGGCACTGGCCGCGTCTTGGATGAGCAGCCTTCACAGAACCCTTTGCCGCAGGCACGACAGTGGTGCTTTTTTTCTTCAGGAGGAAAACCCTTGTTGCACTTGTGGCAAGCCTGCAGTACATTTAATGGGTTACAGAGAGGGAGCACACAGTGGTCACTCACTGCCTCTCAAACACAGAAACAAATGGAGTGTGCAGAAACTTTCGACAGTGACTGCCAATGCTGGTTAGGGTTTGTGCTGTTCCTCATAATGAATTACCACCAACTCGCCTGAGTTTGTGTTCTAGTACAATGCCAGTGGATAGCTGAATGCTTACAGAATGCCTTCCTAAATTAAAACATATAACATCATTCATCATGTTTTGAGAGGAAGGCAGCAACTTCCAGTATACATGTTGAATGTTATCATTCTAATAGTTAATGGCATTGTCCTCAGAGGAATTGCACAATGAAACATCGACTGCCCCATAAACATCCTCACATCACCAAAATGTATGCCTTGACTCCAAAATGTTTTCCCCAAATACAGTCCACTCTCGTTACAACGGACCCTCATAATCCGCAAAAAAATGTCTGTTTTATCCGAAGTCCGTAATATCCAGACACCGAACGTAAGAGAGGGGGGTAAGGCGCCCGCGTGTTTATCATCGCTCAGCTGCGTGATTTAGTCCTTTTTAAATATCTGCTCCTGAATATAGACTCCATGGCATGGTTATATTTTTATAACTGTAGCACATGTTCTACTTTCATCAGCAAGTGCAGCTGTACTAAGTGCAGGAAGGCCTGGTGGGTGGCTGCCGAACCCATGTAAACATTAGCGAGGCTCAGTCCAAAAGCTACTTATCCAACAGCTTGCCATCACAAAGCCGGTCATGTTACAAAAAGAACTGGCTCCAGCTGGGGCTCGTTCTTATTGTCGATCGGCATCACAAATTCATTTTTCGCACGGACGCATTTCTGCCTTGGCTGATCCAAGACCGTTGCTAAGCTGAATTAGCACGCGCATTCATACCAACGCACCTCGCACGTAAAAACTTATTCATTACAACTTCTCAGTGGAACACTCTGGTATTTGGGCTGCGAGCTCCGGAATGCCCCACTTCCATAACATTGGTCGCGATGCCTAACAAAGTGATTGCAGAGAGAACGACGAACACCCAAGGTAGAAAAAGACGAACAAAGAAAGGCTTTTTATTCACACCTAACTCGAAAAGAACTTCGTTATCAGTGACTGGCGGCCCCCTTAGGTCACTTCACGGAGCCTGAAGCGCTTGAGAGTGAAGTTCCACCGACGATTGTTTGCCGGCGATACCTTTGTTGTGCACGATGGATCTCACGGTCTGCTTCGATAGTCCCATCGCTTTGGCAACATCCGCCTGCTTTTCTCCGTGTGCAACTGCACTCACAATTTTCATTTTATCGCTGAGCGAAATTTGCTTCTGTTTTCTTTAGGCCATTATCTCAGTACTTGCTCTCAGTGTGGCACAACCAATTCCCACGGAACTCAACGACAAAATGGCGTTTGTTATGCTCTCAGGCTGGCTTGGCTAGAGGCTCGGCTTGGCCAGATGGGCACCAACGTTGCCAGCCGCAGTTTAAAATTTTTGCTTAAAACACCGGCATGGTAAAGTATGTGTTTATTTCCCTGAACAAGGGTTGATTTTCCTGAACATCCTTTAATGTGCACCAATATCTAAGCAGTACACAAGTGTTTCTGCATTTTGCTCTTGTGAAACGCAGCCACCGTGGTGGGAACCGAATGTACACCCTCACGCTTTGCAGCGCACACTCTATCCACTACCACTGTCACCACATGTACCATTTCAAGTGCCAGCTTGATTAAGGCAACAGATCTTACCTGAATCTGGTAGTTAGGTACCCAGTATGAAGGTGCGATCTGGTCGTTTATCCAGTCAGACATGGTACGTGTTGGTCGTGCGCTGTACGCCGAGACAGTCTCTGTGATGGTCTGCAGACCATCGAGAACCCTCTGAGCGGTGTTGCTGGGCTCTTGCTGTGCCAATTTGTCCTGGAATGAACGTACATTTGTTTGTGATGTTGCTCCATATAACTGAAACCATTCACACTGAACTAGCAGAAAAAGGTGCGCTGCTCGAGCTGATAAGGCCAAACAACTCCTTACATTATGCTTCTACGAGCACACATTCTGTCGTACTTTTACATAATGTAATTCTGGCCCACTAGCTGACAAAGGTGCTCTTAATCCACCCATAAAGACCAACAAGAGACACCTAATTCAAACATGTAAAACGAGAACTGGCAAATTTTCCTAGGGGAAACTGCCACGTTGCTGATATGCATTGGACACACTCGCCAATGGTTAGCCAACTCAAGGCAACAGTTAGCCCAGAAATGCACCTGAAACACCAAATTATTCTCTACAGTTATCGAACAAACCTAGATGCAAAAATGTTAACCTTTTGCTGTCCGTTGTCAAGCATATCCCAACAACGCAACATAAACACAATGCTGCAGTAGTGGTCCGCTGTCCAGCACTGCCCAACAAGTTCTTCTGTGACTGAGTTGAAAGTGCCTTTCCCCCTACACTGTGTGCGCTTTGTCCCTTTGCATGACATGCCATCTCTTGAGGAAGAGAATGAACAAACTTCTTCAAGCAAAACTAGGGCACAACGCTTGTTTAGCACACAGAGCCTCAGAAGATGAAACATTAAAATACTCTCAATGGTGCACCGTTTGCTACGAAGCATAGACGCTTCCTTACCGCGCACCTTCTACTGCGATAATTCCTAGCTGCTTTTTTAAAGAACGGAAAAATAATTTTAGTGAGAAAGAAAATTATGTACTTTCATCAGATATGGAGACAGCAGCCAATTGAAGGCCGCAATGAGACAACAAAGACAATGACAGCACCCATGGTGACACAAAAGGCAGTAGCAACTTGAAACCTTGTGCTACGACCTTGAGGGCCTACACAGATAATTGCCCAGACATTGCCGCTTCAGCTGCAGATGCAGACAGAAACACCACCCGACACCTACAGTACCACCAGAATCTGACAGAGCACTTGGTGTTTGACGTGAGAGCTCACACTAAATAGCATTACCCATCTGTACACTTGGACTCTCTGTACGCTCCTTCAACCAGGACAAGCTTCCTGGTTGAAGGGGTGGGGACTGTGCTATTTGCAGTGACTACAAAACACTACAGCGCAAGAAATAGCACTATTCTGTAGAGCTTGCAGCGATAATCCAAGACTGCTCCCTGGAGAGCACTTTCGAGTGCTTCTGCATGCTGCCCAAACAGTGATGAAAGACAATGGCATAAAAAGCAACAGCAAAGGTAAACAACCTAGAAGAGTTCTCGCACAGCTCTCTCTCTCTCTTTATTTCTCCTCTCTCGTGGCACCCCAAACTGGTTCGATAGTTTCTAACTGGAGCAAATGAAAATTGGCTAAATGTTTCAGACCACAAAGGTTTAAAAACGGTTAGAAGAAACTAAAGGAGGAAAGTGCAAACATGAACAGGTGCCGCAAAGCAGCGCTAGCAGCACTTACATCAGGCCAGACGTGCACTATTTCGACCCTGGTCACAGTCTCGTCCGGGTTCCTGTTGCCATACCAGTACTTCCGGCTCTGGTAGATCACACCGCAGTTGGGACACTCAAGCACATACCTGCACATGAAAACGTATGCAGTAATCAACACGATATGAATGCAGTTGCAGCCTACTGTACACTTCTAAAACAGTAATTTCAGACATAAAGATATGCCTGCCACCGCAGTGCAGCACAGTACTCATGCACACAGCTCTTGAACGAGCATTTACCAAATACAGTTTGCTTATGGTAATAGATGTACATTCATTCGTTCATAAGCAGGATTGTGCATCAAAAAAAAAAGCAGATTTGTGCAGCGTGGCACAAATGTTGCAGCACTTCCACCCCTGACAGCTCTTCTGCTGTGGAACTCCACTACGGAGCTCTATTAAATTTGTGAGTTCACAGGAGCTTGTTGGTGCCACTGTAACTGGGGCACAAGATTGAGCGCAAGTGTACATATCGTACTAACACAGCATCTCAGTAAACAGAAATGTCTTAAACCGAACTGCTGCTTAAAACAACTGCTTCTCACCGATTTGAATTTTACAGGCTATACCCTTATACCCTTACACTCCTGACTCCTGTGCTCATGCCTTACAATATACCCTTATACACATTCAGTAAGCAAAAATACTCAGTGCCCAATAATATTCAGTTATACTGAGTAAGCAAATATCCTGTTAAACACATTTTCGAGTCCCCTTAGGTTCAGTTTAACAAGACTGAACTGTGCTCCAGTACTAAAACCTTCAGAGGAACAGTCAAGCCTTGCTATAACAAATTCAATATGTCATGGAAAGAGCTTCGTTATATCCAATAATTCACTATAAAGGTATACTTGTCGACTGCTTTAATGGCAATACAATTTTCATTTAATTTGTCACAACCGATAATTCACCATATATGTATTCATTATAGATCTATGTTCGACAATAGTTGGACGTTCCTTACCCTGACAAAGCAAACTTCACCCATGCGGTCACTGCATAATCATTCTTGGCAGCAGTCTGCTGCGTGAGCACCACTTCACGGCCAAACTTTTCATAGCAGTCCTGCATTTGAAAAGCGTGCACCATAAGAAAGGCAGCTTAGGTTGACATCAAATTGTGTCTCAGTGCAAGCCCACTGACCATCACCTGATCAAGGAAACCACACTTGCCTTGCACTGCTGGACACGGTTGTCCAGTTCATTTTTGTACTGGCACCTGGTGCTGCAGCAGTGAGCATCTTGGTGGTTCATTGTCTTGTTGCACCGAGCCCTATAAGAAGGGATGCACAATAAACCATTCCTCAAGGCAGTAATTCTTGACCGATTAGACTAAATGAGTGGCATCTCAAGGAACGCAAACACCACAATGACCCTTTCTTTTTTTCTTCAAATACATACAGTCAAACTTTTCTTTTTCACATTTTGAGAATATTCAGACATCTAACGATGCTTTACAAAAGGCTTTCATCCAAAAGAGACAGCCGATTTTCTAACACATGGTGAATAATTGTGAATCTGAAACAATGAAGCAGACAAGTAAGCATAAAAGCAGCAATATCAAACCTGCGGCTTAACTGAGCTACGGAGTGAGCTGCAGGTCAATTAAGTTTGAACAATCAATTAAACAAGTCAGCCGACTGACGTATAGATACAGCAAAGTGCTTTCTCTAGCAGCATCAGCGCCAAGGGCTTATCCATAATTTCAGGGGGAGGGGTTTTCACCAAACTGCGAGGGGGAGGGCAGCGAATAAGAAGTTATTGACGGCAGTTGGTCCAGCTGGAATAACTTTTTTTCTTTTTTAGAGGGGGGGGGTGTAAATCTCTATTTAGTGCAAGCAAGGTGCTATCAAGCCATGTTTTATGAACAATAATAAGCTATGAGGCTTTACGTGCCAAAACCAGCCATGATTACAAGGCACACCCCATAGCGGAAGGCTACGGAGTAGCCTTGACCACCTCCTGTTTTTTAACATACACCTAAATCAAAGTACATGGGTGTTTTTTTTTGCATTTCACTCCCATTCAAATTCAAGTTCGATGCCAATGGACCTCACTGCGCTGGCCTGCCTTCGCCAGATTGCAGCACCCAAGGTCACTACGTCGCCGATGCACTCTCGGAGGCCACGCCCACTTGCATCAATGTTCAGTGGCATTCGCATGTGGCCTTAATCAAAGATGTGCATTGCCTTCTCATTTCTCACCACCGCACACAAGCGACAGCGCACCATTGCCTTTCTCCTTCATATCACAACTGCAGGTCATCTCACTGCACAGTTAAGCATGACCTCCGAGATTGCCATGGTCTCAGAGGCCACGCCTCGACTGCACTTAGCTATGCCAGCCTGCACAGCACAGTGCAGCGAGAGAATAAAAATGCCAGAGCGGGACAGTGGGTACTGCAGTAGCACGGAGGAATCGGTTGTGACAAGTAGTTGGTATGCACCACTACTTGCACACAGCTATGTGCAGCAACGTGCGGTTTGTTTGTTTCATCAGGACACTGGAGTTTCGAATAACTGTGTCGTACGGCCGCCGAACGCCACGTAAAGACAAACTGTTGCCACAAATGCACGAGGATTCCTGGTTTTGAAGACAAGTTCTGTTCATTATATTCGTTGAAAGGTCAATCGAACTCCGTTAAAACAGGGTTTCAAATGCATGTATGTCTACGGGGACTTCAAGGGAAATTTGATTTACTTTGTTATATTCATTATTTCGTTACATCATATTTCATTATTATGAGGTTCTAGTGCATGAGCTTTGCTAAGGGTAAAAGTAAAATGAGATAACTTACCCACAGGAAAGGCACGAAACAGGGCAGGTGAAATACTGATCAGGAAACATGCTTGGAACAGTGTTGTCAATGTCACCACTGAACTTTTCATTCAGATGCTGAAAAAAAAAAAAAAGAAAATGAATGTGCTAAACGTTCAGTAACGTTCAGTGACTTGTTCAGTAAAAGGTGGCTGATGAAACTGTGTATGTCAAATTTGACGTTATCACACACGACAGGCGTCAGGGTATATGAGCACCTTGCTCCAATGAGGTGTTATCGCACGAATCAAAAAATCCCGCATTGGCAGTGTCGAGCACAGGCACTGTTGCGACAACATTCAGAAAACAGAGATGCAGACTTGTTTCAATGCTTGGCCATGCGTAAAGCGTAACATTCTTATGCAACCTTAAAATTAGCTAAGAAATAAGCTGTCAGTCAACAAATTACCAGAAGTGTGCCATTAAAAGCTTGAAATCAGTCTTGAGAACCTTGAGATAGCCCATAAGAGGTGTTGGTCTCACGATTTCTATTAACCTGACATGAATTCACTCCTGACCTCGAATTTCACAATTAACATGAGCCCTAAGGTGAGTAATGAAAAAGTTGAGCAGTACCACTTCAGTTAAAGCCAACTCTGGCAATTTTCTGACCATGTCAAGTTAATGGCAATTAAATGTTCCCAAGAGATGCTATCATGAGCTCGACTGTAGAAATGCTCAGCAAATTAGAAAATAATCTTAAACAGGAAAAAAGAAAACTAAAATCTAATTGAGCAGTGCTGTCCTTGCATGACGTTAAATGAGTCGATCCACCTTGTGCATGGTTTGACTGCACATGCGTCCTTCCCTTAGTGTTAAGGTTATGAAGCACATTGGTATGCCCATGGCCTCAGAGATTTGGCATGTCCACAAGCGACGCGCCCCAGTCTCAAAGGAACGGTATGGTAACCATGTGCTCCTGTTACTTTACCTGTGATGACGTCAACACACAATGTGGCCAATAAGTTGCCAACCAATTTTCTGGACCTGACAGCGACCAAAAAATAGTCCGAAAGATCTAATCTCAAATATTCGTTAGGATTGAAATATGCAGTTTATTAAGCTACCTCATACTACGCTTGGAGGCGATCGATTACCTTGTATTTTGGCGAGAGTGAGGTCTGTGTGTGTGCTCGAAGAGAGCACCACTGCGTTGTTGGTGATCTAAGCTGCTGACTACACTCGGCTGATAGAACTGCAGCCAATCAGCACAAACTATGTGCCTTCAGTGTCATCGGCGTCGTCTTCTCCAAAAGGTACCAGACTTCACAGTTCACCCATACTTCATCTGAATTGGCATCCACAGGCTGCTTACAACACTGAAGGCAACGAATTTCACCTCTAGCACCAATTTCAACACACTTCAGCTAGATTTGCAACAATATAAGCCGTGCACAAAGAGAACCTCACTATGAGAAGGCCTAAACAGCTTGTACATACATACGCACCATCCTTGAGTAATAGCACTCTCGACCAAAAAGACAGCACGTACTACAAGAACAAAAACAAAAGGACATCATGTGCCCCACAGACGTCTAGAGAGAGGAGAAATAAGCAAATGCTCGTGCTCTGTGGCCTCTGAGATTGGCTACATGTTCTGCCAATTTATGCACTCGCTAAGCCTACAGCTCCAAGAATATGGGTGTGACTGCTGGAAGCGGTGCCAAACCATCATGAATACTCTGCATCAAAGCTTTCGGACACAAACATAAAGCGAATTCAAGCGTCAGTATTGGACCAACAGGCCACACAGCGCACAACGAAGAGCTTAAAGTTTCAAGGCTGGCAACTAGCTTCAGGCAGTGTCGCCATGTTCTTTTATTCAGTTTACTCGCTTCGTCCATTGTGTGGATGCACTAAACAGCTGGACAGGCATGCGGAAATCATCGTCTCTTCCGTGGATCCATCCGTCGTGCGGATACACACTAAGCAGCTTTGTGGCTGCAGGGCGACCCAGCATATGGTTTCAACATCCATGAGATTGGTGCACAAAACCAGCTTGTCATTCACACGAACGAAGTCTCAGATGGCGCATAAGGACTGCATCCATTCACTTTATTGGTGCTGCCAATCGTACTGTCAAGGTCATCTGCCACGAGTTCTTCCGAAGCAAAGAACCAAGCAAGCTTGGAACACCACGCACCACACTATTCGCTTAGGCTTTACCGCCTTCCGCATATCGGCCACATCGTGCTGTCAAGGTCATTTGCCATGAGTTCTTCTGAAGCAAAGAACCAAGCAAGCTTGGAACACCACGCACCATACAATTTTCTTAGGCTTTACCGCCTTCCGCATACCGGCCACATATGTGCCATGCAGATAAATGCAACATATCAAAGACACGCCGATGTTAACGCCTCACGTGCAGAACAGCAAGCAAAGCCATTAACAAGAGAAAGAAAGAAATAAAATAAAAGAAAGAGAGAGAACGTACCCCACACCAAATGATGATGATAGCGCTGACCGAAAGTGAAAAAGTGACTTTTCATTTTCGGTTTCGATGGTTTCGACAGCTAAGGGAGAGCAGACATAGCCTCCGAAGTTAAAGCATGGCACGCACTTTCTAATCTCGGAGGCCATAGAGTGAGCCATTGGCAGCCAAGCCTGGCCAAGCCAGCCAAAAATCCAACATGGCAGCTTTCATAATGGAGAGGCCATGGCCAGAAACGAGCAATTTAGTCCGGAAAATCAAATTTTAGTGAGCTAATTTGTCGCAAGAATGCATCAGCTCCATGGGAACCTTGACAGTGCATTTGCGAAGTCCACAATAACAATAAAGTCCAAAAAACCAATCAACAGCTGCAATTGTGGGAAGCCAGATGGGCAGTTTGAGGTTATCAGGAAAAAATGATTTGTTAGCAACTGTGCATCTCTCGAGCCTTTAGTCTAGCATAAATGACGGAAGTGTGCCAACGAAAGTACCCAGTGAATTTTGTTGAGATCTATCGGCCTCAAAAAGTTGCCAGAGTTGGCCTTTAATGCTAAAATTACGAACAAAATCGCAGAATGTGAGCATCTTTCAGTACTTAAAAGCTATACGAAACATTTTCCACATTACATCCTAATAACTCCTGGCATGATTTGGGTGATAATACAGTGGAACCCCGTTCATACGTTTTTCAGCGGAACGGGGGAAAAAAACGTAACAGCCGGGAAAACGCAAGAGTGAGGAAAGTTCCGAAAATGAATGAGAACAGGGCCGCTTTGACTTCAGTTTATTTCAGCAACGTGAGCCATCTAGGTCGCCGACCGATAATTCGGACAGCCGCACGGTACCGCCAGTGCCCCCACAGATGTTGAGACGACCGATAATTCGGACGGTTTCTAGCTCTAAATTCGATAATTCAGACTCCGCGGCTGTCGAGTGCAGAGAATGGGCCGCCTATATAGCCTCCGGCGCCCCGATGAGAGAAAGTATGGCCTCATATCGCAATCGAAACTGTGTATATTGAGGCTTAGTTCCAGCTTGACGCGCCACTTTCGGAGGCAAGTCGCCCCCGTCACTGCGATCACCGCATCCTGTTCCGGCACTCCGCGCGTGGTTTGTGATTGCGAGTATGGCTGGTCGCGTCGGGTCTGCGATCGCTCGATAGCGCTTTCACGTTCCGTCTTCTTCAGTACTTGTTCACCGTATTTACCCGCATAATTTGCGCCCTCGCATAATTTTCACACCCCTGATAGTTAGCCAGCTTTACAAAAAAAAATTCCTCGCATATCTTGCGCTCGCCGTCCGGCCCGAACCAGCACGCCGGCGTGCGCACTGACAGACTTTGGATAGCCGCGCGGCCGCACCCATCGCTGCACAGGCAAGCGCAGTCATACGCAAAAGGGGCTGCGAGTGCGATGTCCGTTTTTTCCGATTCTTTTCTCCGGAAGCCCCCGGAGCCCAAAGTACGGTCGCTAGAATAAAAGGACGCGAGTGGGGGCGACGAAAACGGCTGAAACAGAGATCAAACGCGCCCGGCCCATCTCCGTCGCTCGGAGGCGATAACATCAACCCTATCGGGACGCCTGCCGTCGAAGCGGGGAGGAAACGCCCCGCCCGTCTTTAACGCGCGTGAAAAGACGCAAAAGTGGGGGAGGGGTAGTGTCGCTCGGCTGCCAGGCGATCGCATGGCTGCCGAGATAGCGCTAGGCGTGACCAAGATAGCTAGGCGTGACCGAGATAGCGCTAGCGCTAGGCGCTGGCGCTAGCGATAGGCGTGACCAAGACTGTCAAAAGTCAAATCAAAATAGCGGTGCCTGGGCGGGTACGGCGTGCCAGGTTGCAACGCATCATGCGGGAACAGGCCCACACTTGCGACGTAAGAGCGGGGATCGCAATACATGGGATCCTATGGCAGCTATGCCGGGACCGATGAAAAACAACGTTAACAGCCGGGAAAACGCAGCAGTGAGGAACGTAACAGCGGGGTTCCACTGTATTAGGTTTAGTCACAAAAATCCTTGCTCGCAAGCCCCTGCACTTTGCACAATCGAGTTACTGCTTTTGCAGCGAGCCAACCAGTCATGTAAGGCTGTAACATGTTCCTGCAGGGCATGTCATACATGTGGTGCCACAAAGCTTTTGCGCAAGGTGCTTAATATACGAAACAGTACAATCAACTTGTAAGCCCAATGCCTCATGTGACTTACTGCAGCACAGCGTGCATCATCATGACGCGTCTGAGATGCAAACAGCAATGAAATCGACGACACCTGGGGCAGATATGAAATTCAAAGAAAGAAAGAAAGTTCACGCTATTCAGTGCTGATCTATAGACTTTCTATTCGTGACTTGGCGGAAGACTTTCCCTGTCACCGAGAAAGCTACTGCACAACAAGTATACGCGCGCGCACGCACGCACGCACACGCACACAGACACATAATAGAACAGGGCTCATCATGCCACGCGTGTATGTTCAAATAGGCCACATACCATTGCACTGATGTTACTGTAGAGAAAACGAGACATTTCAGGCACTTTCGGAAGCAAGACACAGGTGACACTACATGCATCAATCAGCCCTGCACTGGCAATGTCACATGTGTGGGCTTTGAAACAGCTGGGATGACACTCAGAAATAAGAGATGCTAAGACAACATGGCACGTTGAAGTTTTCAGGAAAGCCCTACACAATCAAACCTTGGTATTACAAACTGAATTCTGTGAGGTGTCAAATAAAATATGCAGCACAACTTCACGTACCTCAAGAACCAAATCCTAAACACAGTTACTGGAGGGAAAGGAATGACTGTTGTAGATTATAGTACTTAATTTTCCTACATCCGTAAAGCACGCAAATTTTTAAATTATTTGGGCGGTGTAGCGACAACGATGATAAAAATGACTTCACTGGCCAATTGCTGTCTTACAAAACTAAGACTATCTATAATCACATAATTACTCATGGATTAAATTATATTATGCAGTGTTCTAACAGAGCCAGATGCTTAACAGGGTAGATTTGACAGAATTACATTAAGCCAAGGTGACCAAAATATGAAAAAAGATAACTAATCCACGACATCAAAGTGTCATTTACGTGCTGGGGTTTTGGCACGAAGTTCAGGAATTAAGCTATGAGCTTTTTTTTTTAAGGACAAAGCTATAACCATAAAATTAGTTAAAATAGAGTTCTCAAAGAATAATGTATCTGTCAAAACTCAATTACTGCTTCACTGTGGTGTCCCTCTAAACAAACAAATCTTAAATTGCAATCATTCGCGCTAAAACTAGTGACATGGTGTGCATTTCACAGTCACAAACTTACTCTGAGCGCCTCGAATATGACCTCCACGGGTCTCGCAGAGCGCACCGTGGAGTTGTCCATGACCTTCTTCACCGCGGCCCTCAAGCCATCAAAGCACGTTGGTGGCCCTACTGTCTGGATGCCAACGTACTGCAAGTCGCTAAACGCATCAAAGCTCTGGTTGTTCTGCCCAAAGCGCTTCTTCAGTTCCTCAACAGCAGACTGGGTACCATCTGGAATGCCATGTGAAATGGAAGTGTGCAGTGTTTAACATCATGAAGTGGCATAGAGTGTTACAAGAGTGCCACGACGGGGTGAACCTTAGTCTAACAACACGAGGGTTGTTAATTCCACTTCCATCAGGTTGCAGTTGCCACACATGGGCATCAAATGCACAGCCTGGTGTCGTCAGAGCGACAGAACTGCTAATAGTATTTCTCTATAGTCAAGGACAATAACTAAAAAATGCAGTGGTATTTGCAGCTCGAAGTTGCATGCACACAAGCATGCACCAGTGAATCTGCACCCTAGATCGATGTCACGAGTTGGGCAGGCCAACCCACATGTTAAATGACACCACTGCCTGCACTTAATACTAGGTCCAGTTGCATCAGTCGGAAAAATATAGTAGAGTTAAACCTAAACGTAATTAAGTCGATAAAATCGGCAATTTAGTGTTTTATATCGAAATTTTGGGGAAACAAAATCTGGGCTTACGTGCAAGGTATATTCGTCGAAGAATTCTTTTTTACAAGAAATGCCAGAAGAATGTTGTAATAGTGGAACCACGCATATTACAGTGGATTACAGTAGATTAAGAGAGGTTAGGGTCAATGATGTAAGTGGATTAGGGTGGATTAAGGATTACAGCAGATTGGGGTTGACTAAGATGGATTACAGTTAAACCTGGATATAACGAAATTGAGAAATTCCTGGAAAACTTCGTTATAAAGAGGATTTCGTTATATGCAGGTTCGGCACGAAAATTCGAAAAATAAACGCTTACGTAATCAAAACGGTTACAGACGGCAGAGCTCACCCAAAACAATTATTTTGGGCGAGAAAACATTTACAGCTGAGAACACTTATGTGACCGCTTATAGTACAGGACCGGCAATAATGCGGTTTTTTCTAAGACCCCCCCCCCCCCCCCCTTCCCTATATGAAGGACCGGTTAGTCACTCTCCATATATGCCAAGTTTCGCATCTGTTAAGACCATATTTCAGCCAATTATCAATTAAAAGGCATATAAAGCACCCGATTTTTTGCTGGGGATTTAGCACGAAGTTCAGGAATTAAGCTTCAAGCTTTCTTTTTCTTTAAGGACAAAGCTATAACCATGAAATTAGTTAAAGTAGAGTTCTCAAAGAATAATTTATTTGTCAAAGCTCAATTACTGCTTCACTGTGGTGTCCTTCTAAACATACAAATCCTAAGTTGCAATCTTTCACGCTAAAACTAGTGACATGGTGTGCATTTCATTGTCACAAACTTACTTTGAGCGCCTCGAATATGACCTCCACGGGTCTCGCAGAGCGCACCGTGGAGTTGTCCATGACCTTCTTCACCGCGGCCCTCAAGCCATCAAAGCACGTTGGCGGCCCTACTGTCTGGATGCCAACGTACTGCAAGTCGCTAAACGCATCAAAGCTCTGGTTGTTCTGCCCAAAGCGCTTCTTCAGTTCCTCAACAGCAGACTGGGTACCATCTGGAATGCCATGTGAAATGGAAGTGTGCAGTGTTTAACATCATGAAGTGGCATAGAGTGTTACAAGAGTGCCACGACGGGGTGAACCTTAGTCTAACAACATGAGGGTTGTTAATTCCACTTCCATCAGGTTGCAGTTGCCACACATCGGCATCAAATGCACAGCCTGGTGTCGTCAGAGTGACAGAACTGCTAATAGTATTTCTCTATAGTCGAGTACAAATAACTAAAAAAATGCAGTGGTATTTGCAGCTCGAAGTTGCATGCACACAAGCATGCACCAGTGGATCGGCACCCTAGATTGGTGTCACAAGTTGGGCAGGCAGGCCCAGATGTTAAATGACACCCCTGCCTGAACTTAATATCAGGTCCACTTGCAGCAGTTTGAAAAACAGAGTTAAACCTAGATATAATGAAGTCGATAAAATCGGCAATTTAGTGTGTTATATCGAAATTTTGGCGAAACAATATTTGGGCTTATGTGCAAGGTATATTCGTCAAGGTATATTCGTCAAGGAATTCCTTTTTACAAAGAAATGCCACAAGAATGTTGTAATAGTGGAACCACGCATATTACAGTGAATTACAGTAGACTAAGACAGATTAGCGTCGATGATGTAAGTGGATTAGGGCAGATTAAGGATTAAATCAGATTCTGGTTGACTAAGGTGGATTAAGCCTTTATGCATAATAATAATAATAATAATAATAATAATAATAATAATAATAAGGGTCAATGATGTAAGTGGTTTAGGGCAGATTAAGGATTACAGCAGATTACGGTTGACTAAGGTGGATTAAGCCTCTAATGTGTCACTTAATTAGGGTTAGCTTAATTAATCAGCTCAATTAGGCTTGACTTAGTCCAAACAAAGTTAGGTTCTGCTTAATTAATCATAGCATAAATAGGCAGGGTTCAATTTGTTTTCACCTAATCAGACATAGCTTAAGTGGGACTTAAGTAGCCATAACATAATTAGGATTGGTTTAATCACCTTGCTTTAGTCACATTTTCTATAATTAGTCTAAGCTTAGCTATGACAGATGAATTAGTATTAGAATAGCTAAGCTTCGCTTGATTACAATTAGCTTGATTTGATTAGCGTTAGAACTATCGAACTATTTCTAGAACTATAAGTTTGCTCCGACTTAAAAATTGCACAACAAAACATACCGACATAGATCTGGCATCTTCAGCATACACTATGCAAGTGTAGGGAGGTCCACCAGTCTAGTTCTCAAACACACAACGGTAAACATTTCGTGGGGGGCTATGGTTGGTGTTGCAGGCTGACGCATTGCAAAAGATGAACCATGCTTCGACAAATTTTCGTCTCCCACACTTCATGTCATGGGCCAGCGTCGTCACATTGTTGAAGCCGGAATTGTGTCGATGCATCCACCTGCAACACCAACCATAGCCCCCAGCCAAATGTTGATCGAGATCTGTCAGAGAAATAGACGAGTGAACCTCCCCACACTTGTGCAGTGTATGCTGAAGATGCCACCTCTACGTCTATACGTTTTGTTGCACAATTGTTAAGCAGAAGCAAAGTTCTTATACAATAAATTCTCCCAGCTTTTGGAACATTTTGCATTCTAGAACAATGCAGGGCTTCCCACGGTCAGTAAGCAATCTTAAGATAATGAATTGTTCATACCACCCGCACCAAGCGGCTTTGTGTACATGGTCTCATGGAAGACAATGACGGCAGGCCCCAAAGCAGAAATGGGTTCAGCGAGCTTGCAGCGTTCCTTTAGTAACTTGAGCTCGCGTGTGAAGTGGTCAATGTAGGCTTTCGAGGCGTCCCCGAGAAACGAGAACAGGTCCGTGGTGAGACGCTCAGCCCGCGTGCGGTAGATCACTATGTCCGACACGGCCAGCACCTGAATGGGAGAATCACACTCTAAGCACCACAGTAAAGCGCCAACAGGCCGCTGTATAAACACCACAAGAGATTCGCAGACAGTCACCACATGGAGATTCATAGATTATGAACAAGGGTAACAGCAGCGGACCAACACACCACTTTTTTTTTTTTTTGTTATGTACAGTAAAACCTCGTCATAACAAAGTTGAAGGGGGAGCCATAATTACTTCGTTATAACCATTAGTTCCTTATAGCCAATATCTATTTCATTTATGGGAACTTCAAAGGGAATTGCAACTACTTCGTTATATCCAATAATTTGTTATATCCAGGTTCATTATAACGAGGTTCTACTGTACAACCATTCTGAAGGCAAGGTTTGGATATTGGCTGGTTTGGCTCCTACTTTTTGAAGATGACTGCAGTGCATTTTTTGCTGACAACAGACTGACAGACCGACAAAGATGAGCAGTGATACCCGTATATACTGCATTTACTTGCACAATTTATGCACCCCTAATCTCTAGCAAGATCTATGGAAAATAATCTGTACGTCAAGGCACAATTTGCATCCGAATATCTTCTGCACCGCAAGTGTGCGGGAGCATAGGAGAGCTTCTGTTGGCTCCATGATGCTGCAACAGCTTCATCAGTTTGTCAGTCTGTTGTCTGGAAAAAACATGCTGTAGTCACCTTCACATTGAAGGCTACAGCTAAAGGGCCACGAAAAGCCTAAGAGGTTATCTGCAACTTTTGAATGAAGCGCAGCGCTTATAACAATAGATGAAAGCAGACAGATATAACTTGCCGCTGATGAGCACCAGAACCACAAGCACTACATTGCACATGTGGTGCACTACAACTGTGCTAGAGTCGTAGCTGTTAATGTTAGGCATTTACATGTGTATGCATAAACCTGGAAGTGTTGTCCAAGTGCCGCAAGCGGCAAATACAGTCGACTTCCGTTAATATGAAGTTGACGAGGACCGCGAAAAACTTCGAATTAACTGAACTTCCAATTAACCAAAGCGGGTAAAAATGGACATTTTTATTAATTAATTTGGAAAAGAAATCTGTTATTGCCGTCTGCTTCTGCTTGCGGCATCTTGCCGCAGAGAGCAAGTTCTGCAGGCTGTAGACGTGGCCGAGTGCTTCCTCGGCGTTGCTCTCTGCAGCAAAAAACCGCTGCGCGAGGGCAAGGCCCGCAGCTACTCAGCAGCCGTAGGTTGCAGCTAGCTTGAAACATCGTCGTCCAAGTCACTTTCGTCAGCAGCCTTGTTGAGCCGAACGATCCAGAGTATTTCGGTGTCTGTTAGCGCGCCACACGTTTCAACTTGACTGTCAACAGCGATGTATCCTACGAAAGGGACGCCACAGAGAGCTGGTCGAAGACTATCGTCATCAAGTTCGGTTGTGTGCGCTTCCCCCGCTGGAGAAGACGAACCACGTCCATCTCTCGAGGCACTTGCACTAAAACTGCAGGTCCTGAAGCAGTTCGTGATCGTCCCCTCTTTAACGCGACCCCATGCTCGCGCTAGCATGTGGATAGCACTGAGGAGGCTCACCTCGCACTGCGTGGAGTTATCCATGCACAAAAGCATCCGCTCGAGAAGGTGCTTTCGGTACAGCCATCCATCGGATGAAGAAAAATTTTTAATGCCTAATATCGCCGCAAGCGATAAGACTTCCATCGGATGAAGAAAAATTTTTAATGCCTAATATCGCCGCAAGCGATAAGACTTTTGCTGCTACGATATTGCCACTGAGACGAAGTTGGTTGCTCCGGGCCTTCCTAATCGAAATGAGCAACGCTTGCCCTAACTCCGGGTGGGCACCGGTGCGCATTCTCATGCATGACATTTTAAATTGGCCGTTTTCAAATGCTTCGAGTATCGAGCGCTTGTTCTTGAAGTTCGAAAGAGCGCTTGATGCCGTACTTCCGTGCAATGTCCTGCTTGGCGGTGCCTCCCGTTGCCTCCGTCCTCAACTTTTTTCAAAACGTCAACTTTCGTCGCCAAGTCAAGCATACGATAAGGTCCGGGAGTTGCCATTGCCGCGACTGTGCAACGATGCCGGCAGGCCGATTCACTAACACTCGAGGAAACATAAAAATAGGCCTAGCACGTCAACGCGACCATGCGAGGCTGCGATTGCGCTGGGTGGATGGGTTAACCCTGCCGCCTCATCATTTTCGGCGCTGTCGTCAGCTGCGATGTCGATGGTGCCAGTACCTAACATTTATGCTTCATGAGCTGTGGCGCTGTAGTCAGCTGCGATGCTAGCGATGTAAATTCAGCACGCAAAGCTGCTCTTCATTTTAATAATATGGAATTTCTCAAACATTACGATCATCTCGAGCCATAAGATTGAGAAATAACTTTTAATTAACTGACACTTTAGCCTTCTAACTTCCAATTACCGAGCATTTTTTTCTATTGGTTTGCATGTATAACTGACGAGACCCCCGATTTCACTTCCAATTAACCGAAAATTCCAATTAAGCGACTTCGAATTATCGGGAGTTGACTGTATGGAAATTTCTTATAGCTTGATCGCATTATGTAGCATGTGAACCTTTAATAGGGCCCTACAACGCCTTTTGAACATTGCCAAGAAATGCTGCTGATCTTTTATGTTTTCAATGCTGGCATTTGATGTTTCTTTGTGTGTGCTCGCACGGCTGTGCATTCTCTTTAACAACTTCCAGTGCATAACTGAAATTTGCCATGTGGCCTGGTGAGGGGCCCGTTAAAGAAATAAATGTGTGTCGGGTGTTTTGGCATTTCTTTAGTTATTAGTGTCATTCCCTCATTAATTTGACATATGGTTAATTGGAACACTTTCTCCAGTCCAGTAAAATCCAAATTAACAGGGTATTACAGTATAACAAAAAAATATGTCTCGTAAAATGTGGCCCTTTCCTGTATGTATTATGCTTTGCCGCATGATGCTCATGTACTGTGGTGATGCTTGTGTAGTGCGATGAAGCTAACACTTGCATACCGCAGCAAAGTTAACACTAGCGTATTGCAGCAAAGCTAAAACTTGTGCAAATCAGCGAAGTTGACACTCATGTACGGGGCCAAGGTTAACCCTTGTAATGCGGCAAAATTTACAGCCGTGCACTGCGGCAGAGCTAACACTTGCACAAGACGGCAGAGTCACTTTACGCATATGCACAATTCTCTCTTAGACTGTTCTTTAGACCATAACTACGTTGTGGGGGTACACTATTCATGCAATGAGCATGTTCTTTTTGGCCATGTTTAGCGGTACATCACACTGTAATTTAAAAGGTATTATTTACAAATGTTCTAATATTATTCAAAAAATATTCAATTCGATTAACACTCGGACATTGCTATTCGAATTCACTTTGCACTCAGAATTTTGCAATTTGCACAGCCCTAATTTATTCCACCATTCTTTCAGACATTCACCTTGAGGAGAAGTCTCGTGCGCTGGTTCTGGTTCTCGGCCACCCCCAGTAGTCCCTCGGTGTCAATGGTGAGCAGGCCGTGCTCTGGGCAGTGCGCCGCCCAGACACCGATGGTGCACGACTCCTGCTGAGGTGATGTTTGGAACACCCGCTGCCCATTGTAGAAGGAGTGGTTCAGGGTGTGCGATTTGCCTTCACCCGTATTGCCGAAGATAGAGACCACCTTGACGGTCGTGTCAGGGCTACAGCCCAGTTGGGCGGCAAGCCCCTCAGCTGACGAAGCCTGTAAAGGTAAAGCACGGAATGATATGCACAATACACTAAGTGTACAGATAAGGCCTCGCTAATCTGTACCCGCTTAAGACACACTAATGGTTGTAACAATAACTGCGACAAATCTCCAATCAAGTCTTCATAGTACCTCATGTATTCGCTGCTTAATAGTGGCTTGTCCAATGCTTGCCAGTTAGTCACAGAGATGTGGCGTGTGTGCAATTTGCTGGAAACTCATTGTCGTCGTGATGAGCCAACAAAATACACTGAAAGCTTGTTAACTTGAATTCCACAGGGATGCCTGCCGAGTTCAAATTAAACGAAATTCGAACTAATGAAAGGGATAAACTAAGGGCAGCACATGTTGTCATATGTTGTGGCAGCAACTCTGCAGCAATAACTTTTTATTTAAGAACAAATTCACAAGTTCTTACTTCCTTTCCGTCTAGTGAAAACAGATTGCAATAACTACTTGATCTATGTAATAATGGGCATGTTAAGCAAAATCACACTCTGATTGCCCGACAATAAAAGAGCCGCTCATTACTACTGACAAGCTCAGCCTACAGGGTGTTGTAAAGGAAGCCTACAGGCTTACTTTCCCCTTGTCAGCCAGTGGAAACTTTTTCCGTGTCAACATGCAGCTGGGTATCGTAGTGCTCTCTTTATCTCACATGTTCACTTTTGATTGCAATCTGCACATCGCGATCTTTCTCCCACATTGCGACTTGGCTGAAGCCAACTCGATCCAGATTAGTTTGGATTGGCATAGCTGTGACCTCCATTAATTGCAATCAAGAAATAGGATGCGGATCAGCACTGATCACGATGGACAGTGCCCATGTGACACTGGCATTACTCATGGTAACACTATTACTCACAGTCGCACGACTCAGGCACACGACACAATGCAGCTATCTTCAGTGTGCAGAACAAGGCGTTCTGCACGCTGAGGATGAGCTTCACGATAACACTGGCGCTCCACGCGCTTCACGATAGCATTGCCATGGTACCATTTGCGCTTAATTCAGGACAAATACAATGCAAACCATTCACAGTCGAGCACAAAATCAACTAACGTGAACTCACAACAAAGTGCACTCCACCATGCGCGTCGCCATTCTGCCACGGCAATGGCACTGCATCTGACATCTCTGATGGGAGGATTTTGCCAACACCGCAAACATGGTTTGAGTTTTGCACTCAATTTTAGCACAATCAATTTTTAGGCTCATTTTATTGGAAGAAAGGAGCATGTTAGATCCATGTAAATATGGCAGTTTGGAAATGCTTCTTAACTGGCATCAACCAGCGCACACTATCAAACAGCCCGACGAAAGAGCCAGAATTCTTTCCGCACTTTGGTAAATAAATATGGAAAAGGCTTCTAGGGGGTACATTAGGTAACTTTTACCATGGTACTGCATTTATTTGATTGTTGGTAGTGGCAGTACATATCATGAGACATCTTGCACATAGCGGTTACTGTGCTGTATTGTTTAGTGCATGTTTGTGCCACGTTCCCAGCAGGTAGGTGTCAACAATATCTTACTGTACATAAAAATCAGCGTTAACATAGCTGTGCAATGTCAACGTACCACTGCAGAATCGCATTGCTGTTATCCGGCAATATCTTGCGCCATCGGCCTGCATGCCAAGCTACGATTATGTGAAGCGACCTCCTGTCAAGCTATGCATGCTTTAGCCAATGCCCCTATTCCAGAAGCAGGGAGAAGTAAATAAACTTCAACAAACTCAGCACAGGTGCCGATACTTTGGCAAGGCCCTCACCTGCAGCACTTCCTTGTCATCCACGAGCAGGATGCTGGCAGCTGTCGGCAGCGATTTGCCCCCACTGCGGGTGTCGCTGACCACGTCTGGCTCGTGAGATGTTGGCTCCATCATGGTGGCGCCGCTGTCCTCATAGGGCAAACTGCAATAAGGCTCGGCCGACAGGTACTGCTCTTCCTCCTCGTCGACCTCCACTTCAGCTGCTGCCAACTTCGCCTGTCGGTCGAGGTAGTAGCGAAAGCGAACCTGCCGAGCAGCGGCAAGGATTGGAGCTTTTAACCCTACAACTCCTATGCAGTACTTCAGCAACTGGTGACCTCTCACTACAGTGGAAACTCGACCGCGGTTGAAACCCGTTATAAGGCACACTGATATAAGAGAGAACTCGGTATAAGAGACATTATTCACCGATCAAGACAACAAACTGGGCAAGTTGGTGTTTATGCATATTGAAGAAAAAAAAGAAATGACGACAGACCACAAGGAAATGACAAACACAGGCACTGACTCGCGACTAACAGCTTATTTCAAATGAAACAGAATAAACAGGAAAGCATATCGAAAAATAACAAATGTAACCACTAGTGCAAGGTGATAATGAACTAGAGGCAAATGATACCAACACGTCCCAGACTGGTCACAACCTATCCACAAACATTTTCGGTGCTTTCAGGTTTGCAGATAGGCTCATAGGTTTGCAGACAGGCCCATAACGTTGTAATGCCTCCTTCAGGGAGCACTTACGGTAAACGAACTGAAGACCCACAAAGCTCCCGTCAAATGCATGCACAAGTACACAGCAACATCATATAATTACAACCATTTTTACACATTAGGCATAAAACTAATCGCTGTAGTATGTTATCCAGTAATGGCAAACGTATCGAACCTTGACGTGGGCAAACTTGCGACGCAGCAGGTGGATCTGGTAGTCGCAGGCGTAGCAGAGGCTGCGCTGGCAAGTGTGGCAGCGGATGTCAGCAAGATTTTCGCCCCGGCAACTGAAGCCCTCGCACAGCAGCTGAGGGTCGGGCTTGACCACCGGGACACGAGGCCGGTGGTCACGGAAACGGGCCTCCTCGTGGAGAACTAGCTCACAGCCTTCACATTGGTTTGTGTCACAGTCGTAGCAGAAATACAATGCACTGCGAGAGAATTGCGCAAGATAAGAAGTAACCAAAGGCAAATGTTGCTGGAAGGCTAATGGGCATAGAGTGATAGCCGAGCCCCTTTACAGGAGACTCAAGTATCACAGACACTGTTTAACATACATGGGTCACTGCCCTCTCTCCAACTAACTGGACTTTTTTTGTAACAGGCACACTCTTGAGGACAATTGGTTATAAAAGACAAAATATACTTAAATACTAAAGCAGCACTATTGGCTCCTAATCGAAGTTAAGCCATTGTGGAAACAAACAGAAATGATAACCAGGTAGTGTGCCAAAATTTCGGCAGAGCAAACGTGAATTCTGTTGCAAGTGAAAAGTCCGCCCAGTCAATTCACTTTATATTAGGGCAAGTGGTATAGTACAATAAACCTTCTGTAACAGGCCTTCTTTCGTGGTTGTTTTGGTTTCATTGTCCCCGTGCCAAAATAATGGCTGATCGAAAAATGACAACATGGAACCCTGCTTATGAGAGACCTTTCGTACAAGAATCAGAAACTGATACCTGGTGCATATAAAGGGGATCAACTGTAGAAACAATGTGTGCCATATGCACACACACACACATATGCATACGCATGTACACATGCACGCACACACTTTGTAAATATTGCACTGTGCACCAGGGGATTTGCAGGGGGTGGTGCCACCAATACACCACTAAAGGGACTGTCTACCGTCCCTCATCGCTCTCCCGTTTTTTGCCTCAATAGAAAGCGCACCTTTCGAAGTGTCCCAGCATGCACTAGTTTTTCCGGAAATTGAGTAGAAATTATTAAAACTGAATTTTTTTCATCTATGAAGTCACTCCTTCTATGCGCAAAGGCACAGACAACAATGGTTACTGAGTGCTTCTCCCCGATCAACCCTTCCCGGTTCACAAAGAGGACATTCCAAGTCTCAGTGATGACTCCTGCATGCATTCACAGTGCAGCACGTTAAAGATGCCATGAAAACATGACCCACGCGTGACAAGCGCAGGACTACGCACCAGTACAGGCAGAAGAATTCGAAGGGAGCGCCCCCTGTCCTACCCCGAATGCAGTGAAAAGAAGAACGAATTGCTCTTGCACACTATAAAAAGTTTCTTATAGGGTGAAGTACACTTGTAAGCCATAAATAACTGTTTTTCAGCTGAATATGTATAGCTATGTGGGCTTGTTCTGTTACACTTGGAAACTGAAATACACGCTGTTGGATGACGCTAGCAGCATTTCTTGCATCACATTCAGAGCAAAATTAAAAACGTAATTCCTTTCATGTGGGGTAAAACCATGTTCGTTCCCACAAGTGCGATGCATGATCTTGCCATTTGTACCACAATCTCAAAAAGCTTTCCAAGCAGTAGACAGTCCCTTTAAGGAGCTTATTGCCTCACAAATCGCCTGCCGCAAAATTTTTCAAGTCCATTATGCATTAGCGGAGTTACAGCAGTATGTGTGAGGGGAGTTCTACCGCCCCAGCGCGTTCACTCTCCTTTTGTCCCAACGGGCACACAGGGAGCTACACAGAGGGGGTGGAAAAGGGGCGCCTTGATTTGATCATTTTCTCTGCTCTTTTGCTTTTCATGTATCCGCACTTCCACAGTGACAACAAGCTTGCCGACGAAGTCGCTGCAGGAACGTGGCACCACCACACGGCATCCCCACTCACTGCACCTGGGAATAGGCCAACAATGCTTCTCCCACCCATTTTGCAGTCGTTGTTTTATGGGGTTTAATGTCCCAAAACCAGCACTGATTATGAGGGACGCCATAGTGGAGGGCTCCGGAAATTTCGACCACCCGGGGTTCTTTAACGTGCACTGACATCGCACAGCACACGGGCCTCGACATTTGGCCTCCATCAAAATGCAGCCGCCACGGCCGGGATTCGATCCCGCGACCTTCGGATCAGCAGCCGAGAGTACCATAGTCACTAGACCACCATGGCGGGGCCATTTCACAGTCTGCGCCTGTCTATGGCGCGCTCAGTTGAAAGGAGGGCGGGCACTTTCCAGATGCGTTATGAAACCATACTTCAAAGTCCCTGCAGCATGTAGTGCAATAATATTTGGCTGACATGTTCACAGGGGCCTGAACAATTGATCGGCGGTGTTTTCTTACCATGTTCACAAAGCATTGCATGGCCCCTGCCGAAAAAAAGAAAGAGAAAGGAAGAAACCTCCAGTGTTAACGATGCCAGAAAAAGTTGGCGCAGCTACACATGCACTAACGCATGCACAGCAACCAGTAGAAGCACCCTAACACACTCTAAATGATGCTGTAAAGCTAGGGACTACAGAACTGGATATTATTTGAAACATGCAGTGCTAATGAAAACCACAGGCTTTGGAGTAGAGCCACAGGCAATATAAAATTAACAACCCTGCCTACTTCCCCTACACAAGAGTCCCACTCATACATTGTGTCACATTATGTACCTTGCTTACACAGTATCAGTACTGGTGGTCAACTACACAGATTGACAAGTTACTACACCTAGGTGCGCACTAGCACCAGAATGTTTTTTCTTTGAACCACACACACGAGGATGTCTACAAGCAATGGACGGAAGAAATGCTGCATATTACTTGTCCACAGTTACCTGGAACCATCTACTACCTTGTGCTGACCCACAAAACATATTTTAAGGGACCACTAGGGAACACTATCAGTTTACACAGGTAATGTATAAGCTTTCACATCTATATTCATTAATTTCATTGGAAATATTTACTATCTTTAAAAAAATAAGGTCCAAGCTCCATCTTTTGAATATAAGAGTCCCACAACAATACATCGTTGCTGAATGTACAGCATTTTGACTGCATTAGGACAAGACGGAAGATGAGCAAACGATCACTGCACACAGACGTGCAAAGCGGATAAGGTGAACTGTCAGCACTTTTGCATCATTGCAGATAACTATGGAACAGCGGTGACAAGACAGGACGATGGTGCAAAAAAAAAAACAGTGTCAATGGAAGGCACACTGAACGTACCAGGAACGTACCCTTCACTCTGAGGAAAGGGTGCGGAACGAGAGTTGTGCTGACCAAGCTCTTGCCTGGAACACACCATCATGCAATCAGGAGAAAAACGGCAGCCAGACAAGCAGTAAATAGAGAGCACAAAGAAAAAAGTACCATGCCTTCCCGTAGAGAAAGTCTTCCACCATTGTTAGTTACATGCAATGCATTTCAGTACGAGGAAGGCAATGCAGAAATGAGAAAGCAACGCACGTTCTTTCGGCTTCTAGGCAAGCACTACTCAATGATCACTTCCATAGCTTTTAACCTTTTGGGTGCTTTCTTGTGTTGCAACGAACTAAATTTTACCTAGTAACACACAGGTTTAACAAGTTCTTGAACCTCTGCATCTTTCAGAATAAAGATATGGCTTTTTGCACCAGTGTACCGTAATAAAACAGAGGAGGCATGAGCAGCACCAACATCCAAAACAACATTAAGGAGGCATAAGGACATCTGCTATGCAGTGTCAAAAAGCTTCCACAACACCTTAGTTTAAGGGATCCTTCAAACTTTTTTTATTGCGTTATCATTGCTAAGTTCTTGTTCTGTGTACCTTTTATGGGTTCTTACTCATGTACTATGAATCCAATTATTGTCCGATGAGAGTCAGTGCTTGTTTCTCTCATGTTCATTTATCATCCAGCGCATAATATTAATTTCTCAGGCTTTATGTCCCAAAACTGCGATATGATTATGAGAGGTGCCGCAGTGGAGGGCTGTGGAAATTTCGGCCATCTGGGGTTCTTTAAAATGCACCGACATTGCACAGTACATGGACCTTTGGCATTTCGCCTCCATCGAAATCTTGGCGCTGTGGCCAGGATTCAATTCCGTGGCATTTGGGTTAGTATCGTCCATTGCTGTGTTGCATTGTTGTTTTAGGTGTTGATTACTGCCATGCCCAGCAAACTAATGTCCTGGTCTGTGTCCTACTATATCATAAGAAGCATTAGTGTCTTTGCCAAGTGCAACGCAAGACACGTAAAGCTGCAGTCACCTTGGACTTCTCCCGTTGCACGTAAGTCGTTCAGCACAGGTCGGCCTGGCAGAGCGGGTGGCTGGGTGTGGTGCACTGCGACCCTGACTAGACTGCGAGTGGGAGGCCACCGCCAGCTGGGTCATTGGGGGAACCGCTGCCCCAGTGTCGACTCACGCTCGCTGCCAAAGTTCGCAGCTTCCATGGAGTATGTCCTGTGGAGAATGTGCACCACAAACTCGTATGCACTGTATTTTCAAACAAGTGGAGAAGTCGACCGTCGCCATTACTACAGCTATCACTGCAATCTTCTGGACGACTATGCTGTAGCCATTTCAGGACTAGAACGTTTGTGTGCTGTCATTGCCACAAAGGCATTGGCCGAACCTCTTGGTTATGAGACACCAACAGCAATACTATAGGATGATTTTGAGAGCTAAATGTTCAATGTGCAAGTTAACATTAACAACTCAAAATTCAAACAGCATGCCGAAACACGCTGACATGTTTCCAACTTTGGCTATGCATATGGAGAAAGAGACCTTAAAGGGGTCGTGAAACGTTTTCTGAACATTTTGTACTAAGTGCGTATTCGGGGTCCTGACCCTCCAATCACCAATATGCATTGTTCCGTTGCACCGTGTGCGTTGATTTAGGGCGATAAAAAACGCGGTTTCGGTTTCACTGCGCGCGTTCCCCTCAACTCTGCAGATGACGTCATCTTAGTAGCCGTCATACCTCCGAGATTGGCGCGCCCTCGGAGGCCATGGGAAAAGAAACCGTACTGCCACTTTTCTTCCGAATGGTGGCACCGCACGGTTTCCAAGTATTTCCTTCCTTTCTAGCTTTCAAGTAAATCGATTCCTTTAGAGCAAACGCCAATTCACTGTGCCTTTGAACTTAAAAGTATCTTAACTCAACGTCACCAAATAGTACCACGCCGGCCGGTAGTGTCGCATAGTCGTTTCGGGAGAGCAAGAAAGCTGAGATTTAAAACGGGCGTTGTTAAATGTGCACTGAATATTTCGCCGAAATATTTCGGAATCAGTTTGTCGAATGCGTATTGAAGCAGTGAAAATTACAAACCGGCATCTCCAGATTCTTTTCACGACCCCTTTAAATATTCTCTACAGGTAGCAGACATTTAGTGTAGGCACTGAGCTTCCAATGCGGCTCGACAAGCAAACCACGCTAGCTTACAGTGTACATGACATTGCCACCACTTGCCCTTTCGCCAAGATAGATCGAATCAGCAGGTAATGTTCTCATCAGTGCACACTACTATCATATGTCCATGACACATGCAACATATGCACTTCCAAGTGAGTGACGATGCGGGCGCCTACATTTAAAATGGTGCGCCGCAACAATGACAGCAAATTTGGTGCCATTATCAAACCACGTGCTGTCCCGTTATCTGCAAGATCTGCACGACTACTGCACAAGGCAAATTCCTGCGCTGTTCCAAGATCGACCGCCTTTGAGCGCAGTGCGGTAGAACATTTAAAATGGCGCTAGGCAACAACGACAGCCAGCAGATTTGGTGCCATGTTATCAAACCACGTGCTGTCCCGTTATCTGCAAGATCTGCATGACTACTGTACAAGGAAAATTTCTGCGCTGTTCTCAGGTCGACTGCCTTTGAGCGCAGTGCGGTAGAACATTTAAAATGGTGCACGGCAACAATGACAGCCAGCAAATTTGGTGCCATATTATCAAACCACGTGCTGTCCCGTTATCTGCAAGATCTACGTGACTACTGTACAAAAAAAAAAAAAATTCCTGCGCTGTTCTCAGATCGATTGCCTTTGAGCGCAGTGCGGTAGAACATTATTTAAAATGGTGAACGGCAACAATGACAGCCACCAGATTTGGTGCCATATTATCAAACCACGTGCTGTCCCGTTATCTGCAAGATCTACATGACTACTGTACAATGAAAATTCCTGCGCTGTTCTCAGATCGATTGCCTTTGAGCGCAGTGCGGTAGAACATTTAAAATGGTGCACGGCAACAATGACAGCCAGCAGATTTGGTGCCATATCAAACCACGTGCTGTCCCGTTATCTGCAAGATCTGCATGACCACTACTCGACGAAGATCGATTCCCAAAAGGGCGCAGGGCGGTAAAACGACATGCACAAAACAGTGGCGTGCTGCGACAATGACGCAAACCGGCGCAATACAGGCCACTGCCCTGCGACGGATGTCAGAGCACTTAAAAAAAAAAAAAACGCGAGAGCTCCAGAACCTAGATAACCATGTGAGAACAGCAGCCTGTGCTGCAAAGGTGGTAATCTCGGCCGAGTTCCGTCACCGCCTTGACGGTCCATGCACGGAGTAGCGACTTGGCAAACGTGTCAACAAAGACGGCCTTGCTAGAATGAGTCATCGGGCGACTTGTTAATTTGAGAAGCGAAAAAAAAATCCCTGCTCCTGACAACTGTGGTGGAGCACGCCGTCTTGTGCGACATTCTGTACGCAACGATCGGAAAAGCAAGTGAAGTACGCAGCCCTGTTTGCGAGCCGCACGCATACCAGAGACTTCTATTTTTTTGCAGGGGACAACAAAATCACTTTGAACCAAGGCACAGTGCAGCATTATCGCACGGTGTAGGCCTAGATACAGAAAAAAAGGAAGGAAGAGCACTGTCGGTACGTCAGAAACCGAGAGCATACACGACGGATTCGTGCGTAAAATGCTGACGCTTTTGATGGTTAGGGAAATCGACAATGTTCTCGAAGAGACACCAACCTCACGGAAGTGCTGCCGCTGGCCAAGTCACGCGCCTCAACGAAGCTTTGTATCCTCTGTCACAGTCTAGACAGGCAAAGGTGAGACAGCAACAGCCCGACCGAAGCCCAAGCTACGCTTCGCAGCTCCAAACTTACGCAATGCAATCGCTCATTAGAGCTTCCGATACCGTGCGATATTGCGCGCGCGGGAGTGCGATTCACAGCTGTTTTTTCCTGATCATCACAAACCTGTCGGGCAGAATTGGCGATCTTCGCGCCGCGTGGTGAAATGCGGACAAAGTTTTCTGAAGGTCGTCTTTGAGAAATCTCAGTGTGGCCTAAACACCGCGCAGCAGTCTGAAGCCGCTGAAGACTCTGCTGAGAACTCACGCCAGGATCGCTGCTATGCTAAACCCCCGTAGACTCTCTGTGCTTGTGAAGCCGCGGTTGTCGACTACGCGCTTGAGTTTTTTGGCCTGTGCTAGCCATTCACGCAAAGACGCACGCTGTGCTTGTACATCACTAAAAAATCCGAAGCCAGGGAGAGATAGAGAGAGAGTAAAATATTTATTTATTGTATTGCGCCAGGGACGCGTACCAGACTCAGAAATTACGAACTCTAGCAAGGAAGACATTTGTGTCTTTCTTTAGTTCACTCTCAATTTGTGCAATTCACGTGTAGTTCTCCTTTAGCAGGGTACTGTTACCGTGACAAGTGTATCAAGCCGTTGTATAACGCGACGCACAGTAGGACGGGAAAGAGAGAGAGAGAGAGAGAGGGAATAAAACATTTAGGGCGAGAAGGCGAGGAGAACCAGCAAAACTTGCGGTCTCAAGCTGAAGTTTAGCTCTTGATTTCTTTTGTTGTGCTTATTTGTTTCTCTCTTGTTTTCTATCTACCATGGAGATCAACAACGTTACTGATTTGCCCGTTTGTATCAAATAATTAGTCTTCTACTTACGAGCGCCCATGTCTTGTAGATTCATAGATGAACAAGAACATATGCTATTCATATATTCAAGGAGGTCAGATTGTCGTATTTCTGAACATTAGAAAGCAGTACATATCACTGCTATTTAAATGAGCTACAGAAATGAATATGAGGTGTATTGAATTGCTTGCATGGGCGCGGTATTTCACTCTTGTCTACCTAAATTTTCTTTACTTTAGTTGCTACCATTCGTGTTTTCTTAGGCGTAGCGCAGTTAGATTGAGGTTCGTGAGGCTTGAGCGCATTTAATTTTTTTTAGATATTCAAACAGGGAGATCAATTTCGCAGGTGCCATCATCAGGCGTGCGAGCACCAATCGTGTAACCAGTACTCAGGGGTGTGTGGATGCCAAGTCATTGTTTACCTGGAGATCGAGTTTTTGTTTTTGGGGGGCGTGAGGATCCAACTGTTGATGGGGGGGGGGGGGGGGGGGGTATAAATCCCTGAGGCCGTCAATGTGAAACTGGGCCATCAGCACTGTCTGACACTGTCCATAAGTGACAAATCATATGTTTAACTGCATAATCTTTAATATTACCTGTGATCTTACCTTCTTAACTAGGAGATCATATTGTCTTTCGTTTTTGTGTTTCTGTTGACATATGGAAGCCGCATGATTGTGCTCATGTAAATGCATACCCCAAGATCGGATATTCATTGGGAAGATTAGCGCTTTCGTGTGTCGCATTCGTTGTTTCCGACACATTTTTTTTTTTTTTTCCCGTGCCATCACCTATTGTTCTGTATTCCCGGGATATTGGGGGCAGACTTACAACTGCCGGCGGTGAGCAGAGCTTTTATACTTACACGAATTATTATTCTGGTTTGAAAGAATTCGCGACAGTTTCTTTTCTCGGCTGGCGTCATAGCATGCATTCTTTTTACAGGCGTCTTCATCAAAAACCTTGCCTTCACTTTATCCTGTTGCGCATGATATAGCTAACTACCGCTCGAGTGCTTTTGCACGACACTGCTTTTCCAGCTTGACGCATGATTTTAGCATTGTCTCGCTGCCCAAGAATAACACAACTCGTAAAAAGAAAAGGGTAAGTCCAACGTGGCACCGCACGATTGAATTTCAATGGCTTTCAAGCGACTTCCGCGCAAAGTCAACGCAAAAAATTGCAGCGCGTAGCAGACGCCTCTTGCTTCCCGCGTGCAGGAAGCAAACGAATGGATGAATGGATGGATGGATGTTAGGAGCGCTCTACCTTTATTTTTCCCTCGACCAACGTTTGTTTTCCCGGATCGCACATATGTTCACTACTAATTTTTTCTCCTCGCCTACCTATTTTATCTATTATCGTTCCGCTGTGAAGTAACAATCTTTCCCGAACTACCTTGCGTATCTGTTTGCTCCATACCCTTGCGCCACCAATACTCTAAGCGCCTTTTACTTATCTCTATCGCCGACATGCTCAGCTTTCCCGTGCTATCCCTGAATCCCATGGCTACAGTGTACTAGAATACGTATATTTTAGTACACTGTACCCATGGCCTCCTGGAGGGTAGTGCCCATATCAACAGCTTTGAGTTCAGCGCACCAGTGCCGGGTTCAGTGCACCAGAGCCGCGGTGTGGAAGTTCACGTCGAAAATCGTAAGTGGAGGCCGGCGCCTTGACCACTCTACTAGTGTTTCAGGTCACCTTTTCATTTAACAAAAGCGCCACGGAGTTTCTTACAAGCTCTACGACCAGTGTAATGTGGTTTTTGTGATGTCACTAGCTTTAAAACTATACAAGTGGGTTAAAAAATGGTAACGTGGTTAATATTAAGGCTAATTAACGTCTCGGAGAGAGAGAAGAGGCGCTACTGAGGTCGATTCACAATCCCACGCGGAGTTGCGCATTATTTCCGCTAGTAAAAATTTGGCGCTGTCAATTTTAGCGATACGCTTGCACTAGCAAACAAGTTTTATACAGTAATCTGTATATTCTTGCAAGTTTGTGAGTGAAATAATTTTTCTAATTTATAAAGGTAAGTTTATACGTGTTATACTTACGTAAATTAGTACATGCCCCAACCTTTAAAAACCAAAATTTATAACATCGATCTATTAACTTAGCATCGCATGCGATGCTAGCGCCAATTGTAGCTAGGGGCATTTTTGAGTGGTTGGTCGAGTTGCCGCACTATTTTCAAAACTCGTTCAAAGTAAAGCGAAAAAACAAGCAGCGCAAAAGCCGGTATAGCGTATTCCGCGCCACCTACGCCGCATCTCCGCGTCTGTGCCTCGGCGGTGGCCATTACTAGGCGAAGTGCGTCTCACGTTGGTTGCGAATCCACGGTGTTTCCGTCGAGTTCGTGTGCATACCTGCGTGTGTTGTGTGTGCTCGCGCGTCGCCGCCGCCGAAAAAATTTGGAATGATGGCCGATATTGCCAGCTACGACGGGCACGCCGCAAAACGGCAGCGCACCGACGAAGGCCGGGTACGTATAGAGCACACGTTGTCTTCCTTTTTCTCTCGCGCCGGCGATCGCGCCCCCGATGACAAAACTCGCCGGCTCGGGCAACGCACACGAAGCGTGCTTTGATAGGCTTAATGCGCGGCCGTCACACAAAGTGCCTTGTTTCGGGCGTTTTTTCTCGCCGATTGGGTTCTCCGTTGCCGGCGTTGTTGTCTCGTCGTTATACCAGTCGACTACGGCGTTTTAAACGGGTTGTTCGGAACATTTCTTCGACGAGTTGTCGTTCGTCTTTTGTGTTCGTCACGTTGCCGTTGTAGTGGCGGCCGCCGCCGCCGGGTCCCACAAACTTGGCGCTTCCCGATAGGACGGCTTTGTTGTTTGCGCCGGTGTCCTCGTGGGAATCGCGGCCCTATCACGTTGCTTTGCGATTTCCTACTTTATATTGGCTTCATTTTCTCTCGTTCCTCCTGCTTTTCTACCTCGTGACCGGCGCGTGTTTCACGTAGTAAGCTAGTTTGTGAATGATTGCGTGTAGTACAAACGCCTCCTGAGTTGGGCCCCGGTCATTTCGCCGAATCCGGTGCACCTATATTTTATTTTTGTCTGTTAGTTTCTGCGCTTTCTTTCTCGGTGCCTCCGGTCAACGTCCTCTTGAGGCCGCGCCGGTCGCTCACGATTTTTTCACGCGCGCTCTTTGTAGCTCGGGCAAACAACAAGGAGAAATGCAGTTGGCGTTGCGAGTTTTTGCCGGCAGGGACGATAGAAATGCGGCGCACAGTCGTCAGCCGGCCATCGTGTTTACGGCAACCAACCAATCGGAAAGACCGCTGAAAAGGGGCAATTTCGATAAGGTGTTCGGGCGGCCTGAAGCTCGCGCCCACGGCCGGGCCAGGGTTATTTTAGCAACCCGCTGGGCTCGTCTCTTTAAGGGCGTCGTATCGGCGCGATCTCGCGTCTCTACTTCACCAGAACCTTTTCGTTTTTCGCCTGCCTGCAACCCCACAACACCTCGTTCGGCGCACAATCCACTTCGCTTGTGTTTCTAAAATAGATCGCAGTCACCCAACCGTATTGCGAACAGTGACTTGGCGGCCCTGTTTCTTTTTTTCTTCGTGACTGAACCACCCCACCCCGTTGACGGGGGTGACGCCTTTGTTTCCTGGCGCGCCGGTCTCTGGGCGTTTTTTGTTTGTTTGTTTGACCTGCGTTCTGTTCGTGGCCAGCAGAAGCGTTTGTTATAATGCCGGAAATGTCGTAATTAAGCGTCCATTGCCGGCATTGAAGACGAAGTTGCCGGCGCTAAGCGCGCGCTCTTCGCTGGCTGGCCTGTCTGTTAGCCGCGCTTTTGAACGTCGCGGGTTTGCCCCCTCTATTTTCATTTTTTGCGACATGAACTCGAAGTTGATGGCGATTTTCGCGAGGGTGAGTGAAGTCTCGACCTACGAAAACACCGCCTCCACTTAGCGCCGCGTTATAGAAGCAGGATGCGTAGTCGCACACCGCCGTCGCGCCTTTTTCCTTTTTGTCCTTATGGTTAACGTTAGTGCCACGTTACAGCCGGCTAGCGTTAGCGTCGTTGGTTCTGCGCCATTGTATTTCGCGGTCAGGTGAAAGGCCACGTATTTCTTATTTTATGAACTGTCGAAGCAGCTGACTATACATAGCTTCCTCACTGCGATTCACGTTGTCCTCTTGGTCGCGGTATCGAATCCCGGCCACGGCGGCTGCATTTCGATGGAGGCGAAATGTCGAAGCCCGTGTGTTGTGCGCTATCAGTGCACGTTAAAGAACCCGAAATAGTCAAGCATTTGCGGAACCTTCCACTACGGCGTCTCTCATAATCGTACTGTAGTTTTGGGACGCAGAATCCTATCTGTTAATGAAAATTGAACCGGCTCTCGTGGGGGAACCGGGCCACTTCAAACACAAAACAGCATATATATATATATATATATATATATATATATATATATATATATATATATATATATATATATATATAGAGAGAGAGAGAGAGAGAGAGAGAAACAGTGAACAATAACATTTTGTGCGAGCTCATCAAACTGTTTATTGTAAGCACTCAAATGTATCCTAGGCCAAGACTTTAAGATTGCCGTTAGAACATTTAATGACTCATATTTTTGCTGCTTTTATAGGCCCGATTTAGGAAATTTGAAATTTAAATGCGACATGGCATGGCTTGCGAGGCGTAGAGGTGCACAAACCCATGTTGAGGGTGCGCGAGTTGACTAAAGTTGGTGCGTGAGTATCAGTGCTGGAAGGACATGGGAGTGCTTATTTCGACTGTACTGCTAGATCACTGTTCTTTAGGAGCGTGAGTATCAACTCAACCACTTGTTCAACTTCGTGTGAACCTAATCTGCCCTCTTCACAAACGTGGATGTGTTCGGTTGTTTGGGCCTTAAGCAACGAGCATGTCATGTGATAACGTAGGGAGCGCTGTGCCGGCCACTTATCCTACCCGTTGTCCGTGTTTTACTTTGGGACATCAAAAATATGTTGACCTTGAGTGTTTGTTGGCCAGGCCAACATGAAAGTCTCGTTAGAATGATTGCCCGTTAGTCTGTGGCATGGCTCATCTGCATGTTTTTTTTTTTCCCGCCCTTGCAGTATGAGCTCGCGTGCTTTCGAGAGGCCTGCGTAAAACTTCATCCGGTTCACCGCCTAAGAAGGAAGCCCTTGGAAGCCAATTTCGACGTGACCGGTCTATCGGACTTCGTGAATCTCGCTTTGCTACGGGCGTTATCGTCACGCACTTTTTTTTTTTTTTTGTTCTCTCGTCATTATCGATTCCGGCGGTCACTTTTGTGAAACAACTTGGCACAGCTTTCGCGCCTTTTGCTGCTCTCGTCATCCGCGCATATCTTAAGGGGCAATCTTTGTGATCGTGCTCTCCCTGTAGCACTTGTATCGCAACGAAGAGCAGCAGCAGTTGTCGTTAGCTCGCCCCTACTACAGTCTCCTCTCGCCTTCCCGCTTTTATTCTTATTTTGCGGGCCATTTGATGATGGAAGCCTTGTCTCGCGCTGGATACGGATTGTTCTTGGCCACAGAACTACCTTTTGTTTTCCGCGCTTGGCACGCGAGCACGGGGAGGGTGCCTTGCATGCGCGCAGCTGGATTTCCTTTCCTCACAAAAGGACCGGGCGCTCTTTTTTTTTTTTTTTTTTTTTCATTGTGGATCGTTGTGTGACAGTCATGTAGCGGCCGTCCTGCGGTGCCTGCTTGTTTTTACATTACAAGGCGAAAAATAACGTGTAGTGGAAACACGGGGCCGCTATAAAGCGGCGGAAACAGAAGGCTCATAGGACTGTCCTGTATGCCTATCGTTTCTGACTCGAACCTTCTTTTTTTTTTTTATTTTTTCTTCAAGCGCCCTTTTTACCGTTTGAAGTATTAACCAACTATTCCAAAGGCATGTTCCTCCCAAGAAAAAAATAGGCCAGCGTCGTATGGAGATAGATATTGGGAAGGAACCGAAATCTGTGTGGGATTTCTTGGAATCCATCAAAAATTGCTAATGCGGCTTGTCTATTCTCCGTACATTTCCGAACCGCTCTGGCATCAGCGCTGACATCGTCGCCACCTTCAAGTGTTTTTTGGGAGTTACTACTAGGCTTTCTGAACGTGCACTTTCGTCTAGTAAGTTGTGTAATGGGTCTGCCAAGTGCGAGTTCGGTTGCAACCTGTTGCAGCAGTTCCGTTACAACTTGGCGAAACTGGTTTTGAAGGATCCGTCGTATTATTACGTAGAACAAAGCTCCCCCACGCTTCCATTGGTACGAAGGCCCGATTAATCCATTAATCCCGTGGTTTTGTTGTCTGCTGGCCTCTTAAGATTGGCACCGATCGGATGCTCCACTGTCTGGCAATGGAGCAATTGCCTTTATCCAGTCTTTCCATACATTACGATCTTGTGGGTCTTTTAGGCTTTTAGGACGGGCAGATGGTTGTTTTACGAGCAGCGTCGAGCCAAGATGTATTGCGAGGTAGGCTTCTAGATGTTTCGTGTTCGTGAGGGAGGGATCTCAAGGTCGCAATGAGGTATTAGCGCGTTGTAACGGGCAGTAGAAGCAAACCGTTTCTTCGACTGCAAGTTGCTTCTGTGATGCACCTAAGCATATTTTCAGCTTTCGAGCTTCCCGGGCAGTCGACGATCGTAAAGCGCAGCCACGTGTAGCGAGTGGACCGCGCTGTAATCGATATGGAAGTTCAATATGACTGGCAATAAAAGCGGGCTGCTACAAGCTAGCGCCCGTTGATGATAGGGCTTGGCTGACCTGCAAGTTCAAATGGAAGCTCCCGGACCAACCGATGGGGCCAGACACTTTGTGGCAGCTTTGGGGAAACTGTATCCAACATCGAAAATGCCAAGCATAAAAACCCGTGACGTCAAGCTTGAGTGTTCCGGCGCGGCATTCAAAAATAAAGCCTTGGCATTGAAACTTCCAGTAAAGAAATGGCGAAATTAACTGTATTAGTGTCTTTAAATAATTGGTCGCTGTAAACCCATTCAGTGGTTTTACGTTGGTGTATCTCGAGCTGTTAATAACAATTAGGCATGCGCGGCCAGGTACTCCCTTTATTTTCTGCCTTCCGTGTTGCTATCTGCTTGTGTCCACGGCGGCGCGACGAGCACTCGGTGGTCGTTCGGCTGTTGTGGCTCTCGGAGCGCACACGCCAAAGGAAGTACCGTAGTAGTCGTCGTCGTGGGAAGCGGAGAGGGAGGACGAGGGTGGAGGTTGGAAGCGTGGCGCCCGTTGCGACAGCTGGCGTTTGACCTTGCTCGCTGTCTATATGAGTTTTTTTTTTTTTTTTTGTTTGTGCACGTAGACGTGTACGCCCTTTGTTCACCGCCGGCGGAGCCGTATTATTGAACAGGAAGCCAGTCTCGATACAGCTGTTTAAATTTTGCGCCATCGGCTGTGCCCTCTCCCTCCCCCCAATCATCTTTTGCTCCTGCGATGTCTGGTGGCTTCTTCCAAGCGGGAAAACTCGTAAATTAACTTTGGCCTCTCCGTGCCGCTTCGCTTGTCTCGGCGTTGCGTCGTCAGGCGAGTTGATTCACGTTGGAAAGCAGCAGCCGACGGGCTTTCTTTTTCTGTTTTCGGCCGTGCGGACACCCTGCCGTTTCTTTATTACCTACAGGAGGCGAAAATTGAAAATGTCAGCGTGCGGGGCTTGTAGCGGAGGAATTCTGTACAGTGCAATTGGCTTTCCCGCATGGCTGGTTCGTCGTGTACAGACTGCTTGCGGTTGCACAGTTTCTGCGATGTTCTACCCTGATTGATTGATTGATTGATTGATTGATTTCCGGGGTTTTACGTCCCACGGCTTGAATATTAGACGCTGTAGTGGAAAGGCACGTGTACTGACCACTGGCAGCAGGGTGTCATGGGTTTGACTACCTGGCTCAGAGATTTTTGTTACAGTAGTGCAGGCAAAAATGGGAATATGCTGAAAAAGGGCAGGTGTCAAGGGTGACCATTCTTTGTCCATTCATTTGCTCCATTGCCATGGGAACTGATTTCTCAAATGCAAAAAAGATTTTTTTTTTTTCATTGGTTAGAGCATGCAGTGTCAGTTGCGCATGGTGACCCTGGCAGTACAAGACTTACTGTTTTACTGTTCTGGATGGTGACCCTGGCAGTACAAGACTTACTGTTTTACTGTTCTGGATGGTGACCCTGGCAGTACAAGACTTACTGTTTTACTGTTCTGGAAACAAGGACGGTGCTGAAGGCTTCTTTTTTTTTTTTAATGCAGTGGCCCTAACGCACTTAGCGAGCACACGTATAACCTTTTTAGGTGCGACTTGCTTTACTCTTTGTTAAAAAGAAATTTGTTACACCATATGCTGTTGCAGAGATTGAGGAGGCAGTGTGTTGATTTATGCTTTTGGGTTGTTAATTGTATTTAGAATGGGATAAAACATTTACCTATAAAGTTGGTCATGTTCTATTTCTTGTACAGAACTAACCAAATGTCAGCACTGACATATGTGGGCAACTTTTTATCCGTTATGTTCGTTTCGAGCAAATTAAGGGTATATTTCTCGCGTGGCACCCAGAATGCTGCACGTCAAGCACTTCATGGTATTCAATAAAGTGGTTTGCTGTAGCAAATGCAGCACAATGATATTAAATGAGCACTAGTAGTCCACCCAAGAAGTGCGTGCAAAATTGTTTCAAGCCAGTTGAAGCAATCTGGGATGCATTGCGGACCTTCAATGCCGATGTGTACAATCTTGCACATCTCTGCTGAGGGGGCTGGATTTCCTCATCCTACTGTGCACAATTTGCAAATGCACGTATTGACAGTAACATACTTGGCATAGGCATTTTTTTCAGGGAAAACATCTGCTGACTTGATGTTCTTGAACATGTATCTTGCTGACGCTTCCCTTTTTTCGTTTTTCAGGATCGTGGTTATGGAAATAACCAGCAACAAGGCTACAACTACTACAACAATCGAGGGGGAGGACGAGGGTAAGTGTCTCTATTATTCTATCTGTATTTCCTTGTGGCAAAAAGCAAAGATTGCAAAGAGGCCCTAGTGTGCATGTTTTTGTACACATTTAAGGTCTGTGCTATGTTTGCCGCTTCTGCTGACAGCTTAGTAAGACTGGTTCCAGTACCAAACATCAATTCGAACAGCCGTAGATGTGTGTGGCAACAAAATTTCCTTAAAGAAAAAATCATAATATCGTGCCGGCCAACTCTCCTGACATGTCTGGGATCCTAGAAGAACTTTCTGGGCGTGTAGGTACATGTCTAAGTAGGTAATGTTGCGCAGACGAATAGATGGACGCAGGAAGGAAGCGAAGGGCACGTACTGTCAGCTGGTTTTATTTTTGGTTCATGGAGCAGGGGGGTTCAGGAAGTGGGTTGCACCTCACGCCAACAGTAGGTGTGGAGAAAATTGCTTCCCGCTTTATGCAAGGTGATAGAAGAGTAGCTTGTGTAGTTATCGCCCTTTTCCTCAATTAAAAAGAGCTTCTAAAGCTTCTTGCCCTATCTCGCTTGTCTGCAAGCCTCCTGAATTTCAACTGCATCTCCCAATTGTATGGCCTGCAACCTCAAATCTCTCGAGTGTTCCCTTTGCAGTGTTTTTTTACCCCCTGTCACTGTAATTGTCTTACGCCTTATAACCATAGCAGATAGCAGCATGGAAGCATTCTGTATCCAGCTTGAATTAAGGTAGTGGCTCCCGGTGCAGCCGAGCATTCTAAAAAAGCCAGCACGCCATGAATGTGAGCAGCTGATGGCTGCTGCCATATTCTTCTTTTTCCCAGATAGTCTCATCTCACACTGGCTTGAATGTGTTTAGCATTCGAGTTATGTCTAGGGTCCTTTTTAAAGTTACCTTATTCATACATCAATGTTGTGGTGAAGCATACTAAGTGGGTGCAAGGGGAACCAGCTCTCGCAGGATGTATGTAGCATATTCGCCTCTTTATGGTATACTCGTGATGTAATTATCAAGCGCCTGTATGGTTGCTGATGTCTTTTTTTAAAACCTTTATCGGTACCGGTAATAATTTTGAGCTGTTCAGTATGTGGCGTTAGAAAGAATAGATAAAACTGTAGGCGAGCTGTTTTTCTCTGGTAACGCTACTGTGTATATCGGAAAACCAGACGTGGTAAAGTTTCTTGCACTGCAGTTTATAGCCATCAGGCATAGGAATTACTCATTCAAGAGCGGACAAACATTTCTGTGTCTTGTCTAGAGCGGCATAGTTTGAAATGCACTGCGACTTGTGAAGGACTTATCATATCAACATTTCAGAAGCACATTAGCTGCCAGCACAACTATGGCTTATTGCTTTGAATAATAATTTATAAGCCAATTAATGAGATTTGGTTTATCCAGCTTATTCAATATTTCAAAAAATGATTGTGGTCTCCTTAATATCATCTTGTTAAGCAGTTAGTGTTTTAATTCGGTATTGCTGTTGGTAAAGCATGCAATAATGTTATTAGATACACAGTGTGGGAACTGTGTATTATTACTATATTATTATTAATTCAAGGGATTCCGGGATGTAAAACTCCAGAAAAATAATTTTATTGCTACTAAACTCATTCCTGAAGATGAGCTTAAGTATCAGTATTTTCGCTTTGCATTAGGAGAGGTATTTAGTGTGTGGATCATAACATTTGGTAAGTATTTATCGAGCTTTTTTAAGAGCGTGTGCCGCCTAGCAGTACGGTCACTCTTGCAATTTCACTTTTCTGTCAGGCTACCTGGTTATGTGACTGGAATGCATATTTTGTATTGTCTGGTAGTCGTACACACTATAAGCAGCAAACTGTCAACATTGGCATCTTTGTTCCAGCAATATTTTATCATTAGAACTCATGGGTCTCGCTTCAGAGGTATTCTTGCGCACATGTATGCACGCTTATAAAATGTGCGACTTCAGTGCTGTGACTTCTAAATGCTGTATGTTGATCATGAAGGAAAGATTCAATCAGCACATGGTATTATTTTACGTAAATTTATTATTACTCTTGCTGATTGTGGTGGAGGTTGGCTGTAAGGTTGTGTAAATCGTGAATCTTTGAACTAAATTGAATAAAATCAAATAGTGATGTAACTGAGTTTAATATGAATTGATATGCTCTGTTTGATATGAGTACCATGTTGAGTAGAATGCTATTCAATTTATTTGAAATTGTCGATTATTCATGTGCCCATAGTTGGCAGCTTTGTAGTCTTTGTAGCCTTGTAGTCTTTTAAGCTCGTCCTCACAATCTGTGAAGAAGCTCAGACAGGCTAACATAGTTTTGGCTCAAAGTAGCAGATGCTGAAAATGACCAGTAGTGGCTTCGTGCGGCTTCCTAACACCATGGCTACGTTGTCTTGCGAAGACTCTTATTCCTCTGCTCAGCCGCGCAGCTCGGATAACGTTCTACGTATAATGTGGCGTGAAATCGAGCCGGCATCGCCATCTTCTTTCGTACGCCCTTTTTGGAGCTATTTGCTCAAGCTGTTACATAGCTGGCCTGCGATGGGCAAGGGCCAATGTGCTACCTGGTTGTTGGCCAGCTCAGTGCTACTCTGTTGTAATTAAAGGGAGATGTTTTTAATCCCAAATCAGGAAAGTTGCTTCATTATTTGTGAAGCCATTTTCTAAGCTTGGATACTTCTTGAGAGCCAAGGTCACTGACAGGCCATGTACCTCTTTTGCCTTTCTGATGCAGTTGCCTGTTCCATTGTCATGGTTATTAGTTTTTGCAATTTTCTCTACTGTAGTTGTTGAAGGTTGTGCGCATGATCTTCGTTTCGTTCGACAAAACCAACCTCGAGGTTTCAGGTCTTGTTTCATTGCTTGGTTCTCTTTCAATCTCGACTTTGAAGAAGGGGCTGTGTTTCGGTGATATAAAAGGGCAGTTGGGAATGCAAACATGCACTGGTCAGGATTATCCAGCAGGTGGATGAAGGCAGATCCGGTGACTGCTGCCCTGAAAAGTGTTTTTGATGCAGTTGGAAGTGCTCTTTGTACGACCTATCAGTAATGCGAATGAGAACCAGTCTATCAATAATGTAAAATAAAAACAGTGTGCCCCGCCAAACTGGACCTTTTTAAACTGGTGGCATCCATCGAAGCTAAACATATAAAAAAGTTGCTTATTTGGGTAGCTCAGATCTGCATAACCACCTTTCTTATAAGGCACGTCGGTACCAAGATCAAGATGTCATGCCCATCAAAGTAGACAGGGGAAGCTTGTATGCGCCTTTAGGTTTTGCAAACTACATGTGAGCTTGGAATTCTACCAATTGCAGTCATCCAGCACATAAATGTCCGCTTTTCCGAGGTCTGTGACATTAAGTGAAGCTGGCTGATCACAAGTGCTCTGCAAAGATATTTTAAAGGTTTCATTTGGTTGTATATTGGGAAATGTGTGAATGGGCCTCTTCATTCAGAGCAGTGGAAATTTAATTGAATTTTACATTCTCTTCTCTCTCTCTCACTCCCTGGGTGGCAGGCAAGAGGAAGAGAAGCCCAACCACGTGCTACTCATGACCATCCTCAACCCCGCCTACCCCATCACAGTGGTAAGGATCGCTCCTTTTGAGGTTGCTATTTGGAAGGTGGCTACTGATCGCTGTTTCTTTGCTTGCCTAGTGTGTGAACTGTATTTCATATTTAGAGTTGCTTGTGACATGCTGTGCATCCTTCCAGTAAAATTATTGCTGTTTGGCAAATAGTTACTACCATCAACACCATGATTTCACCGAGGATCTAGTACTCAAATACTCAAGATTTTTTAAAGATATTTGAGAAAATTTTACGAAGTATATGAGGTAGCATCTTTGGACAGTGTGTAATTGGCTTCACTAGGGTTGCTGTAGTACAGGGGTTCTCAATGTAGGTTCCGCCTGAGGGCCCTGTGCAACCTAAGGGTTCCACAGGCCCCAACTCAAGGTTCCGCGAGCCACTGATAAATTTTACCCGGTGCCGCACTTGCCAGCTCAACTCACTTAGATGGCGATCCCGAGGTGTGATCGATCTAGCAAAACCTCCATTATTCACGGCTCACTCAGCAGTGAAGATGTTGAAGTGAAAAATGAGTTTCTACAACTGCAGGTTAACACTGCCCTTAAGAGAAATTCGCTGCCAAAGTGTTGTTGTTTCTAGAACTGTGGATGCAGGCTGTTCCTTTATTCCCACATCTGTTTAATAAGGCAGTGTACATGCTGCTGCCATTTGCAAAACATATGTATGTGAGCAGGCATTCTCGGCACTAGCCTATTTGAAAAATAAGCACAGGAGTCTACTGAATCCAGCAGCCGACATGCGGTTGGCACTGAGTGTGACTGAGCCTCGGGTCGATTTGTCGGTTCAAGGAAAGTGAGTTAAGCTGCATATTGGTGAATAAACTTTTTATATACCCTTGCTTTTGAATTTATTGAAAACAAAAGTGAAAAATGCTCACCAGGGGGTTCGGTTCCTTGGCACTTGATAATGTAGCTTAGCAGGGTTCCCTGGTGCCAACATGCTTGAGAACCCCTGCTCTAGTAGGAAAAAAAGGGTGGTAGTGCTGTGGCTTCACCTTTATGTGTAGAAGAGCTGGGTGCTTGCAGCATATTGCAATGTATAAAATGTGTTTTCACCAATGGCCAAGTCGTTCCGTATACTAGCCGATGCAGTACAGCAGAATTTTCTGTTACAATGTACACACGTTTATGGTAGGAAGCGGGAAAGAAAAGTCTGTACACAGAATGTCACTGGAGCGACTGTTTCGAAAAGCAGGAAGCCATCCACACAAAAAGCTTTAGGTACCATAAGAAGTCCCCAATAACCAGTAGCACTTAACATAGCAATCAATTTCTTTTTGATTAAAAAAGGTGTGGTTTATAATGTTTTTCTTAAAAAGGTTCGTGCTATTGTGCGGTTCACTGCTTTATTTGCAAATTTGTCACCCTCAAGGCTCCTTGCTTTCAAAACTTAGTTCTGACCAGCTTGTGGTAGTACATGCTAAAAATAAACTAAGACTAGCGGTTCATTTGGGCCTGGTTTTGTGCTTACAGCTTATTCTCAGGTATGCATAAATTGTAGAAGGATGGTCATGTAGGCGAGTTGCAGCTGATTAGGCATACTGACGGTCAGCGCGAAACACGAGGACAAAATGTAAGGAACGACACAAACCAACAAGTTGCTCTCTGTGTGTTGACATCTGTTATGCACATGGGCCGTCATGGAGTTTTCAGAGCACTACATAGGAAGGTTGTGCTGGCTCTTGTGTCACCAATAGATCGGCTGAATAAGGAAGTGACGTGGGCTTTTTTTATGACTTTATGGGACAAGAGGGGTTTCCATGTGCGCCGGTGAACCAGATCAGAGTGCGCTTTGTATTCCGAAGTATAGCCGTCAGCGTTACAAATTATCCATTAATACAAATTAGATGAAAGTGTTACGAAACACACATTCGTATTGGTAATGAAATTTCTTAGGACTAATTTATGATATCTGTTTGATTCAAGTTGCCACTCAGTTTATCGTTGTGCTAGCAATTGCTGGTCTTTTGGATAGCCCACGAAACCATCCCAGAGAACCATTGGCCCTGGGTACAATTTCCAGACTGGGACGAATTTTAATGTGATAGTGTTAAAAGAGCTTGTTTCGCAGGAATTTCAGTGTCGGCGTCGGTGTATGCGTTGGTTGTGAGTGAAAAATCAGCGTTGTCCATGAGCGAGAATTCGAGGTAGATTCAAATAAAGAAATGAGAAAGAACCTTCGGCGGCTGGGGAATTGAATCGTTCTGGGGCGCAGTGCGCTATGCACTCGGCCACCTCGCATGTGTCCTCCAGCCTTCTTCATCTTGAGGTGGGTGCAGCACTGCACGAAACATCGATAAAAAAAGATGACGCACAGGACAGGTGCATCTTCTTTGTTGTCTGTCTTTTGTGTTGCACTGCACTCACCTAAAGACGAACCGTTACCAACTAGCTCAATTGTAATGGTGCCTTCTTCATCGGCGAGTCTTGATGGCGCATCTATGTAAAATGGCACAAGATGACGGGAGAGGCCACGCAGTAATCCATGTAACGTGCACTTTCCACCAAGCAGTGTCATGACAATTACGTGGCTAGGTGACCTGAGAGCACGGCAAGGGCTAGGCATTACTATCGCAATCAACTCCTAAGGCGAAGCTTAAGGGTTCCACAATTTTTTTCATCACGTAAGGTTCCTTTCCTGAAAAATCCGTGTGTAGCTTTGTACTACAAAAGAAAGTGCATGCCAATCTTACATTTAATAATACATTTTATGCTTGCGTTGCACTTCGACACCTTTCTGGCTGACTGTGCTGGTCTGATTACGTGCCCGTTGTGTATGTCTGAGTGCGATGAGGCTCGTGTTTCCGCAATGTCGCCATCGGAGGGTTCTGCTGGTGGTTCTGAGATATTGGTTCTGTGGGGATTTGAAACAGTTGCTACACTATGTAGCGTGGCTCTGCTTGGGTTACAAGGCAACACATGCTTGTCTCACACGTTTCTTTGTTTTTGAAGGAGTACTGCCACGAAAATTTTCAGTTGGCGTTTTTTTGCATGAAATGAAAGGCCAAGCCCTCCAGAGCCCAGAAAATGTACTGGTAAGCGTGAGCGCGCCGTGAAAATTTATTTACAGCATGCCTTTAAAAGCTGGTTTCGGTTCCTACCGTAGCCTGACGTCGTGACACAGTATGTGCATAGTAATGAGCCTCTCGTGACGTGCTCCGCAAAAAATCGTACGTTTTCTACCAGTGGTCTCTCGCGCGCAGCGCCTGTAGCAAGTGAGGGGTCAACGGTGTACAAAATTTTGTATAGCGACTTGTGACGACAGCAAATACTTCGGCACAGTGCAGGATGCAATGTACGCCACGCACGGTGGGTGTCTGCGTGGCTCCGGAGCCTGCGATAAGCTAAGGTGGCCTCCGAGACCTCCGCGGCATTTCAAGGGAAAAATGCCGGCACCATAGCGACCTTGCCTTCCGATTATACGCGGGCACACATGACGATAGAGTGTAATTCGACCTCGCTCGCTCGCTTCACGGGCACTCTTAACTACGGCGACTGAACGGCGAAAGCAGACGACCGCGTGTGATGCGCAAGCGGCCATTTTGCATGTTTTTGTACCTGACGTCATCACAACTTGCCATACTGCTGCATGAAGTCATCAAAATTTGTACTGTAGCCTGACGTCACACTAGTGTCGATGTCAGCAGGCACGCCATGTGAAAATTGACTTTGACGTCAAATTAAAATATCTTATCAGTATTTCCTGAGCTTAACATTTGCTCAGTGCTGTGTACGCATATTGGAGAGTTGTATGGTGGAGTAAACTCAGCTTCGAAAATTGGTGTCAGTACTCCTTTAACATTTAATGCCTTGTTTGAAAAACTGACCACGGACGTCTGTAATCGTCCTTGTTTGCTTTCTTTTAATCTCGTTTCAGGATGTCATTCACACCATCTGCACCCCGAGCGGCAAGGTGATGAGAATAGTGATCTTCAAGAAGAATGGTGTCCAAGCCATGGTCGAGTATCCTTTTTTTCGAGTTGTGCGTATTTTTTGCTTGAAATGTTGTTTGCATCAACGGCTGTGATCTTCACTGAGAGGAGGTCTACAACCCTCGGGTGAGTGGTTTAAAAGTCTTGCTTTCCTGCATGAAGTTTTATTTACAGGTTATGGGGAACACTCGAAGCAGATTCCATCGGGCCACTGTCATTAGACTGCAAAAAGAAAAAAAAAAATTTAGTTAAGGCAAACCGCTGGGGAATGTCACTTCGGCTAAGTTTCGTATAGTGAAGAGTATATGTACCACAGAGGTAGTCTTGGACAAATTTGCTGGACTGGCAGCTGCCTAGCCTAGCCTAGCCTAGCCTAACCTAACCTAAGGCAGACGATGCTATGATGCATGATCCAGTGCGACGCCTTAGGGCGCCTTTAATAAGTTTGTCCTAGGCGCACGAAACACCAGGACGAATAGGTATTAAAATGGAGGCAGCAAAGACTGCATTTCTTTATCCCTTACACCCGTCCAGGTCAATGTACGATGCCGTCGTGATGAGGAATTGGCCACGCGGAACTTGCGACTCGCGCGCTTCGCATTTCGTTGACGCGCGCTGCCTGTTGTGCCGGATAGCGGACTTGGCCCCACGTCTGTCGTGAAAAAAAATTTGCGTGCAGGAAAGATGTCACGGGGCCGCGGTGAGCGCTTATGTTCCATTTTTGTTGCTTCTGATATAACTGCGTTCGTTGGCGACCCGCTGTGGAACCTGCGTGGTCGGTGTCCGCTCCTGGAAGTTTTGTGCGGTGGCGGCCAACGCCGCGCCGAGCTCTCGCTGTGTGTGCGAGCGAGTTATTTCTGATGCTCCCGGGTCGGCTTTTTCCCGGTTGTGTCTGTCTCTTGCTGCTGTTGCCGACAGTGACATGGCCGCCTTTCTTTGTTTTTCTTTTTTTTTTCCGCGACACGGACTGGATAGGTGCAGTCCGTTTTCTTTATTTTACGAGGGAAGAACGAACTTGGCGCCCTGGCCTGGTCGGTGGTTGAGGCCGCTTCGCGGTGTCTGTCAACGTGCGTTAGCGCGGAAGAGGTGGAGAGAAAGAAGAAATAGTTACTGTGATAACGTGTTTAGGGGACGCGCAAGAACACGCAAAAAAAAAGAAAAAAAAAAAAAAAACGTCGACCGGCGCGTTGTGCATTGCTGGGAGAGTGCCGCAGCTCAGGTAGGGGGCCGGTGACACAGCTTGGTTTTTGAGGTCGCAAGTTGTCGTTCTCATGTCCTAGTGACGTGTAGCCTACCAGAGTAGTGCGTCAGATTTTTTTTGTTTATCAAAAACTACAATGCCGGGCTTGTCGGCGCGTAGCCGTCACTGTGTCGTGTGCAAGACCTTCGGAAGAGATCGCACGCGGACTCCCGACTTTCTCCCCCCCCCCCCCCCCTGGCCATTTTATGTAGCGTCAGAAAACGGGCTCTTGGTTCTGGCAAAGACCGTTTATTTGTAGCTGCAGAGTAATTGGACGTACTTTCACAGCGGTAGGGATGCGCGCCGTCGAAGCTTCGCCCAAAGACTCGTAACCACAGGAAGCCTTCCACATGTGAGATCTTGGGGAACAAGCACTGTCCAAGAAACTGGTGTTGTACAAGCGATGACGCTCGTATTTCACCCACCGCGCGTTGCTGCATTATCCGAGGCGGAGTGCTCAGGTTAAACTTTACCCGCGTATATAAAGCTGTCTGCAAGCAGCCACGCTTTGAAGTACCGCGCCGCCACTGTAACGGCGAGCAGAGCGGCTCTTAGAGGAACCGCACGATTCCGGAAAGCCGCTCGTTAAAACTTGAAAGCCAGTTCGCAACTTCAAATATTCAACGGCTTCGATCGGCGCTCGACTTCTTCGTTTACGACGTGGGAAACCGTTGCCGGCGTCATTCGACTTTGAGAAGAGTTCGTGATTGGGTGAGGGAAGGTGTACGGGAAAGGGGTTTGTTCGGTTGTTGTTTGAATGGCGGCGGGTCGTATAATAAAACTGCTCCCGATTCCGCCTCTTTTTACGCGTGTTTCGTGCACCGGGATTTCGTGAGGCAATGACCGGAGAACAGTGTGAGAACATACAAAAGAAAAAAAAAAAAATGGCGAAACGCGCAGCAGAGGACAGTCGCCTGGGGAGGTTTTCGAGCAGACGATATGCAGTCTCGTGGCGGGATATGAGGATTCTTGGCGCGTTACGGCACGTTGTTTGAACCGGGGCCGTGAATGTTTGACGACGTCATTTTACGGCGGGTCGTTCGTGCGGGCCGGCCGGCTCACTTGTTTAAATGTTTTTCGTCGTCGTTCCCTGTCTTATTGCTTTGTGGCTGCTTCTATTGTTGCTCACTCAATTGGTGAGGCGTCATTAAGTGCCGCTGTCCTTCGTAAGTCCTAACGTAGCAGCGGCTTCATATCTGCGTCGTATCTTTACGTTGCACTGAATTTTGACCGAAATGGCCAAATTAAGAGGGGTTTGGGAGGAGTTCGGGGGGAAGGGGCTTCAGTTGGCATTCAAACCCCCCCCCCCCCCCATTTCCCAAATGGAGAAGCCTCCACACGCCTATGGTAACACGTGTGTTAAATCGCGCATAGAACAAACCACAGTACACGGGCCGCTACCGGACCACTTCACTGCATCATTGACCCTACTGCTTACTACCGCATTAAACGTGAATAGTCGCCAACTCGTCCAGCTTTCACTTCTCTACCGCGTTGTGTGGCGAAAGGCTTGCGCTAGCCCGAAATAGCGTTGTTACGCTACCCCCCCCCACCCCCCTCCCTCCCTCTTCCTTTGGTTATGAAGTGCGCTGAGAAACGCTGTGCTGCGAGAGTGGGGTGGATTTGCTGCGTCGACGGATCTGAATAATATATTAGCGGCCCACCCGGTGTACACGTTAACGTTGCTTCGAGTTCATTATTTCACAATATGTTAGGCGCTCCTAGGATGGAGTTTTTTTTTTTTTTTCTTTCGTCGGCATTGTTACGGTCGGTGACCGTCGACAGCTTGCGACATGCGTGCTGCTCGCAGCCGGTTAATTATTAACGCCGTGGCTTTGGCAACGCGGTGTTCTCCCGTTAACGGCGGTCATCTTTTGCGCCGCGTGCGTTCCGCGGTTCCCTGCGTTGTCTCTGTGCATTATTTGCTCGCTTTAAAATTGCAGCGCATCGCTCGTCCTTGCATCGCTGTGGGGGTGTAACGTGCGTCTCTCCCCCCACCCCCCTCCCCCCCTTTCTTTCCCTTCCCAAGTTTCGTAGGCCGGCCAAAGTTCTGCAGTGGCCAGCGGATTAAAGTTGTCGGGGTTAGTGGATTCGGTCTCAGATGGCTCCCAGGAGCTTTGAGTCGGCAGAGAAAGAAAGTTTAGGCATTGCAAATGTGCAGTTTGTCCAGACGGCACTCTCTGGGCTAGCTTTAGTCGAGAGAGTGGTGGTCTACCACGTTTTACGTAAGCACACGCCACCATATATATATAATGTGTGTGTATGTAGCGAAAGCGTTCGCCGACGCATTTCATTGCTGCGCTCTCGACTCAGTTTGGTTTTCGAGTTGCTATAGTACGTGTCTGGGAGTTTGACCGGCGCGCGAGATCGCGTGCCCGCCGAAGAAATTCGAGGCGCATCAACGCGGTCGTATGACGCGTTCCGAAGTTCGCGTGACGGCCTCACCGTGCGATCGGCGCCTCTTGTTGAACGGCTTTTGTTACACGAGGCTCTCGTATACGCGAAAATGAGTGACGTCACCGCGACTTCATGGAGCCGTTTTTTTTTGTTGTTGTTGTTTGGAAAAGACGTTTTGATTTTGCTGTCTCGAGGGGCGAACGTTACCTCATCGGAGCTCGCACCACGGTTTATGATCGCGCGTGAACACTCACTCACTCACTCACTCACTCGCTCACTGACTCACTCACTCACTCACTCTGCTCACTCACTGGCTAATTGTAGTGAGCGTGCCGAGGAGTGAATACATGCGCATTTATTACGCTTTACCGCCCGCCGAGGTGCCGATGTGGCTTTCGAGAGTGATCAGCTGCTTCCCAAGAGTGCATGCAGCAAGGTCAGGCGAAGATGAACTGACCTTTCATTATTCTCCGTGTAGCGCCTCCTCATTGAAAACTGCTCGTTAGAGCACTCCCCTCCCCCCCCCCCCCCTCTCCTCGATTCGCTTGCCCGCTGGGAAGTGTGCTTTCGCGCTATCGGCGCACGTAATTACGTTGCCACGTATTGCGATATATAACCTTCATCTAGGAGCTAAAGATTTGACTGCCCTCCCCCCAGGCCCGTGTTCCTCATTTGCGAGACCCTGCTGTGGCAGTTGTTTTACGGTCGCCTCTCTGTACACGTTTTCACTTTTTTTACATTTATTATCTTTTTTCTTGGTTATCGTTGCTTTATCTTTGTTCTTTGACTTCTGAGCGTTATCTTTGTTCTTTGACCAGCAGCGAGCGACCTTAGCTTCCGCATCGTCTCGCCCATCTAGCCCCAGCGGCGAGAAAATGGCGGGAGGGGGCGGTGTTGCAGATTATGGATCTTTCGCGAAATGCGACGTCGAAGGAATCTGATTACCGCAGGCGCCGAAAAGCTCGCGCGTTCGGAGAGAGCGCATTCGCCTTGCTGCAGCAACTCCATATATATATATAAACTTTCGTTCTCTCTTGCCTCCTCCTACGAGGATGGTGCCGTCCCTCCATCTTCTTGCTGTCTTCTCCACTCATCTCTCTAGCGTCTTTATATCGCTGACGTCGGACTCCTCCATAATTTTTTGCCCTCTATGGCATTCAGAGTGTGTGCTTTTTTTTTTTTTTTGGTCATTGTCGTCTTTTCGTTTGTTCTTGCGGCTAGGGCGAGTGCATTTATTTTACTCCGTCAGGGGGCTCTCGTGCCTGAATCCCTTCACTTCGTGACTGCAAATGGGCCGCGAGGAACGGAGAAAAAACGAAAAGAGAAACGGAATCTTGCGCAGTTCGAGTGGAACGAATGAATGTGCTGCTGCCGCTAAAGAAAGACCCGGTCGCTTGGGGCGCTGCTTATCGCGGGTTAGTTTGCGTAAGTGGCCAGTGGGAACCTTGCTGCAGTGCGGAACGTTTCCTTATTCTTTTTTCTTTTTCTTCGTCGTTTTGAAAGGGCATTCCATTTTTTTTTCCTTAGAATTTTTCTCATTCCTCATTTAAGTCAGTGTGCGTGAGCCTATCTTTTTGTTTTTTTTTCTGGTAGAAAGTCTGCCTCTATTAAAAACTAGCTCTATGAGCATCCTGTTCCTGCAAAACAGAGCGGCGGGAACGGCTTATGAAGAGGTAAAAAAGAAAAAAAGAAAACGGTATTTCGGGCGAACGCGGAGCGATGCTTGTGCAGTCGTTCATTTTGATGGCGTTACGGCGTTTCAGTTTACTTATTCTATTTTGTCGCGGGTCACCTTATATATATATGAAGTTTCCTCCTTCTCAGTGTTCAGTTTTACCAGCGATCATCAGGCATTACACATTACCTTATTATTACGTTACGCGGTGGGATTCACTTAAATATCTTTATAGACAACACCGTGCAGCATGAGCAATCACGTAGTCAACGCTAGCCAACGTAATCCAGTCACAGCGATTGCTGGTGTCATGCTACGTTATTCTAGCCTCTGTAGCCATGCAAGCGAGGACGGCAAGGAAGGTCAGGCGTTGTTCGTTCCTTGGGCAGCGCATTGTGTGCGCTCGTCGTGTGTCACACACACACACACACACACACACACACACACACACACACACACACAAAGCGCACTATTGCACCTGTAACCTAGGGAATGACTTGCAATAAAAAAAAAAAGGGTCGAGTTTATAAACATCGATGGAATCCGTAGTTTCCTTTTGCGGCTGCGCCTTGGGAAACTGCCGTTCTTCTTCCCGCCCGATGTGTTCGTACCGCGCCTGTAACGCTTCCTTGCTCGCCGCCTTGTGGCGCTCGTGTAAAAAACACGGTCGTTTTCTGGGAGGGCGTGTACGTAACGGGCAGTTGGTCTTTTGGCTTAACCGCGTTCTTCTAGGGGAGTTCGCTCCCATTTTCGCGCAGCGTAGCGCGAGCGGTAATTAACTCGTGCGTGTGCTAGCAGTCGGAATGGCTGCTGGAGACCTCACCCATCCCACCCCCTACCCCGCCTGCTCTTCCGTTCTCATCTGTCGAGTGCGTCTCAGTGCAATTTTATGACCCCCGAGTTCGTGCGTGCGTGTCAAGCATGCGGATTTTTTTCCTGCCCCCTTTAAATCCTCCCCCTTTAAAACGAGGGCGGATTCCTTCAGGACCTGAAGAAAGTTTATCTATCTATCTATCTATCTATCTATCTATCTATCTATCTATCTATCTATCTATCTATCTATCTATCTATCTATCTATCTATCTATCTATCATCTAATCTAATCTTCCTTGAGTCGCTTGTTGGCTTGTGTGCGCAAACTTATTTTCTGTGATAGAGTGGGTGAGAGGGGAGTCGAGACTTCGTGAAACGGTGAAGCGGCTGTTTTGTTTTCGAAACAGAGAGAGAGAGAGAGAGAAAGAAAGAAGTCGTAATGCTAACGAAATGTTTTGAAATCGCGTACGCCTTAATGATGTACGGGCACTGCTTTCGGCTCGAATGTGGAAGGGAAATTACCAAAAAGAAAATCTTAAGCTGGCGGTATTGGGAGCGTTTTAACAATAACAATAATGATAAACTAGCAATTGTCTGCGCATGCGTGGTAGAAAGAGAGGTACTGTTCTGAGCTGGTGTTCTCTCATGGAAGCTGTTGCCGTCGTCTCGACATCATTACGCAGGCAATCAGCGTAAGACGGTAGCTGTGCGTTTGACATATCGAAAGAGAGAGAGCGGACCGCTTCAAAAAGAAAGGAGCATGCTCTCTTCTAGCGAGATGACTTACGGGCAACAACTCGTGATTTTAGAAGGCTGTAGCTGCTCGCATTCGGTTGGCAGCAGCAGCAGCATCATCTCGCGTGCTTTATTAGCTGGAGAGAATAGTCTCGAAATCGAACGAATGAAAAAACAAAAGAAAGAGGAGGCCTGCGGGTGACGGCGTTTGATGGGCTTTCGTTTTGCCCATAAGTTTCCTGCAGACTTCAGCTGCGTCCGACTACAGGACGCTGGTGTGCAGCTTATAGTGCAGACTTTGCGTGTGCAGTGCAGAGAGGAAAGCGCAAGGTGGCTGCAAGATATTTCCAGGAGCATAGAGCTCCTGGAAATATCTTGCAGTCTCTGCTAGCACTAGGCGGCCATCTTGGTGGCTGGCATTTCTAACGTATCTTTCGCCTTATATTTTAGCGTCGCCAACATTTCCGGGGGACTCGCGTTCCAGCCGATGTCGTGATGTGTATGGCCTTTGGTTAAATGGCCTAGGTTTACCTAGGTCATGCATCACCGACTCTCCCGGTCTACCACTCTGGTTAAATGGCGCCGTAGTATCTTGAATAATTAGGTGCAATTATCGCGCGACTACGGTGCCGTGCAAATTGGCCTTGTTTTTTTTTTTTCAGCAGTGATAACGCGTTACCGTGCTGTTAACGAGTGCATCCTAGGCGTCCTTGCCTTGCCGATTCTGTTCGGCTGGCTAGTACAAGTTGCGTTCCTCCCAAGGTGCTGCATTCAGAATACACATTGGGTTTACTTTTTTTTTTTTACCTTTGGTAGTTTTATCTTGTAGGGGGTCTTAGTCTGAGTGTGGTTTTGCAGCGCCTAATAGCCGTTTAATTCTCACATCCTCACCCTTTCCACCCCACTTAATCAATACTAATCCACCATAACCAGTGCTTAATTAGCTTGCGTTTGCAACGCACCAAATCGGCGAACACTCATTGCATGCTGTTGACTTCACGACTTTCACGTGATGTTCTAATGGGAGCGCGTGATGTACTTGAACATAAAACATTCGAGTCACGATGTTACGGAGCAGACTTCTTTTTGTTTATTTTTTTTTAGAGAGAGAGAGCCGCAGATGCGTTGCCAGTATCCAGCAATTTAGTCTTTAATCTCTAGTTCGCCCGCTGCACGAATCTCTCGCTCTCTCCTGATTGGTCTACCCCGGGTCGTGCCTCTCAAGACGCTGCACGGTTTCTTTAAGACGCTAGACTCGCCGGCTGCGCGGACCCTTCCGGGCCGAACGGCAGTCGTAAATTAGGCGCGCGTTCTGCGTTAAGGTCGTGTAGGAGGGGGGGTGGGGGAGGGGGAGCGATGTATGGGCCTGATGATGAGACGGCATTCGTTCCTTCGTTTTTAACGGCCGGGCTCCCTATTGCGCGCGCACTCTTATTATGCATGCTATACCAGGCGTCCAGAAAAAAAAAAAGCGTTGTTTATTGCGCGTCCTGCGAATGGGAAAAAAAGTTGTTGGTATGTTCTGTCGTTGGGAGCGTTTCCGTGCCCGTTCGCCGTTGCCCTACAGGGACATATCGCCGGTGTAGGCTTCTATTTGTTATTTTTTGTTATTCGACTGGGTGAGCGGGTAAAGAAAGGCGCCAGAGATTTCGAATGCAGCCCCCCCCCCCTCTCTCTCTCTCTCTCTCTACATGTACTACTACGTATTACGTATGCATAGTTTGTGCGGGGTGACCGGCGCGCAATTGGTGTAGGCGTGAAAGTAAGTGCGCGCTTTGGGATGTCTTCTCGGATGGAGACAGCTGTTTGCGAGCTTTAACGATTGCTGTGAGCCCGGTTTTCGTTTCTCTTTTTTTTTCTTTTTTTCTACTCCAGGCTTGGCCGTTTCGCGGGCTTCGTTTATCGCCAGCAGTTGCGCGTTATAGGGGTTGCGCCCCATTGTCCGTGCGCAGTTCCATTTGCGCGGCTTAAGTCGGGTTGAATAATAACGCATTGAACGACGCTCATAAGGCCGCCTTTGCCGTGCAATTGTGTTACGCTCGTTATGCAGTAACTCGTGATTTATGGACACGCTTAATTAAAGGGGTCATTCTTATTTTTTAATTTATAGGCGTTCCGTTCTCGTTTGTTTTTAAAATTATCGCCGCTGCGGATGTTGTATGCGTAGGTAGTTTTGAGCTACACGTTTGTGAGCTCTATAGCAACAGCGATGTAATGCTGGGTTGGTCAGTCTGATTTAAAAAAAGAAAAAGAAATTACAGCCGCCATTCGTCGCATTTCTCGGTTTATGGGCGTCGCCATCTTGGACTGTTAGCACACGAGTGATTTTTTTTTTTTTTCAGTTTAGAACGTCGTGACGTCGAATTAACTGCGGCGATAATTGGGGGGAATGCGTGCGTACGTTTCATACTCGAGCGTATTGACTCCACCGTAGTAACGCTAGTATATTTACTACAGAAGGACTCCAAGATGACGGCACACAAATGCGCCCCGCCACGGTGGTCTATAGCGGCTATGACACTCGGCTGACTGATCCGAAGGTCGCGGAATCGAATCCTGGCCGTGGCGGCTGCATTTCGATGGAGGCGAAATGGTGTTGAGGCCCGTGTTTACTGTGCGATGTCAGTGCACGGTTATAAAGAACCCCAGGTGATCGAAATTTTCAGAGGTCCCCCACTACGGCCTCTCTCATAATCAGATCGCGGTTTTGGGACGTGAAGACCGCAGTGGTCGATCAATCGCCCAAATGCGTTTGCAGCGTGGTCTACATCATCCGCGATAAGGTCCTGCCAGGGCTATGAAGGCGTATGCCACTCGCAACACATGACGGACTCATCTTCATCGTGCTTACATGTCATCCGTCGCTCGTCTTCCTTGACTTTATTATTATTATTATTATTATTATTATTATTATTATTATTTCTAATCTTGTCTTTTGCCCTGTTGTGAGGATATCTTTAATTCTTCTTTTCTTTGCGCTTATTTATACTTGTGCATATTTTCTCGATTTCATTGCATAGTAGCGCCATTCCTTTGCGTGCGTCAGCGTCAAGACCTCTCGGTTGTTTCTGGGCGCGTTTAAATATATTGATTGAGTGATTTATTATTATCACCGGGACGCTTTCTTCCTGTCTCTTTATTTCGAGCGCGGCCGAGATGAACGCGTTTCCTCATTCCCTCGGTCTAGAAAGCCGGCGCTCCTTTTATTTATTTTTTTCTTCGGTTATACACCCCATATCAGCGGCAGCGTAAACAAAGAAGTCCAGGCTCGCCCAGCGAGGAGCGGAGGTCGGCAGTCTTCAGTTTGTTTTTCTAGCGCAGCCTGCGGTGCGCTGCTCTGGCTTCTCTCCGTCGAACCACGGCTGCCCCAAAAGCCAACAAATGCTTGTAAGGAGAGAGGAAGAGAAATATATGAAGTTCGCCGTCCCCGCTTTCCAGCACCTGGATTTGTGTGAACGAAAACAACAAAAACTTTTCCAGCAAACGCTGTTGCTTCAATTGCCGCTTGCGCGGCAGGCACCTCTGTTCTGTTTGATCTCTCCCGGCGAGGCGGCAAATGCAAATTCGCGTTTGCCGCGTCCATCGCGACATGCGGAGTAAAAGGGGAGTTCTTAGAGAGTAACATGTGGCTAAAGTCGCGTTGGCCACCGCATTGGTGACGGTCGTGACTGATCTCTTGTTAGAAGAAACATCAAAACCTTCGGAAGGACAAAGCTGTTCTCGTAAATCGTGACGCAGCTGGCGAGGGTGTGAAGTCATCGATGTCTCCATCACGGCACACTCATCCAGTCCTTCCTTCCTTTCCTTTGCATTTCACGCTATGGAAATGCGGCTGCGGGGGATCGAACCCGCAACTTCGACCAAAGCTTTTGTCACACCTAATCGCACAGTAGCGCCCCGCCACGGTGGTCTAGTGGCTATGGTACTGCGCTGCTGATTCGCGGGATCGAATCCCAGCCGCGGCGTCTGGATTTCGATGGAGGCGACAGTGCTGAGGCGCGTGTTGCTGTGCGATGTCAGTGCACGCTGTAAAGAACTCCGGGTGGTCGAAGTTTCCGGAGCCCCTCCACTACGGCGTCTCTCATAATGAAATCGTGGTTTTGGGACGTTAAACTCTAGTAATCAATCAATCAATCAATCAATCAATCAATCAATCAATCAATCGCACATTAGGTCTTGCATAATCACCACAAGTAGCTATTGGGCTGAGGCTGACGGTGAATTGCCTTTTACCCTGTCGTGTAAGGCAGCCACGGCTGCCGGGACCAAGTGTGGAGCACGGCGAACACCGCGTTCGCTGTTGGAGACATTTCGTACGCACTTGTTCCCGAGACGACGCGACATGCGTCGGTGCAGCTGTTGCTTACCGTGTTTACTGTGAAGCGTTCGGGGGGTCGACATGCCGCGTGGCTCCGGGAAAAGAAATTACGAGCTCGGCCTGCGGCCCGAAGCAAGGTGTGCTTGCGACGTTGTCAACGCGGGAACGCTGTAGTGATTGCGCCTGATAACAAGACCCCACGCTTCCCTTTCTCTCTTTCTCTCTTTGCATACGAGATCGCTTACATCGCAAACTATAAATTGAGGCTGTGGGAAGCGGTTGCTGTTCTAATTTGGGGAGATCTTTTCAGTTGGGGCGTCATTTCTTTAGAGCTTGGAAGTAAACCGTGTGCGTTGCCTTCGGCCTGCGCGCTTTGTTAGCGTTCTCTGTCTGCGGAGTTGCGCTCTGGCATGCTGTTTCGTCGGTCTTGCGCAGGCGTTATACTGTAACGTTGCGCCGAGTCACCTAGCGCGGATCAAAGTTAGATCACCTCTCTTCGAATGAAGACTTCATTCATTAGTTCGTTCGTTCATTCATTCATTTCGCTAGTGCTACGCGTGAAACACGGGCCGTTCCCTGTTCTTGTGCGCGGATTTTCGCACGATGTATCTCGCACACTTGCTTCGTGATGACTTTGGCCTTTAGGTGCTGCAGGCGGCAAATGACGCTTTTTTCATTCGTGTATGATTTTGTGTTCTCTCTGGCTTTCTGTTTCTTTTTTTCTTTATTTTGCTTGCACAACTGCTTACGTCGTGTCCTCGCTGTTGTCCGCGCGGTGTGTTAGCGCAATATACCTTCAGTCTTACTCCTGCGAGAGAGGAAAAAAAAAAAAAAGACGATCAACTTCAACTTAGCAAGAATGGCTCTCGAAGCATGTCCGTACAGACCTTTTTCACGGGAGGCATGGAGTGCCGGCATATTGGGCTGTGCGCAATATGGCGGCACCAAGTCACCAAAATTGGCACTACAAGCCATCGACAGTGCTTTTTTTTTTTTTTTCTTTAAGGGTCACGCTTATTTCGCGCAGCCCAGCGGGCGCCCAGGGAGCCTTCTGTGAAAAAGTGTATAGCATCTTCAAGTAGTTACTATTATCGAAGTGTCCCGCGTTCCTTCTCCACCTCGTTCCCCACTCTGTGTGCGCTCTAGCATACGCTTGAGAACGTGTCAAAAAAAAAAAAAAAAACTTGTTACCGCATTTAATGCCTCTGACGCGCGGCCAAGGCAGAAGCGGAGCGCCCCGTCGCATCGGGGGAAAAGGCTTTCATCTAACGGCCAGGCACACTACGCACGTCAGCCCCATCCGCGCGGTTCGCCCCCGGCGGCATTGGCGAAATTGTAAATGCGCCTTCCTCGGCCGCCGCCGCCGTCGCCGGTCTCATTCGCGAGGTGCCCGGCACCTCCGAATGCATTTTCGTGCTCCGTGAAACTCGGTCCCTTTCGTTCCTTCGAAGGACGCCGGGTCGGTGGCGGGCAGGCCTAGCGCTCGCATTTAAAGGTATGCACGCATGCATGCATCGGTAATCCCCTGCGCCGGGCGTGAGAAGGAGCGCGCCAATTGCCGGAGGGGGGCTCGGGGGGGGGGGGGGCACCGCGAACTCTCGGGGAACTCTGCCGCACTCGTGCAGCGAGAATGTGCTCCGGCCGGATTGCATTTCCGCGCAGGCGGAACGGAAGAAAACAAAAAAAATGGCGTTGGCCCTGACTCGAGTTCAGGACTCGAGTTTCGAGAGTGAACTTCGTTTTTTGTTGTTGTTGTTGTTGTTGTTGTTGTTGAAGTGAAAACGAAACGCAGCAGTGCGCGACGTTCGACTGTGTGTTATAGTTGGCACTCTGTCTAGCTTCTCTGTCGGAGAGCTTTAGGTGTGCCGGCTTACGGTACGGTAAGTATACGGCGATGCCGTACCGTCGTGGTGGGCTCGCAGAAAATATAATCTGATGATGGAACTTGCTCACACGATGATCATCTGGGGGTCGGTAAAGTCATTTGGTGACTTAGTCACCGATTAGCTAGTGCGGGTCTTTCCGACTAAAAAAATAGCCACGTGCCGACCACGACGGTACGGCATTTTACCGTCATTACCGTACGGTAAGTACGGAGCTGTTAAATCTCCGTACTCTTCGCCGGACTGCGGTGCGCCGCCCCACTTCATGTAGACATGAAGTGAGGTTTAAGTAAGAGTAGTTAAAATGGCAACTTATACCCCTTCTCGGCTAACCAGAGAGTGAAAAATTTCATGAAGAATATACTTGCTTGCCATCAAATGACGCAAGGATTAAGATCTTGGGTCAGGGGAGGTGTCTTCGCCTCGGCAAGTTCAGGCATCGGATCGCAGCGACGTACATTTGTGACCGTGTGACGTTCGAAAATTTCTTGTCCGTAATGACGGGCTCGTTCACCCTTTGGGAGCCAAAGACATAAATAGTTGTGACGAATTTATCAAGCGAGAACGACTGAACTGAGCGGGAAAACCAACTGAAACATCGACGGCACGAAATTGCTATGTGCCTCGCGTGACTCATCCGCAAAATACCCCAGGGCTCCGTCATTCGGCTCGTCGCCTGCTTGAACGTGCGAATTTGCGGTGCGTCTCTTGCTTCCGTAAGAGCCAGAATCGCACGAAATTCCGTCGACCAGTGTGACCACTGCAGTGGGACTCGTAGCCGCGTTTTCCACCACTAAGCCGTATCGTCCTCATTACGTGCCCATCACCCGCGAATCTTCCGCCGTGGCCTTCATGAGGCCGCCCCTTACGATGTATCTTGTCTAGCTCGAAGGCTTAATCTGCAAATCTTATCCTTGTCGTACATGGGTTCTCACGGATACCCAAGCGCCGTTCGCGTACACTGCCACATAGTAGCCGTCTTTGCAAAGACGGTAGCGAAGGGCCCTGACGCCCGCGTCCGCTGTCGTATTAAGGCTTCAGTGCCAGGAACCCCTTCGCTAATCGCAGTCTTTAAAGCCGGGCGACATAGCACACTCGTGTATGATCCCTTGGCCTTGTGCCCCTTCGGTGTAGAGGGGCTAAACTCCGCCGTATAATCCCGAGTACTAATTCACCGCCGCAGAAAATTGGTAATGAGCTTTCACAAAACGGGATATACGGCGAACCCCGACGTGGCCGAAGCTGGCCGCCTGTTTGCGTGCCCCGTTGTGGTTTATCTAATCTCTGGGGGGGACCTTGCGCCGTCTGGTCTCTGTGGCGATCTGCCCGAAGTTTTCTGCCCGTTTTATTTAAATTTTTTTACTCGCTCTCTAGTGGTGAACATTAATTATACCACGCGGTACACGTACGCCAATACCGGTAGTGCGCGCGACTGTTTTTCTTTATTTTTTTATTTCTCAGTTGGAGGGTCTGCGCGCAGTCATTGGCGATTCCTTCCGCGTCGTGCGAGTTGGTCACTGGTCAGGCCTCGGCCGGCGCCGCCGCCGCTTCGTTTCCTATACCGGCTCTCACCCGGTTTGTTCCCGCGCGAATTGAGGTGGCCTTGAAAATAATAATAAAAAAAATTATGCTCGCGCCGTGCCCGCGTGTTCGGCCTGTATAATATACGGGCTTCGCGAGCCGCATCGATTTCGCTGACACACGGCCCAGAGCTCATTTCCGCGTTGCCCTGTGTTGCGTAAATAGTGACACGAAGAAAAGAGTGAAGACACACGCTGGCTAGGCGATGTACGATGGCCTGACTCTCTCTGGTTGCGATGACATTTGACCCCGAGTAGACTTAGAGAGAGAGGGCAGTTGGGAGTGCAGCGCCGTGTCCGGTAGGCCAGACGCAACCTGGCTTGTCGGTGGACGTTGCGACGACCTGTTACGCAACCTCTTGTACTCGATGCGGAGCGGCGCTTTTGGGTTTTTTTCGAGATCGCAGTTCAATCTTTGCAATCGCTCCCGCTTTCCGCTGACATTCGACAGCGCCGTCTCCTATAGCCAGAGTCTTATTGATAGGGCTAGTTCTTGCGTATTCGTGGTTTCATTTGCGAGTAACACGGACATTTCTAGAGCCCTCAAATAGGGCGTGCATCATAACGGTGTTCTTGGTGTTTGACTCGTGAAACCCGGATTACATGATACACACGTTAAGTACGTCTGAAGAGAAAGGGAGCGGATACGCGGCGCGCTAGGTGTTGTAAAACTTGCATAGAATTGCGGTCGTACGTGCGACAGCTTTTCGTGGCTGCTGTCGTGAACGTGTAGGTAACGTTTTGCTCTGTCGTTCGTGGAGGCCAGTTCCCGTCTCCCGGCCACGACACCCGCATTTCAGTAAGGGCGAAATGCGAGACAAAGGAAGAGAGATGCGTGCTTGTGTATTGAATATAAATATTTTGGTGCACTCCAAAGGACAGCCAGGCTGTAAAAATTATGCCGGTGCCCTCAGCGTCTGATCGAAAGCACCGGAAATTAAATTGTAATTAAATTAAATTTTAATTAATTTCAACCACTTGGCAGTCCGCGTCCTCGAAGGTGACTGCCGTGAGCGTGCCGTGTACTAGTCGGCGGCTCGGCTCTTCGTAGTGCGTGAACGTCATCGCCACCAATATATATATATATATATATATATATATATATATATATATATATATATATATATAATGCGGTGAAGCGAAGAGCCCAGCACACCCGCTTTTGGCGTAAAAAACAATCGCCCCCCCCCCCCCTTTCCCCATCCCTATTGTGCCTTTTGCACGCCAGTCATCATCGTCCTCGGGCGGCGTTTTTATCCCCCGAGAACAATGCGCGCTTCTTTCCGCACTCCAGGCCGTTCGGGGGCCGGTATTGTAATGCGCGCTCGGTCGGCTCGCCTACGTGTTCTTAAAGTACAAAATTTCACCGCAGCTGAGAAGCGCGCGCGAGCAGGGCGCCAGGAATAATGGACCCCCCTCCCATCTCGGAATTTGGGGTGAAGGCCTCTACGCGCCTATGCGCCATAGTAATAACGTGCAGCGTACTCGAAGGCCCAAGAGACTGGTGTACCGAGGCGGTGGTGTGGTGTTGGCTTCTTCGCCGTGCAACCACGAATGATGGCGAGGAGTGCGTACGCTGAACTTTATTTCCGGCTAATACCTACAGTTCGAATTGCGGGCCAGTTCAAAGCCTCGGGAGGTTGAAAGGCTGCTCCTGGTAGACTGCGGAATTATTAACGCGGAGAAGACAATAGGAGCGTGAAATGAACGCCGATAATGTAAAAAAAAAAAGTGCACGTCCATTAGCATTGGTAATCGCCTGCCGAGAGTACTTAGTGAGATTTCGATACAGTACGTGTTACTGAATGCGCCTCCCTTCATTGTTTATGCTATTCGTAGCTCTAAGCTAGCGCGCTGGAACACGCGGCACTTTGAGCGCACTCATCCAAAGGTGATTTCCAGCAGCAGTCCAAATTGCTGTGCTGGTGTGCAGGCGAATCTTAATGCATTTGCACTGCGCGATTCTATTAGCGTAGCGCGTATTGCTAGCACTTCGACGAAAGGTTTTGTAGTTGCGACCGCGTAGTTTTCATGCACTGCTTATGTAAGTGGAAACACAGTTGTGTGTGAGGGCATATATCTTCGGCTGACCACATTCGTAAGAGTCCACATTCGTAACCGAAAAAAAGAAAGAAAAAACAAACGAAAACAAAGGAAAATGGTGTTGAGGTGAGCGAGCACCGCGAGTGGTTAATGGTTAATCCGAAGCATTCTTCTCGAGCTAATCACGGCTTTGGTAACGTGCCAACAAGCGCCGCTTCGTGTTGTGGTGAGCATCTTGCGGTGTTCACTTCTTCAGAAGTGGCGCGCCATTTTGCGCCTGCTCTTTCCTGCGCATGTAGCCGTGTTCGTCTACTACGCATAACTGTTAAAACGCGCCTCTTTTGCACGCAACTGTAGCCATCTGTTCGAACAAGCAGTGTCCTTACACGGGATCGAGCGCCCATGCATCTTCGTTGAAGACGCGCCATTCTTCGGAGGACGGATACATCTTCGTGTGCGTTGCTTATTAATGCGCCGAGTCGTTTAATTTGCACGAGCCGCACTTTTACAACTGCTCGCTCATTCCGAGGCCAAGAGATCCCGAGAGCCGTGGTGGCGCCGGATTGTTACGCTCACCTGCATTGCAGCGCAGCTCGATGCGGAAAGCACCTGTGCGCTGCGGTGAAGCCGCCCCAAAGTGCAGCGAAACCTCGCGCATTGTCGACGCGTACGCCGTGTGTCCCGTTCCGTGCCAGTTTTCGGCCGTCTTCGTTTTATTTCGGGTGTCGCGGAAATTCCGTGGTGTCTGTTGTATTCAGTCACGCTTCTCTCATTGCCCCGCCACGGTGGTATAATGACTATGGCAATCGACTCCTGATCCGAAGTTCGCGCGATCGAATCCCGGCCGCAGCGGCTGCATTTCGATGGAGGCGAAATGTTTGATGCCCGTGTGCTGTGCGATGTCAGTGCACGTTAAAGAACCCCCAGGTGGTCGAAATTTCCTGAAACCTCCGCTACGGCGTCTCTCATAATCAGAGCTGGTTTTGGTACGTTAAACCCCACATAACAGAAGGTCAGTCATTTTTTGGGTGAAGGAACTGGCCACTTCTGACACGACGTATCATACGACAGACACGTGCACTGGCTGGGGAAGGACTGATGTATATATTGGGCGGACACCGGAAGTGCCCGAGCGCGTTGCCAGACTGCCTGGCCGTACATTGTGTAGTTCTAGCTTTCACCGATACATTGTGGTCTCCTCGCTGAATCACAGTTGCCGCCGAGCGAGCCTTGGTGTCACCGTGTGAGTGCGTGTCATTTAATTAATCGCGCGACAGAGCCGGGTTCATTTTGTCCGCGCCGTATTACACAGTACCTTAACATTCACAAAGGCGCTCTCGCGGCCTCGCTCGCTCACGCGATCTCACAGCCGCGTCGCGAAAAAAGAATAAATATAAAAATGAACTGCCGGCAGCGTATTCGCTGGGATTGATCCGACGCCCTTAGCGCGGTAATTAAGCTTTCGCTCCACTGCGTCCCGCGAATTGTATAGGCGTGGTATTATAGGGCGAACTTTCCATTGAAAAGAGAGGGGGGGGGAGAGTGCGCTTAGGGCGGGATGCCAGGCTCCTTTCGAATCGGGTCTTTGTTCCCGGCATTCCGCGCGTTGTTTCTCTCTATACGGTGCCACTTCAGTGATCGCTTTGGTGATCGCTTCTCGCGAACAGCGGCGCGCTGTCTTGCGCAGTCTTGTTTGTATTCGTACACCTTCCGGTGTGTCTGCGTCGTACGGGAAGCGCGCACGTTTATTTTATTGTGTCCGTGTTGGCTCTTTATAGTTGCTGCTCGTTGCTCAGGCGCTTAATTGTAACGAGTACTCTCTGGCTCTCTACTGCTCCCTTAATTCTTTTGTCCGTGTTGGATCTCGGGACTGGAATCCGATACTCAGTCGAAGATCCGAGTATCTTGAGTACGCCACCTCATTTGGCGAGAGTTTTGTCTGCGTCCAAGTGGTCTGCATAGACAAAAAAAAAAACAAAAAAAAACAACGAAACTATGCGTTGACGAAGTGTCCGCGTTGTTTGGTTCGTCCCGGATTGTCCCTAGAATTCCCAGTCATTAGGGAAAAGAAATATCTACGATATTTAGTCACATATGGTCGGGTTCGCATGCGCAGTGTGTCCCAGTGAGATGCTGATGGAGTGCGCGTCGTTTTTCTCTTTTGTATTTGCTTTGTACCCAGCGTTCTTGTCTGCTTCGTTGCTTTAGCCTTTTTTCGGGGTTTAAATCTCCAAGCGCGCATCTTACCCCGCTAAGTGATTCGCTAGCGCTGTCGAGGTACATTGGCGCCGTCTCTCACTATGCAGCAAAAATTCGCGTAGCGTTCGTGTTTATAACCCATACGGCTACGCCTTTGAGAGCTGTATTACAAGTGTGGTTCTTCACCGTTACTGTTGTAAACGTATTCTGGCATTTTGCTGTATACTTCTACAGAGCATGTGCCCGTGTCGTTTCTACGCCAGGAGCGCGCTTGAGTCGGCAATGCGCTGCCCGTATTTTTACCTGAAACTCTTATTTCGACATGCGTGAAAATGTTTTCTAATCACAAAACATTTCTCTATGTTAGGAAGTAATCGTCGGAATTCGTCGGCCACGTGGTAGTCAAGCGGCAGAATCGTGTTACGATCGAGCCCCACTAAATTACTAAATGTCACCGCGTTCCATCCAACCTTGAAGGATGTGGCAACGGTGCGGTAATAATCCTTCCCAAGAGGCACCTCGTACAATGTGTCAGAGGAGGTTGGCTTGGCCAGGCTTGGCGGAATGACGTGCCACCAAGTTTTCCATGGTTGTTCTCTTCCTGCTCTAATGCATCTCACCGACTTTTCTTTCTTTTTTTTATATTAAAGAGATGCCTTTCTGTTTTTTCTTTAATTCTTGAGATTTCCTTTTTTTTTTTTTAAATTCCCAGCGAGCGACAATGAACTTGTTGCTTCGCATCGGCACCCTTGCGTTGGAGGAAAAGCCCTCGTCATGTCAATCCGCGAAAATCGTTTCGCACGCGCGCATTCTCGACGAGATTGTCGCTTTCGTTTCTTTCTTCTTTGTTGCGCTGTTTCTTTACTGCGTCGCATTATATGGCGGCGAACGCACCTCGGGCCTCCTGAATAGATGGGATTGCTGATCCCGCACGCTGTAACGAGTTTTTCCGAGCGCGCGGCAATGCAGAAAAGACGCGAAGCCTCCTTCCGAGTGGTCCCGGACACGCGATTTAAAAGTTTTCCAGTTTTTTTTTTTTTTTTTTTGTGTGTGTGTGTCGCGGCGCCGTGCGGTTCGCCGGCTTTCTCCTATGTCAAATCCCTTCTAGAAGGTGACAACATACTGCAGAGACGGCGCAGTCGTTTTGGTCAGACTCCTTGAATGCGTTGTTGTATTCGTTCTGGCGTGTTTATCATTTGTTCGGGGAATCATCGAGTCGAAGCCCCTCCATTATCACTTTTTCTTTCGTCGTCTTTGAGCGTGGTCCGTGTTTTTCTCACATTTCAGTCTTGCGTGTCCAATTCTTCTTTTTTTTTTCCGACCCGCGGATTCCTACTCGCTGTGCAGGGGCTTTAGACTTGACTAGTTCGACCAATATTTAATGGAATGTTCAGCTATTCTATTTCTTTCATGCTTGAGCGTGCTCCCGAGTTGCGGTGCATTCTCAAAGCATTGCTGTGTCGGACGTGAAAGCGTCCAAAATTGAATTTAAACAAAGTATTCATTGTATATGCATTTTCGTGGGAGGCATAGAGCACCGCCATATTGGGCTGTGGCACGGCAGTAAAAGGGTTCGTGTCTACTTCTTTCCTTTCGTGTTTGTATGTGTGCGCTGTTTTGATCATGTAGTTCTATTAACTCACTCAAATCGCTACGTCATAGCCTGGCCTAGTGCCCCCCCCCCCCCTCTTTTTTTTTGGGGGGGGGGGGGAAGGGGGCTGTCACCCAAACGGAAATGGTAGAGGCACGTTTAACTTTGCGTTGTCGCTGCATGTTAACCGTAGGTGTTGAAAATCTCTCGACTCCACCACCATGCAAATGCCTGATGACCATGTCGTGGCTTTGGTGCGTAGACGTCGGATAATTATGAGAAACAAAAGTCGTCGGTGGTCAAACAGCGATGTCGAAAACGCAATCGCCGCCCCGCCACGGTGCTCTAGTGGCTGTGGTACTCGGCTGCTGACCCGAGGGTCGCGGGATCGAATCCCGGCCGCGGCGGCTGCATTTCGATGGAGGCGAAATGTTTGAGGCCCGTGTATACTGTGCGATGTCAGTGCACGCTATAAAGAACCCCGGGTGGTCGAAATTTCCGGAGGCCTCCACTACGGCGTCTCTCATAATCAGAGCTGGTTTTGGAACGTTAAACCCCACAAATGAATGAATGAATGAATGAATGAATCAATCAATCAATCGAAACGCAATCGCCGGCTGTGGATTCAGTGAACGTCGCACGCCACTGCAAACCAGCTCCGAAAAAGCGACTTTATTTTTTTTTCCTTTTCTCGGAGTTGCTTCCGATGTCGATGGGGCGATGTCGCCGCCGACATTTCGCGTGTAGCGCTGAAGCTAGGCGCCTCTACTTCCGCTCTGCGCTTCCGCATTCGTACTATTTCGGCCGTGCGCATGAGAGTCGCCCCTCTGCTTTGACATTGACAAGCTCTCGAAGTGACTACTGCAGCAGCGGTAACTGCTCGCATCGCCCTGCTCTCGGGCTTCAGCGATGGGGAAACATCCTGTTTAAAAAAAAAAAAAAGGAAAATCGTGAGAGCTGTCGCTTGCCTCTGACGTCCTCGTGTTTTCGTTTGTGCGTTCTAGTTTGTTTTGTCTGTCTCTCTCCACGCTTCCTGAAGGTGCCTCCTTTTCTAGAAGTAGTGTTCGCTCGCGACTGGCAGCGTCATTTTTCTTTCCTCTTTCTTTTTTCCTTTGTCTTACATCATTGCCGGGTTCTTTTGCCTTGTACTTTTCAACTAGGGCGGCGGTGAGTGTGCTGGCGAAAAAAAAAAAAAAAACAGTTCAGTTGCTCGTTTACGACCGCGTCTCACGGCAGTTACACCGTTGACACCTTCACGTTTCCGTGATGTTTCGTGACTGGAATGTCGTGAGGGTTGTCACGCGCTTCCGAGTTTGGAAGGTTTATATATATATATATATATATATACTTATGTGCGAGGGAGCTGTTGCAATAGCGGCTTTCGGTAGATTTCAGTTTGTGGGTAGACTCCTTTCCTTAACGAACCACACAAAGCTGCGATCAAACGCATTTCAGTTAACTGCTGGCAGAGAGCATTTTAGCAGTGAGGTAGTCATTAACTGAGCTCTAGTAATTATTTGCTTTCGCTTAAGGAGACCAATATTTTCGAACTGCAACGTGTTTGCAGAAGACACCGCTAGTCTCCGAATGTCGCGGACATCAAATCGTGGTCGCGGCGGGCTGGATTTCGTTGGAGGCGAAAACGCCAGAGGCTCTTGTGCTGTGCGTTGTGTCAGTGCACGTTAAAAGAACCCCAAATAGTCGAAACTAATCCGGAGCCCTCCAGTACTGCGTCTATCGTAACGTGGTTTTGTGACGTAAAAACCTCTGACATCACTCAATCAATCATTCAATCACTCGAGCGGGTTTTCCGTCACTCTGCTTCGCATACTGCAACTATCAAAAACGAATAGCGGTAGTTGCCTCTTTACTGTTATCTACTGTACCGTCCGAAAGGCAGCCATCTTGAACCACGCGAAGCGTTTCTCCGTGAAGGGTTGCGGACTCTTTCGCCGAGTCGACGGTGTAGCGACTGTTGTCTTATCTTTTCCTGGCTAGATAAGAGCGACGGAGAGTTGAGCTCAGCGCTGTTCAGAAGCGATGATGTGCCCCGAGGCACACTGGTCGCGTGATAAGGATAGCTGCAAAAAAGGCCGTGGCCATCGTTGGGACTTCTCTTGCACATGTTCGTGCGTTGTGCGCTTTCTCAGTAATAACCGCAGCTTGTGTCCCCCACACTCGGTTCTTCTCTCTGAATGGCGTTCCGGATGGCGCCGCTTTTCTACCATTTTAATTGCCGGCCGCTCTTTCATCGCGTTGGAGATGTCTTCAGAGAGTCGCAGCGTCAAATGAAACGCGGCACGGCGTGTCTTTCTCAAGCGCGCGCTTGGGCTTAGCGTAATGACGTGTCAAGTGCAGCTTTTTTTAGTTGGCATACTAGGGATTAGTGGACGCAAGGCGTGCTGCGTTAGCGTTTACAGCTAGAGCGAGCGCTTTGAATAACGTTCTTTTTTTTGTGCGTATGTTCGTTTTTACGAATTCTTTCTAGTGGATTCTAGTGGAAAGCAAACGTGGTCTATCGCATTTGCAGACCCCCTCCCCCCTCTTTTTTTTTTTTTTGTTTTCTCGCCCTCACAAGTCTGAACACATTCTGCGGATTAAGAGGTTTTAATTCGCCTAAGGTTTTTCTCGACCGCTTGAACGTCGTGCATGAGAAGCGGTCGGGTTATTAACATAGCGACACCCCAGACATTCCGGGTAAAAAAGGAAAGTACCTGCAGAAAGCCCCCCCCCCCCCCCCCCCCATCAAGAAAGAAAGCCCCGCCACGGTGGTCTAGTGGTCATGGTACTCGGCGTCTGATCCGAGGGTCGCGGGATCGAATCCCGGCCGCGGCGGTTGCGTTTCCGTGGAGGCGAAATGTTGAGGCCCGTGTATACTGTGCGATGTCAGCGCACGTTGTGAGTGCAGTGAATCCCCAGGTGGTCAATATTTTCGGAGCCCTCCACGTCTCTTCATAAGGAGATCGTGGTTTTGGGACGCTCAACTCCAGTAATCAAATCAAAACCCACACCGCTTTGCAGGTTCCGACGTACGACGAAATTGTGTCCACTAGAATGATGGGAAAATTTAGGGCGTCTGCTAGGAGGGCTATATGGAAAAGGTCGGCTGCGTTAGAGCCGGCTATCGCAACATCGTGATATCGATGTTGAAAAAAGAAACGCAAAGGAAGAAGCAAATAAAATAATAATAAAAGAAAATGACCAAAGGCAACATGTACACCGTATATTGAATACCTCTGAGGTCAGTCGCATATGTAGTGGTTGGTGTACGCAAGTTGCCGCGAATTGTAGTCCGTGCAAATGTAGTATTCATGTGCTTGCATAGAAAATAACTGTATGCCCGGTGACAACAGAATATGAAGAGAAGCAATAGTGTATCATTTGGAGACAGTTAATTCAGTGGCTGTCCGCTTCGTTTGCTTGCAATGATAACCGGTGCACTCTGAACGATATACCTAATGTCGAAGCCGGCGTCGGCTGGTGTTTGGGTCATCGTAAACGTTTTCTGTCCGCCTATTTTTTATATGATTATGACTCTCCTCATGCAGCCCGAGTGTATGTAGAGTTCTCGTTAAACACGAGAATGTTTTCAAAAGCCGGCGCATTGCTATCCTCCGCCCGAGGCCGCCTACGTGTCTCGGAAGGTATTCAAATGAGGCTTACGCTTATGCGTGTGTATGTTGAGTCTATACGATGCAGGCTTTACTTCCTCCCGCTCTCTCTCTCTCTCTCTCTCTCTCTCTTGACAGGCCGAGTTTTGTTTACGCATTTCTGTCAGCGCCAAACGCCTATACGGAGAACTTCGCCGCCGACTGCGAAGCGCGCGCCTGTTGGCGCGGATGTAGTATGCTTGTCAGAAGGGCTCGCTCCGGTGTTGCGAATGAGAGCGAGTCGGATCGAAATTTCCTTCCTCCCTTCCTTGCTCATTCGTTCGTTCGCTGTCTGAATGAGAGCGGACGTAATTTCGCGGAGAGGTATTTCAGCTTCGCGTCTCCGCCTTCATCGGCGGCCGGTTCTGTTACTCCCGACCTTCGACGAATCCCATTTGCGCGGTCCGGTTGCGTTTACCATCTCGCGGTGCTATTCTGTGGCCGACGCGCGCGCAGAGGGCGGGAGGACGCGGAGGTTGATAGAATGTGCAGAAAGGTTGAATAAAGTTGTGTAAGGAAAGTTGTGTAATCGGCACGCCCGGCAATTAATTTGCAAAGATACCTCGGCTGGTATTATTTGCTTGGCCGATAATACGACGGAGCATCGGGTGATGTTGACATGCCGTGCTGTAACGGCGCGGGGAAAAGTGATCGGTATTGAGCGTTCGTGAAATGGTACGATGGGTTACGAATGATATGATCGCTTGTGGATGATTCGGTGAAACGTGGCGTCTGCTGTATAGAAACTTAACACTCCATGTGAAGTTGGCAACTACATGCGCCACATTATTTGTAACGGCGATGCTGCGCACAGCGAGAGTCACGAAATTAACCTCTTTTTAAGCTATCTGCAGATTAGTGGTGCCTCGGCACGCTTTAGGATGCGTTTTTCCCCCTTTTTGACAGGTACTTTGTGTGATACATTAGGCACGTATTTTCGCCAATTTTTGCCAGTTCAGTTTCTATACCCGGCCTGTTCTTTGGTGCGCAAATGCTCCCTGCGACTGGAACGTCGTATCTCATGTCCGCACAGTGTTTTTATCCACGTTGTTTCTTTCGTCTTTCCCGTTGTAAAAGCCACAATCCGTCTTTCTCCGTGCTATCGATCCCGCATATTCTCTGGTCGAGGAAGAGGAGAGAGAGAGTTCGCAAAGCGTGATACGGAAAACCGATCTTCCTTCGGTAGCTTTCGTAACGTAATTGGGAAGGGAGCGAGCTTGGCGACGCCTTGTGCCACGGTGTTGCGTAAAAAGTGTTCGTTTCGCGTTGTCGGGCGATGTTCTCAGATGCGGCGCAGTTGCTCTTTGCACGTGTCACATTGTTTTGTCAACCTTGTCGCTATTTTGTGTCGGCATTTGCCCGCATTGATAGTGCTTGTTTCTTCCGAGTCGTGTATGCTCTTCATCCACCAGTTGAAGAGAAATTTTTAAACGCTCGTCGTTGATTGGTTAATTAAAGGTGAGAGCAAGCAAAAGGGAGGGAAATATGGGTGGGCGGTACTACTCTGTACGGGATATCTCTCGGAATATGTTTCCAGGGAGACAGGTTCCCGCATCCCGAATTCAAGCGACTAATCGTGAATGTTGTAACTGTCGGTAATTATAATAATAATAATAGTAATAGTAATACTAAGAATAACGAGCACTGACTAGGCAAGGGAACAAAATAAAACTTTTCGGTGGATCAAGGGGGAATCGACCAGCGTTGTCGAAAGCGAGTCATTGTTCGTTGCTTCAGGCCCTTCCCTAAGCCTGGCATACTCATTCCCTGGAACCTTTTATATAGGAGGGTGTTTTTATAGGAGGGTCTATCACTGTCGACCCGCCGTCGCTGCGCAGTGTGCAGCGGGATCTTCCGAGATGGTCGGCGGCGGCGACCACAGGTTGTAGGCGCGCGGATAAGGGAAAAGGGTCGTTTGAACGAAACTTAACGAAATAAATAAATAAATAAAAAATGATGGTGGGGGAGAGGGGAGGGGGTCCTTTTCTTGTGAGAAAGCTGGATTGGCAACCGTTTACTTTTCCCTATACCTCCATTTTCTGCGGAGGTGAAAGAAAACCGTGGAAGAAAGGGGACCGCGTGGGGAATGGGAGCCACCCCTTTGTTTTCCCTGATGGACCACACCGTTCCCGAAAGAAACTCCCGCCCGCGGTGGGTTGCGCGTCGTGTCTTTTGTCCTCGCCTATTATATACTGATGGTGTGTGTGTGCGTGTGTGTGTTTTGTACGGTTCCGGCGGCTGCTCTCCATTGTCCCAAAGTATAAATAGCGTTCCTTGAGGTGGGCCCGGGCCACGTGAGCGGAGAAAATGTATGCCCAGAGTTATGGCCGCAATATATAGATCAAGCGCCCGCCCACATCTCACCGCCGCGGTTACACAAAAGCGCTGCTGCTCGGCGGAGAAGGGGACTACTGCCTTTTGTCTGTATCGGGCCCACCGAGCAGGCAGGTCGAGCATTTTTTTTTTTTTTTGACTACCTGGGAAGAAAGGATTCCAAAAAAAATTGTTTTTTTTTCCCTTCATCTTCTTCGCCTTTGGTTTAGCGACCTGCCGGCTTCTGTATAGACGACGTTGTCATTTCGCTTCTGTTCTAAAGAATGTTTGCACTTTTTTCTGTTCTGTGTCATTGTGCGCGCTTTAATGGAAATCGAAACGGTCTACCGGGTCGGTTGTATAGTGACTCCTTTTGTTTCCAGCAGCGCGGAGTCGGGGAATTGCCGCTGACACAGCCGCAGTGTTGACAACTTGAAATATCTTACGCTTCCGGCGCTACTTCCTCGTCTGTTGCCTTTCAAAAGTGTACGTTGCCTGCAAACGTTAGATTTTTAGTTTTGTCCGTAGGCTTCTTTATGTTTACGTATACCTGTCTCACCGGAGGCGTCTACGGCAGAACTGGTAGCGACATCCTGCGGCGGCGTCCTTAACTACAAATAGATTTTCTTTAGACGCGTGAGTGTTCTCGTTGAAAGAAAATAATGAAAGTGTTGTGACGTGACTATTAATTACCTCAAGGCCATTGCCTTCACACTGCCACTCAGGCGAAGGAATGAAGACAAGTTCGCAATATTCACAAAGCGGCGAATAGACCAAAATCGAACAGAACACTCGTACAGACGTTCATCTCGAGTTCTTTGGGAATTTGGACCAATGTTTCACGAGACACATCATTTCACCCCATCTCAATTACTTGGGGCCAGCAGGAGGACCCCAAAGTGCGAATACAAGAGCTGTAAATCTTGGAACTATACCCCTATTGAGCGACAAAAAAAAAAAAAAAGGGGGGGGGGGGGTGAGGCGAACGCGCATCGCTGTCTCGCAACTCGCCTGGGGCTTCGTATCGAACACTTCTTTATCTATCGCTCCGCAGGAGCTTTCCTCTCACCCGTTGAGATTATGTCTGAAGATGAATTGCTCCCTCGATTCGACAGATTTGCGTTGCATCGGCAAGGGTCAGAAGCAGGGGGAAAAAAAAAATGTAAGTGCAGGCCGTCCTCCGTGGGCTGTATTGTGTCGTCGGCCGTGTGTGGCAGCCTAGAATAGACCGATGGATGGATGAATTAATGGGCAACGGAAGTGCTGCGGCTCGCTCGCCTCCTTTGTGCGCCCACCCGGTCCAGCCATGCCTTAGTGTGTGTGTGTGTGTATAAAGTGATGAATGGGAGGATGCGGTATCGCCTGTGTACATTGGTCTCCCCAAGGGGCGCATGAGCGCGTTTCGAGCTTTATATAAATTATATATACGGTTTTATAATGAGACGGCCTGCGGAACGGCGGGGACTCGCGTTGCTTGGGTGCTTGACGAGGGGGGAAAACGTTCCGTATGGCCGTTCCAGTAATTTCGTGTTTGCGTAAGGTTCACATTGTAATGTGATAAAACATGCGGAATATTTGTGGACTTCTTATGGAAAGATGTCAGATGATTGGAAGGTGGAACGGAGCGTTTCAGTAGGGAACTAGACCTTATGCGAATTAAAACGAGGGCTTGAGAAGCGAAGTTTGTTTAGCTGGCGATGTCCACCGCACTTACCCACCTAATATCAGCGCTGCCTTCTGTGGATGCGCCGGAACATCTTAGAGGCTTAAAGGAGTACTGAAACGAATTTTTGACATTCTCGTATTGTTGCTGTAAGTGAAAGCACTGGCGGGGAGAACCCCAAAAAGAGTATCTCACGTATAGGGACAGCAGTTCGTGATAGCGTCGCTGCATCTCTGTCGTCTGTGGTCAGTTACACGTGGGGCACGCAAACAGCGATAGTTTCACGATCGTCCAGTGACTCTGACAGTGAATTCAGCGAGTTTTGAGAGACTGTGCTCATATATCATCGTAGTGTCCATTGTGCTGGGGCTGGTTTGCAGTGCTGTTCGGCCGAAAACTTTAAAACCAAACTAAAATATTTTGTACGTGTTTCGTGGCTTCCGTGTGCGGAGGGCGTTAACAATACATGGCTAGAAAACGAAAAATGTATATTTTGCGCCACCGCAAAATCGTGTCAGTACTCCTTTAAGATGCCGCGTTGCTGAGCCCTAGGACGCAGATTCAATTGCAGTTCGCGGCGGCTGCGTATCAGTTTATGATGAAATGCTCAAAAATAATGTACTTGCAATTTAGGTTCACGTGGGCAACCTTAGTGTCACTGTCAGCTGAGATAAGGCCCTGCCGACTCTTCGTGTCGATTAACCTTCGCAAACGACGCGTATGGTTTCATCCGGAAGGAGCGAGAGGGATGTAATGGTCGTCGAGTTATAGATAGGGACTCGTGTGTGCGTCGCGGCTTAATGGCGTCCTCGTGTGTGTTTTGCAGCGGCTCGTTCTGTCCCTTAGTTTTTTTTCTTGTTTTTTTTTTAACGTGTCGCCATGGGCACGTTTGGCGCGAGTGATGACGTGCGCCTCGAGAGCAGCAACCATCCGGGTAATTTTTCTCCCGACTTACACGGTGCCGTCCGTGTTCCGCCGTCGGGCGCAGATTGCTGATGACCCGATGTGCCTTTTACGCGTACGCGTGAGGCTATACGTTTGTTCATATACTTATTGCCGGGCATGTAATACGCACGGCTCCACGTGGTTGTGTTTCTTGCTTGTGTCTGTGGTTTTAGCGCTCTAAACTCACTCATACTCACTCTCATACTGCTTCTCTCTCTCTCATTCTCGTTCACTCAACTTTCTCACTCACTCACTCACTCACTCATTCGGTTGAGGTGTCCTCACTGAGGGACATTTACCGTGCACTGTTATCTTCACCCATTTTCTTCACTTCCTTAACTAGAAACTCACTGACTCACTCACTCACTCGTCCTCCTCTCGTTGTGAGAGGCGAACACGTATTAGCGAATGTGTAGCGAGTGCACCATCATGGCGGCAGATGACACACAAGTGGCTTGCCAGATAAGCGCGGCTGCTGCCGCCCTGCACTGTCGTTAGTGAAACAATGCGCGTGCCCATTGTGGTGTGGGTATAGCGGTCCTTAGCGCACGCTGGCGAGCCATTCATTAGCCAGCGCGAGAGAGATCGAGCCTCCCGATAGCGGAGAATGCATAATGCGCCGGGGGAAGTTGTAGCAGCTGGTGTAATGGCCTCGTCCTTGAGATCGGAAGCAAAGCTGCCCATTAGGATATGAAAATTACGTCTTGTCGAGTGGTGCGGACGGGTACTGTTGTCCCTTCAGATGCGAAGCAGCTTATGGTCGGTGGCTGTCACTCCCTCCCTCCCTCCACCCGCCGTGCGGCGTCCACACCCGCACTGCGCATGCGCATCCTCCTCCCCCTCCTCTCCTTGTCTCGTCTCTCCTCTCGGCATTTCTCCTTCCGAACGGCGCGCGTTGACTATGGAAACGCTTTCTTCGATGGACGCTTTACCAGCTCGCAAGGAACGAGAACGCGCCCTCGCCCGCGAGAGACAATGCTGACGCAGGCAGCGTCATGCTAGCGTCAAACCGATGCGAACGCGGTGTGCACCCCCCGTGCTGCTTCGCATCGCCTCGTGGTCCCCTTTAGCGGGAGATGGTGAAATTGTTTTCCGATTCATTCGCTTCTCGAATGTCGTCAAACCAACGACACAGTCGAAATGAAGAATGCTTCTTCACGCTCTTATTCAATATTAAAGCATTTTTGAGTCTACTGCAGCACCGTTAAGTTGTTTATTACAAAGACAGAAGCGGCCGCCTACGAGTTCCAATATGGCGGACCACCCCAAGTGCGTCTGTGCTGACGTATTACAGAGAGGTCAGCCCCCTCTTTCCTTATTTCCATCTCTCTAGCTCAGGCCCGACGGCGCTGAACAGCTCGTACGGGCAGTCGTTACTGGATCCTCGGCACTTTTAATCCTTGGCTTTGTTTTGTTTTGCTCGTATTGCGTGGGTATAGCGACTCATTGTGCCAGCCATCCCCGGTGCCGCAATTGAGGGCAACATGCTTTGTGTGTGTGCGTTCCCGTGTGTTCGTGAGTTCGGCACGGATGTTGTAGTTGCGTGCCTCGCCGTCTTTTCATTAGCAGAACAGAGTGCAGCACAGTCTCTCTCTCTCCTTGTGTTTGTATGTGCAGGAGTTAGTGGTGCGCAGCGTGAGGGAAAGGGACGCATCGATTGGCCTCGCTTTCGCTGATTGAGGCACCGCTGTGTGAAGACAACTAGGTTAGCTAGTCCTGCCTACGGTGGGTTTCTCCTGGCCGGAAAACGAGAATGCGTACTGGGCACACGGTTGCCATGGTTATTGGCGTTGGGTCACACGCAAAGAAGTAATATCCCAAGTCGTCGGGGGGTGTTGTCGGCGTGCTTCCGAATGTTTCGGTCTATACGTCCGAGGCTGCTTGCCCAAGGTTTACCTCAGGTCATGCTTGTAGCTTTTCGTCCTCCGCGGTTTGTCCCCTTGATTATCGGTCGAATAGTTCGGGCTTGTCCGTGTCTGCATTGGCGACGTTTACTTCCGCTGCTGCTTTCTTTGCACAGTGTTTGGTATGGCAGGCCGTTATTCAGATGCGAAGCAGCTTATGGCGGAGTTAATCCGATGGTGGTGTGTAGCGTGGCCACCCTTACTGCGCATGCGCAAACGCTTCCCACTCCCCCTCTCCATGTGACCCTCTCCACACACCTCCTCTCCGAACGGTGCGTGTTGATTATGGAAACGCTCTTTCTTTGATGAACGGTTTACCAGCTCGCAAGGAACGAGAACGCGCCCTCGCCCGCGAGAGACAACGCTGACGCAGGCAGCGTCATGCTAGCGTCAAACCGATGCAAACGCGGTGTGCACCCCCCGTGCTGCTTCGCATCGCCGCATGGTCCCCTTTAGCGGGGAATGGTGTAATTTTTTTTTTTCCCATTGCAATGAATGGCGCAATTTTCATTTTATACTCGAATTGTCGGTGGTTCAGTGTGCCGACCGCCGTTGGTAGAGGTCCGGCCGTAGCGGTATGCAGTGGTCGGTGGTGATCGCCCGTTGACCCGAAGTATTTGGGTTCGAATCCGGCGGCAGCGGTCGCGTTTTCGATGGCGGCTAAACATGGACCGCGTACTGCACGTTTCGTCGAGAGCCAGCCTTTTGAGACCCATCGTTTTGTTTTGTGATGTGTGCTTGTCTCAGCCGTTGGGAGCGGGGCATCTTCCATTCCCTTCTCTGAGGAGGGAAGAAGATAAATGGAGCTTGTTATAGGCGCGCCCGGGAGCTAATCCCTCGCTGCTGTGGTCGCCCGAGGGACCGACGGGAGGGTTCTCCCGATAGCAGTGGCCTCTCGTGTGAAAGCTTCGGCGGACCACTTCTTGGATCGAAGAAAGAAATGTGCTTTGCTTTTTTTTTTTTGCTTGCTCTCTCTCTAGCTACAAAAGTCTCGTTTCTGTGTATGCTCATTAGGGAAATCATCATAATCTGTCTCTCTCTCTGGCAGTGAAAAGGGTCAGAGGCGATCTAGGGGAACAACGCATGAGTGCAGTACTAAAGCTTTGCGGGGCTTTGGAGATGTGCAGATCGTTGTGGGAAACGATAACAAAAAAAAAAAAAATTCGCCGAGTCAGAAGGCCTAGCGATGCTTGGGAGAGATGGGAGGGGTCGTCGTCGGTGATGGGAGGAAAAAAAGGAGAAAGTTTGATGTAAAAGCGAGGACACTCCACGGTGGCGCTGATCACTCGACGTGCGCGCTTAATTAGCTGCCCCCCCCCCCCCCGCCTTTATACCGTCGTCGATCCCCAGTGGTGTCTGTGTGTTCTCCTTCCCTTCCTTGGTCTCGGTCTCATCCTCTGCTCTGGCTTGTCTAATGCCTCGACTAGCTGGCGAAGCTGTTTGCGGTCTCTCCTGGGAACTGTGCCTTTCTCAACCCTCTTTCGTCGCACTCGTTCGCCCCCCTTCCTTCGTCCTTTTGTTTTAACTCGGCAGCCTGGTGGCGCGTTCGCGTCATTAGCGCGATAAAAACGGCGCCCCCGGGGTTTGGGGGACCGTGTGTTGCGAAAAGAAGCCCCCTCCGTTGTATCCGTCACCGCTGGTAACCGTAACTATAGCTTGTCCGTACTGCCACTCTTCACTATTGTGTTTATTTCGGGCATTGTTAAGGCGTTTAAGAAGGGTGCGTTATAAGGGTTGTCTACGCTGTGCTGCTTTTACTTGTAACATTTTGGGTTTGTCTTACTCATTTTGAAAGGCAGCCTCTTGTTCCTGGCCACCTTCCACTTACTGTAAATTGGGGTTATGATAATACCTGACCGAATCGTCAGCGTGTGACGATTAAAGAGGTCTTCCTTGAAACGGGCGCATCACAAAGATCGGGCCACTTTATAACTGGGCAGTTAAAAGCCGGTTGCATTTTGTGAGCATGAAAGAAACCGTTGGGGGAGGCGTTATTCTGATTCGTCAGCTTGCTCGCTTTTAATTTTATAGTCGGTCATTCGTCTAGTGGAATTTACGTGGGGGTTGTAGCGACCTCGCCTTCTTCGTTCAGTCGAATGCGGTGATCTACACGCATATATCAGTTCGGTGAGCATTGCTGGGTGGCGGCATTACGAGCTGCAGTGAGCAGCATCGTCAGCATAACCTATGCTCGCCTACATCGATGCGACGATAACCCACAGTTGTGGTCGTTGTACCTGAATGCCCTAGCTTTTTCAGCTTTGGAAAGAGTTATATCCGGGAGCATTAGTCGTATCCACACCTTGTACATGTGTGCTACGGGTATAAAAAGGCTGTTAAGGCGGTAGCGTGCGAGCTATGAAGCATCTCTTCTCTCTCTCTCTCTCTCTAGTGGCTTAGTGCCCTGTCTGCCTCTTTTTTTTCCTAACGTAAACAAAATAAAATTGGCAGCCTGGCTTCCGAGTTTCACGATTTTCGTGCCGTTTCGTTTTAGTTCCATTCGCCTCGTTTTTTCGCCTGGGATGATCCTCGAACTGTCTTTTGCGGATGTCTGTCCGGGACATGTTCACCTGTCCCGAGGAAGCCAATGCGTGATGCGGGGAGAGCGCCCCCGCCTTGTTTTAATGGGGCAATTGTCTCGGGAAACGAATGCCGTGTGCCCTCTTAATAGACGATTTCACATCAGTAATGTGCCGGCAGATTTCAACGACGACTCCGAGAAAGTAGTCCCCCACAGAAAGGCGTGACGTGACTGACTGGGCGACAGGTGAAAGTAGTGGTAGCGCTACAGCGTAATTCTAGTGCACTGTAGTCGCGTGAGAGATTGCGGCAATTTAACGTGTCAGAACAACGTCAGCGCGCTTTGCCCGAAGCCTACGTGTGACGCTTTAGCGTCCGACGCTTCTCCGCAGCTTCAACACGAACGAGCGGCGGTGCGGTAGCGCGACGTCAAAAGAGCGCGCGCGCGCGCCTCGTTTGTGGGTGAGGTGGGGCCCCGTGTAGGAGTGCTGTGGCCGCGTGTTTGCCCCCCGGGTTAATTCGAGCCCCAAGAAGAGAGACGAGGAGGAGTAGGAGGAACGCGAATAAGGGACGCCGGTGTGTGTGTTCTTCGTGTGTATGTACTTGTGCTACGGCGGGATTGACGAAGGAGCGTCGGCGAGCTCCACCACTCCATCATCTTCAATTATTTGTCTGTCATTCCCTCTGCGTTTCCTTCCTGCTCGATTGCTGTTTGTTGTTTTCGATTGACGTGCTCACCGGACTCTTGTGCACGGTGGCATACGCGGAGAGGAGGTAGGAAGAGGAGAGAAATTAACCGTGACGAGGGGAGGGTAATGCGGCGACTCCTTTGATGTGCTCGGTGAGGACCTCACCTCAGTGATGCTCTTTGTGGCGCGCGTAAGTGTGTGTGCGCATGTGTGTGCGTGTGGCTGTGAGTAATGGGCCGACGTGCCGAGGGCTACACGTGTGCGCACTTTACAGGCTGTGCCGGTTGATGCTCGAGCTGCTGCTACTGCTGCTATTTTCGACGTTGTGGAAGAATTCGCCTAGCGCGCTGCCGTGGGAGTGAGAAGACGCAACCCCGGACGGTATCGGGTGTCCGCTCATACTCTTCACAGGTGCGATCGCGTGACCATTGCGCTGCCCGTCCTGTTCCTTTTGGACGCCTGTCATCGGTGTTCTGCTGGAAAGCTGGTTACTGCCTGCAGCAGCAGTTACGTAATGTCTGTGTGTTTCTACTCACGCTGCAACCGCGGCCATGAACACACAACAGGTCGCAAATGTAGTTGTGCGTTGGCCCCTTATTTTATTGGCACAGTTCAACGGCGGATTGGAGTTGCACGGGAAACGGCATTAGTGTTGTAAACAAGTACTATTTTGCTATATGTTCAGTGTGAACACAGAAATGTTGGAACGATGTTTGCTTTGATTTTCGCAGTTGGCGCTTTTGCTTAAAAAAAAAATATACGTGAACTTAATCCTGTTGTAGTCAGTTCTCGTTGGCATTGTTCGCATAGCTAATTCGCTCTGCGGTGTTTGTCAAGGTCGTCACTGTCAACTACCAAGCTGCCGCTGCGACGTCGGTATAGTCTTCGAAAGCCCACGTGACCCTATGCTAATCTTGCTCGTCAATTACGTCACTGCAGTTGATGGCCCGTTCTTTTTGCCTGCTTCACTTCCACACCGCGGCGCCTCTCGCTAGTCAGCTGGTCAGTGAACTTCATTCAAAGATTCTCCCGAGGAGCCAGTTCCCCTCAGAAGGGAAAGGATCGGCTGCAGGCCGCACCCGAGTGCCTGCCGACAAATCCGCTAGAGTCGTAAGGTTGCCGGTTAACGGATTTGCAGAAACTGGAGCGATGTTAACGTCGTCGCTGAGTTTGCGTTTCCCCTCCCGGCTCTGTTTATGCTAAGGGGCTCGAAGAGTTGCAGTCGTCGAGGCTTCGCTTCGAAGCAACGCTTGCGAGTCGCGCGCAGTTGTAGTCCATCTTCCGTCTCTTCGTTAACCTTCGACTCCTTGTTGAGAGCCCTCGGGTCTTCCGAGCGGCTCGCCGAAGAGCGCCCCCTAACGAGGGTTCCAACCCCGCCTCTGCTTCTCAAGTGCAGCCTCTCGCCTTCGTTGGTGTCCTATTTGTCCCCGGGCTTCATGTTTTTGCGCGTTCGCGTGCGTCGCGGTCTTGGGGCGCTTCCTTTAAATTAATTGTAGCGCTGGGCCGAGTGGCTGATGACGGCGACCCCCTCTGTATCTTTCCTCTGCGCAGTACCGTGATGTGGCTGCGCTTTCTAAATGTGTGTACGACCGACGATAATTTTGAAGAGTAATAATTGAGATTCTAGTCCACCCCCCTGAGCAGATGTCGCATTATTTGGACGCAGTGGCCTAAGCGGCATATCCGTGTGGTTAATAGGCTTTAACGTACGTTGTAGGGGTTTCACTTCTACTAATTACTACTGCTAGCAGCGGCATCGCCGCTAGCAACCCCCTGTCGTGGGTTCGAGCACTCGACGAGCAGAGAATGAGGTCGTCGCGTTCGCGCGATAGCTATCTCAGCCATGCCATCGCCGCGCTGCCGCGCGCTTCGGCCCGCGGCCCGACTCGAGGCAGGGCAGCGCGAACCGTCGCACGCGGCAAAGGAGGAGAACATTAGGCGTCACTCTCCGTGCATGGTAATTTAATAAACATTAAAATAATAACAAATAATACAGGGCCGAATCTAAAGATCGAATTACATATAAAGAATAACGATAAACAACACGCGAACACACACGAACACAAACAAAGGACAGTAACGATTAACAACACGCGAACACAGAATAACACACAAAAATAACCATGCAAGGAAGGAGAGCCTAACCCCGGCTAGCGCACCCGCGACCGCGAGCCCTCGGAAAAGGAAAATAGAAGAAGAACATACAGACAGGAGCGTCGGTCGCAGGTCGCCGCCGTGGTCGCTGGGGCTCGCAGAAGCACGCCATCCGACCGATGGCCTGGCCGGCCGGAGGGTCCCAAAAGTACGTGCGCACTTCTCCAAGTCCCAGCGTGTTCTCCCGAGCATCGCTAAAACCAGAAACGTCAGAACGCGCAAACGTTCTGGGAATTTCTCGCTGCCCAATGGCAGCCTAGTTAAAACCATATGGAGCGAGGCGGCCAGCCCTCCACAGTGGTGGGTCGCCGCCGCGTCCAGCTGGGAGAGAGGGACGCGAGGAATTTCGTGCAAAACATGGCGTCGAGCGGGACGCGGCCCCACATCCCTCCCTCCTTAAAAGCCCCCCTAAAAAACAATACCGGCAGTGCCAATACACAATAAAATCCGCGAACTCCAAACGAAAACAAAAAAACAAGGAGACAAACGCGACAATACAACCGCGGCAAATCTCTCAAGTGTCCGATGAAGCCGACGCGCGCCACGGCATCTTCACCCGGACCCTGGACGCCGACCGCAGCAGGTCTCACGTGCCGTCGACCCAGTCGACTTCCTGGCCGCACCAAGTGCCGCGACCACGGCTCCGTCCGCAGCCTCGCCGTCGACGCCGCCTCTCTCCGGACACGCAGACTTCGGCCGCCGAATCAGCGCGGCGGAAAAACAACAAACAAAACAACAACCAAAGAACAAAACAGTCGCGCAGCACAAGAACGAAAAATCAAGTTAACTACGAACAATAAAACAACGCGAGGCTAGAAATCAATCTCAAAGTAGCGAAAACAAAACCGGAAAAGAAAGAAACGGTACGTAAACAGAAAGGAACACTTAGCATAAAACTTGAGACAGCGAAGAGAAACTAGAGAAAGCGTAGAAAGAGAAAAAGAGAAAGACGTCTCTGTCAGGTTATCTCTCCGTCTGGAATCAGTCGGGCAGTAACCAATGTAAACGTGGTCTTCACTAGTGCGATGCCGCATGACCTTACACTAGCGGATAATCCTTCCACGAACGCACTCTGCCCATCCGTGACACCAAACGAAACGGGAAATCCACAACGTGTTGCCTACGGAATGAACAGACGCGGAAGGGACGGCGACAGCTGAGCATTCACACTGCACCGTGCCAAATCGCAGAGCACAGTAACTTCAACTAAAGCCTTCCGCTCTGACGACTGGCGAGAATTACTGTGGGGGCGCGCAATCGCTCTCCTCTGCTGTCGGGGGGGTGCCACTGCCGACGCGCGTAAACACGCAGCGCTAACCGCAAAGGTGGCATGATACTGTGGCCAAGCTCGTACGGACCGCACAGAGTGAACCCCTTCTTCTCCCAGGCCACGGCTACACAAGCCGCTTCGGGCCCTCAACTCGCGCTCGTCGCAATACCAGACAACGATGCCGCGCGCGCCATGTGCAGTACCAACACATTCAGGCGCCTCGCCTCCCGGAGGCGAAAAACAAAACCGCGAAAGAAACTATTTACATTATGTACACATGGGTCACTCTGCCGTCAACTACGTCGCTCTTCGGGCCAAACGAAAAAAAGCAAAAAAAACAACAAACAAGAAAGAAAACCAGATTCGTGAGGAGAGCCCGGTGAGGATAGACCCCCTCTTTCATCCTTTCCCCCCGACCGGCCGGCTGATTAACGCCACAATGGCCTCCTTCTCTCCCGCCGCGGGGAAGCTGAAACGCTCTCCCCTTCTGCGTGCGCGAAGACACAGGTGCCCAAAGGGCTATTCATGGAAGAAGGGTCTTCCTCTACTTCTTTGTTCCGCTCAGCGGCCTTTCCGCCATCTTTGCCTCCCTCGGTGCAAGTCGGCCATGTGCACCGAACAGCGCCGTCAACTTTTCACGAAAAGAGACTTTCGGCGACCCGGGCAAGAAATAGCGCGTCAACTACTCTTTTACTGGTTCTGAATTTAGTGAGGAAAGACGCGCACGACGCGAAGTCTAAAGAAAACCGTTGGACTCACCGACTTGAACGTTCAACGGGAGACACGATGGTCACTCTCCCGGCCATGGCATGACGGAAGCCTTGGTAAATCCAACGAGTTTCCGCCACCAAGAACAAACTGCTGCATCTCGGTGGCAACTTGCATCACGCCTTTCCTCGTCCACGCTTCGCCTCACACAACTTCGAAGCGGGTTACCAATCCGTTTGAGAAGTGACATTTGCCTCTCCTCACACCACGATACAATGACAAGAGAAAAACGGAAGGACAGACGAAGAAAGAGATACGGGCGATACACGGCAGAGACGGCCAACCTCAACCAAAGCGCATTTTACGCTGGGAACCGAACGCAACTTCCCCACTCTGCCGACACCTGCTCGTCGTTAGAGCGACCAAGGGCAAGGCCCCTGGCCCCACGTTGGGCGCCAAAATGTAGGGGTTTCACTTCTACTAATTACTACTGCTAGCAGCGGCATCGCCGCTAGCAACCCCCTGTCGTGGGTTCGAGCACTCGACGAGCAGAGAATGAGGTCGTCGCGTTCGCGCGATAGCTATCTCAGCCATGCCATCGCCGCGCTGCCGCGCGCTTCGGCCCGCGGCCCGACTCGAGGCAGGGCAGCGCGAACCGTCGCACGCGGCAAAGGAGGAGAACATTAGGCGTCACTCTCCGTGCATGGTAATTTAATAAACATTAAAATAATAACAAATAATACAGGGCCGAATCTAAAGATCGAATTACATATAAAGAATAACGATAAACAACACGCGAACACACACGAACACAAACAAAGGACAGTAACGATTAACAACACGCGAACACAGAATAACACACAAAAATAACCATGCAAGGAAGGAGAGCCTAACCCCGGCTAGCGCACCCGCGACCGCGAGCCCTCGGAAAAGGAAAATAGAAGAAGAACATACAGACAGGAGCGTCGGTCGCAGGTCGCCGCCGTGGTCGCTGGGGCTCGCAGAAGCACGCCATCCGACCGATGGCCTGGCCGGCCGGAGGGTCCCAAAAGTACGTGCGCACTTCTCCAAGTCCCAGCGTGTTCTCCCGAGCATCGCTAAAACCAGAAACGTCAGAACGCGCAAACGTTCTGGGAATTTCTCGCTGCCCAATGGCAGCCTAGTTAAAACCATATGGAGCGAGGCGGCCAGCCCTCCACAGTGGTGGGTCGCCGCCGCGTCCAGCTGGGAGAGAGGGACGCGAGGAATTTCGTGCAAAACATGGCGTCGAGCGGGACGCGGCCCCACAACGTACATCGCTGTCCGCATGAAGGCTGATTTGATGGTGCATGGAGTGGTTGGTTTGACATTTCCTTCTTTGTACGGTGCGTTTCAGCTTACGTTGTGAATTTAAGCGGGAACTCGGAATATTTATGATTTGTTTTAACGTTCAAATTGCGAATTTGAGTTTCACTTAGTTGTGGTACGCAGGGGGTGCTAGGAAGAGGGGTGCATCATTCATTCAATCAACCAATCGCTGTTTTATAGCAAGTGCTGCTATTTTTACACTCAGTCGACCAAGTAACGCGTGTTACGATTCATTCCGCTCATTTCGTAGCGCAACTCACTGGTTGATTGTGGCCACAAATTGTCTAGAAAGAGATAGGGGGCAAACTCTTGCTGATCCACGGCTCACCTCTCCGCAATCCTTGTCCCGTTTGGTGCGCACTCGCTTTCCTCGTTCATGGGTTCCCGCGCTTTTTTTTTTTTTTTTGCGCGTTTGTTATTTTTTGCGCGTCGCCACCCTTCCGGTTTTCGCTTCTCTCTCTCGACGCCGGGCTGGACGACATCTCGAGGTCTTTGTCGTCGTCCCGCTGGCGGCGGGGCAGCCGTCAGGTCCGCCGAGGCCAGAGGTGTTGGGTCACGCGCGCGCGCGCGCTCTCCGCACGCCCCATTCCGGCCTCTCCGCTTTAAAAATAGCCGCCTCAATCTCAGCCTCCTCCTCATCCTTGCTCTCTCTCCATCTCCGGAATCCCCGCTCCTTTCGCTTTGCTCTGTCGCGCGTCGGTGTCACCACCGCTTCCGCACTCATGCGTTCGCTTCGAAAACTCTCGTCGTATCGCTGTTCGCGCGCAGTTTGCGTTGGATCATGTCCGTCCGGCTGAAACGTCCATTTCTTCTTTTGAATGAGGCTGCACTCTTCGCGCCTTGAGTACGGAATCTCGGACTGGTCGTGATGCTTAGCATTGTAGGTTGACAGGTGTAATCAGCTTGACCTCTTGTGCCCGCCACGGTGGTGTAGTGGCTATGGTACTCGGCTGCTGATCCGAGGGTCGCGAGATCGAATTCCGGCCGCGGCGGCTGCATTTTCGATGGAGGCGAAATGTTGAGGCCCGTGTGCACCGTGCGATGTCAGTGCATGTTAAGGGAGCCTTACGCTACGGCGTCTCTCATAGTCATAGCTGGTTTTGGGACGTTAAGCCCCCGGAAACCAAGTTTGTCCTCTTCTATCGGTTCTTGCGTGCAGGGTACGCTGGTGACTCGAAAGGCTTGTTACTATTCTTCTTGTTATTGCCACTTCGCACGCATTATCCAAATCCACACGCTTTATCTACTCCACGCGCTTGGATCTGGAACGATTTAGGCGGCGTCTGCCTGTTGTAACGCAGGGTTTGGGATAATCTCAAAGGTGTTATTCCTAGATGTCTCCCCTGCGACCTTAAGGAAGTTGGCCACTTCAAAACATATTACTTTTTAGCAAAGCCTGTTTGCCTCCGCATTGTGCTGAAGGACTGCAGCGTGATATTCTGTTGCCTTGTCGTTGTCCCGGCGTGTCCTTGTCCAGAGAAGGCTTCACTCGGAAGCACTTTCTCAACTCGGACCTTGCTCAACTTGAGCCTGGATTCTGCGCGTCTTTCTTTTATGTAACCTGGCGCCTGCCTAAAATGTGTGTTACCCTGTATCCGAGCCGGCGAACATGACACCCATTCACTGAAAAGGTGTACTTCTTGACCTCGTCCATCTCGGTGCTTCCGCGGACTCGGGCACCCCACGACGAGACAGGTGTTGCCCGCTGTGCATCTCTCGTCTCGGCACTCGTCGCCATGGTTTCGCCACCACTGGGTCTCGAGGAGTGCACCACGCTTGTCGTTTATCGCGAACCTCGGGTTCTTTCGTCACGGGCGTTCTGTTTAATTATTTATTTTTTCTTAAACGCTGACGTCGTTCTTTGTTCGTTGTCTTAAGAAGCCACAGTACGGCTCCCCGTTACCACTTGGCAACAGTCTTTCTGTTTTGCTTTTCCCCCTTCTGTTCCCGGTATCCCTTGGCGCGCATTCCACGCTACTTGTGTGTCTTCCTTCATTCCCGTCTATTCTCGCCACGCGTCTCGTCCGAGATGCCCCCCCTCCCCCCTTTTGCTTTCGGGTCCGCTAAGCAACGCTGACGTTGACACTTCGTGGCGGCATTTTCTTTCTTTCTTTGTTGCTCCTAGCTCGTGCTCTTGGGCTTTGTGTGCCGTTTCTTTTGTTTTTATGGTGTCTTCATGCATGTGTCTGCGAGCTGCAGTCATCCCGTGTTGCTGTGGCGCGTATGGCGGGAGGAAGCCGGTGTGACGCCCGCGGGCATCGTCGCGAGACGTGACAGGGATCTGGTTTCTTCTCTGATCCTCTCCTACTCTGTTCCGTGTTCTTCTTCTTCTTCGGTCGTGACGTGTTCGCGCATTCTGGAGACGCAACGTCATCAGTGGCGTTCTACCACGTTTTTTTTTTTACGCCCCGGAATGTGAACCTCTTTTAAAAAGTAATCAGCGAGGATGACATTCTTCTCGCTCTTCTTCTTTTCCTCACGAGTGACGCAGTTATGGTAGAAATGGAGCGGTATGAGCGCAGATCACATCGTAGTAAGTACGTGACGTCACATTGTGTTTCGTAGCTTCAGCAAAAGACGACGTGCTACTACTGTGCTCCTCTGCAAGGCTCACGCGCATTGTGGTCTAGACCACGCGTCCAGGCTCATTGTGTGGTCTCTCGTGAGAGAGGTAAGGAAAGGCAGGGAGGTTACCGAACGCACGTCCGGTTTGCTACCCTGCGCTGGGGAAAGGGATCCTTCTAAGAGAAGGACAAAAAATGAGCGCGGAAGACGTTTTTGGTGATAATATAAACCGTAGGCGTTATAAAACAGTGAAAGAAGGAATGGGGTTATCGAAGGAATGGGGTCATGTAATGTATGTTCATGATAGATTTTTCTCATACGCGTAATGGGAGCTCTGCGCCTCCAATGCTCAGGCCTAGCGTAGCTCTTACGCGGTGGCTGCGTCGCGCGTTTGCAGCTTGGAAAGCTTTCGCGCATCGTATAATTAGTCATCATCGGGGCGATAGCGACATCATTCAGAAAAGAAAAACAAAGGGGGGGGGGGGGGGGCGCCCAGTTTTCGAATGACAGCCTGACTTTCTGAACTAACAGTCGCCGAGCTCTCATCATTTCCACGACCGCTCACCGTAGCTTCACAGTGTAGCAAGTGCGACGGCCCTGTGGGGGGCGCGTATCCAGTTAATTGCCTGCTGGATCGCCGGGCGATCGCCACTGGCTGCTCCTGTTTTTTTTTCCCTCTTCGCTACTACGAACTGCAGTGCAGCATCGCGGCAGTGATGGAGGCTGCGTGCTGTAATGAGTTCTCCTTCTCTCGCTCGTAGCCTTTGATGGTCGTCGTCGGTCGTCAGCATTTGGCGTGCCGAACGCGGGGTTTCGGCACGGCTGTCCTCTCTCTCTAAGCCTAATTGCGCGTGCATTCTTTCGCGACGATCGTCTGTCGGTTCCACTGCGAGTGCCATTGCTGCTGCGCGAAGCTCTTCGAAATGTACCACAAGCTCAGAATGGCTACGCTGATTGTACGCGGTCGTGTTTGTACGTGTCTGAGCGTGAACAACGGTGTGCAGGCGCAGGACAACTGAAGGAGAACGACATTGACAAGAACCAGCGGTCGCAGTGTTGACTAAAGGCTCGCAAGCATGTCAGTTGACAAGCAATAAGCATTGATTCACAAACTCTAAATATTAAAAAGAAATTGCTTCATCGTTGCCAAGCGATAGAACGTTATTCAGGTATGAGGAAGGGCAAATTGCGGGTAACTTCTCAAATTCTAAGAAGACGAATAAACGTTAAATGAGAGAGCGAGATCGGCATCCACTCGTTTTGTAGCAGAAGACTGCAAGCTCGTCCCCGGACCAGGAGGAAATTTTCGTCAAGCCTTTCGTTTCCGAGTACTTTGAAGCCTTTAGTCGTAGCGTTGCGCTACACAAGTGGATACCGTTTATTTATTTTTTTTTTTTCATACGGCTCTTACTCCACCGTCCAGGCTTTTCGCAAACTGATATTTCATACTCGTGTTCAGGGGTTCAAAGATTCGCTCCTGTGCGCGTCCTTCAGATCGCTCGTGGTGGAGCTCCTGCTCTTTCGCTGCGAATGACAACTAAGGCGGGAGTTATTACCCTCCCCCCATTTTCACACACACACACACACACACACACACACACACACACACACACACACACACACACACACACACACACACACACACACACACACACACACACCTTCACTTACTGGGGTCCATTGTCCACGTGTCAGCTGAAGAGCTAGACAGTTACTGCGGTCCCCGGTAATTACTTTCCCGTTCTTCACACCTTTCGTATATATATTCCTTCTAATAAACAACGCCTACTGACAGCCGTGGACGTACAAGTAAATAAAACGGGCGACCCGCTTTGGAGGCGTTACAGCGAATCGTCTTTTTGCACGAGATGAACCCTTAATGAGGTTGTCAAGTTACGAGGATCCGCGTGCGTATTCGGCGAGCCGTCGCTGCTGGGCGAGAACTGTTGTCGAGTGTCGCCACGCTGCGTAATAAATGCTCGGCACGTATCTACGCCACCTGCGCGTGTTATTCCTGGCGCCTCGCGTGTTTTTGTGTTCCTCGGTGGGTGTCGTGTGTACGTCAAGCATTCCCCGAGCGCGTCGTCGTCGTCTTATTTTTGGAAAGTATCTTTTCGTGTTGTGTCGCAGGCAAAGGAGGGAGCGTGACGGGGCGAATCTGTTCTCCCTCGCGCGGGGGTGGTTTCGGTTACACCATTAGCACTGGGCATTCGCTTTCGTATAGTGTATGATCGTGTTGCTTGCAGTTTTTCCCCTCACCTTGCCTCGCCACGGTAGTCTAGTCGTTATGGCACTCGGCTGCAGATCCGAGGGTCGCGGGATCGAATCCCGGCCGCGGCGGCTGCATTTCGATGGAGGCGAAATGTTGAGGCCCGTGTGCTGTGCGATGTCGAGTGCACGTTAAAAGAACCCCAGGTGGTCGAAATTTCTGGAGACCGCCACTACGGCGTCTCTCATAATCAGAGCTGGTTTTGGGACGTTAGACCCCACAAATCAATCAACTTTTAAAATTAACGGGCAAAAAATTTAGGTGGAGAGATGTAATTTAGAAGTGCGCAGGCGTTGAGTGGGAAAGGCTTTCGTCTTGCAGTGGACTCAATATAAGCCGATTATGATGATACATCCTCAAGGACGAAGGCGCCAAAAGAGGGAGGCCACCGCTCGGGCCCACACAAGTCGCGAAGCAGCACGCAGGATAATTATGGCCCACGGTGCGCATCACAAGAAAGTAATAAAGGCGATCTCTGTGAACAGACCAGACACAAGTGCACGTGTCAATATAGTTTATTTATTTATTTATTTATTTATTTATTTTCAATACTGCTATCCGCAATGATAGGTGTTCTAGCAGGGTTACACAATAAATTCAGACAATGCAAAATAATTCAACTGACAATAGCAACGTGAAATGTCAAAACTTTACATTGTGAAGCAAAATGCAGACAAGCCTTTGATAATACAAAATACATCTGGGTTACAATTCAAGGAGAGCCTGAAGTTTATCAGTCAACTACCGTTACTACCGTTACCGTTATCGAGTTCATTCCACTCAGTTACAGTACGAGGGAAAAAAAAATAAAGAACATTGTTGTTGGATTTAAATGGCACTACGGACGTCGTAGCCTTGTAGAATAAACCTTTCGAAAATGAATGAATGAAAGTTGACGATACTTCGGCGTCGTCTCCATCTGTGCGATCTTGCGTTCCCTATCCGCCTGCCTGCCTGCTTCCTTCTGCCCGCTGAACTTACGAAAGTGTGGCGACACCGTTCCCGCCATGGTCGACGCGCACGCCGATGCCTCGCACTTATTCCAACAGCTCACGGCGGTCACATTTGCGATACGCCGATGCCGTATGCGTCCCGAACCAACCCATGCGTTCCGCCGTCGTTTCGCGTTCGAGTACCGCACCGCGTCTACTGTGTCGGTTTTCCGCAGTCTAGTGATCGCCCCCGACTCGCTCGGCTTGCCTCGAAAATTACCCCCTCTCCCCCTCCCCGACCACCGGAAGTTTTTTTTTTCGGCCGAAAGATTGGGAAGCGGCAGGTGCGGTGGTTGCATCACCACAATCATCGTCGCCGACTTTCCCGAAGTTGGCTTTCTCAGCACGGCGCGCCTGTGATGTGGCGAAGCGCGCCGCGCCGGAATTGGTTGGGTGGTGGTGGTGGTGGGGGAGGGGGAGACCCGAGGTGTGCGGTGTTTGGTGGGTCGCGTAGTATGGAAGCTATCTTGGAATGGCCGTTTGTCGTGTTCTGTCCCGTCGTCTTTCGGTTTTTTTTTGTCGTTTTTTTTCTTTTGTTGCAGTATGACGTTGTAGTAATGTCCCTGATGGTGTACAGCGTCGCGACAATTTCGTGACGCGCTTCTATCTCCCCGGGCCAGGTCGCGGAGCTTTTATTTCTTCTTCCATCGCTCTCGACGCCAGAAAATAACCGACGTATCGCAACAAACCGCCTTTCTGTTTGAAAGGAGTTTGCCAACAGTGATGGGGCGTACTAACGGCAGCGACGATATCTGCATTCGAAATGTACTACAGAAAAAAAAGTAAGACGAAAACGGAATAAGGGGACGTCTGGGGAATGTTGGCGTTTTGTCGTGACACTTTCGTCATTGGGCGCGGCGTATTTCGCCCCCCTCAGAAGGCCTTCTATCTCGACACGCACGCCGCCCGGCCTTAGAAGCTGCACCCGTCGTTTTCGCGTTCACGGTGACTTCTTTATTTTATTTTTGAAAACTTCATCTGGTGTTATTGAGGAATATGACGGAGTTGTATTCGACACCGGAGTCAAGATACAGAATGTTTCTTGCCCCCTCCCACCCCCTTCGTTTTTTTCCTCCATCTTTGCGATTTTGCTCTGAAAAGTGGTGCGATTCACAGGCGTTCGCTCGTTCCGTGGCGCACTGCACGCAACTAGCACGCCGAAAACGCGGTGCTTTCGCTCGCGATGCGTGTGTGCATTCTACGTAATAACGCTCGCCGCGGCACCCAGAAATGACCGCATAGGCGTGGTGTGCCTTACTCATCGTTACACCCCCCTACATACTCTTTCATTTTTTCGCCTCCTCTAGTCTAACGGAGACAGTGCGGTGTTGCTCGCGTTCCTCAACGACCTTATCTCGTTTGTATTCCTTGCGAGATTCGTCGGTCAAGTTGGAACACTCGCCTCAAGATAGCCAGACCCGACTCTCTTAACGAGCACTGCCACTTTCTGCCGTGCCACTCTCGTCAAAATGAAGGTTAAAGTTGCCGTACCTAACCAGACCTTTTAACTCTTACGATGACTGCTGTGACACTCTCCAAAGTGACCATTAAAAAAAAAAAAAAAAGGAAAACTCAAACTGCGGCCGTTACTTTTCATCACTGAGGGCTGTAGCATCCGCTAACTTCTCGGCACATTTTTTCTTTTTTTCTTTTTTTTGGTACATCGCCGAATCTAAAATGCTCGGCGCAAACGGCTGCTTCGTGGCCAGCATATCCATGTGACGCTGCCGCGGGCCCTTTTATGAGTGGTGCGAACGCACACTATGACCCATTGAACGAGAAAAAGAAAACCTGGCCAGGAGGTCATCTGTCCAACCGATGACGTCATCGCCTTACCTGTGACCCGCCGCTGTAGCCTAGCGGCTAGGGTGTTGGCTTGTGAAGCTCAAGGTCGCGTGTTCGATTCCCAACCATGGTGGGGCCGCGTACCTAGAAAAGCGAATTGCAGCAATACCCGTCTGCATAGATTCGGGTGTGCGGTAAGGACCCCCCAGGTTGTATAAAGTTAATCCGAACGCTCCCCTCATGATCGAGTCGTGGTTTTCTCTCGTAAAAGCGCAGGAGTTATTACGACATCGCCTCACACGACGCCGTCAGCACGTGATGTCTTTGACGACGTTGATATTGCCCGGCGTCGATACAGATTGATTGATTTCTGGGGGGGTTTTTACGTCCTGAAACCACGATATGACTGAAAGACGCCGTAGTGGAGGGCTCCGGAGATGTCAGCACCTGGTGTTCTTTATACTGTGCACTGACGTCGCGCAGTTAGCACACAGGCCTCAACATTTTCGCCTCCATCGAAATGCGGCCTCCGCGAGCGGGATTCGCTCCCGCGAACTTCGGATCAGCAGCCGAGTGCAATAACCGCTAGACCACCGAGGCGGGGCCATCAATACAGCCGCCACCGTCCCTAACGGGCCGTGCTTTCGCATTCAGCGCTCTTATGTAAGGAGATTTAAGTGGTTCTCTTGTGTTTGTTGCGTTCACATCCTCTACGACGGAAGTCCTATAGCCGATCGCAGTTTCGGGTTTGCGGTGTGGGTTGCCCACGACGGAAATTGCGGCGGAAGCTTTTTGTACGGCGGAAACTCGGCCGGCGCTGTTCGTACGCGGCGGCCTTTTGACCCGGGTTGTCGACGACGTTGCTACGCAAACGTTTTGCCGCGCGCAACTATAGTCTGTTTCAGGAGTTCCGCGCAGCATAGCCAAGACCACGAGGCCATTGAGCGCAGAATTCTTCCGAGGTGAGACGAAATGTCATTGTTGGGACACGCACCTGCGAGCCCACTCCATCCTGCACCAAGGTGGTTCCTGCCACTGCAGCGTCTACCATTGGCAGATGCCATGGCCCAGAGGGATACTTCTAACACGTGTTTGCCCTCGTGATTGGCCGAAGGGGCTTGTAGCTTCCGCAGTGCTGCATGGAACTCCTGAAACATACCATAGCTCGTCGCTTCACTTGTGGCCGGTCGCAACGCACCTAGCACGAAGAAAACCAGTACGCTCAAGGATCCTTTTGACTGTTTGTTTGGTAACTTGGTTTGGTCACGTCGGGCGATCTGGTTACTTCCCGATTTGGAGGAGCCCCGTGAAAGTCATTTGCGTTTTCTCAAGTGCATTCGGTTGTACGTATTCCTCACATTTCGCTGTGTGACCATTATGTAAATCTATGTTGTGTGCGGACGAATTATATAACAAGAGGCGCGAACCGGTAACGGAACGTGTAAACCGAGGTATTATGCAAGGGCTGAAGCGGGCAAAGGTTAGCCATTGTACAATTCTGATTGCGTCATAGTTGTCGTAAGAGGGGAACGCGATAACAATAAAAAAGGTATAAGTTCAGCTGCACTTTACGAAGTCAACTCGGCGTCTTCAGAGATCCCTTACCTAACTAGCTCAGGACACGTGTCTGCTCTGCACTTCGCATCCACAAGCTCGATTTCGCTGTCGGGGCTTCAAGATACATTTATGAATAATATGGTGGCGCCTGAGTGTTTATCTCTAGCCGAGATTATGGGATCGTTTCTGAATAACGTCGAAACTCTGTGCAAGCGACACTTCCGTGCAGTAGAGCCAAGGCTATGCGCGACCGTCGGGCGCTGGTTTTTGCGAAGCGAGATATAGTGCCATTGTTTGGAAAGGCTGCAGTTATTGGAGCTGTCGACGCTAGCAGACGACGGGGCGCGGAAGGACACACTTAAGATGTGTTCGCCTTGTTGGATTGGTTGAAGGGGTCTGTAGCTTCAGCTGCGCGAAACTACTGGAGCGAGTTATATAGTGCAAGCCACAGAGACACCAAATCATGCCGGAGCAAGCTTTTCTCGTGACCCGCGTTGGCGTCGGCTCGCGTAATGATCGAAGCGCGTAGCATCGGTGTGACGAACGACGTTGAAGGGCGGCAGCACAGAAACGTGTCACTAGGTGCTCCAGGTCATCTAGGCCCTTTTTCTCTTGTGAGTGAAAGAAGGTAGTGCGGTATATGTACTCTGCTCTTCTCCGTATATTTATATGTTTCACTAATTCCGTGCAGCAGAGCCGAAGGCTAGCAGGCCATCGAGTGCAGAATTCTTTAGAGGCTAGACGAAATGTCACTGTTTGGGCGCGCACCTGAGAGCCGCTTCTTTCCAAGGCTGCTGCTGCTGCTACTGCAGCGTCGACCATTGAAGGATGCACTTAACATGTGTTCGCCCTCCTTATTGGCCGAACGGGCACCGTAGCTCCTGCAGTGCTGCACGGTACAGTCTGAAACAAACCATATAGTGTGCCCCGTGTATGGTTTGAGGTTCGTACTTGCTTTGTAGTGCACGCGCGTGACCTGCCTGCGCTAGGCAATTAGCGGGAGTGGGCGCTGTCGGTCTCGGCTGTGCTGACACGCTGCTCCTGCGGAGCGGTATATATCCGTCGTCGGCGGCGACATCGTGCAGCGAAGGCTCATCTCGTCTGCTGCCTGGTGGAAAAACAAAGTGCGAAGGCGACCTACCTGGGCCCTGCTGTTCGTGAGGGACGCCAAACGCTGCCATCTGTGTTTTGAGCCAGTCGTAGTGGGGGTGTAGTTGGCCCCGCGGGACCAATCGGAGCTGACGAGAGGGCGACCTCGGAACTGTGACGCGGGTCATCTTTGTCCGGTGTAGCCTGGAGGTGTACGGAGCACGACAATCTCGTACTGCGTAAAAAAGCAATGTCGCGTGGCTTTTGTGTGAGGTCGTTTTATTTGGGAGGTGGAATAAAAAAAGAGGAAATAGGTTGTTTTCTTGTTTTTCAGTTAAATGGTTCATGGACAAATGGTTCACTGTCATGTTGAAGAAGCTCCCTGTGCCAACTGGAAAGGCCGTAGCGGCACTTTGAATCAATCACTGCTTAGGCGAACTCCAGTGGGGCGCAGTTCGTCTGTTTCCGTAATTAGCGCTCACGTGTGAGTCGCATGGCACGCGCTCCACTCGGAAAATGTTAACGCAGGGGTCTTTTACGTCATTCATATTCGTTATTTGGTTCATTGAGGATGGCAGGGATTATAACCGATATGCAGTATCCTCCTTTATGAGTTACTTGGCACTGCTCGGCTGATAAGGGACGTCCGAATGCAGCGCAACTGTCGGCGTTGCGACGCAATGTGTAGGTAGTCCCTCAAGGCACAGTAATTCGCGGTACTGCACGCATTTAGCTCGCGGGCCGCCGCTGCTGCCTCGCCGTGCAGCCTACGCGCGCGCCGACGAGAGCGCGCGGGTGGCAGGGGGGGCCTTGTCGGGTGCGTCCGACGGGCCGTCGAACTATTACGGTTATTACGGCCTGCGTGGCTGCTGCGTCGGTCATTCTCCTCCTCCTACTCCACCTACCCGCCCACGCAGGCAGCAGCCATAAGCTAGCTCTCTGCCTTAGGCCGCTTTTCATGTGCTCGCGCTGGGATATGGCAGCGGCAGGAGCAAGCGGCACTGTGTAGCGTCGAGTCCGCAATGCGGTGCTGGTGCGCGGAGCGGTTGCCTCTGCAGCCAACTGTGGTCCATCGTTTCGGGGTGTGCGGTAACGCTGTTGTACGTTACATTGTGTATGTTAAATACGTGTAACGAGGGAAATAAAGAAATACCGTGGCATGTAAACCATGCGGCTCATGACACGAATTTCATGATTGTAATGTTATGACCTGCCATTTACGTTCTTCATGCAGTCATGTTGTGCCATACCAATTTTCGTATACATCCCGTTAACGAAACGACCAGGAGAGCACCAAGACAGTGACATGTAAATCATGTCGCTCATGACGTGCATGTCATTATGTTCACGTTATGACCTGTCATTGACGTTCGTCATGCAGTCGCGTTGCGGCATACCAATTTTCGTATACATCCCATTAACGAAACGGCCAGGAGAGCATAGTCGTTGGCGGCTACATACATACATACATACATACATACATACATACGCACGCACGCACGCACGCTCAGTCTCCGAAGGTCGCTAAGAAATGCTTCGCATTTAAAAGTTAATGCTAGCCCCCAAGGTCGCGGGATTCGACGTCCGCGGGGGCTGTACTTCGATTGATGCGAGAATGGTAAGAGGGCCCATGCAGGAGCAAAAACGAAATATTTTTTATCGTTTTTCGGTTCACGGGAAGACTTTACGATCCGGAACAACCGAGGTCATGCAACGTGAGCAATGATGCATAACTCTGGTTTCAACGTCAGCTCGCATCTCGGGCAGGTGTTTCAAAGGAATGATGCGTTGAAATAATCCAGGAAACCAAGAAAGTGGCAACCATAGCTGTTTGTATTAAATTCAAGCGGAGTTTCACGTGCCTCTCACACAGGCCGTCGTGGAGAGGGCGTTGTCGTCGCTTATGTGTTGAAATTTTGAGACGAGCGCAAAGAGCGGCAACCGGAGCTGTACATGTTAGCGCAAGTGGCCCTTGGTGTGCCAGCCACATAAGTCAGCGTTGAGAGGGCATTTTCGGCACTCAAGTTCGTTTTGTCAGAGCAGCGGTCTCGCTTATCGGCGAGTACACTTGATGACCTGCTGCTTCTGAAATCGTGTGCCCCCCTTGATGAAAATTCGGGATTCAAACTTGAGGACCCATGCGATGTCATTGCACTATAAATATTAACACCGGTTGGTCGAAATTCCGGGAGCTCTCGACTACGTCGTCTCTCGTAGTCATCATATCATGGGTTTTGGGAGTAAAACCCTAGAAGTTATTTTTAAAATGCTGCCGGAACTTCACGTGAGTCTGTGCCATTCGGTCGTCTGTCGCATAAGCTTCCATGTTTGAAAGGTTCAAGGGGGAGGCCTTATTTACATCCGAGGTTGCGGGTTCGATAACGCTACGCGCTTAGAACGTACGGTGCGCCGATTCGACAACTTAGGCAAGTGTGGAAAGTTCGTGTCGGTGTTGGAGTCTCTGTGTGCTTCGTAGTTCCGAGGTTTCGAGAACTCGCAAGCTCACAAGAGCCAGAGCTCCAGCACTTACGATGCGCTTGGCAAGTCGCGGGTTCGAGTCATTTGCACACTTACACGTACTTGAAAAAATGATAAATGATACAGCTCTGCGCGTTGTTAGCTAGCCTATTGTGTTCTTGATCAGTAATGGCTCTCTCATTATAGCGCTCAACAATGTGCCATTAAAGAAAGGTTCAAGGTGTGAGGACCACTCGCTCTAGCGCTTCTTGGTGGTTGGGATACTTCCATCACGACGCTGTTTGCCTGACCCCATGTCACGCACTGGATGCAGGCCGCCGCAATAGCCTCTCGCAGTAATACCTAGAAGGAAATTCTCGCCTCCACTGTCTTATGCGAGTTTATTATGGGACCGCTATTCCGTCATGGGAAAGAGCGCACACGTGACCTAAAACACGAGGGTACGACGCGTCGGCTTGCGAACACACACACACACACACACACACACACACGAGGGAAAAAATGTTGCGGGTGGCGATCGCAGCGCCGCATGCCGATGTGAACTGTGCCTGTACCGAGAAAGGACCACGTACTGCATCTTGCGTATGAAACAATGCGTGCAGTGGCCGTAGCTTGCGAGCCATACCAACCTATACATATGCTGCGCTGTGGGTAATGGATATGGCCCGGTGGCTTGTTCCGTCTGAGCAAACCGTCTCAATTGAGATAATAGCGCCAGTACGTGTGTGACTTGTGCAGCATGGAAGTTGCGTCACCAGACAGCTTCTTTCGTTTCTTTTATAACCTTTTTTTTGGGGGGGAGGTTAGTACGGTTACCGCCTGCCAATCTCAGTCCGCCACGCTAATACTAGCACTTCTCCGTAGCGCTCGCTGTTCGTCGTCGTCGTCTTTTTGCCAGGTCACGTCTCCGGCTTTCTAGCTCCGCGCAGTCCTCTTTTCTAACTCCGCTCACGTTCTCGCAAAGGTCGCGCATGGCGTATTCCGCTTATCTGCACGAAGACGAGACCGGAGTTCTTGTTTCGCTTTCCCTCTTAATTGGAGCGGCAGCGTTATCGTTCTTTCTTGTTCTTTCTTCTTTTTTTCCCTCCACTCTTTTCCTTCGCTCCTTGCAATCGCGCCACTCTTCCCGCACTAATATGGCGATCGTGATCGCTGCTGCGCGCACACCTAATTTGCGTGTGTGCCCGTCCCCTTGCATCTCGTTCGCTGATTGGCTGGACCGACTCACGTAGAACCAGCGATTGCGCCTGCGCAGTGCCTCGTTCTTGCCTGAGCGTGTACTGTGGTGATGGTGGTAGTGGCGTTTTATTTTAATTCATCTGGAGCGTGGGAAGGTGCGTAGTTATGTACCGAACAGTATGCGCGTGACTCCCGTTCTGAAGAAGCCGGTCGTGGGAGTGTGTGTGTGGTGCAGGGCGTGCTCACGTGTGTAATTGGCTCGTTTTGCGTTGTGTGTGTGTGTGTGTGTGTGTTGTAACTCGCGTTCCCTAGCGGCTCATTTGCTTTTCTGTTGTTTGGCGTGCTTTTTCCCCGGGACTGTTACCAAATGGCTATGGGCTCTTTTTTGCAACTGCGTTACACGGGGACCCGATGAGTTTTTCCTCCCACCCTTAAATTCGTTACGTTGTGCTAGACAAACTTGGGCAAACGGAAAAAGGATTGGAGCCCGAATGGGCGTTTTTCTTTCTTCCTTTCTTTCTTTCTTTGTCTAGCTTAGGTCGTGTCACCTTCTCGTGCGGTGCAAGTCCCGATCTTTTCGCAAAACTGCGTTTGCAGGGGGACGTGAAAAAGTCGGCAATAACACTGCGGCTTGTGACATCCGTAGGAATGCGATGTTAAACAGACTGAGCACCTGCGGCTGAGGAATCGCTGTCGTAGCTAGCAATTTCTACCGCTTCGGCATAATCTTTTTCCCTTTGTTCTCTTGGTGTTCCGCGGAACGCAGCAGTCAACCTTACGTCAAAATTGGTAGATAGCTGAATCACTCGGTTGGGATGTATCGAGGATGTTCTTCCTGTAGTAACATTGTATGTATGAATGACAGTTGCACGCATTATCCAGCTTCGGTTAGTACGGTAACGTATTTCGTCATTAAGCTTTAAATCCGACATCATAACATGAGTGGAAAAGGTCCGGGCATAAATATTTAAATTCAAAGCGACTACTTAGAAAGCAGCGTTTCTTGTTCCGTTATTGTACCCCTGCGTCACACGTCAGCAGCAGCGAGAACCATGTTCAGACCACGTGATCTTTCCAGCTGTTTTTACTCTTTCTACATAAGAAAAATACTCACCTGAACAACTTCGCAATATGACGCCAACTACTCTACGCCGCAAATGGGAAAGCCGCTTCCAGGTACATTGGAGTCTGTGACGACTGTAAGCAGTGCATATATGGTGGTCTCGCGGAGGTATTCTAGCGGGCGGCTCTTGATTGATGGCTTTTGCTTTTCTGAGTGTTTTTTTTTTTTTTCATTGAAAGTTTAATGACGGTGCTCTGCGTCGCCTGTCTCAGCCAAACCATCAATCCCAATCTGCCGCGACAGGCATTATACAATTACACACCACGTGAAGTCGGCACCGTCGCAAACGAGATGTCCCTCCTTTCGATGCCGGCAGCTGCGTTCCTCATCTGTCGGAGCAGCGTCGCGGTAATTCTTCTAATGCGTTTTATTTTATTTTTTATTTATTAGATTCCATCCTGTCACTTGTCAAGGTGTCGTTTCACCAAAAACAGAAAGAGATGAAGAACCGTTTGCCCGCTCTGTTCAGAGTACGCTGTATCGCAAGTTAACTCTTTATATATCGAGCAATGTTGAAATTCGAACTGTCGGAGCGAACGTGGCAGGGGAACGTTATGTCCCGTTGAATGAGCTTTCTCTGTTTGTTTTCTGTTCGTCCCTCTCATTTGAGTTTTGTGTGTGTGTGTGTGTGTGTGTGTGTGTACGACTCTGGTATTTCGTCGCAATTGTCATCTGGTTAAGGCGACGTCGAAATACTTATACGCGGCTCGAGCAACTTTGTTCCGTTTTTCCTCCGCTCCTTATTCTTTCTTTTTCATTTTTTTTTTCTTTTTGTGCAGTGACTCGTACGACGTCCGACTGGGACGTTTTAAAGAGCGCCGGGCGGTGTGTATCTAGGACGTGTAATTCGATTTTGTTTGGATACCCGTTTCTTCACTCGCGCAAACGCACATCCTTTTTTTTCCCCTTCTTTCTTTCATGACGCTTTCTCCCGCCTATATCTCGACGGCAATTCGTGTGAAATTGCGAAGCCTCCGACGGCGGCGCGCTTCTTGCGTTGGGTTCGAGGGTGAAGGAGAAAAAACAACTTTTGGTGTTTCATTTCGATTTGCGAAACTCCCTTCCGCTGCGGTGTTGCGACTTGTTTCTTCGCGCGATATTAGTTTAACCTCCTCTCCCTCTTTCCCTCTTTCTCCACTCTCGCTGCGTGTTTCGTTGTTCAAGCGTCCCGTCGTAACAGCGTCCGGTGCAAACAAAGCCCGTCGGCCGTATCGAAGGAAGCAATTTCTCTCGGACCCATTCGGCAGACTTCGAGACTTTCTTTCTTTCTTTTGATTCGTATTGCAACCTGTTTCTTCCCCCCTTTTGCGCTTTCGATCATTTTTTTCTTTTTCCCTGTCTTGCTTTCTCTTGTTCGCATTTCGTGATTGTTCCTTGGTTCTTCGCTTCTGCTTGTCTGCTTCTTTATATCTCTTCATTCTCTTTTCTTGTCCGCTGCAACATCGCCGCAGCACCCTCACGAGTCGTAACACCCTTCTGTCGGCTCGGCTTGGCCGTTTGCGCGACTTCATCCGTCCTGCCCTGCCCTTTATTTTCTTCTGCCGTTGGTGTTGTTTACTGTTGCAGTGGTGTGGTCCTGCCCGTTTTTTTTTCTGTTTTTTTTTTTCGTTACCACGTTTGGCGACTTGTTTTGTCCGTACGCACACACACACAGACTGGCCGTTTGAGGAGGACGCCGGGAGATAATGGAGACGTTCGAGATTACGTTGCTCGCTGTCCGAAGTATGGGCAATGCGAAGAAGAAAATAAGCCTTAGCGTAATATGTAGCGCGACAGAAAGCTCGGCCCTGCCCGGGTACAAACGTTAGCACCAAAGTGTTTCCCCTCCTTGGGTCGGAAAAATGATAAAAAAGAAAAGTCGGTAATAAGAAAAACGAGAAACCAGTGGGCGAGATGGTTTTTATCGGCTGCCAATGCGCCTCGTATTTCGTTGAGATCCTAGCCGAATCGTTCTGTTTTGTTCTTGCGAAAACGGACCTTGCGCAGGGAATGCAGGAAGGTCCTAGTCGACGTTCCGTTATGCGCAGCGCAACTACTCTTAATTAACGAACCGTGATAACACGCAAGGCGGGCTGGTTGATACACGAAGGCCTCATTGTATGTTGGATTACTAGGTTGTGTATAACAAAGAAACGAGCCCTTTAACCCTTCCCCTTCTTGATTAAAGTTTTTGAATTGGCGATAGTTTATTGTGTTCCTTAATATCTTTTCTTCATTTCACTGTGCTCTTTTTGCCTATCGCGCGCTTTGCATATTAATGGAACGAGTGAATTGTATTCGATCAGCCTGCCTGCGTCACTTAGTCTGCTCATAATGGAAATCAAAATTGTGCACGTGCGTGCCAGTTTTTTTTTTTTCATTGTTTTTGGCATAATGAGAGCGCCCTGCCATGTAGTACACCCATTCGGCATTCCATTAATCTCGTACGGGTAAGAAATAATAATAATATAATAATAATAATAATATAATAATAATAATAATAATAATAAACTTTAGGGAACGGCACTTGGAACGGCAGTTCATCAATCTATATACCTCGCGTGTGGTTCGTTTCTTCCTACTGCAACGAATCGCTCGGGGTGTAATTGCCTGGGCAAGTGATTATTCAAAACATAGCGCTGGGTCTCTCTCTCTCTCTCTCTCTCTCTCTCTCTCTATATATATATATATATATATATATATATATATATATATATATATATATATATATATATATATTCTCGGGAACATCGATTTTCTTTGATCGTCGAGCGATTGTATTAACCGGAGTAATGGGTGAAAAGTTGAGAGGAAGGGAGAATGGAAATGAAAAAGAGAGAGGGGGGTTGGGAAACACTGCTTCGGTAGACGCTCTTCCCTGAGTGGACGAATTCGAACAGCAAGGAAGCTGGGGCTCCCGCGCGGTACCACGAATACTGTTCCTTGCTCTTTCTCTCCTCTGATAGGCCAGTTGTGCCGTGGCAGCGCGAACACGACCAATCGGGAAGGACCAACACGGAATGTGTAGTAGTTAAGCGCATGAGTGTGCCTTGCGCACAGCGCATCGCACGCGATTGTCGCAGTAAAGTTGGAGATGGCATACTGGCCCTGGATGTTTGTTCGGTTTGCTCCCTACCGTTAGCATTGCACATGCAGTGTACGAGCTCTTTGCAAGTGGCACTTTCGTGATTGTGCGACGATTCCCTTATGTTTCTCTGCAACATCGTTTCGTTATGCTGTCCCCGCCAATTCCTTCCTTCCTTCCTTGCGTCATCCCGTCGCTGTTGTGCCATTCCGTTCTGTCACAATCATCGCGCAGTGCGCGCGCCGTGTCGTCGGATCCCATCAAGCGCGTTAGCTTAACGGTCCGCGAAATTGAACTTGACGTCGAGGCGAGAGCTAAAGAACGACAAAAAAAAAAAAAACAATAAACACTTCTCGGTGCCTTGCGGGGAAAAGCAAATATTGTCTCCCTTGCTGGTTTTCCCACAAATTGCTGCGCTGCCTATTTGACCTCACTCTATTCCTGCTTTATTTTCCCCCCTTTTTTCTAACGGTTGCATAAAAATAAAGCAAGACACCGGCATACATAAAACGTTTATTTTGTCCGTTTAGAGTGACACAAGTCTGTTTACTGGAACCGCGCCGTCTACTGTAAACCGATCTGAGCGAAATCGTTCACAGAGGCCCTTACAGATTGAGCTTCTCCGGGACGTTGCCGTGGTTTGAAAATTGATGTTGCGGCAAATGGGGAACCTCCCTCCATCATTTCCACTAGGCGCGCTTCGTTTGCTGACATTTTATTATTTTCTTCGTTTCGCTTAAGTTAAATATTTCGTTTTCGCTGCACCTCCCGTATGCAGCAGATGTGTGACGCGTCTTGGTGTTGCTTTTGAAGTTCTTTTTTCTTTGATGTCTTCTAGCTGTAGTGTGTGTATAGTGATACGTTCGCTTACCTCTTTTGGTGTGTCAGTATTGCAGTCTCTTTCGAGATCCTCGCCTATAGACGAACTTGCCTATCGTTGCTTCAAACCTTTATTATACCTTAGTGCTTAGCTTGCTGCGTGTCTGTGTTTTGTACAGTCCGTGTACCCTGTATTTTCGCCGAGATAGAATCGCACGGCGCATTTTCGGAGATATTTGCGCATTGCGCGAGAATCCCTTTGAAATGGCGTGCTGCCTTGGCCTTGACCGATTTGCCGCCGTTGAAGCGTTTCATTCCACGGACTTCCTTTGGCGCGATTTATTTATTTATTTATTTATTTATTTATTTATTTATTTATTTATTTATTTATTTATTTGCTACCTTGGAAGAGCGACGGTTAATGTTCACCGCCCCAGAGAACAGCTGACTTCGTACTGTACACGAAATGTACTGAAATAACGCATTGTGTAGTTCGGAACAAAAAAAAAAGGAAATCTTTTTCACACCCGGGGCTGCGCTCCTTGTCTGTCCCGAAGTAACACTCCGGAAATTTCTGGGTGGTTGTGTAATCTCTGCGAACTGCGTTCGCCGTGCCTGGCGCTATAGGTGTTGACAGTTTTTCAAAGACATTCTGTCCTATCTTGCTATCTCGCAGTCTTTCTTTCTTCATTTTTTTTCCTTTTGTATTCGCAAAACACGCAGCGTCGCGTGTGCCTTGCATGGATCGATCACGTGCTGTACGGAAACCCCTGTCGACAGTTCGCGACCTGTCTGTGACGATAGAGCAGGCGGTTGCTTTTACTTTTGTTACACTTAGTGCATAGAGATGCGTCTGAAACCTGCTCCATCGGGTGAAAGGATACGAGATGTGAAGGGGAGCGAGGTGGGGGGTTGTGTATAAGGTAGCGTGTTGTTCATGCAGTAGCACTGTAGTTGGACGCGCACAGCAGCCACGGTATTTTTTGACGGTGCTGGATGAATCGCGCCGTCAACGACGACACGTCAGGCCTGTCTGAATACTTTCACCCCCTTCGCACGTTCTGCGCGCTATAGCGCTGACGCGACGTCGGTGACGTCAGACTCGCCCTGTTCTCTCGCTCTTTGCACCTGACAAGGCGACCGCGTTGTTGAAGTAATGCAGACACTCTTATATAAATAGCTGCTCATTGACTTTTGTTTTCTTTTTCATTTCCTCCTCTGCAACCCCCTCGTGGTGTCATCTTGCTGTACAACGGCCGGATGAGTGATGCTCCAACCCCCGACGGGCCCCCCCGAAATGTGAATAACTCGGCGGTGTACGTAGCTCGTTAGAAAATGCTTTGACAATCCGCTTCCCCCGCGATTTATTTTCGGTCCGGTCCCTGGGCTGAAGTCATTACTTGCAACTTCTGTTCTTGCTGGCGCATTAATTGTCTTTGGCTATTCATAGCGGGACAAAGGTTCGACACTGTTGCACGAAAAAAAAAAATTACGAGGTGCCGCAATGACTTAGCATATTCATGCAGAGTTAATGTTGCGGTTGAAGAGGGGAGGGGGGTGAGTGAGGGTTTGAGCGTGGCTGCCGGGCCGTCTCGGATACTTGGTGCTAGCGAGCACATTTGTGGCGATCCGAAGTAGATTAATTAGCGCTGTTTATTTCACGCACACCTTTCCAGCGCCTTGATTAATGGTTTCGTTCACTTTTTCGCTTCCCCAGGTGCTCTGGAATCGTCGAAACTCTTGTGTGCGTGTTTTTGCTGGTCCGGGGTTTACTTGATTTTCCCTCATTATTGGAGCCTGGACCTTCCGTCGTTCTTGCGGTGCGCCGCCGCACTGGTGTAGAGTGGCTATGGCACTCGGCTGACTGATCCGAAGGTCGCGGGTTTGAATCCTGGCTGCGCCTGCTGCGTTTGGATGGAGGCGAAATGTTGAGGCCCGTGTGCTGTGCGATGTGAGTGCACGTAAAGAGCCCCAGATGGTCGAAATGTCCAGAGACGTCCACTACGGCGTGTTTCATATTACCGTGGCTTTGGGACGCGAACCCAATCAATCAATCAATCAATCAATCAATCAATCAATCAATCAATCAATCAATTTCTTCTTCCGGTGAGAGCGGCGTTCGTCGTTCTTTTTGAAGCCTTCAAAAGGCGCGACTACCAAGTCTCCCAAGTTTTCCCTGAAGTTTGTGAACTTTGCACTTGCCTTACTAATGCACTTGTGTTCTGTAATGTTTCGTTAAAAGCATGTTCTCGGATACGCTGCGACCGTTACACCCCCCCCCACCCACCCACCCTCTAAACTGAGGAACACTAACGTTACTTTGCCTTTGTTCCAATAAGAGCATGGATCAAATGATACAGCCGTTTTCTGAGGTTTTGGTGCACAGTAATCGAATGCATCTCTTCTTGAATACAGCTACGTGCTCTTGCAGTCGCGCGCTAATTTTTTTTCCGGACTAAAAGCGGAACGAAGCGCGACAAGGTGGGTTTGCAGGTGGAACCGGGCACGTGCTCAGCTGCTCCGCCCACCTCTCCCTGCTCTCACCTTTAAAAAAAAAATATAGAAGAATCTGGCTGTATATCAGGATAGCAGGACTAAATGTACCCCTCGACCTACACCCGCGCTCTCGGGTCGTGGCGTCGGTTACAAAAGCAGACCTTTTTTCCCCGTGAGTTCTTGCGCAAGCTGAGGCCAAGGCTTTCCACACACCTTCCTGTTCCTCTCTTCCAAGTTGTGAGAGGCCCTGTCACCTCTACATAGAAGGATATGACACCCTTGTGCTGGGTACGCAATAGGTGTCTCGGGTGTACGAGGGAGTGCGCATTATACAGAAACGTCGCGCCGTCTCAGCGTTGAATGCTCAGTCCTCTTTTTTTTTTTGGGAGCGTCGGCTTAAATAGATAAGAAATAATGGAAAGAAAACTGCACCGTTAGTATTCGTCATAACCGGCGGTTAAAACTCGGCCGCGTTTCATGCGTTTCACTTTCCTCCAGTTGGGGATTATATAGCGAGCCTTTTGGGTCGCACATATCCTCTCGCCCCCCCCCCCCCCCCATCCCAACTTTCCTTTGTGCTCGCCGCGTAACGGTATAATGGCCACGTAGCGGCGGCGGCGGCTTCGTTGAAAGAGACTCCGTTGATGCGCTGTTTCGGAGAATGCGCACCTGCGCGTCGCCGTCGCCGAGGTCTCGTTTGTCCCACCCCTTTTGGGCCCACCAGTGGCTGGACTATGAAAGGACCATTCATGTATCGCCCCTTTTTGAATGGCCGACCGTCGCGGTGTCGTGTGAGCGGGGCCCATCATCTGTTTCCTATTTTTTTTTTTCTCGTTCCCCTTCCGCGCCCCCCACGAAACGCGGTGTTAGATCCTCGCTAATGTGCGAGCCGGCCGCCCTCCTTCCTGTTCGCCAGCTTTCGACAGTTTTAAAACGAATTTCGCTTTCGTGTCTCATTGTTTTGTCGAGTGTCCTCACGTCCTTAAAGGATTGTATTTGTTGTCCCTACGGTATGCCCCAGTTACTACTCTGCTCTTCCTTTAAAAAGCACCTATTTCCCTCGCCCATTTTTTTGTTTTTCTTTTTCTTCGCTCGCTCGCTGTCCTGCGAGCGCGCGATGCCATACAACGCAGCACATTTCGTGAGTCTCCACCGTCGTAACGGTTTCTCGAGAGACCTTAAGGTCACGCCACCGACGCCGCAAGGTACTTCTAGAGACTCGGTACACTTGGGTTGATTCGGTCCGACAGTCGACCCGCAGTGCGAGGGGTCGAGCGTGTGGCGATTCCGCGCATTCTTGTACTGAAGGGGAGGCGTGCGTTATTTTTTTCTTTTTCTTCTCTCTTTCACTTTCTTTGTCAGGTGAAAACATGAAGGCAAGCATTTTAATAAACGAGATGGGGCGAGGACAGACGAGAAGAGCGCGTGATTTAAAAGCATCGTATCCAAAAACCTTCCATAAACAGTGTGCCAAAGGTAGTGCGAGAGGATATTATAAGGCCTAACATTGAAAAATAAAAAAAAAAACAACAAAAAAACAAAGCGGTGTTCGCTCTGCGGTATCTTTGCAGTGCTGCTAACGACGACGCGATTCGGTCTCCTCCCAGGCCGAGTGCGCCCCCCGTTCCCGAGCCTTCCACTTACGGCGTCTCTCATATTCACAGCGGGTTTTGGGACCTAAAAACCCCTAAAAATCAATCAAATCAAATCAGCTGTTCACACGGAGGACGAGCGTCCTCCTGCATGTGACTCCTGAGGAAGGGTTACGTTAAAGCGGGGTAATTGAAAAAAATATAAAATTAAAGATCATTAAAAAAAATGTACCCCTTCCCGTACCGCTAAGTATAACGGGATGACTAGGAGCAGGGCATGCTTGCGGTGCTTGTGGAGGAGGAGGAGAAAGGGGATGGGAGCGGTTCCTTTCATTTGCCGTCGGATGTTAGATCACGCTTCCGTGCCTAGCCAGTCCTTTTGAGGATTGAGGAGACGGCGCTTCCTGGCCATTTCTGGGACCTTTCTTCTTCTGTCCCGTGTTTCTCTCATCTCTCCATTTTTTTCGTTTTTGTGTACGCATCCGTGTGCTTCTATTGAAAGGACAGAGAACGTGTGTTCGCGCAGGTCTTAGAAACACAAAACAAAAACGGGACAGGCAACGCAGTGAAAAGGGTGACGCGCGAAGTTTGTTTGCGCGAAACGCGTGAATGCGCCCTCTGAAGCGGGACCCGGCCGTGCAGGCGAGCTTGATGCATTGAGGCCTGGCAACCCGTGACGCGCGCGAAAACGAGAAAGTTTGGGAGGACTTGGTCTTTACCCCTCTCGCATCAATTCTTTTGCATGGAAGTGCGGTGTGGCATGCTTGCAGTATAGTTGGGGGAGGGGCACAGAGTGCGATTCACTCTTCACAAACTTCCGAATGTTTTTTTCGGTTCGTCGCGCGCGCTCCCATGCATCTGTTTTGTGTGTGTTTCTGTTTTAATAATGGCGGCGTCGTGGCCTTACCTATTGGTCCGTTTTCTCGACGTCATAGAGTTCGCGAGATAGCTGTAGTGGAAGCCACCATTGCCGTGTTTGGAATTTCGTGTTTCAGGTCATTAAAATTTGCTTTCACCCTCATTGTGGAGTATTTAATGGAAATGGTTTTAAGTGGATTTTCATTCATTCATTCATTCAGAGTGGAATGACATGAAATGGCCGCTTGGCACCGAATGCCTCGATCCAGATAGCCTGAATGTTAATCCACGAAGCCCGCCATGGCATATTTTCACAGCACCACACCAGAGTCCACAGTGGCTGCTCACTCGAGCAGCCACTGTGGACTTTGCGCAGTCGCCATCGCTGGCGCGCGCGAACGCGTCTATGAGTGCAGGAGGGAGCGCGCTCTCTTGATGCCGCTGTGCTGGGCCGAGTTTCTCGATGTTTCAAAGCGCACGCTGCTTAGCGCAGTCGCGCGGTGTGAAGCGCGTGCCAGAATAGATCAAAACAACGTGGCTTAGCTCGGAGCTCTGCTGGGCTGTTGTCTCTTGCGCTCGACCCTCACATGGTACTTTAAGCATCTGCATGCGTACTGAAGTCCACGTTCGCTACAATTCAGATTGCCCCTAAAGCTGCTAGTATTACATCGTTTATCATATGATGCATTGCTATTGCATTTGTTGCTTCGCCCTTCTGACGAAACTGTGATCTTTAAAAAAATAATCCATGATCTTAGGCGTGTCTAGTTGAACGTTCCTTTAGTGATTGCTCGCGTGCAGGCCACGGCGCTCATCGACTACGGGTGCTTTGCAAAGTTAATCAACACGTTAATCAACACGTTAATCACGCTTAGGTGCCCGTGCCGACTTGTAGGCATCTCGTTTGGCTGGGTGGCTAATATCCACGTGAACGAAAGCGGGAGAAAAAAAAAAAAAGGCTAGGAGAAAAAAGAAAGCAAACGCAACAGCGTCGATCAATATCTATCGTGCGTTTTGAATGGAGGTCAGATGTTGCGGATACGTACCGACCCTTTTGACCACGCACCGGTTTGGCCGGCCTGTGCTACGTTTTCTTAATCCTGCATCTTGCAACGTTTTTTTGCAACGAGCAGAGTTTTTGATATTCTGCTCGTGGACACGTTCCGGGTGCGCCTCTTCTTCCCTGGTGTCGTATACAGCTTCAATTCCTTTCTTTTTTAACTCTTCCACAAGCTGGTGTTCGCTGTGATTGTGCTTGAAATCGAATCTTCTTGACATGTATCACGTGACCATGCAGAGAGGTCCGGCAACGCGTACGAGGCACCTCCACAAATATCAAGTTTCACTTGATGGAAGATTTTCTTAAAACGTGACGTCACAGTAAAAAAGAAAATGAAATTGAGAAAGATTTCGCACGCGGCTCGCGCATAAATTTGTTCTTGACCCGAATAAAGGACTAATCTCCCGCCGGAGTTTCATCTTCTCGCTTTCTTTTTCTTTTTTTCCTTATTTTCTTCTTTTTATGTTTTTCGTTTCTCGCCTTTAGTGTCTCATCTTCAGCCATTTCCAATTCGCTCACGTCACGGCTGCTAGACCGGTTTTTTTTTTTTTTTTAGCTTCCTCTGTGTAGTGGCTCCTAAAACCGGAAGCGATTCGGCCGTTCGGAGTTCCCTGCGCGGCCTACAGTTTGAGGCGCCGAGCGAGTATTTCTGTTTTTCCTATAATTCTTTTTCTTTTTTTTTTTCTTGGCATTTTGCTTCTCGTGTAATTTTTTTTTTTTTCGTGGGATTCGGATGGTTTCCGGGCGTTAACGAGCCTTACGTGTGTAGTCCCCGGAGTAGTAGCAGTATAGGAGATTTCGCTTCAGCCGCCGCCGCCGCTTCGTACACAACGTGGGTTTCATAGGAGTCTCCCGCTGTTATTTACTGGATCGAAGGGAGGAAATAAAAGAAGAGCGAATCTCTCGGTGGGTGCTGTTGAGGTTATCGACTGCTTCTCCCATTCTATTTGATTTTTTTTTTTGCCCTTTTCCCCCGGCAGAATTGATGTCCTGACAATGCAGATGCCATCCAGGACTTTCGCTGCCGTTAAAGGGGGCGGGGGATAAGCACGATAGTACCGTGTTAACTTGCTCACCCACTAACAGCGAAAAAGGCGACAGGCGCCAGTTCTTCGAGGCTTTAAAGTGAAGCTATAGATGTGCCGGCTGATGTTTTGCTGTGTATCACATCCGGGCCGAATTGGTTCGTTATTAGTAAAGTCTCTCGGTCTTTCTTGCGTATCCGGTGTACAGAGAACAACATTCGCGAAGCAATAAATACGTTATATAGCTACACGAATGGGAACGGAAAGTAATAATCATAAAATCGTAAACTAACAACGTTTGAATGTATGAAACAAAACAAGTTGAAGTACCAGTTGTGAGCTAATCATTATTCAGTACAGTAACAAAAACTTAGCCTAAAAGGCTTACATAAATGCCAGCGACACAACTCGAATAACTTCAGAAATAAAAGAAATGCCGTACTTGTTAGCTAAGTAAGCGAGACGTCGCATTGGTCTATTGTCTAATCTTTTCAGCTCCATTAATGCGTAGGATGTTATCGGCAAGGCCATCGGAAAACTTGCGCCAAACATATCGTAGGAAGAACTGCACATACATGCACTGACAGTCGCATTCCATAACGGTCTGAAAAGTTTTTCTCCAGTTGTGCGCGCTTTCGCTGCCAAAAAAGAAAGAAAAAGGAAAGACTGTTCTCAAGTTGTAATCGATTCGGCTCTTGGCAAGCTTCGTGGGCTATTGGGAAAAGTGTCAATGTATTCTCTTAGTTACAAACGAGCGCGTCGCTTCCGTCTAGTTAGTCTAATGGACGCATTTCCGTCTAGTTAGTCTAGTTACTGCCCGAGCGGGTTTTCTGTCGCGTGGAAAGTTTGACCTCGTGCTGCTCATTTAACATGAGCGGTGGGTGGTGATGGTAATTTATTCCTAGTTCCGCAGTGGCCACGTATCGTGAGTATTGTAGTCATTGTCATTAAGTCATTAAAGGAAACACTTAGTGACGGCAATTTGTTTACTTAGATTGGCTGTTACGTTGCGAGAAGGTGCGAATTGATCGGTGTGTTTACTTGAGAGTACTGATGGCCCGTTTTTCTCGACCCCCCGATGTTTTCGTCCTTGCAAACTGGAATTATCGGCGTGCGCATGCCGTGGAAACGAATCCGACATAAAATTGATGCGGTGACAAAAAGAACAAAATAATAATAGTAAGCAAAGGAAAGAGGATACTTACGAAAAATATAACACATCGTTTCTGTCGCCGAGCAGCTTCGCTGTCAACCTTGGAACTTGAATCTCGAAATCAGGGCACGAATGAAAAAGAGACGGGAAAGTGAAAGGGGGGGTCATTCAAACGTAGTTGTGCTGTCCGAAGTCTCGGAACTGCGCGTCTGGTTTTTGTGGAGACAGGTTTGTGGATGGCGCCCTGGCCTCCATTCTCCATTCGCAGTTATATCGCATTTCCGTTCGAATAGTACATCCCGTAGTCCAACCCGCATTCTCGAGACGACGCAGCGAGTGCGCACTATCCATGCCAGACGCGCGGGAACTGGAATCCTTTTTTTTTTCTTTATTGTGATTTTGCACTAGTGCGCGGAATCGTTGGAATCCGAACCGTAAGATGGATTGCCTGTTGCTGTTACCATATGCGGACTAGCTTACTTCCTACTCCTGTGTGGATCATCTTTCTTTCTCTCTCTTGTGTAACTTCGCCGAAGGTCGCGCACGTGGTGGCAATTTCCGCTTCAAATATCTTTCCTTGGCTATCGTATTACTCCTTTAACTTATTACGCGTCTCCTTTAGTAAGCTGTTAACCATTGGAGACCAGCCACGTGAAGCTTGTTAAAGGTGGAAGCAACAAGGTTCGCTTTGATGTAGCTGGCGTTGGGGATGACTCGCGTCGGTTTAGTTTACTCGAGCTAACACGTTCGCTGGGTCCGGTTTCATTGTGGAGTAACGTTTCTCTTCGTTTGCAATGTCTATGAACAGCGTTTGTATTCGGTGTTCTTACACGCCCCTATCCTTTGTTTCAAGTTTAGCGTCGAGTTCGTCTTAGTTAACTTTGCGTTTTGCTCGCAAAATTACGGTAGCGAGAAGCAGTACCTGCAACAAAGAATTTCTTCCCGCCCTGCCTTTAGATGTTCGCGATCACCGCTTCGTTCGTGATCCACCTGTTTAGTTCCTAATTCGGTGCAGTATTGAATGAGCTGCACGAGACGCAGTGATGGATATGTTGAAGCGTGGTAGACGATGGTAGGCGTTCTTTTTCTTTCCTTTTTTCTCGTATGGTGCAATGACATTAGGAACTGTTGTAGGGGTTCTGAAAGCTAATGTACGCACCGCAAGCTTAGCTTCAAGCTGATCTCGATCTCCTACTTTGACGTCTTTAGTGTAATTAACACTTCATGACCCTGAATGGAAGCTCTTTACTCCTTTAGGCCTAACGCAAGGTTTAAGCCCACGTATTTAAAAAAAAAAGCATTATGAAGAGCCTGTGAAAGCGTTCGTGGGTTCGGTCACCACCGGCCTTCTCGTTCTTCCTCAATTATTTGATTTTGCCACAACTCCCAGAACACAGTTCAAAACTGAAAAGGCATAGGTAGCGACGCGTTCAATAGAGATAGTGCGTCGCCTGCATTTGCGTGTCGTAATGTTTTCAGGTTCTGAGCTTCACGTTTGCCGTCGTCTGCTACTTCGTATGTACCGCCGTCTGCCTGCTGTGTGTTTTCTTTTTTCCCCACTTCCTTTTCTTGAGAGCAGACGACGTGGCTCTGGCTGACACGTGATCTGATTCCTGCACTCTGTTAAAGGGGCCTGGTGTTTTTGAAAGGCACGCTTTCCCGTTTTACGCTCGTCGCATCCGTGTGTGCTCGTCGTCTGCAGCCATCTCGTTTGGCCGAGGAAAGGCTTGTCGAGTTGCAGTCCAGGCTCGTTAAGGCTGTTGCAATGGGAGCCGACGTTTTCGCTGGGCGCTCTGTCGTGACCAGGTGTGCTCTCTCCTGTTGCCGCCACTGACTTCTGCGGTAACGAGGGCCCACTCGAAGTTAGTACTGCGTGCCCAGGCCTGTTCTTTTCATAGTTTTTTTTTTCTCCGCGTACGATACTGTAAGCAGTAAAGGCAGCTGCTGCTAACCAAACGAAGCGGCATCTCTTCTGCGATTTGCTGCGTCGTCTGCTCGCGAATTCTTCTTGCGAATTCTTTTTCGTCATCTTCTGCTCGTTCTCGTCAGCTGGAGGAGCTGGAGTCATTGTTCTCAGCTGGAGTCATTAGGCAGTCACATTACATAGTCTATTGTACCCGAAACTACTGCCAATTATGATTCGGTTGAAGAAGAGAGGACGCTTATCTTCTGTAGCCTCTGTCGGGAGCACGGCTCAGGGCTTATCTCCTGTGGCCCCTGTCGGGAGCACGGCCCAGCGTCCCTAGGTTGTGGGGTAAAGGGAATGTAAGAATGGAAAGGGAGAGATGAATGTAGTAGGGAAGAGATCCGAATAATTTTTGACTACTTGGAGCTCTGAAAGTGCGCTGAGCCGCCGCGGTAGTCTTAGTGGTTGACGTGGCTCACACTCTGGCGCTCATGTTTCGGCGCTAAATGTAAGGATGTAACGTTGTGGAATTCGTGTTTGTCTATTTACTGCCCTTCAAACATTAAGAAACTGCGATAGGAAAAGAACGACAATACAGGAGTTCTCGAAGAATCATTTGTCACTTTAAAACTGCTTCGTCGAAGTGGCCCTTTAAAGGTAACAGACGGTCTATATAATTTGAGAAGCGCGTCGGCGTTTCCTCATCTTGAGATGCGACGAGGCGTCGTTCCTCTGATGTGTCGTCAGAGACGTTTCCACCCCCTCTCCCCATCTCTCTCTCTCTCTCTCATCATCTCTCCACGTGTACTGCAGCAACAAAGAAGTCCCGAGCGAACATGTCGCCACTGTGCACTGCCTTGGAGCGAAGCCCAGCGCAGCAGTGGTGGATGCTGTTGCTTGCGCCTGTACACTGAGTCTGCTGCTTGATTAATAGCGGACGGGCCTTCTCTTCTTCCAAGAAGCAGCCGGCCGCCCGTGTGTGTCTCGAGTTTCTGTCGCCTCAGGTGGGCCCACGCCGTTACCACCGAGCGAAATATAAATAAAGCACGGAAGATCGAGGCAGAGAAGGAGAAAGAAAAACATCCCTTGTGCTTTGGGAGACGCCCTCTGCAGCAGGTGTCTCCTTGTGTGCGATGCCAGGAAGGAAAGCCATTTGTGGCAGCCCAGGTTTTTTTTTTTTTTTTTTTTTTTTTTTTTGCGGGACGACGACACACGAACGGGGTTTGGTTCGCCTTGCGTTTTTATCTTTCGGTTCGTTTGTTTATACAATGGACTCATCCGGTCCCCCCGAAGGTGCGTAGTGGTGGTCCGAGCGGCCTTCCGGGACAGGAAGCGTCCGATTTCGGACGGATGTGATGAGCTCGGGTTGCCCGCAGGCCCCCTGGACTCGGGCTCGGTATATAGCGTGGGCAGGTGCCCCAGGTCTTCTCTCGCTTCCACGTTCTTCGTCGCCGCAGTTATTGCCCTCTGGATTCTTCGCTTCCTTCCGAGCAGCAACGGGACTGGAAGCAGTTTGGCCGGGAAGAGAGGGGTAAAATCGATACGACTCAGCCGCTAGAGTGGTACATACTGCATTGTGCAGTTGAAGCACCCCGAGTGTTCGTGTGTTTGTGTGTGTTTTCCAGCTGAGTGTTTTGTTCTGCGAGTTCCTCGTCTCTTTGCCGTGATTTCAGGCAGTCGTCATTTTGTTTTTTCTTTAAGTATCTGTCGTCTTCGGTTTCATTGTCTTTTTTGCTCTGTGGAAGGATTGAGGCTGGTTTGGACATTGTTCGATTCGCGGGAAAGTGAGTGGTTCACCCGGCTGTGCTCAAATATTGAGCTCCGTGGTGATGGGAGAACCACTGTAGCGCTTCCGCGGTGGTTGGTCACTTACGTTGCAGCTGCTTGTCGATGCTTTTTAGTAGACGGTATGTTTGTCTTCCAGGTGGTTTTTGTGCACTCGCTCACTCCAGGGCTCTGCGAGTCGTCCATGGGACGCGAGCTACTGATTTTGTGCTCTTACAGGCGTCGCGTAAGAGTCGTCGGTCTGAGCAAGGAGATACGGCTGAAGCGGCTTTTGACAGATTGTGCACGCACGGATGTGGAGTAGTTTGCCAGTCACGGTCGGCAATGGGAAGTTGTTTCATTGTACAACGAAAGCAGACCTCGTGCTTAAAAAAAAAGGAAGTAAAAAAAAACTGCGTTTGATCCAAAACATGACACAGGTCATGAGTTTCTCTCTCTCTCTTTCTCCTTTCTTTTTTAACTGGAAACGTTTTGTTGTCGTAGGGAGATCGTAAAAGCTGTCACGCTTTTCTCAACAGAGATCCCAAGATTAGCACCTCTCTTTAGCGTACCAAACCAGAGTAGGTGATGCAGAATGGATTGAGAAGTTGCGTTAAGTTCTTAGCTATAATTCACGGCTTTGTACTTGACGCAGCTAGTACAAAGACGCAGGGTCTCCCGAACTATGAATGACCCAAAGTAAAAGTAGTTCCTTTGCCTAAGAGCAAAACAAAACAAACGTTTCGGTCGTGTGTCTCCGCACAAGTGTGTACAGAGCTTGACTTCTCGGGTCGTGCGAGGAGTGACGGAGGTACTCCGACGGCGGCAACGATGGTTGGAGACACGAAGGCCCCGCTTCGTCCTCCGGCCTTTTTGCGTCCATAAAAGGCGTCGATGCATCACACTTTGGGCCCAATCGAGAGGGACCCGCCCCAACGGTGTGCCCGCACTCTCCCCAACAGCGGCTGGTGCTTCAGAGCAGCTGCCTGCCTTTTCTCCGCCGTGCTGCCGGCCGTGCGTGCTATAAGAAAGTAGTAGCCTCCCAGCGGGCGATTGATGGTGGTGCCTACTCGCATTACGGGCTCTGCCTTCCAACACCGACGGCCTTCACTCTGGTTCGTACGTGCGTGCGTGTTCACTCCTCCCACCACCTGCTAGGATCGCGAGCTGCTGCTCCATTTGGTTTTCGCAGAGCCAGCCGAGCGCCCAGCTAAAGCTAGAGCCGCATAAATGGAATCTCTTCCCCACCTCCTGCACATTCTCTCTCTCTCTCACGCACTCGCACACGCACGCAAGCTCACACGCACGCCATTTGGTTGAACTTGGAGATCGCGGCCGCCCCCGTGATTTCCATCTCTTTCCAACTTGGGGGGCCATTTAACCCGGCTCGGCCATTTGGTGGTCCGACTTCTCCTAGACTCGCTTGCGCCATTTTGTTTTGTGAAGTGGCGTCGATATTTGCACCCGTCCCGGCCTGCTCTGCCACTAGTAGCTTCTTCGTTGAATTTTTTTATTTCGCAGTGTTGTCCGGGATTGTGCGTGGTCTTGACATGGCTCGGGGAAGCATTGCGGGCTTGCGCCTTCTCTGCGCGGACATATCGTTTAGCGGCACGCGCACAGATCTCTCGCTTGGTTCATTTGCCTTTCTCCAGGAGTCCCCGATGGCCGCAGAACACCCCACCGTCATTGAAAGAGATTTTATCTCCTTTTGGTGCTTGTACGTTAGTAAACTTCGCATTGCATATGAGTGGCCTTTGCTGTTACGGAAGTTTTGTGTTCGGCCCGAAACGCGGTAGTCATGTGCATATTTCGGTGCCGCCGTAGCTGTTGATTGTCTTTAGGGTGAGACCTTGTCAGGGGCACGGCTCAGCGTGTCTGCGCGCGCGCGGGTTGGGGTGCTGGGACAGGATTTGAACCCGAATTTCTTAGGTTTGCGGTCTCGCCTTCGTCTATAGACTCCTTTGTCCGCTACGCCACAGTATACAGTTGCTGCGCACCTCTAAAAAACGCTTGAACTCTCTTTCCGCATTTTATTCTTCAGAGTTTGTGTGTCCGGCAGTGCGGTAGAAGCTAGAACGAAACAGCCATTGAACCCCCAAGCCCTCAGCAAGGGGTCTATCCCGACTCAGTAAAAGGAAAAATGAGGCTAACAAAGTAACTTGATAATTTGATAACGGAGGATAATAAGTGGATCGGAGGTCCTCGATTTTGGGCTAGTCACAGTGGTAGTGAAACCAGAGTAAGGACACGGAAAGGTATCTGGTAGTGTACTGTAAGGGAGAATGGGTCGATATAAATTATGGCGTCCGGCGCGTCTTTATAACCGGTGTGGTCTGTTTTCTTTTCGCGCATCTGCCGTAGCGATCATGGCAGCGTTCTGGGAAAAAAAAGAAAGAAAAAAAAATCTGCCTTTCAGAAGTGAGCTAGACGCCCATGAAGTGCCTGATTCGTACGTGCCGCAGCTGCAGCACAGAAATAGCGTGGCGACAGCGTTCGTAACCTTCGTCGCGGTGGCATTGTGGTTTTGTCCACGCCCGCCGTATCGAACGGCGATTAGTTCTTCGCGTTCCGCCTGTAGGCGCACAGCTGGACACGGTTAGTACTATATCGTAATCCTCGCTCGCAAATGGGATTGGGCTTCCTCCTTTTCTGCAGTAGTGGTGAAGGGGTCGCTTTTACCGCTCCCGACAGACGAAAGGTCGGCCGGTGCGACCTACTTCTCTCTCTCTCTCTCTCTCTCTCTCTCTCTCTCTCTCTGTGGTCTCTCTGCACTGCAGCCGACATCTCATTAGCTTATTTGTACGGATCCTTGTGCAAAAACGTCGGCATTGCGGTTGCGCTGCGCTCCGTAGGCGTAGTTAAGTATAGCGCTATCCGGAGAAGCACTGTTGCTTGTAACAGCTGCGCAGTGCTGCGTTTCGGTAGTTCTGTGCAGCAGAGGCAAGGCTACGAGGTCATCGAGCGTAAGCTTCTTGCGAAGCTGGACGTAGTGCCAGTCTCCGGTGGTGCTCCTTGTGCTTCCACTGCAGAGTTCTCCGCTAGCAGACGACAGGGCGCGGAAGGGACGCATCTTAAGAAGCGTTCGCCGACCTTGATTGGTCCTTCGAAGAAGCTCTGTAGCTTTCGCTGTGATGTACAGAACTACTGGAACGAGGTATAGAAGCGTTGTGGTCGTGCTGTTGCAGGGGTAACTGTTTGAAGTGACCCGATATTGAGAGACGGTTAGCGCGCTGCTGTAATGTGTATCTTCGCTCTTTCATATACTTTCGAATCCAACAACAAATAGAATGCGTCGGCCCTCGAGTTTCCCCCTGAATGCAGGAGATGCTGTGAGGCCGCGTTGATTGCGCTTGCTCCATGCTTGCGGTTGGTATTCTTTACATAGGTGTGCGCTCGACTGCAAACGTTCACGGACCACCAGATCTGCCGAAAAAAAGAAAGTCTTAGCAGTGTACCTCGTGTATGCTTTAAGAGTTCGATTTGTGCACTATGTGATGCTGTGTGATCTTTCCGACTACCGCATCTAAAAAACGATAGGGAATCAAACGATGTCTTTCTGGGATTGTGCGCCCTTAAATTTCCCGATGCGCGCTGTTATGAAAATATGAAACGGAAGGAACTCCTTAGCTTCCGGTTACACACCTGCCTTTGTAGCACTGAACTAAATGGTCCTCCGAAACGTGCCATTATGAATAGCTTTTGTGTGTGGTGTGTGTGTGTGTGTGTGTGTGTGTGTGTGTGTGTGTGTGTGTGTGTGTGTCTTCTGCCAACGTTTGTTACTCTTCATTTCTCTTTGCACTCGGCGACGTTTTGTCGAGTGGAACGCGAGCGTGACTAATGGTGGCACGGTATCTCCAGCGAGCGCTCGTTTTGTGGAATCGGGTATCTTTCTCGGGCCTTTCGAGTGGAGTATTTTCTCGTAATGACTCGGTACATCACAACGAGGATGATACGAATGTAAGCTCCAACAAGAGTCTTACGTAAGGACTTGCATGTTGCTGTGCGGGCTCAACTGATTTGAGCCCCTCCATCGGCGGCGCTCCGCGTTTGGGGTTTTAATCTCTGCTTTCGACGCGAGGCAAGTTTTCCTCTACGCTAATGGATGATGGTTTAGGTCTCGTCCCCCATAACGCGCACGGCAGTTTCTGGGACCAGCTAATGATTGTGGTCGAAAACCGTCGTCGCTTTACAAACTGCATCGCGGTTAGGAGGAAACATTTTCGCAGATTAGTAAATTTTGGACGCCATTTCTTTCTCTCTTTTTTCAACAAGTCGCTGGCTTGTCGTTACCTTAGTGTGACAGCGCCGATGGAGCCGCACAAGCTGGGCCCATGTGCCGCTTCTTAATTTCTGTTTCTGTGGGGATGATTTCGATATCTCTGCTGTGCCCCTCCGTGTCGACTTGGGAGTGGAAATTGAGCGAGCCAGAGCCGTTGCCCATGTTCGGGTCGAACTCTTCATCCCTGCCGCCCCCCAGTTTGTCGATAACGAGCAAAGTGATCAGGCTGCCCCGCCTTCTGCCGGGACCCCCATGTATCGCACTGCATGCTATTGATCTATCTTTCATTTTCCACTCACGACTGCTGCTGCGTCGGAAGTTTCGGCGCTGGAGTCATTTTCGAACGCTGCCCCCGCTCATGACGGAACTGAGTGCGTCCCTCGTTCAGATCGTAACAAAGTATTAAGAAGGAGTTATGGTGAAGAGCTGAGGAGGCGCTACCACGATGAAGGAAAAGATGCTATCTCTTACGCCGTCCGTTGTGGTGTGCCGCTGCGCTACTCTTTTTCTCATCTGACGTTGCTTTTTGGTCATTTGAGCTGTGTGTGCTGTGATGCCTCCATCTGGTCCCTTTCGAAGGCGGTCTTGCTGCGTCGCTTCCACCAGGCGTTATCCAACATGTCAGGTTTATGATGCAAAATAAACAGCACGAGAAGCAGAGGTCGTATACGAAGAGATGTGACGTCACCAAAACGTAACAAAGCAAACATGAAACTTTTTTTTTTTTTTTAAGCGCAAGTACGAAGGCGATGTAAAGAAGAAAGCCAGTGTACCTACTTAAACTTGAGTGTGTGGTAAAGAAGCTCGGGTTGTCAAAAATCCAGAGCTCGCAATGATACTGCGTGGTTTATCATATGCATGTCTTGCACGACAGCGTAGCTGTTCTCTCTCTCTCTCTCTCATTTGTGCGTGTGCGTGCGCACGGTTTTTATTTTTCTCTTCTCTTACTGCCCCACTTTTTCCGCTGATACGCGAAGGTCAGTAGAATACAGCTTCGGATGCGGTTGCTTTGTTCTGTTTGCTGCAGGCCTAGTCAGTCAGCGTCCATTTCATTTTGTTTTTACCTGTTATCGCTCGGGGCGGTCATTTTGCGAGAAAGCTTCCTGTGACTTTCTACGAGCGCCTCCAATCTCTACGGTAATCTTCCAGTCTTTCAGGGCAAACACTCTGGCCAAGTCGACTACTCCCTCTCCCCTTCCCCCCCCCCTCCTAAAGCTCTCGGTTGCCGTTGCACGCTTTCCATTTCGTCCTCCTTTCTTTTTTTTTTTTTCTTTAACTTTTCGTTATCGTACGAGTGAATAGAGCCGCGATAGTCCAGTCCCACTACTCGCCAACCCGACCTGGGTCTCGTAAACGACGGCCGTAGGTCTGCTCGGCTCCGGTCTCGGCACCGTAAAGCCGCAGTGCGCGCGCTGGGTCGTTCCACCGACTCGCTTGCCGGAATTTACGGCCCCGGGGCCGCAGCGCAGCAGTGAACACGATAAAGGAAACAAACCAACAAAACCGGAAGCCGAACTTCTCTTTTTTTCTTCTTCAGGTATATGGGGTAGACCTTTAAAGAAAGACGGTAAAAAAATAAAAAAACCTGGAGGGAGGAAACAGTCGTATCGCGAAACCTTCAGCGCAGAGGTCTACCTGAGTTGCACCTGTGTTATGCAGTGGTGCGTGCTGAGGTAAAGGAGGTTATACAGACAGACAAACTAGAAAATTGAAGGCGCACCATGTTCGAGTGCATACGGTTATAGGCGAACACGAAAAGCGCAAAAAAAAAAAAAAAGACTAATGAAACGCTCGTATCACCTTGGGTACACTGATACGAACAAGCCAGTCGCCTCGTCTGGGTAACATCGGGGAAAGCGTGGCGTGCGCGATTTGCGAATATGCGTGTTTACCGAGCTCGCTTGAAACTGTGCAGCGTGTGCAGAAGTCGACTGGCGTGGCAACTTTTTTTTTTCCCGAAGTTCGAAGTTCAGAAGCTTCATGGTACCGTTTTGGTGAAAAGTGATTATGATCACGCGTACAGGCTTGTAGGCCAGATAATGTGGGTGTTAAATTGGCTGCGAAAGCTTGAAGGGAACAGACACAATAGTGGTTTGTCTCGAATCCATGCCATAAAATTGCCACGCGTATTCGGGAGGCGTGAAGTGCTCGTTATGTTTGCTGTGACAAAGATATCTTAAAATACGTGATTGCCTGTAGCACTAACTTGCTTCTCTAGTGGACTTTCGTGTTCTCCCTCATCCTTCCCGACATTTTGCGCTCTTAGTGTGTTTCATTGATGAGCGCGAGCGTGGGCCTTCGTGATTGGCTCCCCGCGTCCTTTTTTTCCAACCAATGACGGTGCGTTTTCGCTTCTCTAACCACCCGACAGGCACTTTTTTTTTTATTCTGTCGGCTCTTCTTTCGCACTGCACCGTTCTCGCGCAAGCTCGCACTCCCCTGGTGTCCGCATCTTCATGCAGATGATGCCCCTGCTATGTTGGCTTTGCCGCACGCCTGGTATGCCTGCGGAGGTGCACGCTTTACAGGCGTTGCTGCCGCACCGCTTGTTTGTTGGGGGCGTGGCGTGAGGGGAGGTGTGCGTTCCTTGCAGTATGTTTGTTTATTTATTTATTTATTTATTTATTTATTCCCGCCCTTGTGCATACTTGCTACGTAAGCGTTTTTTGTGTAACAGACGCCGCTGCCGACGACGATCAGACCCATCGCTTCCAGTCCGCGTTGTTTGCCTTCTCCGCCATTACGCTCCATTTTCCGATGGTTTCTTTATTTTTACCCCATGCATAATGTAGTGTTGTTCCCTTACGCCCGTCGCTCGCGCTTCGCGGCCTTCACAGCGTCGTTATCTATCGTACGCGCAGTTAAACAGAAAACACTTTTTTTCCTTTTTTTCCCACCTTGTGCGTGTTATTCAAACTGAAATTTCCATTCACCTCATTCTTATCCCGCATCGCGTTCCGATTTTTTGTGGGCTATTCTGTTTCAAAAGCCCTTTCGTTTTTTTTTTTCTTGCCTTTTCCTTTTCCCGCTTGAAGGTTATCATCGTGCAAGTTTAACGGAAAGTGTCGATTTCATTTGTTGTTCGCTTGCGTTTTGTTTTTTTTTTTTTTTTTTGCGAGTCACTGCTAGTGCGAGCTGCTGTTTCATGAGCGTGCGTTTACTTATTAGTTTTTTTTTTCCCTTTCGATAGACTATTTATCGCCGTCCAAGATACGCCGGTTGTAAACTGCGCACCGCGAAACGATTTCGCCGCTCGGCTTGGCGGCTGCAAACGAGGCACTCGGGAATCGGTATGAATAACGAATAGCGCGGCCCCGTTAATGTGCGGCTTTTTGTTCTTCGTTTTTTTTTTTTTTTGCGCGTTACATTTTGCGCTCGTTATGGCGTCTCTTTCCTACTTTGTTTAAATGCGTTCGTTTTTTTTTTTTTTGCTTTAAAGTCCTTTTAGTCTTCGTGTCATTAAGTGCGGTCGAGTACTTAAGTTCCGTTATTTTTTTTTTCTTTTTAGCGTACGCCGTTGCTTAGTGTAGCGCTGGATGTTTTTCAGCTCTGGCTAGCTTTGATCATCTTTGTGGTGCACGCGTGGGTCAGCTGCATGTTTTACGTGTACTGTTCTGGCAGCATATGCTCGAGTTTACCGTTGCACTTGACCACGTTGTTGAAATGCGCGTGACTGATCACGCGTGTTCAGTAATAGCGAACTTGAAAACCGTCGTCGTTTTTTTTTCTTTTTCTTTTTTTTCTTCTTTTTTTTTTGCTGCTGTATGTGACCCGCATTTCATTTCACGGGCTCGCTTATAGGTTAATGAGACATTGCGAAGGTGAGGATGTCAAGTTTGGGCTTACCCCCAACACATCCGCGTCGAAAGCCGACGCAAGCGACGAAAACCCGCCAACAAAAGAAAGTGTCGATGAATAAGATAACGGGAAACGACGGTCAGGCATTAAGAGCGTGACCGGGACGGCGCCGACTCGATGACGACGTCACATAATTCAGGATCACGCTTTCGAAATGGGGTTATGATGGTCTTTATTTAGTGTCATGGCCCTAAGCTCGTATCGTTTTACATCCTTTCGTTGGAGTGTAGTTTCGAGCCGCTGCCTTTTCTCTCTCTCGTCGTACGTCTCATTCAAGCTTCCCTTCTCGGGTTTGTCCGTGTGTGCCGAGCTGCGCGTGTTTTACGTCCGTGGCCCGCCGACCCCGGTCGTGTTGTAAACACTGCGTGTGTGTTTCCGGGTGGACGCGCTTATCGGGAGTGATAAATATGACAGCCGGCTGAGGGGGGGAGAGACGGCGGCGCCATCTTGCGTCGAGTCCCGGCTGTAGAGGTGGCGCGTGCGAGTCGAGTCCCGGCTGGCGTGCCCACTGACCCCTTCTATACTCTGACTGTGGCGGAGCAGCTGTGATAAATGGCTGCCGTGCTTGCTGTACGGTCGAGAAGCCTGCCCGCCTGCTCGTAAGGCCGGTCCCTTGCCTGTGTCGCATTCGCTTTTTTTTTTTTTTCCGCTTCTTTCCCGAATTTCCCCTTCTGTGCACGTTGGTCCCAGTGCCGCGGCCTCGCTACCGGCGTCATACGTCAGGTGCTGTAGTTCCTCCCATTCCTGGATAACGTAACGGTACTCGGCGGCAGCCCCTATTACCGTGCAGTCGCAGTCGTTGGGGACCTTGTGTACTTGCCCCTCTTTCGTTGGCATTGAGAAAGGGGGGGGGGGGGGGCACAGCAGCGTTGGCCTCTTGTGTCGACGTCGCCTGGTCGTTTGTTTCCGCTCACTACCTTCGTCGTCGTGTATCTTGCCGCTTTTGTAAGGTCGTGGGTTCTGTAACCAGAAGAAAAAAACGTTTCCGTGCTAGCCGTATTAAGGCAGTTACACCACGTAGTTGGGAATTTTCAGTACATGGGGAACTATGCAATTTACTCGGCAGAGCGCTATCGGGGGATCTACGAGTGTGTTGCATTGGGGGTGAAAATTTACGACATTCGCTTTCAACGCCGCCTTCGCACTATATGCGTACTACTACTACTACTACTACTACTACTACTACTACTACTACTACTACTACTACTACTACTACCACCTCCTGTATTTCGGTTCGTAGTTGAAAATCGTGAGTTCTGGGTAACCAGGTAAGCGCATAAGACGGCGTAAGCGCAGCGCTCAACTTAACGAAGTTCATCGGTGGCAGCATTTCGCCTTCGCGAATAAGAAACGAAACGAATATGGGAAAGCAAACTAAGCACTATGAACTAGAATTAAAACCCTCCCGAATGCTTTACGTAATCCTTCACTATATCCAGCCTCTTATTTTTTCCTTTCTGCTTCTCCCTGTTTTTGCCTTTGCCAAAGCGCGACTCTAGCTAGACTTTCCAAATGACTAATGCGAAAGCTCATTTCCTGGAGGCATTATACGCTAACCATTCGAAAGCAGTGTGCGGAGGACTCTTGCCGAAACGTACCTCCGTTTTGGTTGGGTTAGTTCAATGAGTTGACGCAGAGTCCTCGCTCTCGCTGATCCCCCCCCCCCCCCCCTTTCACTTTCTCTGGGTTCGTCCCCTCCCACGCCGATCGGTGAATCTGATCTGAACGGCGCGCAGTGGGTAGTGTCTGTTGTGAATGGCTCTGCCTTTCCTGAATCCCTCTTCCGAACCAGCAGTCTGTCCTGACCAGCTTCTTGCAACTAGGCTGCGTCTCTGTCTGTGTTTTTTTTTTTTTCACTTTGTTATCTTTCCACAACGCTTTGAAGTTCCTTAGCCAGCTGTACTGCCTGCGTAATGACAGCACTGGGGAAAAAAAAAAAAAAAAGAAAGGACTCTGCGAAGAAAGTTCCACCGGCTTTTCTTTCGGTTGAAGGACTTGTTTTGGACGGAGAGGGAAACTGTCTTCTTCTTTCGCTGTTCCTCCTTAAGTGAACGCGGTGTACACTCTTCCTCTGTGATGCGGAAGGGCTCTCGGTTCTTCTCGAAGCCGTCTTCTGCAGCCCATATAGCGACCCCCGTTTGCTACTGCGAGAAATTGATAGCGAGGCTCCATTTGTCTCCGCTTTTGTTCGGCCTCTCGCAGCATATCGCGTTCGCCGGTTTGCTCCGGGACCTCCCCTTTCCCTCCTCAGCATCCTTCACCCCCCCCACCTTTACCCTGTTTCCCCTGCGCAGGAAACTGTCATTGTTTTCGCGGCTGATCGATCCTCGTTCTTTACGTTTCCGCTGCCTGCCCCCTTTTGAGCCCTTCTTCGGCGTCGGGACCCGGTTTTGTTATCGCGTAGTTGCACTTTTTTCTCTTCGACGCTTGCTTCATCTATTCGCGGACTGTCGCATCTGCGGATGACAAATGCGGCTTCGTACGCGTCTTTGAAAAAGAAAAAGAAAAAAAACGAAAGAAAATGTACTCGTCTATGTGAGGTGGCCGGTTTTTAGTCCCAAGCCGCGGCTGCTTTCGAAGGGACGCGATCTGCTTTGAAAGCGAATTTGTGTGCGGTTCCAGGCGCCGCTCTAGATAAGTCAGTCGTGGTGTGTAGGTGTTGGGTGGATATTGTGTTGTCCATCGACTTACCTCTGCGAATTACCGGTTGTTTGGCTGTGGAATTGTTGCCCTTTGCGGGTTCGTCATCATCATCAGCCTACCTTATGTCCACTGCAGGACGAAGGCCTCTCCCAAAGCTCTCCATCCTTTCCTGTCCTGTGTGAGCTGATTCCATTTGATGCCTGCGAATTTCTTGATTTCGACACCCCATCTTACTCCTTGTCGTCCGCGGCTACGCTTATTCTATCTTGGCATCCGTTTTGTCGTTCTCTCTGTCTATCGGTTATCTGTTTTTATCACCTGGCCTGCCTATGTCCATTTTTTTTCCCCTTCTTAACGTCGATTTTGTCCGCCTGCGAAGTGCAAATGAAATCCATCGAGAAGCGGTTGCCGCCACACCGCACACGGCACTGTTTGTGTCGAGTTGCAAGTTTGGCAAAAACCGCACACTCACGCGTAATTATCGGCACGAGAAAACAATTTTCTCGACTAAGCGATATGTCAGCTTAATTACGTACCTTAATAATCAAATCCCAAATTTAACCAAACCGTTCCTCTCGCGCAATTGCTTGACAACCGAAGAGGCGCGCCGTACCTGTCCGTGCTTATACTGCATCTTCTCGTGAGCGGGGCACGCAGGAGAGATGAAACTTGCGTGTTTCGCGCATCGTCCGATATCCTCCTAGACGGAAGAAAATAATAATAAAAAGAAGAAATTGGAGCGCCTTCGCGCGCTCTTCTCAAAGTGATGACTGTGCACGTTGCGTTTACTGTCGCGAGGTTCTGGTTATATAGTTAGCGTTTCGGGTTCATGCTTCTTTTTTTTCTTTGTTGCCTCGTCACAAGGCGAGACTCCTGGGTATAATGCGTACGGTGCATCTCGGCTTGGCGTCAGCCAATCTGCCTGTGTGTGTGCAGGAGGGCGGAAGAGGCTGCGCGGAATTGATTGCCTTCTTTGCTCCTCTTTTATTTCGTCGAGGGAGGGGGGAGGGGGGGTCCACTTTCGGAAGCCGTATAGGAGGCCGTCATTAAGAGGCCCCTTCACGACGAGGGAACGCTGACAGCGGGGGGACAGGGACGATGCCGGAGGCGACCGTGCTGCTCCTATTACCCGCGAGCAGATTGCTGGCGTGGCGCCGTGTTCCTTCTTGCCCTGCATCTCTCTCTCTCTCTCTCTCTCTCTCTCTCTCTCTCTCTCTCTCGCTGTCATTTAATGCTACGGGTGGTGCATTAGCGTCGTCGGCGTTGATTTGTTCCGCGAGGCTGGCCCGTCTTTCGAGACTATGCAATGGTGTGTGTCGGCGCACGCTTACCGACCCTAAGGAAAAGGGTTAGGCAGGCTCGGAGGGAGCGTCACGTAACAGACCGGAGCGTAATCACTGAACTAAGAAAAAAAGAAAGCATACACAGAAAACTAGGCTGGAAAATGGCCCTAGTCGCCAAGCTTCAGGGAGATGGTAATCTAGGTGTCCAGTCCGCGCAATATATCGCTCAACAACCCTACGCATTTGAAATTAGCGCGTTGTTGACGACGTGGTTTCGTGAGGTCACGTGTCAGAATTTGTGGTAAGCTCGGGTTTCCAAATGTCAAATGAGTTCCGACGGACGTTTCTTTGATAAGATTGCGTAAGTGCATCGAAGAGTTGTTTGGACGGGCACAGTGACTATTATTATTATTATTATTATTAATATTATTATTATAGTAGCTGGAGTTCTCATCTGGTCTGGCATTGTAAAGGCTTCTCCTACGACCTTATCAATTACAGCTTATGTCTTGCGTAATTACCGGCTGGGATTACTGGTCTGACGTCGTGAATGTCGTATGTTTGAGTCCAGCCTGCAGCCTGCTGGGCGCTTCCAGTGTTTGGGGCGGTTGCGACATGTGAATTATAAGAGCCGTGTGTGTTTACCGAGTGCTATACAGCCGCAATCAGGGTAGTCGGGATCTTACGTCAGAAGAGCTTTATGGTTGCCCGATTGCGGTCATATTTGTGCGCGAGATTATGCTTTGGCGAAAGCACAGCTTATGCAGTACTATGCCTGTGTACGCCGTCGCTTATTGCACGGTAACAGCGAAACCTTGGCAGCAACGTAGGCGTCGCGCTTGTATTTTCCGCCTGGACGCATTATTTTCGACCTATTTTAGAGGTAAGGTAGCTGAAGAACACCAGACCGAAACCATGAAGGCCGCGCTACTGTTTGTCTGTTGACATGTGACTCGCTTGACTATACAACCTTTAAATTTCACGTACTCTTCAGTAAGTGTCGCCATCTCTCTCTGTCATCGTGTACTCATTTGTACAATGCCTCAGCTAAATAGTTTTTTCATCAGCCAGTACTTGCTAAGTCTTTGTGTACAGGACGGAAAGAGCATTGCCCTATACCATGTCGTTTTTAAAATAGCCCAAATTGACTCCGAACAAGGTTTCGTATTTCGTACTTACTTTACATGTAAGTCACTTCCTGAGATTACGCGCCGCTTAAAATCAAACCCGTTTTTATTAAGAGATAAAGCTGGGACCTCCGAATTTAATCCATGTAACTAACGGTGTTACACTGTATTCAAGGAAACTGAATTGAATGAAAATCGAATTGAATTGAATTTGACAGTTTTGCGGACCGGCACTGCGACAACGACAGCGTCGGGAAAATGTATCGCTCTGTGTGTCCATACGACGACTGTCGTAATAGGAAAATGCAGCTTTTGCAACCCTCCATCGGATTGCTGGAACTCCATTCACCTCGTTTTTCCAGCTAACTTGATTTGGCTATGGCAGCGTGTGCGAGGAGGCGCACGCGAAGTTTGGACGACGTCGACTGCGTTGATAATGATGTTTGCGTGGGAAGGAAAACGGGGGATACGGCCGTTAATCACTCAACTCTGCCGCTATTGAAGTTCAGAAGATAACGTCGACACATCGGCTGTACTGTAGGAAGGGAGCAGTTATTAATCGCTCAACGTTGCCCAGCGTACTTTGGCACGCACGGGGCTGTTAGAAACAGTTCTCTAGCTCGGTGTGTGCGTGTAGCTCGTTCAGGCCTAAAATTTTAATCACTTCTAAAAAAATGCCTCCAGGGAGCCGTGGTTCTTGCGAGGAAGAAAAAAAAAAAAACGGGGGTGGGTAAAATGTATGGAGCGAGGCCGTGGAAAGTGCGCCTTGCCTTCGTAAATCAGCTCCGATGCATCGGCCTAAAACTCGGGGAAGCGGTTCGAAATGGGCCGCCCCCTACCGGAACATGCTTAAGTACACTTTGGGATCCTCGCGCCGTTGGGCTCGGGGAGTGCATGTCGGAGCGGAAACAGCTTACTGCATTTCCGTGAACCCTTCCTTACTTCTTGATCGAGGAAAAGAAGAAGAAGAAAAGGTTCCTTTGATTAAATTTTCGGCCGCATCTCGGAGGCGGGCCGGTTCTTTTATCGAGTCTCGCCTCGCGCGCGCGCCTCCTATTATTGGCGTACCGGACGGATTTGCATATTTGCGAAACTGTCGGCGAAAGAGCTGCTTGCTCCTATAATTTGTTGTTCTTCTACTACTACTTCTGTTCTACGGTTACAGGAAAGCTCGAAAATGAAAAAAAAAAAATAAAAAAAGTGAACACGGCGCCTTTTATCGGAGAGGCTAATTTGATTTCCCCAGCACGCGACGGGTACCGACCCTTCTTTGTTTCGAATTTCGCGCGAAGCGTACGTACGGCCTCCCATTTCGTCATGCCGTGACGCTTTCTTCTCCATTCTTTTTTTTTTTTTTTCGTTCTGGAGCGTCTCTTTCTTTTTTTTTTTTTTTGAAGAAGAAGAAGAAGACCTTGTAGTTTGTTTCTTTCCTAACTACTTCTAATTCAAAGCATTTCTTAGATGAACTGCAGTCTGTCTGACCGTATCTGTATCTAGTCTCACGCCTTGTGTACCTTTCGCTCGTGCGTGTAACGGCCTTGTCGTGGTTTCTTCTCAGTTGCCTGGTTATTATTTCGGAACCCGCTCGCTACGGCATGAAAGTTATTACAAAAATGAATGACAGTCGCGACATTGAATGTCATGCACGCTACTTTGATGCCGTTGTGGTCGCTTTCGTTAACTGAGAGGGCATCGCAGTACCGGTGGCATTCGTAGCTGGAATATAACGCAAAGCACACGACGTATACGTGATTCATGACTTCATATGAATATTCATATCGCACAACGCCGAAGTGGCCGTTTTCGTGTTCGGCTTTTTTTTTTAAAACTTGTTCTTTCTTTTCCCGCAACGCACGGCAAGGCACAGCGTTTGCACGTTTTATATTTCGTTTTTGATGCCGTCTCCTTCGACACGTTCGTCGCGCTGATTAAATTCGATCGCCGTCGCCCGATGAGCTTTCCGCGGGGTGGTTGGTGGGGGTACCGTGCACGTCCCGAGTGACGAGCTCGCCGTGGTGCCGAAGGTGTGCAGCCTCGGCAATCTACCGTATCTATCTACAACACGGCGCGGTGCCGAGCTTGCCGTAATGCGATTCTCCGTATCGCGGCAGCGTGTTGCATTGCCAGAGACAAGGTACTGCCCCTGCTACGCTTGGGCTGTACGTGGTGTGCGGTCTTCCTTTTGTTGCTAGCCGCACGTTGGGCCTGCTCTCCTCTCTCTCTCTCTCTCTCTCTCTCTCTCTCTCTGCTAGCTTGATGACGAGCGCGCCGCCCTGCTACCTGCGCTGCGAGTGCGTTCAACGTGTGCGGGATGACGGTATTTTGATTGGCGTGTCGGTCGCGTACCTGTGTAGACCTTTTCACAGGAGGCATGGAGCACCGCCATATTGGGCGTTGCACAGCAGTAAAATATGCTCGTGTTGTCCGTTCCGTTTGTCTTCCAGTATGTGCGCTGTTTGATAATAAAGACCTTCCAACTCGCCAAATTTGCTACTACAAACCCTCGGCAGTGCTTTTTTTTTTCTTCATTTTTTAGGGGGGTGGAGGTGACGCATATGTTGCACAGCCCAGCGGAGGCTGTGGCGGCGCCCTGGGAGCCTTCTCTTAGAAAGGTGTACACACTGGCGATATTTTCGATGGCCCCTGAATGGAAATTTGGGGTATATGAGTATACAAGTAACGTTTGTGCGCGGAGCTGTCTTTCTTTGGTTGCGTATCTCCCGTCTACATGTGACGATAGCGTGCGTCTCAAGACCCACGCCACGAGATCGTGTCTCTGATCGTGGCTGCGGACCGGAAGGTTGCGGGTTCGAATCTCGGCTGCCGCATTTCGGAGGAGCCGAGCACGGTGTGAAGTGTTCGAACAGCAAGGAAATATTTAAAAAAAATGATGTAAGGAATATTTAAAAATATGTAATACGTAAGAAAAAAAAAAGGGAAAACATTGACGGCAAATACGACGGGGGCCACCCAATACTCTTTAAAAAAAAAGAAAAAGAAAGGCGCGAAAAAGTCTGTTGAGATGTTAAATCGCCGACTGCGTTATGTGCATTTGTCTTTCCTTCTTAGTCTCCCGAGTCTACGGGAGTGGCATGACTCCTTTGGAGAGCGTATGCTTTGTACCTCTGCTTTCGCTACATGAAAATAAAATAAATAAAACGTGCCAGTATTCGCCGCGTCTGCGCATGCGTAGACGGCAACCGTGCGCGCCTGTTTTACTGATTTATGATTACGGACTTCTCTGCTTCTTCAGTCCTTGTCTCTTGTTCCCGGCCAGCTGGGGGGCGATAATTCATTTCCTTACTCGCAGCACTTTCAACAGACGCGTTCGAATGTATAAGGAGATGGCGCGGAGGCTCGTTCGCTGGCGCTCGTATTGTTTGCCGTTTGTCTCGGAGCATATGGCCCGAAACGCGCCGAGTTGCTCTCCCCGAGAACGTTCCATAACTCAGCGTTGCTAGCTAGCACTCACCAGTCCCAAAGGGCACTTCGGGGGTGGCGCCCTTATGTCCATAATGCATCTTTTATGAATAGCGCGGCTCTGTTGTAGCATGTCTTCGGTTACGCCGTAGCGGGGAAGATATATATATATATATATATATATATATATATATATATATATATAGTTCAGAAAGAAGATATCCGTGAGCCCGAATAAATATTTTCGAAAGAAGAGACTCACACGATTAACAAAAAGAATATAAGTTTACTGACGTTGCGGCGGTGGCCGGTCCACTGGCGCAACGTCAGTAACTTATATTCTTTTTGTTAATCGTGTGAATCTCTTCTCTTGAATATATATATATATATATATATATATATATATTATATATATATATATATATAGTTCAAAAGAAGATATCCGTGAGCCCGAATAAATATTTTCGAAAGAAGAGACTCACACGATTAACAAAAAGAATATAAGTTTACTGACGTTGCGGCCGGTGGCCGGTCCACTGGGCGCAACGTCAGTAAACTTATATTCTTTTTGTTAATCGTGTGAATCTCTTCTCTTGAATATATATATATATATATATATATATATATATATATAATGCTTTGTGCGCACCAAGTACACTACACGGTAACATGTGTCTGTGTCCGATTTTGCGATCGTATCGTAACCGCGGCATAGCGAACAGCAAAATCAGCAACAAAAAAGCTTGCAGGCTTACCAAACGTCTTCTCACCGTTAAGATTTGTGAATCGGTTAGTCGACTGCCCAAAAGCCGAACCAGTGGAAGACTATATCCTGATAATGGGGCAGCTCGAAAAAAAAAAAAAAAAAAACTTCGAAGTTACAGCAATAGTGGTAGGGATGCCGGAAACGATCTCGGACGCCTCTGGGGTGTCTCGCTTCTTCGTAGGTTCGGGGACTTCAACGTTCCCTTTAATGTGGTTAATCTCTGTCGCGTTTGACGCGTCGCTGTCGACCCAAACACACTTGGCCGTGCTTGCAATTTGGAATGCGCGCGTCAGCTGTAGTCACCCCAAGGTGACCTTCTTGCATTTCGTGCGGCTGCCACCCGAGATTGCGTGCGCTTCTATTTCTTCCGCGAGTGTTTTTGCCTGTTTGTTTTGTTTGCTGCTGACTCGTATGTGTGTGTTTGTGCCCGATGATGCGTACCCTGTCTGGCATGTTTGCTCCTTGACTGTCAAACCCAACAAAAAAGGTTCGACGGAGTCGAGGCTGCCGTGCGTGCCAAGAAGTCTCTCAACGGGGCCGACATCTATTCCGGATGCTGCACCCTCAAGATCGAGTACGCCAAGGTGAGTCGCTGTCTTTTCTTTTTCTTTTCTTTCTTTCTTGTCGGATCGTCGGCTTTACCTCGCAGTTCCTGCAAGTCTTTCAAGTGGAGCGAAGTCCTCGATGGTGGTCTAGTCTAAGGCGAAAACGCGACGCCTTGTGCTCTCAAAGGTGCCCCGGAACCATATTTTAATCGCCGAGTTTTGCATCGGAACGGGTTATTTGTGTTCTTGTGAGGTAAATTTAAAAATAGAAAATTTTCGAGATCGATGCGGGCAAACGGAAGTTATGCAACTTAAAAATTCAAAATAAATGCGGTCAGATAGATATCGGCATTCCCTCTCGCATTTCACCCACCCAGAGATAAGTCGCGCTGCTCCCAATCGAAACGGGGCTTGCATCTTGCGGTACCCGAAACGTGCTGCCCACACTTTGACTTTCCTATCGCATCAATCACGTGGGCCACACAGCACGTCTTACGTCAGTTACACGCAAAAGTTGAAGTTCAAGTTGAAGTTTCTATCTTTATACAGAAAGATGAGTAAGAGCTAAAGGCACGTTGCCTCTGACGCGTCTGATTTGCACCCGACTGTGTTGGCATGTCACTATGAAACCGACCCTTCGAAATTGGTACCGAAAGTGGGTTTTTAAGGTAGCGGTATTAAAAATCTGTTCATTGCTTTCCGAAAAAACCACTAGATTCTCTTTAGGCTTTCGTCCCCAGTGTTTCGACATCAGTGGTTTTTGGTTAGAGCAGCAGTAGCATTCATTCATTAACGTACCTTAATTTACCGCATTCACTAACTTACCTTATCCCGGCCGTGGCGGCTGCATTTCGATGGAGGCGAAATGTTGAGGCCCGTGTGCTGTGCGATGTCAGCGCACGTTTAAAGAACCCCAGCTGGTCGAAATTTCCGGAGACCTCCACTACGGCGTCTCTCATAATCGGAGCTGGTTTCGGGACGTTAAACCTCCCAAATCAATCTGTCATAAACTTACCTAATCCTTACCGCCTGTCTTCCTTATCTTCTCTGTGCCCTTATCATATTTCATGAACAAAATAGTTCAATATCTACGAACAAACCATATGATAGTCTTTGGCAATGATTACCATTTAACGCGTCTTAACGTCACGGGGGTGATAAGGAAAAGAAGCGGTAAGGTGAAGGTAGGCTTACGAATACGGGCCTAAAATTCGTGTCACCACTCCTTTTAAGTTCATTTGCCATAGCGATTGATCTGCTGCTGTCTTGAATCTTTGAACTCCATTAAGCCCTGACGTGACCTAACGCGTGAAGAGGGTTCCAGATGTCGTCGGAAAGACGAATTTAACGACGCGTTTAACAGTATAGGGCGTACCTTTGTTCGCGTTGCGCACACGCGACCGTGACAGCTGTTGTCAAGAGGTGGTCCCCCCCCCCCCCCCCTCCATTGTCTAATTGTGCGGAAATAAAAACGCAACGGGCGCCTGCTCTTGACGAGGAGGAGGGTTTCTTGGCAAGTATTATTAGCAGGCGAGGTCACGCCGAGCTCTCTTCTCTGGCGACGGTTGCCTTAAATGACCTTTGTAGACTGGAAACAGCGTTCTTTCCTTTTTCTTTTTTTTTCATCGTTTCTGAATGATCGCTTTCGCGTCTGCGTTATCGTTTTGGAGACGGGACAGCTCTCCTTAGAAGAAGGAAAAAAAAAAAAAATACGGGAAAGGCCACCTTACCGAGATGGGCGATTACACTATCGAACGACAGGCACGTCTTGTTATGCACTCGTCCCTTGCTGTTGGTGACGTTGCACGGACTTGTTGATTCTGTTACTTCAGTGATTAGTGTTGAATGTTCTCATAGTATTGTGTTGCCGTTCTCACTTGACGTGGCGTTCCTGTTGGCCCTCCTGCTTGGACGGGGGGTTGGTCCGGGGTATGTTAAATGAATAAATAAATAAATAAATTGCAGTTCTGAAAATCCAGTGGATGCCAAGTGGGTCCTGCAATCGAGCCCTGTAACGCCCCCCTTTCTCTCTGTCTCTCTCCTCTCCTCTCTTGGACGCTTTAACCACTGAACTGTTTGTTCTCGCCGCTTCTTAGAACATACGTCAACACTGCACCAAAAATCTGCTAATTGCTGCTGCACGAGTTCATTACCCCCCCCCCCCCTTCTCTCTCTCTCTCACACACACACACACACACACACACTTTTTCTTTTTTCAATCTTTTCATTTGGTGGCGTATAACCGGTGTAGCGTTCTGAACTTGATGTGCGAACCACTCGGGATGTCTGAGAAAAACGAAACTTTAAAACCGCAATTCAACCGCTGCGCGTGCCATCGTCGCTGTTGTTTTCACTTCAAGGCGTCGCTGTTGCTGCTGCGTCAGTCTAGCCTGTATAGTTCTACTACGTCCTTACGGGAGCGCCGGAGTTCCGGCCGGAAGTGAGAGCAAAAATAGCAGCCCCCGCGCGGGGATTACTAGGGCTCGTAAATAAAAAGGTTGAGGTCTTCTCTCTCTCTCTCTCTCTCCCTGTTTTTATTTATTTACTTTATTTCTTTTTTTCTTGATTGGCTTGCACTTAATATTGTTTTGAGCTTCTCCCGAGCCTTCGTCTTATCGCCTTCACTCGTGCTTGGGCTCGTGAAAGAGGAAAAGGAATGTGCTGACGCGCGTTGCAGAATCCCTCTCCCTCCTTCTTTTCTCTCTATATTTTCTTTTTTCCTGGAGTAAATTCTTCAGCTACTCGTATGCTTCGCGCTGTCAGCGCTTATTTATCGCGATCTTCCGTCATGTGGCGCAGGGTGCGCGCGTGGTGGTTTTTTTCTCTTCTTCTAAGGTACCTGCTACTTCGTCGTTCTATCTCTAGCCATTCTTCTCGCGTTCCCTTTCTCTCTGGCATTCCCTCTCTCGCGGCATCGCCTATGTTAAAGAAAAAAAAAGATAGACAGAGTAAGGAGTTCCCTTTATTGCAGGGACATGGGCCTTCCCTCTCTCGTAGCATCGGCTATGAAAAAACAAAACAAAAGAGAACACTGACATAGTAGGCAGTCCTTTTATTGCAGGGACATGTCAGCATAGGACGGCTCCCTTCCGTTCGAAGATCATTTATCCTGATCGAAAAAGCGCGCACCGCCAGCTCTTTTTCGTTGCCGTATCCGTAGGCGAGCGCCGAGCTATTATGCAGGGCTATCCGGGAAGTAAATGTAATTTTATGACTCCACATGGGTGGTGGGCAATCGATGAACGGGACATTTAAAAAGCGGCAACACTACCGAGAGTGTTCGAGCACTGGTGAAGTTCGCTATGCTTATGGGTATTTGAGCGTATAGTATCTGCTGCTAGCTGGCGCTGCACGTCTCGCAGGGTTGGCGCGCAGAGAGGACACACAGGTCGACTGAAGACACGTATCCTAAATCTCAAGGTGTTTTGGAATTTCTTAATGGAATGCCGACGCAAAGAGACGGATTGCTCCGGAGAGTTGGACGAACGCCGCTCCAATAGCGCGTTTTTTTTTTTTTATTGAAATCAAGAATGGATGTAGTATGTTTAAGTAGACCACTACGCGTGGGTTGGTCGCCTGGCTTACCTTCCCATGTTTTTCGCATCTGAATAAAAATGAAAAAAAAAAGAAAAACTACGCATGGGAACACGTAAACAGCCAGACGTAGTGCAGCATATTGAGGCAGAGGCGTGTATGCGTGCGTATCGAGATTGTCAATTGCAATGTCGTTGGAGGCAATGTCTATAGAAGGTATTCCCTGCATACTGCCGTTATGCGAGAAGTATGCGGTATGTTGGGGAATACCTCGCTAGAATACGCCCGCACCGCATTAGGCTGTCGCCTTCCCGGATATACCTGTGATGCGTGAGTAGATCGAATGGCTGTCCCACTGTTGCACGGTGGTAATCGGATTAACGTTACCGCACAGGCCACGCTAGTGAGTTCATTCCGATATCTCACTTTTCGTAGCTGTGTTCCATCCGACATGTGCGGCGGTTTTTCTTTTTCCCTCTTTAAGCGACAGGCTCTTCTTCATTCAGGATGCGTGTTGCGACAACTCAGCGTTCAGCGCCCGTCGCCATTTCCCACGAACCCTACGCGGATGGGAACGCTCCTGAATGCGACGCCCATGGCGCCCGTCTGTCAAAAGCTGTCAAAATCGTTTTGCGGCGGCTGGTAGCGTTGCGACATTTTCTTCAGAAGGCGCTATAGTCTATGTTGGAGTCGCGACTGACGTGACAAGCGTCTTTAGAACCCGACTGGAGCGCTAACAAATTGAGACCACCCCCGGGTGAGTGGAGAAGCACAGTCAAGAGAAACTAAGGGAAGCCGGCGCTTCGAAAGAATTGTTCTACATCGTGAGCATGAAGTGAGAAGACGCAAAAAAAAAAAAATCCCTCTGCATTTTCTATTCTGGCGAAACGTATTTCGCCATGCGTATGGCTCGCATGACGGCCATCTTGAAAGGAATGGCAGCGACTTGGACAGGATAGTGGTGCCCGGTAAGCTGTGATTGAAAGCTGTGGGACTCGGTACTTCGGGACACCGCCGTGAGAATGTGAAGCCCAAGATTTTGTTCCATCTGTAAGCTTGCTAAGGCCTAAACACACGTGGGGTTCCTTCGCTAAAATTCGTGCGTCGCCATACTGAGTCCGCTTAAGTGTTGTTTGCAGTAAGCTTCGAAAGAGGAGATGGCGCGCTTCTGTGAAAACTATAAGCAGGCTGTATAACATCCTGCCAGTATCGGCGAACAGATCGCTCAAAACGATGTATAGAACAGGGAATGTCACTGGAACAAACGTTTGGACAAGTGGACATGCCTTCGTCAGGACGGCGACGTCAAAAGGCCGCGTAATCGGCGGAGCTGGTGGCGACACCTGGCTTTGCAGAGCCTAACTACACAAAGCTAATGTTTCTCCGGCTTGCACGTTTTGCTTGACTGAATCGCCGCAGGATGTCGCCACCACTTCCTCCTCTGCCGTAGAAGCCTCTGTATAGACCGCTATCCGCAAAGAAGTCTACGGACAAAGTGCGATCCTGTACAATAAATATCCGAGACGCTCGTCACGTTGAAGTTAATTGCGTTTAAAGGTATCGCCGTACGCGAAGCGGCCAAATTCGATCCCCCGGAGATGGGGACAAAATTTGATTCCCGGCTCAAGTTCTTTTCGGCGCTTCTTCTGCTTTTTCTGTGGACCGGCCTGTAAGGATTATTCGCCGGCTACGTTGCCCGCTGCCTCGCCTTGTTTCTCGCCGAATAATGAACAGTGCCCTCGGACGTGCGCTGTGGAAGGCTTTTATTCATGCATTTTTTTGGCCGAGTCCTACACTCCAATTACCACCACGGGGCGGCTTCATTACATGGACAGCAGCAGCGGTGGCGGCGAAGAAAGAAGCCGTCCCGGAAGCAGGCTCGGCCGGCGCGGAATCTCGGAAGCTAGTCACTCGAAGTCGAGGTTCTTTTGTTCTCACTCACTTCCCCGTCGCCGCTGCTCTCATGGTTTGGCTGATGAGAGAAGTGGTGCAGATGCAAATAAGGCAGAGAATTAAGCGGGGAAAAAAAAATGAACGACGCTTCGTTTGTGCATTTCGCTTCCATTAATTGCAACGCGACTCGTGCCTTTACTTCGAGGCGCATATTTTATTCTCTGTCTTCGTCATCTGCTTCCTTGGTGCTCTCTCGGCTCGTTCAGTGTTTTACTTTATTTTTTTTCGTTTCCTTGTTAATCGATGGGAAAGAATGTGCACGTCATCGCCTCCGATGCTGTCGCTTGAGCATCCATGCCACTCTTCTTTTTCATCGCGTGTTTCTACCATAGCGTGCAGGAACTTTTTCCTTTTTTCGCGCGGACCTGCTGGGGAACCTCGCTCCGTGCTCACGCTAACCCTCGGTCTCGTCCCTTTTGTTTCCACTACAGGAGCCATCGGTCGGTTCCCTCGGGCGCTCTTTCTTTTATTTCTTCATCTCTCTCTCTCTCTCTCTCTCTCTCTGTGTGTGTGTGTGTGTCCACCTACCAAGTGCCGAACCTCATCGCCGGCGGCGCTCTCCGTATCGGTTCGGTGACTTCGTTAGCGAGCGGATTCTTCGATTGGCGCCGGCAGAGCACGTTGTTGGGAAACCTCGGGGTGTGCCCAAGAACTCGACGGTGCGTGCTCGTTGCTTAGCGGACGTTATGTACTTCTCGGGTTCTCGCGGTTTTTATTTTTTTCGTACATGCGCTTTCCCGTAGAACGTAGAAGAGAGGCAAAAAAACCGTAGGAGTTTCGCCGAGTTTGGTGCGACGCGACTTGTGAGGGTGTCTTTAAAAAAGAAATGAAACGAGGAATAGGGATAATAAGGCGGACAGGGAACACCATCGGGACAGGAACACCATCTCAACAGGGTGAGCGCTCACCCTGTTTTCCTGACCCGATGGCGTTCACTGTCCGCCCAGTTATCCCCATTGTGTTCACTCTCCTCTTGATTCTGTTGTCCTGTCCTCTTGATTACGCCCTTCGTTTTTCGTTCGTTCTGAGCAGTGGTGTACACACTCGCAAGTAAAAACACTCGGTTCCGCTGCGACTCAGTGTATGTAGTTAGCGTTAGTTCCATATAGTAACTCTTGTGCTCGTATCTCTTGTGCTAGATCCTTTGGATCACAACATTTACATTCTGCTTACGCTAGGTGTTCCATTCGATCCTGCGTTCTTTAGATTTTAGAGCAGTTTTGAGGTATGGCAAGGAGGTCACATGTAACTTGGAATGATGGCTTCGGTCAAAATCTCGATAAGCGACAATGGCCAGTCATTGTATGAAGGAATGAATTTGTTTCAGGAAAGCTAGTTTTTTGGTAAAGCGAAGGCGAACGAAAAGTGACATCGACGTACAGCGCGCGATCTAATGGACGCGTACGTGTAAGTGTATTAGCTCGTTAACTAGTAAATGATAATTAGTCATCTTAACCGGGGTATCACTTCTTCACACCGCTGGTGTCACTTTTACAACGCACGCGTATTCCTCCTGTTCCTTCTCATTCCCGTTGTGGTTCTCTGCATGCGTGGTATATTCATTCATCAGAGAAAGACGGTCACTGCTTCCTAGCCTGCGCTTTCTCCCGTACATATTTCGAGCTTCCATTGCGTTTGTTTGTTTCGTGCGCAGTTATTAGCGTTTCATCGCGGTCTCCACGTTTGGTCAATACTGCCGCTTTCAGAGCACCAAGTACACTTCTGAAAGCTGGGCCCGTATTGCAGCTACTATGTGTTTACGCAAGTGCTGCGATGTGTGCGTAATGGCGATAGTGCCGGAGGAAGAAAGAAAGGGACTGCGTTGTTTTCTTTTTTTGTTCAGCTTCTCTTTCTTTGTGCCTTGCATCCGGTAAGTCCCTTTTACGTGTTGGCACAAGCACACATTGGCGCGCGAGTGTTCTTTGCTCGCAGCACGGCGTGCTGTGTGTGTGTTCAGAGCGGGCCGCGTTGTGTGTGTGTGTCAACAGCTAGAGAAGATTAAGAACGTTCTTGGTTTTCTTTCTTCTTTCATCGGATCCATTATCCTTCCTCTCTACGCTCCTTTTTTTCCCCTCTTATAGTCCCGTTCCTCCTGACCCATTCTTTCCCTTCGTTGATCCGTTAGGCGCACTACGGCGTCTTAAACGGATCACACATCGTCGTGGGGGAAATCGGCGCTACGTCGTGGGCAGAGTATTCCCAATCTTTGCTCGCTTCTAGCGTTGGTCCCTCTATTGGATGCAGTGGTTGGTGCGTCGCCGTTCCCGCACTCTGCCGGCGTCTAAAGACAACGTAATGGCGGTTCCGAGTCGGGTAGCTTCGTTGAGACACGGAAATGTCGGTGACTCGAGTTTTTTTCCGAGTGTCGATACTGTAAGGAACAAGGAGGTTTTGAAACGTATTTTTTTTTTTTTTAAATGCGAAGCATTCCTTAAAGAACTTCGGCGACTTTGAGCGTATCTGTCTAGCCGCCCTACTACTTTGTGCTCTCCTGGTCGTTTCCTTAATGGTATGTATACGAAAATTGGTATTGCATGAAGCACGTAAATGACAGGTCATAACATTAGAATCATGACATGCGTTTCATGAGCGGCATGGTTTACATGCCACAGTCCTGGTGCTCATGCGGCCGTTCCGTCAACTTCATGTGTGCCAAAATCGGTATAGCGAGACAATGCCTATCCATTTCTTCCCCTTTAAAGACCTCCTTGATAGGGACCAACGTATCACGTTGCGTGACATTTCGTAGTGCCTGATGCGTCGTCATGGCGTCATGACTTGCCCTGGCAAGCTTTCTTGATATCGAATGGTGGTATAGTCATTGCCGCATTTTCCCCCGCTTAATTGGGCATGCAATGCGTTCGCGTTGAAGTGCGCTTTAACGCACGTTCGAGTGCCGCGCAGTTTTACGTAACTGGGTTAACGTTGCTCGACATTGCCTGAAGCAAGTGTGACAATTCATTTGCACTTCTCGTAATTACTTAATTGTACACCCACTTCTCTGTCTGCAGGCGCTTCCGGATGGAACTCTCCTGCGAGATGAGTTGACCCTCTAGCCTGTATTTTGGTTTTAATGTATCTTTCTGCGATTTTAATTCCTAAGTCAGTTTTCAGTTGCGAAAAACTGCACGCCGTTGCCTCGTCTGTCCCCGACAAACTACTTTCGGAAAACCCGGTTTATGTGACCTAGCACTGCGCAGGAAAATAAAACGGTTACCCTGTCTTTTAAAAAAAAAGTGTATCAAAACAAGTCATCCACATCGGTGCAAACTCGCACTTCATCTTTACTGCCCTCGTTTTTAGCTCCTTTTTCCGTTCCCTCCTCGCGCCTCTCGACACTTAAGGGGTTTAGACCTCCCCGCCTGCGCGTGCCAACGCCCCCCCCCCCCCCCCCCCGCTTTTGCGCATGCGCGCGAAGCCCCGACGTGATTTATTCGCAGTTTGCTCCTGGCGACGACGAAGACACGTTGGCTGCCTCTGCATAGGAGAAGAGGGATGTGTTTCTTGGCAGTGTCTCTAGCCTCCCCGCGGCCATCTTTACTCTCTACTACTACTTTTCTTCCCGTTTCGCCTGCCTAGCCGCGGCCAACTGCTCGGCATTGTTTGCCTCGCATAAGCGCGCTCGCGTCGACGACTCCGCGCCGCCGTCGTCCATTTTTCATGGCTCACGCTCCGTGTCGGGGCGCTCGGATGCTTGCTTACTTGCCTGCTCGGGATCAGCATCCTTATCTCTCGTTGTGTGGCGAGTCCGCGCTTCCACTTCTGACGGCCGTTCTCCGAGGCTATTGCGCGCGCTGCGTTGTAGACGTTTGTCATTTTGTAATGCCTCGGGATAGCCGAAGTGGCAAAAGTGGCGATTACGGACAAACTAAAACTCTCTAAAAACTAGAGCTGTTTAAATGCCGGGATACCGGGGGTCCATACGTAACCAGCAGCGCTCGTGGCGACGCCTGGTAACGAAGAGCCTATACCAGAGACACGCAAAGCTAATTGCTGTGCGACTTGCAAGTTTTCTTGTTGACTGCCGGTGTAAAGCGCTGTCAGTATAATAGTCAGGAAGTCACGTTACGTTTATTAAACATTTCCTTTCGAAGACAACACCGCAGAGACTGGCTGACACCACCGTACACATTTCAAGGCATCCATCAAAATCATCGTCCATCAACTAGTGGCACAGTGGTATAGTGGCTATAGGTGCTCGGCTGCTGATCCGAGGGTCACGGGATCGAATCCCGGCCGTGCGGCGGCTGCATTTCTATGGAGGCGAAATGTTTAGGCCCGTGTGCTGTGCGATGTCAGTGCACGTTAAAGAACCCCAGGTGGTCAAAATTTCCGGAGACCTCCACTACGGTGTCTGTCGCATTATAGTAGGTAGTTTTGGGACGTAAAACACCAGAAAATAAATTCGCATATATATATATATATCGTAGCTTTTCAAAGCGCCATTGGGTGTCGCCACCAGCCCTTCTACTTTCGTTGGAAGCGGCTTCGGTTAATTCGGTATGCACAACCTTAAGTATACGAACAAGCCAGAGGTCACTATTGCCTGCGACAGATCGCCACTCAGGAAGGACTTCGGAGAGAGCCAACGCGCTTTACCGTTTTCTCGTTACAATGTTTTTATCCTGCGGCACTCCGCGGTGATTTTTGTTGCCTTCCCTCAAAAAAAAAAAAAAAAAAGCACCCTGCCTTCCCTGGTGCTGCATCGTTTTCGGCTGTCGTCGAGATATCGGCGGCCCTGTTTTGCAAAACTGCGGCTCCCGCAGCACGTGCTCTGCGTGTTGTAGGCCCAACTTCAGCGTCCTCGTTCGGTATGCAGGCACGTTCGCGCTATGCGAGAAATGGGCGCTGCCGTGCTTTCGGGTCCTTTTTTTTTTTGGTATAAGGGCTACCAATGCGCGCGCTCGTGAAACAAAATGTAGAGACCGCCTCGGCCGCGCGTTGCCTTCGTTTGCATACCCCCAAGGGACGGCATTCGGGGGTGTTTTGCAGCAGTAGGCTGAATAATGTAGATGGTGGGACGGTGAGACGGTTTTCCGGAGGAGCCTGCCGTTTTCCAGTGTGGTTCGTGTCTTCTTCGTGGCATTGGCGCGCCTTTAGTATCTGCCTCGCTCACAAGGCGCCGAAAGACCTTCTTCCTTGCGCACGCGAGAACAAATTCCGTGCAGCGACGCTGCCAATCGCAGGTTGTCGCTGTTTGGACGGCTTGGGAAAGAGTGTAGACCCTTTTCATAATTCGCAAGTGCGCTTCTCTGCACTGCACATTTGCCCTACTCATGGCGACAGCTGTATGTATTTAAATGCTGTCAAAATTCGAGTTGCACATGCTGTGGCCCATTTTTTGTGCATGTTTGTATCAGGAGGGCTGCGTCGACATTTTACATGCCCTATCGCAAGCAAATTGCGCTTGCACACGCTCTTTGCCGGATTGCCAATGCCGCCATTAGTAGGGCAAGCTGCATTGCAGGGAAGCTAGCTTTACAGTTTATGAAAAGGGTCTATAGTGGAGTTCGTAGAGTCGTAAGGGTAGAACGCGAAAATTCATGTGCTTTTTGGATGCCGATCGAGACGAAGGTCGCCGGTTCGGTGGGAACCGAACCCACGACCTTCGTCTCGTAAATATCCGAAGGTCGCGGGTTCGGTGCCCACCGAAGGCAGGTTTGTCTTTTCGTCCACGTTAATTTTTTTCTACTTACTCCACAATTACAGTACTACGATTAATGAACTTTAATAACTTCCACTGTGCTTTCCAAGGCTTCAACGTTTGTTGGTTCGTTAGGATGTGCTTCGAGAAGTATTTTCTGCGTGCTTCGGAGCTGTAGTTTCACAAACCGCCGACGCACCTAGCCCCGTCGATTTGTCGCCTTCGCAGGCCTTGAAATTTAGCGGGCTGATGGAAACGACGGGCGAATTAAATCAACTATTTTTCGTTTCCTCCGTCCTTTCTCTACAATGCAAGGTGATGTAACGCGATACACAACTGTCGCCTAAGAGATGTGAAGGCGAACGCCTTGCGACATCTCTTGATCACCTTTATCCACATCTCCAACCGCCTTAATACACCTTAATCTAGCTCGATCCGCCTTCATCTGAGTTAGGTCGCAGGTTCGAGTCGCGTACGATATTTTAAACGATCTACAATCGCTAGTCATTCCTCGCATATACACGGCTGGCACTTTTTTTTTTTTTTCTGATCTGACCTCGTTTGAGTCGCGCGGTTTTCTTCGTGCGACATCTTGTACCGTTCTTGTCGACGCCGTGGTCCTTCAGGTACACCTTACAATGAGACGTATGAGGCGTTTGCCTTAATTCCCATTTCGCGGTATTTGTGAACGCGTTGCGTGCACGCACAACAGCTTCGCTGGAGTGTTCGATACTTAATGTTGGGCTACATGATTCAACGTGAATAGGCAGGAAGACGCACGAGACAATGAAAGACTCACATTGGTAACAACAGCTCGGAATGCGAAAGCGTGGACAAAAGGTGGAAACAGACACGCAACGCTCTTGCTGCGTGTGTGGTTCCTTCTGATCAAGATGATTGACTACCAACTCGCAGAATGGTGCAGCATCCTTCTGCAGTAAAAGGCGTCTAAACGGTACAACGTAACAATGCCTCGAACACGGCGCCTGTCCTACACCACCTTGGTCTAGGTGATGCTGGCCTGTCACGAGTTCCTGTCACGTGACTACCCGACTGAGAAGAGGCGCTGTTACGCCCGGCGGCTCGTCTGTGTGACGCCATTTCAAGTTCGTACAGGGCCCTGTCCCTTCCACTATACATGTGCGAAGCTGTGCTCCTTTTACGACTCCCTTGTCGCAACCCTTTTGCTCTAAAGCAAGACAAAAAAAAAGTCTCCCGGGGAAGACTTGAGGACATTGGAGCAAGGTCCGAAGTGACGCCCCTCTGTCTCTCTATCCGTTTTCCGGGGCAAAGCGACTCTTCCGCTGTCGCCCTTGTGTTGTCTTCTCGTCTTGTGTTGCCAGTTCTTTGGCCATCGGTCCTCTTAGGCCGACTCATCTGATTCCTCTTTCGCTGCCGCGCCAGTCTCTCATGAAAGATTCAGGGGATGCTTCTGTGCTCCCTCCATCCCTCCCTTGCGGTCTTTCTTTTTCCTTATTTTTTTCTTTCTTTTTTTTCGTTCCCTCCGCGGAGCCGTGATCTGGATGCGGAAACTGCCGAGCTTCCTCCTTTTAGAGGCCGCACTTCCGGAAGCCCGAGCAGAACGACGGTCACTGCTCACCTCTCCCATCTTCTCGCTCGTCTCATTTGAAGGCAGTGTCTTCCTGGGCATCTCCTGGATATTTTTTTCTCCCTTTTTTCTTTTTTCTGGGTTTGATACAGTGTACCACTACAACGTGGACGATAATTTTGTAATCAACTTTTGTCTCTCGAATGAAGCCCGACGCCGCATTCCAAGGTGAAGTCCATAGTGCTAAGCCCGCGAGGACAAAGACGACGGTGCGCTAGCTATAAGCTCTTTGGTAGTTAGTGCGCGTCCCTTCGGCTTCCTTGTCGTTTTCGGCGCGGTGGATTTCGTTTCATTGTACGCACCAACTGTAGACCCCCCCCCCCCCCCCCCCCACCAAAAAAAAAAAAGCGACAGGGCTCCTTTGGGTCGCTGAACGAGCCTTAATTGTTTTTGACAATGATGAACTTATGTTCAGAGAACTGGATTGTCGTTCATTTCGTAGTTTTAGGTTCCATATTAAATGACCAAACGAATGTCAATGATTTAGTTTTGAAATTCCCGCCGGAAGTTCGACCTCGTGACGTCAGAAGGCACTTTTTAAAAAATTTTTTCCCTATTCTCGCGAGATTCGCTCAATCAAAATGTTCTGAAACTCTGTGCTAAGTCCCTGACTTCGTTAGAACACAGTGTAGGCCTTAGTAGTCGCCATCGAAGACCCTTGATGTCACGCTTTTTGGGGTATGGAACTCCAAAGCGGCGTCGCTACGCGCGCGCGCGCGCGTGTGTTTGTGTGTGTGTGTGTTTGCGCGTTTGCTATAGCCTACCGAGAGTATTTTCCTCTCAAGATTGGCGTTTTTCAGTATCGTCGAAAGCTAATCTATTTGAGCGATAAAAAAAAAATTGGTTTACCCGATTAATGCCCCTTTTAAAACCGTGTCACCGTTCCCGCCGTTTTCGTGTCAGCTCGACGCCTCGCTCCTGCATAAGTGCCCCCAGAGTCCCTCTTGTGATCCTCTTTACTCATTGGTCGCGACTCGAGCACGTTCCCTTCTCCATCCGTCTCCCTTTGTCGCGCGAGTGGTACGGGTTCGCGATTTTAATAATGGCGCTACGAGGCGTTTCGGCCGCCCCTTAATGGCGCTTCAGATTAATTCCGGGCTTCACACCGCTGTTCGGCGCGCTCTGGTGTCGAGATCTCGTCAAGTCCGATGCTTTACGCCTAGCGTAGTTCATTACTGCGCGCTTCTGCAGTTTTGCGAGCGCCTGCTGCCTCGGTTTCGCTTGGTTGCGCTGCGGTTTTTTCAGCTGCTAATAGCTTTCGGCGAACCTCAAGGATTCTTTTAATTTTTTTTTTTTTTTTGCGGGTGTGTGGTTTATAACGATTTTCGCTTTGCAAATAAAGTTTCATAATTTCTTATGCTCTCTCGAGGCAAATCGTTTGTCGTTCAGCCGTGCTAGTTCCGATTCTTCCCGTCTTTCCCGTGCTCTGTAGTGTGTTCTGTCTGAGTACGCGCACTTGCGTCCACGAGCAGTAGCTCTGGGAATCCGAAGGTCGCGGGATCGAATCCCCGCCGCGGCGGCTGCATTTCGATGGAGGCGAAATTGTTGAGGCCCCTGTGCTGTACGACGTCAGTGCACGTTAAAGAACCCCAGGTGGTGGAAATTTCCCGGGACCTCCACTACGGCGTCTCTCATAATCGGAGCTGGTTTTGTGACGTTAAACCCCACAAATCAATCAAATCAATCATGAGCAGTAGCACAGCCACGAGAGCGCGCTGGTGTAGCTGGCGCCGCCGCTCTACGTTGCAGGTGTCAAATGACGTTCTTAGCGTTCATGTCTGATAGTCGCACTCACTCAGCGACGTGGCTTTTAGGGCACCCAACTCGCCCGCACTGCTGGACCTTGAGCAGTAAACGGTGGAGTGCGAGTGAGGTGTCATTCGGTATGCCGTCTTTATATATTCGTCTTGTCAATCTCTTGTTGAACCTCGTTGGCTGACGTTCCTTTTGTGAGCGGAAGTCACGGCGTTTCCGATCGCCCGCTTCGAAAGACGCCAGGCTTCAATGCGCAAATTTCATCGAATGCACGCTATCCTGCTGTCAATTCAGTTCAGTTCAATTTTATTTTTTCCAGTATGTACATGCTGGATGGTTACGTTGGGTTAAAAGCCACATAAGTGGGTTGACTGGACTATACAAGGCAGTAACAATAAGCAGTCCGGTGCAGCGGTGAGAAGGGAAAAAAAAAAAAAGCAAATGACAAGTACATGTACAGTGGTTCCAGCAATAGCTGCAACTGCCCAAGGACACAAATACTAACTGCACCGAATATAATCACGAAGTCATTTTTTTTTTTTTTCTGCTGCCTCGCACGACGCAACACTTGCGGTTCGTAAGATCTTCACAATGGCCGCCCCGATGAACTGTTGAAAACGCCCTTGCTACGATCTGCGAGCGGCATCAAATGGCGGTCGTACGCCGCGGACACCGGCCTGCCTGCCTGTACACCTCGGTGCTAGTACGAGCGAACGGGCCGAAAGGGCTTGTGCACAGCCTCGATCGTCCCGATAACGATCGTTCGCTTTGTCTTCGCCGTCTTCTTCCAAGCTGACCGACGTCGAATTACCTCGCCTCTCTCGGCGATTCCGTTCCGGCCACTGGACGGAGGGCAGCAGCATGCTCTGGATAGAGCATCAGGATCCCCCCCACCCCTCGTCGGCAAGCTGTCGCACCTCATCCTCCCATTTCCATTTATGTCCAGAGGGCGTCACTTTTCGCGCCAGCGATTCATTGTCGATTCATCTGATCGCGCTGTGGGGGCTCTCTCTCTCTTGCCGAAATGGGCCTGCCCATCTTGTCATTTCTCTCCGGGGCTCTTGCGAATAAAGCTCATTCTCTCTCTCTCTCTCTCTCTCTCTATATATATATATATATATATATATATATATATATATAAACAGAATTCACGATGCGCCTCTTAGAGAACGACGGTTTATTAAGTCGTTTCGGTCGGAGCCCGACCTTTTTCAAGACATGTAAACCACAGGCCAGTATGGCCTTATATACACACTTTGCCTTGTAGTAAGGAGAGAAGGACAAGGGTGGGAAAGCGAATGAGTATTATATATATATATATATATATATATATATATATATATATATATATATATATATATATATATATATATATAATAGAGAGAGAGGAGGGGGGGTGAGGCTTTTGGAGGCCGTAGTAAACGTGGACAATGAAATTCTTTGTGTATTACAATGGACATGCCTTCTTGCCTGCAACACCCTTTTGTTGCTTTCGGTATCTATTCCTCCTCCCCTTTCCCCCCTTTTTTTAGGCCGTCGTTAATGTCTCTCTCTCTCTCTCTTTCTGTCTTCTTCTTCTTTGTTTTTCCATCTTGTACCGCAGCCGTTATAGGGCTGTACAGCGTGGTCGTCACTTCCCTGCAACGATTGGATGTCGTGCGGAGGATGGCGCGCATGTAGAGAGCCTGTTCTCTCTGTGACACCCCCCCTTCGCCTTTATTATTTTTCCATTTACGACGGAGGCTCCCATCTGCGTCACTTCGTGTAGCGAATGAAAATCCGCCGATCCACCCCTTCCTCCAGACTTTTCTCTGTTTTGATAATGTCGCTTCCCCGTGAGCTCTTGGGAAACATCTTTTTTCAGATCCCTACGGAGGGGGGAATGTGCTGGCGCTGCGTCGTTCGGTGTGTTTCTCTCTCAAAAGGGAGCTCGATTTTCAAGTTGTACCGGTCAGCATTTTTTACGTTTCCCTCTGAATTTATTTTTGTCGTTCTCCGGGCGGTGTAGGTCTCTCCTCCGCTCCCCCCTCCTTTATTTTTTTCTTGGTGCATGTCCGTGTACAGTGCTGATTTAAAAATAAAAAGACGTGTGTTCTCGACTGTGACCCCCTGTAAGCCAGGATTTTGATCGGAGGTCTCTATTTTTCCCACCATCTCCTGAAAAGGGCAGCAGGGATTATCGTAGCGGGTTTTGCCACTGGCCGCTAGTCTGAAAAAAAAAAAAAAAAAGAATAAGCAAGTGTTTTTGCTTTTACCACATTTATTTCGTGCTGTTCGGGAGGATATTACCACCCGAGTTGCCTTTTAGGGCTGTTTTATTTTCTCCTTCTCCTGCCCTTGTCTGACACCTTATGCCTTTTCTTGTGTTCCTGGGGAAAAAATCGTGAAAATCGCCGGTCCTTAACGTTGCGAGCTAGAAGGCACATTTGTGTAGAAGAGCCATTTTTGCAGTTATGGGCAAACATTTAAGTTTGTTAGTCCATCTATGAATTGCGTGCTCAAAAACACCGATCAACGTACATTTTTTTTTGCTTGTTTTATGATAACTTTTTTTCTGTGGTCCCTTTGTATAATATGCTTTTATCAGACCGCATGCTAATTTTAACAGTTGAGGTTGCATCGCTTGAACTCTAAATAAAAGCTTACGCCCTTGTTTGGGGACGCGTGTTGGGCCATGAACAATTTTCATGTGCCATGCTTTCTGTCATGGTTTCATTTTCCTTCTCACAAGCATTAGTGTCCTGTCATGAACGCTGCTTAACGAAGCCTAAAGCAGTACGCTATTTCGAAGTGCCGGCAGCGATGCTTTTAAGCAATACGCGCTGTGCTATGGATGAAGCCATTTTTCGGGGACAAGTTAAGCCCCGAGCTTTAATTGCCTCCCAGATAAGGCAGACAGCTTTATCGAGTAGAATAGACAGCTGGGATAGTTGATCAAGTTCACTAGGAATTCAACGTAGTTTTTGTTACTGTATTTGAATGTCAAGGTCGCCCACCAGGCGAGGAGTAAGTCTGGCGAGATATTGGTTTCAGAGTCTCTGTCCTGTAAACCATGTGCAGGTAGGTTCGAGACAGGTGGCCGAAAGAACAGAGCAAATATAAGCACAAACGTGAGCACTGTTAGAGTTCGTCGACAGCCGACGAATTATTGCAGGCGGTTGCAAATACAGGGGAAGAGAAATTACGCAAATTGAATAAAGTCTGTACGTGCAAAGTATGGTGTCAACGAACTCGAGACTTTGAGGACGATCAAAGTGGCTCTGCTATACAACAGCTTCTAATGCGGACAGCGGTCACCAGGTACGCGAGCGGCGCTAAGGTTCGAGGGGCCGGCTTTCTCTCAGGGTTTCTCAACATACTGTTCTTTTCTTCGGGCTCCATCCCCTCCCTGTTCAGAGTGACCCGACCCCATTTGCCACGCGGGCTTCTCGGGCGCTCGCCAGCCTGCCCTGTAAAAACTCCTCAGCAGTGGCCGATGTGCTCGGAGCACGCGCTCCCCGTTGGATGGCGACGGTGCGTCGAGGAGAGAGGGAGCTAGCGTATCTCCTTCGCCCGGAAGGAGTATAATGGGACGGCCGTTTTCGTCTCCTCCCTTTTGTTACTCCTTCACGATGGTGATGCCGCACTCGGGGGGTCTTCTTAGCGGCGCTCCTTCCCTTTGCCAGAGTCGTTTGAGTATATCAAAGGGATCCTACTCTTTTTCTTTTTACTCTCTGGATGGCAGCTGTTTTTGCGTGCGCGCGCTCAGCTTCCCGTCGCACTATCCAGCCGCGGCCAAGTGGTCCGGTTCTGCCTTCCCACCTCTTGTGTGTCGCGCCCGTGATTTCGCTGGGAAGCGAGTGTTTGCTCCCCCGCTGCGAGAAAGAGGTGGCACAGGGCTCAGGTGCCGGGTCGAAACGGGAAGAAAAAAAAAAGGCGAGTCTGGCCGGCGGTTCGTCTTGTTTACTTGGCAATTAAAAAAAAGGGGGTGCTGGCTTCTTCGGACCCTGCACCTGAGGACCGGCAAACATTTCTGAGCACTTCGCTGCCAGGACTGCAGAAATAACTTTCTCAAGGCGAGAACGGTGCACGCGCGCACACACACACACACACACACACACACACACACACACACACACACACACACACACACACACACACACACACACACACACACACGCGCGCGCGCGCGCGCGCGCGAGAGAGAGAGATGGGTTCAGTGAAGTACGACATTCTGGAAGGTAACGCCTGAAAATGCATAAGCAGTAGGAAAGAACCAAAATGAGGTGTGTGTGTTAAATTTGTCCCCCTGGTATGGAAAAAAAATTAAAATAAAGTGGGGGTAGCCCGCGCCACCAGAATGTATATCGGGCACGCGCGCATACGCACCGTTACCTGGTACTCTTTCTCTCGTCTCGGTGTTTGCATGTGTTTCTTTCATGATGCATTCTTCCTTGAACCTTGAAGACTTACCTGACTGCTGCCTTCTCGCTCACGTGTAATTTCTTTTTTCTTTTTGACGTCGCCACCGCTGTGCCCTCTTGTGGCGCTCTAACCAGATGGGGGGTGTCTCTGTGCTGCACTCTGGTGTCGGCATCGTGTCCTCTGCACCATCGCCCTTCTACTTTTCTGCCGCCGCTGCTGCTCGTCGCATTCCTGTCGTTGCGTGTTCCCTTCCCGAATTGACCGGCCGTCGCCAATGAAGCACTATGTATGCACGTCGGACCAGAGGCATACCTCGATTTGCAGACGTGGCTGCCTGTCTGCAACAAATTCCGCTGTCACGCTGCTTTTTTGTTTTTTTGTAACGTTGCCTCGCGTACGTCCCCTTGTTTTTGTCTTTGCTCCCCCCCCTCCCCCCTTTCTCCCTGCGCATTTCTCGTATAAAGCGCCAAGTAACGGGGACGCCTGTTGTGTGCCACATACTCTGATACACGCGGCTCGCGAAGAATTCCTCCATTTCGGCGCTGTCAGTCTCTACGGCGACTTCAGCGCACAACCTGGCTGTTGCTGCAGTCCTCGTTTATAGACAGTTGCAACGCAGAAGACGGATGATCCTTGTGGAATGACGCCAGGGTTCACGTGCACTTTGGGAGCTATAGTTTTGTTTCAGAAGTTCCGCGCAGCACCGTGTAAGCTACGGGCCTCTTCGGCCAATACGGAGGGTCGAACACATGTCAGGCGTGTCCTTCCGCGGCTTGTCATTTGCCATGGATACATGGATGCTATGAGCGTCCCCTCATGCCTTTTAAACCTACTTCAATTAAATCGATCATACTATAGCGAAAGCGGAAATTCATAGCCCAGTTCTCTGCCCCTTGTGGCAGCAAGTCCTCATTTTTCCCTATAATTATTTCTGTCCGTTCTCTCTAGTTTTCTGCCACCAGTATTCTAACCGTCTCTTATTTCAATTGCGGGTATGTTCAGCTTCCCGTTGTTCTCCCTAAAACCCAAGGCTTCATGTAGGGTGGTGCCCAAACGTACACCTGGGTGGATATTTCCGCATTCAATCAAAACCTCTCCTCCTTCCAAGGCTGCAGATGGCGCTGCGCCATCTGCATAATAATAATAATAATAATAATAATAATAAATAGTAGCAGCAGTAGGTGCCGGCATCTACGTTAGCAGGATCGTTTGCTTCGTCTAGCGCTGCCTCGTCATGTTTCCCTGGAGAGTGATTTACCGCGGCGCGTCGACTTCTCGACTCTTGGACCCGACTCGTTCATTTCCTTATCTCGTGAAACCGCTGCTAATGTGCTAGAGCTTTCGCACCGCCCTTACTTTACCGGCTTGCAGTCGTTCAGCTCTGCGTGTGTGTGCGTGTGTCTACGTAGTTGAAAACCGCTCCGTCATGAATAATTATCTCTGGCGAGCTCGACCTTTTAATTGATCGAGCCGGGCTAGCGCCTCGCCCGTGCCCTCTCGTTAATTTTCTATTCGCTGACCGGGGACGGCTCTCGGTAAAAAAAAAAAAAAGTCCACTCTTTCTCTTCTTTCTTTCTTTCTTTCTTTCCTTTTCTGGCGCCACGCTTCCGGGATCGCGGCCGCGTCGTTAATTTCATTTTTGCGAGAGCTTTTCATTTAATTTATGCCGTAGGACACATTGCCGCAAATGACAAAAAAAGAAAGAGAGCTCCTGGCTTCTTCCTTTTCCCTGCGTAGTTAACACGCATATCCGTGTATTGAATCACGCGTTCCTGGCACGCTTTCGCTTGTGTGTCTTGAATGAAGGCCGCTGCCTTGAACACGGCTGACTGGGCGTTGGATTTGGGCTTCAAGGTGACCGCGCGCAAGGAGATTCCTTTCACTTATTCTCTCTCTTTGACACTATATTTTAAAGACGTTTTTTTTCTCTCGTATTGTCAAATACTTCTGAATAATAATAATAATAGTAGTAGTAGTAACAATAAACACCGCTCTTGCTCGGAAGGCTTATGTAGAAAAACAGTCTGAAAGAAAGTACGGGTTTCGACGCCTATCTGAAGTTGCCGCGCTGTAATGTGCGTGACGTTAATGGATTTTGACGGTGTCTGCGAATGCCTACGTAATTATTAATCTATAAAAAATGATGTTCATTGTTAGTTGCAGAAGACATACCTAATAGCGAATGTGGTCAATGTTTTTTTTTGTTTTTTTTTTGGTCCACCGGCGTAACCAGAAAAGGAAAAAAAAAAATCAGAAATGAAACTTCGCTGTTTCGTTTCTTGTTCTAATTTGAAACATGGAATGAAGGACAACTCTAAGGGACAATTTTTCTGTCTGTACTGCCCCTATAGCGTTTCACTTTACTGTTTCTTTAAGGCGACCGATGTTCTCTGGAGTCGTGTCACGAAATGTTTCGATCAAAAAACGTGTCTATACTCATTTTTTTTTCTCGCCCGCGTTCAGTGGATGAAGTTCGGGGTAGTTGCCCTTGGGACCCCCTCGCTGACGTTCATCTCGCTGGTCGTTAAACAGGTTAATAAACCAGGCCTCGGTGGCCATATGAATTGCGAGAAGCGCTCGTGTGTGCGACGATGGCTTCGCCGCCTGGCACGGTTGCTCCGCAGCGAAGCGTGCTTTGGCGGGGCTCGTGGTCTTCGCTGCGCGTCGTCTGGGTTTCGTTCTATTGAGTGGACGCTGTTTTAACTATCGCGCGAGTTTACTGCTGCGCATGTTACGTACGCAGTGGCTTCGCAATGCATTTACTTGCAACATGAGGCTCACTTGCGACTTGATAGGCACTCGCGGAAGGCCACGTGATTGAGTAACTTCGACTGCGCGCTCGAACGCATTAAACAGTGCGCAAGTGAACGAGATGTGATGTAAAGCCGACTCGGTAAGCGAGCAGTCACATTTCACGCGCTGAAAATGATCCTTACTTGTCTTACAAGTGTAGCAGCTTGGGCTAGTTGGTTTGCGTTCATGATGGCGAGTTTTACAGCGCACGAACATAGGGAAAAAATGCGACAGAAAAGAAAGAGCGCTCTTTCTTCTCTGTCGCATTTTTTTCCTATGTTCGTGCGCTGTAAAACTCGCCTTACTTGTCTGATTTAATGTTTCTAAGGCTTTCTCGTAGCTTAATTGTAATTGTGTGGTATATTCGACACATTGCAGTGTGCTACTTTTGGTCGAGTTCGTTGGCAACTGCCTCTGGATCCGTATGCCGTAAACGAAGTGCGTTTTTTTTTTTTTTTCAAAGCGCTCTTTTGTGAAGTCTCCTTCCACTCGAAGGTAGCGAGCCTCTGGTGGACGACCCGGAAATGCGTGCCGGCCGCGGCGCCTGGGTAATTTCTGTCGGGCGTTAATTAAGACTGATGATGACGCCACGGTCCGGTTAAAATGGCTTTCTAGCGGGGATGCGAATAAGAAAGGGGATTCGACGAATGTGAGGAGGCGCCGCATTTTCGAAATTGGGTGCTAAGACTCGTCCAGGGAAGCTGCTCACGTCCTCGTCGTGAGGGATTTATTCCCCCCCCCCCCCCCTTCCAACACCTCTTAACACCCCCCCTCCCCACAAAAAAAAAAAAAAACTACAGTAACCAATAACTTCGTATACATCACTGCACTTGATAATAATCTTGCTTGCGTCGACAGAATAATAACGACCTGCCCTCTGCTTGAAACACCAATCCGATTCAAAGTTGGTTAAGGGTCCATAGTGAACAGAACGGTTGTCTTAACAGTTGTCTATCGCGTGGACCGGCACGTGTAACCGTTTGACAGGTGGCGCTACCTTTCCTGAGCATGCGCAGCTAAGTTGTGTGTCTTCTTTCTTTTTCGCCTCTGTGCTCTGCTTCAGTTGATAGTCGGCGTTCGTGTTGTCCACGTCTCCTTGTGTCCATGCTTTGCACGCCTGTTTTTTTTCACTGCGGACCAATGCGGTGACGCGTGTGAAGATGGACCCAGCGGCTCGGCACGAAAGCAACCGCGTGTTTTCGAACGATCTCTAAGGAAATCAGATAATCGTTCAGGAACAGTTCAGGGACCGACGTGTCCCATCTTGACGTTCTGAAGCAGCAGCGCACAAGGAACGAAACGCGCGACGAAAAGAAGAGGCGGGACTGCCGCCGCTCGCTTCCTTTTGTCTTTTCGTTTCTTGTGCGCCGCTTCCGAACATCGTGATTCGCCACCAAGGCCGCCAACTATCAGCTTTCTCTGCCCCCCTTACGAGCTCCAGTCACCCACTCGTGCTTCCAATGCTCGTAACCGTGTGTAACCGAGCTTCAGACCCTGTCTCTTGTACGCTTCGGCTCGCGCGCTTCTGCGCAAGAAAAAAATAGAACGAAGCCCGACCGCTCGTTATCCTAAGCACGTTTTCCTGCAGCCAGATGCACTAGCAGTGGAGGTGTGGGGTGGGAAGTACGGCGAACGTGCTGCGCAAGTATATATATATATTACGCCTCTTGGGGGATTTGCCGGAGCCGAACGCAGAACTTTCTTTTCGGCGTCGCCGCGTCGCTTTATTAAGACAAAGCGTTTCATGTTAATTTTCGTGGGGATGTCCAGAGTTTTCAGCGTGTGTGTGGGGGGGGATATGGTCTGCTGGGTGGTGCTGGCTAAGTTGGCCATCGTCTCCTCTACGCTCGTCTGTCACCATTATGTGGTCCGCGGAAGGACGCGGCGCTGTAGGTCCCTTCTCGTGCTCGCTGGGTGAGCCCGCATAGTCGTGTTGGCAGCTACTACTCCTCCCTCGCTCAAAGTTTGCGTTTTTGCTCACTTCGCCCCCTTTTGCGGGAGTAAAATGCAGTGCACGGTAGCGTCGGTGTCGTTCTGTTTCTACGGAGACGGTGCGTTTTAGCGCGTATATTTTTTTTCTTCGCTTTTCGTGTTTCCGTCTTCGAAGGTAGCCCGCCGCTGTATCGTTAATAACTAGGCTTTGTGTATGGGAATTCCGTCACAACAGCAGCCTTCTGAGCTGATAAAAGCTGGTGCAATGCGCAGATAGGGAGCGACTGAAATCTCTCGACTGTTGCAATCTCGGCGACGGGAGGCCTGATAACAGCCACTGTATTGCATAGCCTCTGCGCTTGCGCTGTACGAGCGCGGGATTGATGTCCGGTAGCCACAAACGCTCCATTGCCGGCGTCACATTGTTGTATGTAGTTGTAACGCTGTAGCTTCGAGTGCCGCTATGTAAATGTCGCAAGGCGGTTTGGCACCAGGACGATGACAGGCGTAGTGCATGGGCTGCGTATCGTCGTCCACTTGTGTAGTAAGTTAGTCTCTATTGCTATCATAGGTACGGATAGGCAGGCGGCTTTCGTTATGTGTGAAACAATGCTTCTTCCTGCTGTGGACAGGCGAGAACTATTTTTAGTATGACAGAGCCACAAATATCTCATTAAAAGCGTATTGTGGCTCTGTCGCATCCTAGAGTGTATGTCTTGACAAGGCTTTCTGCCTGACTTATTCAACTCTTCTAGTTTTATTTCTCACTCCACGTCCACGCGGTAGCGCAAGACATGTCATGTGATCGAATGTGCAAATTTATCCGCAAGTGATCGACCCGTCCATCCGCTTTCGCGACAGAACGGCTTCGTAATGCCTCGCAGCGCCCCGACAAACTCGACGTACGAAGAGAGGACACAAATTGTAACTTGTGATAATAGTGCCTCCTTTGTTGTGTGTCCCGCTTTTCTCTGGGCGCCGCGATACATCATGCTTACACGTACCAGCTCTCCCAATTTACCGCGTTACTTCAGGCAAACGACTTTCTGTATGTTCTTCGCGAGCCCGGTGGCGTCCCGGGAAGTGAAGCTTACGGCGGACGGAGATATCGCACGCGATTCTAAGCCCTCGACGAGGTGGCGGCGGCCTTCGCGCTGGGCACGTTCACCGGTCTTGTTCGGCCGCTTCCTGCGTCGTTTCGGGCAGTTCGCCGATAAGCCGCTTGAAATATCGCCGTGCTCTCTGGTTGGCAGCTAACGGCGTCAGAAAAAAAAAAAAGAGAGAGAGAGAGAGAGAGAGAGAGAGAAGCAGCGCCGGTTATCGGTGGCCGGCGTGCTGGCACCGTTCTGCATCAGGCCAGCCAGGCCTGCGGTCGCAAACGAGGGCTTCGAAACGGGCCTGGTGGTCTTCGAGGCTCTAGAGAGAGAGCGAGAGAGATTGGGGGGGGCGGGGGAGGGGGGCGTAGACGATTTAACGCCACGCCAACCGTGATGGACGCAGCTAACGGTGAATCCTTGCCCTGGCGTGCAGCAGCAATGCTGTTGTGCTGTCCATCCTTGCGAACGGGCGCAGTGTGTTTTGGACAAGAGGGATGAACTGTGCGTGGCGCTTAATGCCGGCCGCCCGCCGTAATGACCTGTGGTGACGCGATGACTTCGCGCACGCGTAGCGCTGCCTTTTGTTGCCGAAGCGGGCCGGGTGGTCGGCGGTACAGTACACAATTATAGCACGCCACGAGCCTTAGACCAAGCTCTGAAGGGTCCAGGTGCGAAAAATAAACGTGAGGCCGTCATCGGCGAAGAACGCGAAAGAGAAAGAGCCTACGATGGAGTTCTCGTCCCCAATCGTTCGGGCGCCAATCATAACAAAAACCTGGCGTCGGGCTTTCGAGTGTGCTTTAAGGCGCCTTGAAAAGAAAGTTGCGCGTTTCAGTAGGCGTTTCCTTAGATATGGCACGTCCACTATCATATTTGATAGGAACGCGTATGTTGACGGCCGGACGCTATCTGCGCGCGCGTGCTCCGCTCCACGTGTTTAGGAAGAACATGGCTGCCGATAAGGGCTTTGAGCGAGAGGGCGCCGGCAGTTGTCGCTGCTTTCAAAAATGGAAAAAAAAAAAGACCTAGGGACTTTAGCCCGCCCAACTTGGGTTTGCGTGGGCGCCCTTTGTGCGTCACGATAAGTCAGCCGCTCGAGTCAAGCGTGGCCTCCGCGATCTACTCCCACAGCGCGCTGCCGTTGCCGATCGCGGAGGCCACGCTTCCAGTAAAGTTGCTTTTCCGAATGCGAACGTTCCGTGGGGGATTTTCAGTTGCACCTTTCGTTCCGTGGGGGATTTTCAGTTGCACCTTTCGTAAATTAGCTGTTTTACTCGCGGCCTCTACAGCCGGCCGCGGCTCGATTTAGGTGGACGTTGACGCCCTCCCCTTTAGGAGAAGGTGGAATCACTGGTGGAGGGGGAGGGTCTTCGAGGGCGGGTTTGTCGCTGCGACCCGAAAGCATCCTTCCGCGCGTCACGCAACGGCGACGCCCTCGACTGCGCCGGCACCGTCGACTTTTCGTTTTCTTCCCCTCTCCCTTCCCCTCATTGACCGCAGGTTGCTGCGGCATACGTACCCAAAAGACTCGCGAAAGCAACGGCGCGTGCGGGATAGGGGCCACACTGAGCAGCGTTTGTGTTGTCGCCCGGGCCCCTCGATGGTCCCGTGTCACGGAAATCGCGCGCGAGAGGGGGTTCTGTGTCCTTCCGTGGTTCTGTGGCGTGACCCGAAGCTGTTTGCGGGTTCTTGTCACGCGACGATTATCGCTGGCCGAGGCTCATCTAGCCCTCCATTCTTGCTGCGGCCACCCATCGTCTTCAGGCACGCGCATGAGCATTTGATTCCATATATCTATCTTACATATCTATCTTATCTATTTATCTATCTGCTGCTGAAAGTGCTGCCCACCACTCTGGCTGACCCCTTCGAAATTCTAACAATGCACTTGAGGAACTAAATATGTCAACTGTGAGACATCAAGTGCCTGCACCTTCCAGCACTTACTTAAGCACTCTTGCTCCTGTCTTTGTGTGCCAGAACTGCATGGCCAAGAGCGCTGATCAGTGTTTTTTTTTTTTTTTAATGGGGATGTAAAATCCTTAACGCCTCTCAATTTTACTAAGAAGAAGTAGAGGTATCGGCCAGCTGTAGCAAAATAGTCCCTCATACTCCTATGGCAACTGTGTATCATTTCAATATGTTGTTCCAGTTAAGGGTTGACACTGTAAGTGCGTGCTACAATGCAAATCAATTACATTGTCAACACCACCTTCATCATCATACAATTCTCCACTTTCAAACATGGCAGATACCATGGGGTAGAGCCACAGATTAACCAGAAATTTTTAAAAAATAAGCTGTGCTAACTGTAACGACATCAAAAATTGCAGTCATGGTGCATGCCTGCATAAATGGAGTGGGAAAGGAAACTGCATGGAAGAGTTGAACAGACTATTCTTTTTTCGCAGTAAATGTCCACCAGCAGGTTCTCATCATTTCTGTTGCTTTTTTTTTTTCTCCCCTCTCCTTTGCAGCCTACAAGACTGAATGTCTACAAGAATGACCCTGACAGCTGGGACTACACCAACCCCAACCTTGGTGAGTGTTGGCAGTGTTTTTCACCAACAATTCTTTTCATTGTTCTTGATTGCCAGGTTCAGTGATTTGTAGGAAAATGCCATGGGCAGCTTTTTTGTGCAGTCATGGGCAAACAACAGACTTGTTTAGATGTTTCCTTTGTTCATGTCAGTTAATTTATATATTGATTTTTTTTCTGGAAGGCTGTACATCACATCTGGATGCAGTTTTAAGCAAGCCTCACTAACTTTTTCTTTCCTTTTTATTCTCGGTCGATTTGTTTTTGGCTATGCGGTGCAGTTGACACTTTTTGATACTACTGCTGTTGATCTGTGGATCAGTGCTTACAAATATTAGCTGCACTGTCTTGCTTGCGGCAGTGTTGTTTGCCTTGCCTGCAAAAATAAAACATGTCACTTGACAGTTCAAGCAGTGGCATAAAAAAATTGTCCACAAGCCTTCAGTTTTGTGGAACCACTTTGTATCGGTGCAGTGGTTCAGGGGAAATATTTTTAAATTTTTGAGCCCCCCTTGCCCGACCTTGTGAAATCAGCGTAGTTTGCATTAATGCCAGTGTCGCACAGGTAAGAATGGCAGAATTTTTAGTCGCCATGGTGTCCACCATTTTCTTCCCCAGTGCAGGTGCAAAGGATATGCATGCTTTGTCTTGTGTTCCTTTATTGTGTTATGAAGAGCCCTTGGTACCGGTACCGCTTGCTTGCTTTGGTTTTAGCTTGGTGCTAATGTGCTGCTTTATAATGCCGCCAAGTGTTCTCGCTCAGTGACACACGACTCCTATGGTCTCCTTTTGTAAAATCGTTATGTGGTGTTTGCCCCATATCTCAGGATGCATTCTACAAGCTCAGCAGTGCCAGTTACCTTCACTTTGCTTACCATATTAACACGATTGTAGGTCGACCTGTTTCGTTGAAATTTTAAACACAAGAAATCGAAACCGAAAAGTATACTATGAGTCAGTTTTTCTGACTCGAGGTTTGCATGAGGGAGGAGGGTCGACCTACATTCGAGTCAGTGTTTTTTTGCTTGGGGTGAGGAGCTGGAACATGCACATTTTGTCAGGCAGTCCCCACCCAGGTACGAATTGTTAAACGTAAGCATGGGGCATTGGTGAGGAAGGGGTGATGTATAAATCTCTATATAACAAATTACTAGTTATAACAAATTAACTACATAATGACATTGTGAGAACAGCGTTGGAGATATACGATTGTTGGATTGTACGAGGCTATTTTGATGCCTTATTGAATTTGTTATAAGAGGTTTGAGTGCAGCATCATACTTGCTTTTCGCTGTTAAGGTCTGCATCCATGTTTCAAAAGTTGGGAAGCCTGACTTTTGCGTACAGTTTGCCTTTATCGGGACCGCCCTGTATGTGGATGGTAGCCACAAAGTGCAAAGTGTGCATGTTCTCCGGCAAATCACCCCAACGCTTGTCAAGTGGTTTCCACATTGTCATTGGCAGATTCACCATGTGGTTGTGCACACCAAAAACATGTTTCACATGATGCCAACACTGTGACAACAACTGATGAGTTGATACAAGGAAAATAAAAAGACTACATACTTTACGAACACTGCGTGGTAGCGTGTGCTTATTTAGCTTCCTTTACTTTTTTTTTTTGTTAGAACTCAGTGCCAAGCGGGCTGCCCGTACTGGCTTTCCCGCTGCTGTTTTTTATATTTTTTCCCCCCCTGCTCGGGCTTACAAAAAGTGGAAGGCACTCGTGCCTTCCCCTCCAGTGTGAGGATCGTGGCACCACAGAGGCTCACGTCGACCGCGGAACACGCCGGCACACGTGTCGTGGATGTCGCGTCGAGCTGGACACACGAGAGAAGCCAACCCATCACTCGCTTAACCCCCTTCGGTTTCCCAGTGTAGCAAATGCGGCAGACTCACACTTGCCCACAGACCACCGCTCTTTCTATCTCGATCCAAGACGGAAGAATGAGAGGCAGGGACTTGCTGCCCCGCCGGGCCGACGGCTGGCCTATCTTTCCCACCTTGACACGTGCGAGAAGAGGTCGGAAAAGGGGAACACGCATGCGACACCAGTGATGAAATGTTCACTGAGCTACTGCCACCCCCTTTTCCCCTCCAGGCACATGAGCGAGAGCCCCCAAACCTACCCACGAAACTATTCATCACCACTATAAAAAAAAAAAAAAAATGAACTTGCTTTTTGCCACCACAACAGAACAGAGAACAACAGAACAACCGGATATGAAGAGAACACGGCACAGAAAGGAAAAGAGGGGGCTCGGAGATTGCTGCCACGATGATGCTATCACCAACCATAACCACTACTACTACCACCACCAACCACACGACCATTGAACTCCCGAGCCGCATTCGACCACCACCACCACCATCCCTTGCACCCTGCCTGGCTTGCCGAGGGGCAGAGTGGCTCTAACCGGATGTGCACGTCTGTGTGTGTGTCCCCCCTCCCCCATCCAGGAGGCTGGAGCCCCCTGGTGGTGTCTTCTTGCCTCCCTCTGTGGTGGTGCGGTGGGGCGCAGCAGCCGACAAGCAGCGGACGATCAAGTCTCTAGCGCCTCTGTCTCTCTCTCCTGTCTGACGAAATCTCGGCCGAGCGGACAGTGCCGTCTTCGCAGCACCGACGACCCTCTCTCGCCTCGTCCACGTGCGGGAAGCCTAGCCCGACCGGAGCTGGCCTCGGCTTGGTTTGTTGTTTGACCCTGGCGTTTGCTTTGTGCCAGTGTTTTGGGTCTGGACGCTGCTTGCGAAGGTCTCCGGGGCGGTGCTGCCGGCCTCTGTGCATGGTAATGAGACTGCACTATTTTGTTGCGAAATGTTTCACTTCTTTTCTGTACCTTTGACAGTATCGCGAATTGATGCGTTAAATACGTTAAATATCTTTGGAGCAGTGCTGCTTAGGGCTAATTCACACAGGAGAAGTTCCAAGGTTGAAAAGCCACAATGTTCGCAAATCTTCCTATAGCACTCGCATTGGGAGCCGGTCAGAAATGATTGTCTTTCATTGAAAAGCAACTGTTTTGGTTGGTGCTTTATTGTGTAACTGCACTAGTGCAAATTTGCAAGAAACAACGGACCCAAAAATAGCCACCTTTTTTGACCTAAAGTGGATGCTTGCAGCAATTTTTTACCGGCCGCTTTGCGATATTTGTGATAAACTTGGCAGCACAACCTGGGGTTCCCCAGTGTGCATGAGTCCTATGGGAATCTTGTCATCAGTGTGCACTAGAGTTGCAGGGTAATTGCCAGCATGTCCTGATCCTGTGAGCATGGCTGAATGTGTGGGTTGCTTCTAGTGGCAGAAAGACATGTCTGCACCAATCCTCACCCGCCCCAACATTTTTTATTTCGGTGGTGGGTACAGGTCGGTGTTCATCCCTTATTCACTCAGTATCTATAGCTGAGCACACCATGTTTGACACAGATTGCACACACTGGAATTTGCTGGCACTGCTTGAGCGTGCATTAGTGAATGTGGGCGGTGTTGGCACATTGTACATTGAGCTAAAACCAAAGCACATGGGTAAAGGTAAAATGTTCTCACTTGCATTTTGGGCCTATATGTTTTATTTGGAACACACAAATATGCCTTGTGTACAGTTTTGTGCATGTGGACCTGCGGCAACCTTTTCCCATTTTTTTTTCTTTTCTCACCCACGTTGCAGGATTAGGCAAACCAATTTTCGCAAGGTATTAACTTTTGCAACTCATTAAATTAAAAGATTATGTCTGGATTATGCACACTAGTTAGCATGAATCTAAGTGAAAGGGGCAGCAACTCGAAAACTGTGCTGTTGAGGTGGCCTGCAAAAGAGATTTTCATTGTCGTTTTTATATCATCTGCCAAATCTCAATAGTGAATATAACTTGAAATTTAAAGCAATGTTGAAGTTCTCATGTGTAGTCGAGCGCATGAGCTATAAATTTGTCAGCATACTGAAATACAGCACAATAGCTTAGTTTAACATGCATCATAGCAGAGAGTAGCTTTCCATGCATATATTCTGAGCCATTTCAGTTAGGCACCAGTCTTATAATACGAGCTATTTGGTGGTGAACAGCGCGCTTATTAACTCATGTCTTTTGTTTGAAGAGATGTTATTCAACATAATTTTTGAAAAGTAGTTTGCAATTGTTATCACTGCACTTATTCTGAAGTGTCCATTAAAGTGGTAAGAGACGCACAGAAAAGTGCTAAGCATGCAATCATTTTTAACCGATTATATTCAAAAAGTGTGGAGGTCATTATATCCAAAACCAGAAAGCAAGTTGCAACTTGTGCATGTGACATATGGGTTGAACACCCGGATAGTTGGTGCTGCAAAATCAATGTCCCTATCTAATGCGCTGGGAACCATCAAGCACGCTTGTCAGCACATTTCAACGCATGCCATGATAGCCTTGCCGGTGTGGTGTTGTGTTGCTTAGTGCAGGAACACTGGTTTTTGGCTTGTAAAACCCCAGAACTCAATACAACACTAAATCCTGTCGCCCAGCACAGGAACAGTGGTTTTGGTTAGTGAAACCAAAACCATTATTCCAAAAACATTTCAAGTTGCAGCAGTTGACCACCTCCTGTGCTGGACTTGGTGTTCAGTGATGCAGAGTAGAAAGAAGGGGGAGGGGTGACGAGATTTGGGACTAATGCAGCGTACATTTGCAAGTGCACATATATGCAGGGGACAAGGTGTAGGTGTTAATTTTATCTGTACATGTTTAAAGCATTAATTTGGAAATTTGATTAGTCACTCAGTTTTCACTGGGAATTTGCCTACCATATAAAGTGCACCATCAAACTTGTTTTAGGTCGTGGCAAAGCAAATTTTTCATTTACCTTTGTCGCTGTATTTGTGTAGCAGAAATGTCTGAGCAGAGGCAGCATGTGTGACGTGCCATATTTGAGGAGCAACGAAATTCAATAAGCAGCCTCGAATTTTGTTGTGAAGATTGTATCCTCCCTTGAAACTGGGTGCTTACATGACTGTACTAGGTCACTGTCTCTTTCTGCGAAACTAAAATGCGTATGCCAGTAGACTATTGGTTTTACCTGCAACAGTGGCTTCGCTGCAGAATCATGCTGCTCAATGTGAGGTTACGAGTCCAGTATTTGTTCCCTGCAATGTTCTTGGGCAAGTACAAATATTCCCCGAAGAATCGTGCCTTTTTGTTTTGTTTAGTAGCACATTAAAGGGACCCTGAAATGGTCTTAGCGCCTCTTTACGTCGAATAAAGAGCTCGAGGCAGTGCAAAAGCACCGTTAGTGTGGTGCCATCTCTCGCCATTCTGCAACCGAGCGCCTTCATCTTGGTATGGTAGGAAACTTAGTTTCACGTTTCCATTCTCGTCGTGCTTGCCTACAATGGCCGTGCATTAAAGAAGTGCAAGAAAGGAAATTGGTGCCCAGTCTAAGGCCTCGTTAGCGACACATGTATGCCAGCATGCTGTGAGGTGCGTATGGCAACCGTGCACCAAGGCTGCTGGTGGTGGTCCACCCACCACTTCATTAATTGAACCATTCTTGATAAACTACGATACACCGCTCACTTAAGAAAGGTAGTGTTCAGATGCTGACATGCACGACCCATCGCTCTTCCGCTTCATATCCTAATAAAACAGCAGGCGGTTACTCCAAGGATCAGACAAGCCTGGTGATCAGATCATGGCATTCTGAGAAAGTTGGCCGTCCGTCATCCACCCTTCGCTGCATAGGTAATCAGGCGACAGCGAAAGAAAGCATTGCCCTTTGTCCTCATGCTGTCTGTTCACTTTGGAAACTGAAGACATGCTGACTTAGGAACGCAAGGCACGTGTGCCAGCTAGCACGGACAGTGATGGTAGTCACGTGACTCCATGTGCGCTCAGAAGAGCAAAGCCCTCACCGGGAAGAGTGGGCACTCGTTTCCTTTTCTCCTTGCCTTCTCATGACCGCTGGGCTAGCAGAGACTGGAGCTTAAAGGGAGGCACGAGTGTAGAGGAAGTGAGCGTCTGCGGATGGTACTCTCCTGAGAGCAGCCAGTCCGCTTGCTTGCGGCGATGGTTCACGTGTGTGGATTGCTAGCAGCGGGTTCAGAGGCTGTTCACATAAACCTAAACCATTGCGTATTCTACATCAAGGGTGCTTCTAAAATTTTTCCGAATGATGATCGTATAACTGAGATTCTGCTCTATGAGGTTGTAAACGCTTGTATGACTGGAGGTTTCAGCAGCTGCGCTGTTCAGTTTTCTGCCTTCATTTCAGGACATGGTGTTGGTATGCAACTACTTCCATGCAGGATGGGCTTCGGAGTGTTTGTACCGAACGAGAAATTGTCATCTGCTGTGGCTCAGTTTGCACCTGAACCATAAAGACATGCAAGAATTTAGTGAATTGAGGGGAGAAAATTTTAGCTAGGGGGAAGGTGGTCTTTAATCACCTCTAGTCTGCTTGTTAGAGGGTGCTTCATTTATACTATGGCATAAATTAGTTCCTAACTGTAGCCTAACCACTTGCATAGCTTCAAAGAACCATTTCAGGGACCCTTTAAGGGATAACTTACAATCTTGCCTAATTGGTTGTTCCCAGAAAAATGCACATTTTGCTATTACTGATGCTGTACCACCTTGGCTCGGCCTATATATTATCAGTAGATTGACGATGTCACGAGTACAACGGTAGCTTCACACCACATTAGTGGTTCACTGCTATTTGTTGCGAGTTGCAAGTGGTAACTGTATTAACTCGCCCATTTCTGTCCAGGAAAGAGTGGAAGTGAGCGCCCTGCCCTCCTTGGAGAGCCTCGTGGCTTTGGAAACTACAGTAAGTGTGCGAAGTTTTGACTAGCACCCTGCTCAGGTGTATTCATATAACAGTACCGAAAGAGCAATCATAGCTTTATATTAAGAGGCAATTGTGTAGTAATGTCCCACAAGAACCTGACATAATCCATACTCAACAAAACACTTTGGGTCGGGGTAGTTGATTACATGTAGTTTACAGTGTTTCAAAGACCACTAGCACTAATACCTTCATTTATCAGTATGTGACGTATTCCATGCTCAACAAACACCACTTTGGGGCAGGGTAGTTGATAGCATCATCTTTACAGTCTTTCAAAGACTATTTAGCACTAATGTCTCTATTAATCCATTGTTGAGTTAGTGGCGGTTGGAAGGGTTTTCAATCACTGTAAACATCGAGCTCCCTATAGCTGTTAATGTTTCATGTACTTTCTACGTGTCTTGGTGACTTCTTTTGGAGGCATCCCAATTCAGTCTGAATGTTAGGAAATGCTATTAGCTAATAATGTCACCCAAGAGTACCTTTATTGCAAGCATGCGTTCATTGTACGCCGATACGAGAAAGAGATAGTTTTGCAGTTAGTAGCTTGTGTACAATTAATAAAGCTGTTCCAAGGTACTGTCATGGAGGCCATTGTTTTCATTTTTTTCTTCCTAAACTGTTTTGGTGCAGTGGACAGCACACAGGCAGGGTATCAGCACTATCCCGAAGGTCAGCTATATTTTTGTTTGTTTGGCAGAAGCCGCACCTTTTGTACTGTTCCAACATTTTTTTTGTCCGTGTTTCTCGTTTCGCTGCGTATTCCTGAGGCATAAAACGTTAGCCTTGCAGCCGCATTTGTGACGATATAAATTGACGACTTTTATTCAACTCATCCTGTCCTATCTGTAATGGAGCACACCCTCGGGTTACGGCTCGTAGGGATTTTCTGTTGACCAATCAGTTTCTTGAACTCGGTTGCTGAGCACAGACCGTTCTTTTTCCCTGCATGCAACTCAGGAGATGGCAGGGGCCCTGCCGCTGGTCCCGGCTATGGCCCTGACCGTGGCGACTACGACTACTGGTCCAAGGGGAGGCCAGTACAACAGCCCTGGCGGTGGATACAATGATGGCTACGGTGGACCCCCCAATGGCCCCCCTCAGGACCGCTACGGTGGCCCACCACACGATGGGTGAGTTTCTCTTCACTCTTAGCTTACAGTGTAGCGTGCTGTATTTTTTTTTAACCTGTCGTTAATTTCATACGTCAGGTGCAAAGCTGTCGAAGCTAGCGCTCTTGTATGCACTGTGCACTTCGGCGATGGCAAAGTAGTGACGATAAAGAAGCAAGAAACAACAAATGCTTCACTGGCAGCCTTTTAAAGCATAATACATTTGTCTGACAAAAGCTCCATTGCTAGGGAAACAATCAAAATATGATAGTTTGTATTGCATGTTTGTCATTTGTTTCTCCGAGTCATATACGTATCTCCTTTTCTTTACAGACTACTTGTATAATCTCACATCATTGCACCTGATGTGTGAAATAGAGTAGAGGAGCCCACCTGTTTCACTCGAGGGTCGCACCACGTTTGTTGGCTTTGTGCTGTGTTTTCGCACCCACTTTCTAATGTGCCGGCAACCTTTGGACTTGTTTTATGGTTGAAAAGGTTGGCTTTAGACTAGATTCCAGTAAATTCAGTACACAAGTTACAGGGATTGGCGGGACTACTGCACATACCTATAATAATCTTTGTGGACTGCTCTCGCAAGGTGTCGGCTGTAAAGAGCTCTTGTGTTTGCAGGCGTGACGGCCCCAACTATGGCATGGGTGCAGCCAACGCATCCCCACAGGCCGCGGGGCCTCACCAGGGCTCCGTGCTGATGGTGTATGGGCTCAACTCCGAGAAGATGAATGCTGATAAGCTCTTCAACTTGCTGTGCCTCTACGGGAACGTTGTCAGAGTGAGTGTGCCCTGTGGTTAACAAGCTATCCATGACAATGAACTACAATGTGCCAATTTAAATTCAGTCCCTTGTGTTTCTCCCCGTGGCAGTTAGCACTTGACTGAGGAGGGAACAACCTGGTTAAAGTTTGTCAGTCTGCTGACAGCCCTTCGATGGTATGTCCCTTTGCAGATTAAGTTCCTGAAGAGCAAGGATGGCTGCGCCATGGTCCAGATGGGTGACCCCTTGGCTGTGGAGCGGGCTGTTGGACACCTGAACAACGCTCAGTTCTTCGACAGCAAGATGCAGCTTGGCTACTCCAAGCAGGCTTTCCTCAACGATGTGCAGCTGCCTTTCGAGCTGCCCGATGGCACCCCGTCCTTCAAGGACTTCATGGGTAACCGCAACAATCGCTTCACCAACCCGGAGGCAGCTTCAAAGAACCGCATTCAGCCGCCCTCGCGCGTCCTCCACTTCTTCAACACTCCCTTCGGCATCACCGAGGACGACCTCAAGAAGGTATACATGAAGGTGTAGTACCCATATTTATTCGCTCAATGAACCCACTCCTTTTTTCCAGAATAGCTTTAAGTCCATTTTGGGGGAAGGGCTTGGTTTGTAGTGAAGCGATTTTTATTCTATAGACATCGCTGTCCGATTGTTGCAGTTCTCCCATGGAGTGCATTAGCAGCAAGCTTTTAATGATGGCTTGTGGTAAACTGACCACCAAGCGTTCGTCACAAGGACAGAGCCTGTTTTGTGAACCTGCCATAGCTCTCCAGACTTCAACTTTGGCACTTGCACACAGTTGTTGCTGTTGCCTCCATGTCAGTGGCTGGACTCATCCATGGAAACCATAACTGCACATCGAGGGGCGATGTCGATTTGATGCAAGATCCATTCATTTTAAGGGAAACACAGTGCTCAACCAAGTACTTGGGTGGATTCATACACGAGTGGGTTCATTAAGCGAGTGAACGTACACAACGTATGTTAATCTTAAGAAAGAAAAAGAAAAACATTTTTAAATTATGAGAAGTTGGTGCAACTCTTACACCTCACGTGCCTGCATTAAGACTGTAAATTCACATGCTGTAGATCTTGTTTGTCTAGCTTTTGTTATATTTACCTGTGTGCTATTAGCTTCATATTTAGCAGTTTGAAATGGACGAAGGTGATTTACAGGCGTGCAGATATTACGACCATGAGTGTATAATCAGTCGTTATTCAGGTAATATTGAGTGTAAAACATTGTCTTAGAATTTTGCTTTACAGGTGTACAAATATTTTGAGTATGTACGGTAGCCTTTTGTGACAGGTACCTCTCCCCACAGTGCTCCTTAAGTATGTGAGTCAGCAGTCTTCTCAGTTCATTCAGAATGCAGTGGGATATCATTGGTGGAAACTTCATCCAAGGATCTCAGTATCTGAAGCATGCTTGAAAAGTATGGAAGCAGGCACAAATGGGGTGACAATCAGTAGGAACGGTTCCTGCAGCTTTTAGCATTGGCACTGTAAAAGTAGGCCTGTCCACTCACTGCCTGCCATGGTTTCCCTGCACTGGTGCTGCGAAATCTGCATGACCATAGGCAGGCAACATGTTGTTTGTTGGAATTCAACAGACTAGACTGATCGGCTAGTTGACACTGCACAGACACGAAAGTACAGTGCATTGGGGTGCTCTCTAAGGTTTGAAGTGTCAAGCTGATCTTCAGGAATGCTAGTGAAAGCCCACTTCTCCAGGCACATGACCTAATTTAGGTGGAAACATGTCATTAAAGCTAACTTCAGCGATCTTTCGAGGTCAGTGGATCTTGGTGAAATTCACTGAGTACATTCCTTAGAACACTTCAGTCACTTTTGCGAGATTACAGGCTCGAGAGTTGTGCAGATTGCTTACAAATCAATTTTTACTGATTACCTCAACACGGCTTATTATTTACTGATTACCTCAACCCACATGGCTTATTGGCCCCATAGTGTGTTGACGCCACCAGTAGGCAAAGCGAAGGAAGTGCACGAATAGCATACCATGGTCTTTGAGGTATGCGTGTGCTGGCCATCCTTCGCAGCCTTACCGCCAGGGGAAGGGTGCGTGCACTGTCGCACCACGCAAAAGTCAGATTGACTCATTTGATGGCGCTGATCAGTTGGATTTTGGTTTCGGTTTTATACTTTTTGCTTATTGAAAATTGTTTTTGCATTTCCTGAGAATTTCTAGTATCAGGCGCATGACCGGATAATCTTAAGAACAAAGAATCGCCATCACCTTGACATGGGCAGAAAATCTGGAGTTAGCCTTTACGTGTACAGGAATACATTGTTCCAACGGGAAGATCAGCAGGGAAACAAAAAGGCAGCACATTGTTCTCGAAACATATTATGCAGAATCGTATTGAGGATTCAACTGTTGTTTCATTGATGCATTTCACCAGGTTAAACATTGTGTGCATATTATGTGACCTTTTATGCAAGAGAATATGTGAGCAGAAACACCTCCTCCCTCAATATGCGAACAGTGCAACACGTGTGTTGTGATCTGCACTTCTGCATTCACGCAGACAGTGGCAGCAATAGTTAGTTAGCACTGACTAAATGCTGGCTGCTGTGAGCTTGCTATTCGAAAACATTGGCTGTTGTTGCCATATATTGGCTCAGTGATGGTAAATGTTCGCTGATGTCGGCCTTTCACCACTGTTACAACTCCAGTGATGTTCTTACATGTGCTGAGAACATGGGTCAATCTTGCCTTAAATTTTCATGCCACTTTTGTTCCGTGATTGGAATGGTCTCATGTTGGTAGCTTATTTGAGAGTTCATAGTTGATTCAGTTGTAGATCCTGCTAATTCGTTAAAATGCTCACAGTGAGATTTCATTTCCTCGCAGCTGTTCGAGGACCTGGGCTGCCCTGTGCCAACAACGATCAAGATGTTCACATCGAAGAGTAAGTCTGCTTCCTTCTTCCAGCTTAGCAAGAGTCGACACCATAGGCGTGCGCACAGTGGTCTAGTGGTGGTACTCGAGTGGGGGCACCAAATCTGTCCTACCTTTACATTGCGCTGCCTTTTGACTAAAATTAACCTGAGTGGGAGGACCTTAAGGTGGGGGGACGCTGCAGTGAACCCCCGTATGGAGAACCTTGCACATACCAGTGGTCATGACCATGTTTGCTCATGTGTCAGTGGATACCACCTGGATTTTCCTGACCCACTTCTCCCCTTGCATTGCAGCGGAACGCAGCAGCTCGGGTCTGATGGAGTTTGAGACAGTGTCTGAAGCCATCGAAGCATTAATCATGTCCAACCACACTCCAATCAACAACCCCAGTAAGTATGAAATGTTGAAGCTGAAAGAACACAACAGTATTGTAGAAGGAAGATACCCTTCTGCAGTTTAAAAGTTGTAATTTATCGCTCATTTGTGTGTCCTGCTTTCATTGGAGGAAGTACAAGTGCCTGTGTCGCACCAATGAAGTCGCAAGGGCAGCAGCACTACAGTAGAACCTCATTATAACGAACTATCGGATATAACGAAGTAATCGCAATTCCCCTTGAAATTCCTATAGATGAAATTGATATTGGTTATAACAAACTAATGGTTATAGCCAAGTAATTACCGCTCCCCTTCAACTTCGTTATAATGAGGTTTTACTGTATTTTGGAAGGAACATTGCTTTGCTGTTTGCACTTTCGAAACTGCAAATTTCAGCTGTGTATCTCAATGTTATTGTAGAAAGCAGCACAGCCTTTTGTCTTTTGTCCTCCTTTGAAGCTCTTCGCCTTTTTCTACTGCACTCCTTTTCTTCCTGTTGCCCCCTGACAACACATGATCTCTTTGTCAGTTTTCGTCAACAGCTTGAACATGTTTGCGCATTTGTGCTTATTGCAGATGGCAAGTTCCCTTACATTCTCAAGCTGTGCTTCTCGTCATCTGGGCCGAGGTACTAAAGCCAGCCAGCCACTGCAGCTTCGAAGCCCCCTTCTCTACGGTCTTCGCAGCTGGGGTTTTGACATCGTCACAATTGCTTCTTCTTCTTCAACACGAGAGACAACACGGGGGGGAAGGGTGGACACTTTGAACAAGACAATATCTAATGCAAAACATACAGAAGAGAAAAAAAAAGGAAAAAAAAAAACACACTACACATGCTCCAAGAACTCTCTCCACCACTTACCGCCACCACTACTATCACCACAAAACTGAAAGACACAGCCAAGCAGAGACAAGACACAATTTGCAAATTACAACTTCTACACTTCATTCTTTTTCTCATGTGTATAGAAAAGACAAAACCAAAAGAGTGTGCAAATGAGTAACAAAACAACAAAGTGAAACTAAACAAAACTGATGCAAGAATTGTGTGTGCAGTTATTCTCGAACAGGCTTTGCAGGGGACATTTTGCAAGTGCAAAGAAAAAAGCAGAATGTACATAATAATGTGCCAGCTCTAAAGCGGTTATGTCAAACTCTTATGATTGGTGTTCCTTTTCTTTCTATCACTCTCTCCTTGTTACCTTCCCAAATTGTTTTTGAATAACAGCAAGCTTTTTTTCTTCTTCTTCTTTTGTAAAAAGCTGTTGCAACGGCTTACTGTGGCCATGGCTGCAAGTATGGGGTGCGTTGTTTTAGTTTTTTAATGTTTTATGATGTTGCATATTACAGCACAAGTTCTCTGCAATAGTTAATTGTGGTTGCTAGAGCTCAAATGGCCAGGGGTACCAACCTTCAACACCATAAGCGCTTGCATCTTGTGTGGTTAGTGTGTCGCCACACTTTCGTGGGGGCATTATTCTGGGCTGGCACACTTGGAGCAACATGCTACCTTGAGGGAAGGGGGTGGCATGTCGCATTAACCAGTGGAGGAACATGAGGCACTGCCTGGGAGCGTGCGTTAACCAGTTATAGTATGTCACTGGTCACAGTATTGCAGTCGGCAGCTGTGTGTTTGTGGCATCCCTTGCAAATCCTGTTTGCGAACAGTTTGAACCAAGCTGCGAGTTATATGGGCAAGACACACACTTACTTTGTTTGTATATCTGATTGTACAGAAGTCCCGATTTGAGTAGTAAGGCAAGTAGGCCACGTGATCGAGCGTCCGTGGTCTACGAAAAATCGTGTGTAGAGAGCACTGTCTTCATCGCTGTTGTGTGCCTACGTTTTTGGTTCCTTTCCCACCATTTTTCTTCGTTTCCCATGTCGTGGCTTTTGGGGCAAGAAGTATGTTGTTGAAGAGGCGCCTAGTTTTTACACCATCTCATGCTCAACATTTTATAGAGGCGGCATCTCGTCTGAATTTCAGTTCCATGCACTGTCTCTATTCCTCTGTCATGATCTTATCAATCTGTATTTGCAAGTAGTGGTGGTATATACAGTGGAAGCAGCCCAACTGTCATGTTCTTTTTCGTCATGGTGTTGAAAGGCTTTGATATCTTCAAATTCTCTTTTCTCACATACTTGCTTTTCGCAGTAATACCGTAACTTGCAAACGAAATCATTGCTGGAACTAAAGCACGTGTGGCATAGAGTTGGCAAGTGATGTGCGTTGTTGTAGGTGTGGCTGGAGTGCAGAGAGGTTTTCTTTTCTTTACCCTCCCTGTCCCACTGATCAGACAGCATGCGCGTGCACATGTTGCTTTAGAGTAGCAAACATTGGAGGGCCCCGATTGACCCCCACACTTCGAACCGCTCAAGCTTGTTGTTACGAAGGAAGTATATATATATATATGTATATGTTTAGAAAGCCAGCAGCATGCCACTTCTGAACGTTCCATTCCAAAACCTCTCGTGAGAGTACAACCAAATGGCAGGCATGCTTACTGTTGAGTTCTTGTGATTGGGTTTGCAGGCTGTCCATTTCGCCTTGTTTTGCGTAGATTAGTTTCTCTGCTGATGACGCCCACAGGGGTCACCTTGCATTGTTCGTTTGCTCGGGGTGGCAGGTATTGGTGGTCTCGCTCATTTTACCCGCTGGCTTTCCTATACATTCACAGGACAGCGGTCTCTGGAACATATCTGAATTGGCCATGGTTTTGTTTACATACAATCAGGAGAAATGTTTTCTAAAATCTGATGGAGCCCACGTTGTTCAGTCATTTTCAGTGCAGTCAATGGACCTTCTTCGGACTAAACATCAGATTTTTCAGTTTTTAAAAAAGGTACAATTAATCAGAGCAAGCGTACGACTGCCCCATTCTATTCAACATTGGAATACTAGGGCAAAGCCAGGGGTTTACTCTAAAGAACCACTTGTACATGCAACTTCTAACCTTGCAGCAACCCTGTAGAGGCGATTTGAGTTTAAACCAGAGGTAGCCAGATAGCATCAGAGTGCATAGCTTTTTCTCTTTCTTTTTTTAACATTGTGGTCGCATTAGTCATTCACCGGCCATTCTTAGCTGTGCTGGTGTCCTCTTCCTCCCACTGTGTTGTCCTCGTTCACCGTGGCATTCGCGTATTAAATGAGAGTTGTGCTCTCCTATTGTATCCCCTTTTCTTTTCCTATTCACATGTTTTACCCTCGTGTGTCCCATGGCTTCCAAAGAAAGTAGTGTCACCTTGAGCGTACTGCACCACCTTCATTTCGTGTCGACGGGTGCGTGTACGGGAGCATCGAGAAAAAAAAATCATTTCCCCCCTTTATCTTTTCTTTTTATATTTCATTTTGTAGCTGTTGTGTGTGCGTGTGTGTGTGCATTTGTGCATCACTTGTTTTTTCTCGTTACATAAGTGGCCTTTTCTCGTTCAAAGTAAGAAGAAAATGTCTTTTTCCTTTTTCTTTTCTTTTTGTTAAGGGTCGCAGGATAAATTTTTTTCCCTTTTTCATCATCGAAGAACAAGCAATTTCCCTTTTCGCTCTGTTAATTGTGCACGTGCATCAGTGTTACTATGCTAAATGTATCTGGTGGTCTCTACTGAATAAAAAGAAATGTGACGATTAATTGTGCCTCTCTTGTTTGTTTTATGCATGTACAGTGCTCACGGGATGAAATGGGACCCGTAAACATTGCATTAAATCAACTAAAATGTGCAATTGCTCACTCTAACCACGTCATGTAGGTGCGAATCTGACCTGTGAAGGCAGTGTTCTTTCTCGTGCAAGTATACGAACCAATTTTACACCGGTTACTCGAATTGTAGGTTGTAGAAGCAAAAGTATCTGCGTTACTTAACCCTAACTTTTCCCATTTCAATACATGAGTGCTGTACATAGATTGAACGAAATGGCAAGATAAAGTTGGTTACAGCTGAACAAAGCAGCAATGCCTTACCCCACAAGTTGAACGTATAGAACTCTTGTGTTTTGTGCTAAAATTTGTCTGAACAATGCGATGTATTGAACATCGTAATGCAGTGCAGTGGCATGTAAGGGTAGTTATGACCGACATTAAAATTGCCCATCTCTGGCGCTTGTAGCATATTACAGAAATTGCATCAAAAGTGTAGCACCGGACTACACAACATACTAACACTGGCATTTACTAACACTTTCCTTGTATGAAGAGCACCCCTTGTGTAAGCGGTACAATACCACAATAAGTTCTTGCATCAGTGGACGCAACTTTGCCCATGAAAAGTTCAGTGTATGAGGTCGCATGAGGCATTAAATCCCGACTGGAGCAGCATGCCATGAAGGGTAAAGAAAAAAAAAAACGTGGGATGCGTTCCTTCTAGTATGAATGGCTCCAGCAGCTAAGGTCTTGTTTCAATGTATATAACAATGGAGTCTGGACATCCCTCCTGGATCTATGCATGACCGCATGCTTCTACTGTTGGAAGTAAAACCGTGCACAGAAACCTTGGTGTAAGTCTTTCCATGGGCAAGCAAATTTTGGTGGGCAGTTCCAAGTGAGGCAAGTTTGGAACCAAGCTTCTGCAAGGCGCTTGATAGGATGCATTAAAGGGACGCTAAGTGACTATATTAGAAAATTAGCACCTTGTGTTTTCAGACCACTATTGCAAGGTACTTGCCAAGATGGAAATACTGGTGACACTGATACTTGGTGTCTGTACAAATATGCATGATGTACATTTTTGGTAGCATCTGCATAGGCCTGGTCAGCATATTTTAACGATTCCATAGGCTTGGTACATTTTTGGAAACTAGCAAATACTAGGTAGATTTAGTATTGCGGAAAATTTTTGCGTTAGCGATTGCGAGTCACGCTCGCTAAATTTTTGCGGAGTGCTATTCGATAGCGTTCCATAGCTCTTTAGTATAGCGCAAGACGACGACGCTCCGCACAACTCAAGGCACGCAAACCTTCGCTGCGCCATCTAAATGTGAATAGTGAAAGCGTCAAAACCGTCGGCCGTTGTTAGTAACTTAAAAAGCAACGCAAGCGCAAAAGAATTACTAAAAAGAACATCGTGCAATAATAATTGCACAAGTGTTGCTGTAGTCTGATGAGGCAGTTTCGCTTTCGTTGTGCATGTGTAATGTGGTCAAACTAGAATCCACAGCGAAAAGATCGTTGTCATTTCGAAGCGAAAACCAGCAACACGATTTATTGTGAATCAGCTAGTCCCACAACGCAGCAAGGCGACACGATAGATGCGAAACGGGCAGCCGTCAGTTGTAGGCTGGTTGTAGGGAGCCGCCATGTTCTTCGCACTAGCATCCTCAACAAGTTTAGGTGTGGTATAAAAAATGAAACATTGGCCTTGATTTTCATTTCCAATAATGAACATCACTGTTCCAGCTATTCCTAGGAATATGCGTCCCGAACATAATCTGGAGATCTGGGTCACCATGGGACTAGAGGGGCAAACATCCTCCAGCAGATCGACAAGTGACTGGCGACAGGCCAGCTTAGTAGATTCCACTGCCTACAGAGATTGGCGTTGACTAATGCTGCACAGCTTCAGAGAGACTACTTGTAGAAATTTCCTTTCTGCAGTTGGGGCATTTGAAATGGGCACCATCTCTGAGCAGGTCCTCAAACTGCTTGAGAGCAAAACGATTACACATAATTTCATCTACTTTCCTGCTCATATGGGTCAGCCCAAGGGGACATATGCTCCATAGGTGACTCCATTGAGAATTGGGATGCCCCCCCCTCAAACCTACCACGAGCTTATGAAGCACTTTATCTTGGATGTAGCACTTACACCACTGTGCTTCTGGCTGACAATCTCTGGGCTGTCCAGCAGGCATGCGATGCAGACGAGAGGCTTGGCCTGTTGGTCCCAATGTGGGAGCAGCCTGCTTCGTGATGAATTGCAATCTACAGGGCTTCAATGAAGTTTTAATTTCACCCACCCATCCACTAAACATGAGGCGGCTGTGATACGACAATAGCAGTCTTTTTGTAGCATCTCTGCAAAACTGAAACAAAAGCCTGCTACACACATTTGGGAATGCATAGAGTCATAAACATGAAGGTCAGTGGACGTTGCATGGCTTAACTAGTCTAAATCAGAGAGAACACATGCTGGCTCAGCTTCATAGGTGAGGACTGTTTCTTTAATGCATTAGCAAATGTGCAGTGAAATTTCACTCCCATATGATTTTAAAATCATTTCCTAGCAATAAATCAATATGTACATGCATGTATGCAAAACATAACGCCAAGTTAACTGCCCTGCTGGTAGGCATAAGACTACTAGTAAGTTTAATAATGTTTGTACAGATTGACCAAGATTTTCTTAGTGCTCTGAATGTGCTGCAATAACAGGTTACAGCACAACCCACATTGGCTGCCTCAATTACAAAATGCTTGAAGATTTAGCCAGAAATGTTTCACTTTAGAACCAAGGTCCAGTGTGCTACAAATGGCAACAAAGCAGTGCAGGTGAAACTACACAGCCCATTTAGATCTCAATGCGAGAAGACATAGCAAGAAGGTCTGCTGTCAAGCATTAGTGAAGAGTGGCTCATCAGAGCCACTCAAGGTTTTTCTTTCTACCACAAATGCTATGAAACCCTGAATAAAAGTGTAAACTGAACAGTGTTGGCACAACCAAACTTTAGCATTTTAGCAAGGGTTGTGGCTTGAGCAGACACTGTCAAAATGCTTCAATTCAGCATTTGGTCCCTTCGAATTGTCGTGAGAAGCCCCAGGTGTATTGAGGCTACTGGATTTCGCTATTTTTTGCAAGAGGGATTTCTCTTGATGCAAACATTTAGCAACATAACAATGACGAAGCAACAATTGTCTCTAACAGTAAAAATTCCACACACATTTATTCAGAACAACCTAACTTAGCTGCAAATGTTTTCATTCACACCTTCCATGCCTGGCAGTGCACTCAGGCCCTGCATCGACAGATCGAATGTCATTCAAGGCCGTGATGGCCTCTGCACACGTCTTGATGAGGTTGCACATCTGGATCGACAGCTCGACACTGGAACACATTTTCAGTTCCCGCGTGGCCCAGGCCATCTTTCCCTGAACAGCTTGCATTGCCGCCACAACGTCTTGGTCACGCTGTGTCGAGTCTGCAGGCATCGAGGCATTCTCCAACATTTGCTGCTGGCTTGCGCAGAGGCCAGAGTCTGGTGGCATTGAGGCATTTCCCAACATTTGCTGGGTTGCACAGAGGTCAGAGTCTTGCGGCATCAATATGTACGGTGTCACGTTTTTGACGGCTGTAGGCAGGGAGGCACTGCTAGAGATGACTGTTGTGGCTCTGCGTGGGACGAGCGGTGGTGGTGGCGCAGAGTCATGATGGATTTCTTCAGAGAGTGTACTCTGAGATGGGGCATTCAGCTCTGAGCTCGCTTGACGTTCTTCCACCAGGCGCTGTGCTGCAGCGTCCGAGAGGACTGCAACATGCATGAAAATGTGTGCTGGTGACCACTTATGAGAAAACAATGCTTTTATGCATGCTCTAAAGAGTAGTGAAGTCCGAGAATTGTAAATGAGCATGCAAGAGATTCGTGGTTTGCCATGTCGCTGCAGCTGAGCTTCACACAAAGGTTGGCATACTGATGAGAAGACTTAATTCAAACTGCACTCACTTAACAAGCATGACGTACTTGTTAAATAAGTCCGAACTAAATCTGCTCACTCCTGTCCCATACATCTGATCGCTCCCATTTTCACTCGCTGCATTGCTGGTGGTGAGGGAGAATGACCGGAGTGTGTGCTAGCACGTTAAGGTGGACACATTTTTTACCATTATTACAACAGAATCTGACACAGTTGGAACATACGAGGGAGAAATGGTGGGCATGACAGGTTGGCATGCCAGCAAGTTTGAAAGGAACAAAATATGATTAAGTTTGTTGTGGATAGGTGGAAGAAAGAAAGCACATGGGCTCTATGTGTACATGGTCTGCAAAAAATATCGCAAAGCATAGTTTGCAGAAGTATCTGCTTATTCTGCCAAACCAGACCTGCGCATTGCATTCGTGCCATTTGCAACCTCAAGCTTGCATGGTTGGCGCATATTCAATGGACAAAGTAAGGCCTCCACTGTGTCCGCACCTCGTCATTTCCTGCATTGCATTGTGCCTTCGCTAAAGCTGGAGCTGCAGAGGCACAGCCATGTAGCGGTTCAGGGTGATGCAGGTGAATCGAATGAGGCTATTATTTTCCAGCTAGTTTCACATCACAACAAAGTATGAAGGTGGCCGTTTTATCACCGCTTGCTTCTCCGCGCAAAGAGGTCCACCAATAGCTGCCGCAATGATATGGTAAGGCAGGGAGCTGGAATCATCCGGAAATTACCACTGCATAATGAACTCTCTTGGGTGTTCTGAGATGCATCAGGATCCACCAGCCCAAAGGCAGTCAAGTGGCGACCTTCGAGAACAACCACAGCAATTGGCCAGCGTCGGCTGTCAGTACCAATCTATTGTCTTCAATTGTCTATGCACTCAAGATGTAGAAAACGGAAGCAAATACTTAACATCTAGATAATCGAACAGGCTAACAGAAGACATGAAGGCAACTCTCGTTCTTGTTCCCCCAAGACTGGCTACAACGCACCGCGGGGATTGGCCATGAAGCCGACGGCTAAAACGCGAACACTTAGCGTCCTTGTTTTGTTCTTCTATGGCCACTGGCCACACCACAGGACAGCGCATCTCGCGAACAGGTAAAAAAAAGAAAAAAGCGGCGTCAGCCTGTCAAAGGACCCGCCTCCAGCGAATGGTACCGCTCTGTAAACGTGACGTTGCGACAGACCGCCTCCACGCCGTGCTCGCGAGAGAAATCAGAGCGCGGGCGTGGAGGCGGTCTTCCACGACGTCACATTCAAAGCGGCAGCACTGGCTGGATAGAGGTCCTTTGACGGGCAGACGCCACTTTTTTCTTGACCTGTACCCGAATGTTCTAACAAGTGTAAAAAGCAAAACGTCGTGCTCTAAATCAATGCTATTCGCACTGAAACATAAGGGGGCTGTTGCAGGCAAAGACACCTTTCCATTTTCATGCATCGTTCGAGACATATCATTTAGATGAGGTAGTAGTGAAACAATCAAGACGCAAAGCCCGTCACAATCTTCTGAGCGACGTACGAGCTTGCAAGGCACTCACCTGGGTTGTCTTTGACGTTCTCCATCGTGTCCACCTCTGAACATGCGATACAGTACGCCCTGCGCTGGCGGTCCTCCAGGAGTATGGTCTGCAGTGACACGAACAGTAATGTACTGTAAAGAGACCTGGTGCATAACAGGAAAGCGACGAAACGTAAACTGAAATGTCACCCACGCTGCAGACATCGCAAACGTCGCTGAGCATCTTGTAACCCTTGAGAAGGTAATCGCCCATGATGCTGCTGATCTTGTCCATTCGTTCTCGCCTAGCTTCGAGAACTTTCAGCTCCGCTTCAGACGGTGGTTTCCATTCGTAGTCCTCCATTTTTTAGCGCCAAGTCTGAGAGAAAAATTAGATCACCTTAGATCAGCTACGAGACGTCTTTATTTCTGAGAGAGCCCTGCACTACACCCCACTAAAACTCGAGATGCGTTGACATGGGTTGCGATGAGTGATCGGCAAGGTAGCAAAAGGGTAGATAATCTGTAAACGAAGTGACGTACCACAGCAAACGTGGAAATTCTCAAAGCCTCGTGGATTTCGCCAACACAATAAGAACTCGTAGCGAAAGGGAGACGCAGCTCTTTCTTGGATTTACGGCATGTTTTCGTGAATGCGTCGCGAGCACCGATTCCTCCCCTGGTGGTCGACAGGAGAATTTAGGTTGCGACGTTGCCTTGACAACACTTATTGTTGATTGCGCTCTAACGTAGCCCTAGTATGTCTGCGTAACAAGATTCTCCTATGAAATTCATATCTGCAGGCAAAGATGCACAGCAAGCTTCACCTACGCCTTAAACACCGCTCCGGCTAATTATTCTCTATTGAGGCTACGGCATGGCTACGGTTTTGTGAAAGCGTAATCGCCCAGGCGTAATCGAAAGCAACATCAGTATTTCATCAACTGTAATTTTGACGTCTCCCGTCTAAATAGGCATGTCTTGAATCACGTGGGATCTGCCGGCGCCCGTTTAGATGCCGCTTGTTGTGCTGATGTGATCGTTGCGAGTGCGGCATCCCAGCTGTGAGTTCCGCGTGGTATTCACCACAGTCTACTGTCGGGACTGTTAGGACCGTTACGCGAAAACATGTTCACTCCGCGTCGTCCGGGCACGATCGGCGGTTCTTTCCTGTCAACTCCACTGTCGAAAAGTCGCCGTAGTGCCGGGACGCCGCTGTCGTACGGCCGGTCGCCATGCACGCCTGGGTGATTATCTTCGGTTTCATTTGCTTGTTTCGATTTTTCTCAGTGCTCGCTCGGTTGATCCGAACGAAATAAGACTGATATGTAATGCTCCCGTTGGTTGTGTTTCTTTTATTCATGTATCGAAGCATGCTGTCGCTGAGTCAACTTCAAGACAGCTCCTTGCACCAGTCCCAAGTGCTTGAAGAAACGGCAGACCATGTTGTGGAGCTCTTCGGAAACATTTTGCCAGTGCTTGTCAGCGAAGCTCTTGTCGAAGCCGAACGTAAGCGTGGACTGCGTAGCGTGATCTTTCATTTTCTGCGTATTTCGTTTCCTGTTTGTCATAGATGTGTTGTGGGCGCCGCAGTTTGTGTCACCTTACTCCCGCACGTTACTCGCAGCTGGTACAGATATCAGTGCCCGCATTTCGAGCTGCGGCTGGGCATGGCTGGTCAGCGGTCGGAAGTTGTTTGTGTGGCAGTACAAGCAGGGATCACGTAACAGGAGTGTAAGTATTCTAGGTCCGACTTCCTTCATTGTGTTCTTTAATTTCTCCCATGAATAGGAGCGTACATAGTAATGGTAACCGTCACAGTAAAGCACAAACATCTCGCAGCGCTCTAGGTGTGACGATTACTTTGGCTCAATGCATTTGGCCGTGCAGGAACAGCCTGCTACCAGCTGGTGAACATAAATGAGTTGTTTACATCATAGAGGGGCCAAGTGATGAACATACCTGAGCAACATACCTGAGCTTGTCAGCTTCTAGTGATCTCATTTACATGGCATTATGGATGCAGCTTTCTGAGCTACTGGTACAACTGCTTGCATGTTATGATGACATCAAAGAAGCATATTCACTGCAGCCAGTAAGCTCCTTGACAGTTGTAAAGGTGTGACTGGTACGCTGTTGGCCTCTGCAAGAATTATGGTGTTACCCGCTTGTGATTTACTGATTTCATTTCTGGAGATGTACACTGACCAGCGATTTTATTGTGATTTCATAAAACTTGTGGGAAATGGCCGCGTCTCAGCCCACAGTAAGTCAGTACCGGCCAGTCCAGGGCCGGCCCCAGCAGTGCGTCTAGTCGAAGCTGGACTTGCACTACTGCGTGCCATGCACCACACTATCACATCATCGTCATCCTGGAGTACCTTCTCAACGGCCCCCTGGCAGCAATCCCCATAAACTCCAGCAGTTATCTTTATTATGAACCACAAGAACCCAAATAGCTTGAAGTGGTGGACTACATCTCTCAAAGATCCTTTGTTTGTTTGTCGCATTAAACACCTTGAATCAGTCAACAGGAAGGCATCAGGTTTACATGTAAATAAGTGGCGATTCAGACTGTGCATGACACGTCAGTGGTGTATTATAATGAGAACATTGCATAATGGTGACAGTGCCGCACGCTCATGCTGCCACCGAGCGACCTGGCTCATCGTGCCGACCTGGTCTGTGTGCTTCTGAGGGACGGACTGGCTCCCGCTGCCCTGGCGGTGGCTCCAGCAGGCATTCTTCGCTACTGGCCCAACATTGCCCACGAAGGCTCTTCAAGTGATGCTCTGGCAGATCTCCAAGGGGAGGAGTGCTACTCCCTCACCAATACACAGGTTGGTGGGCATTGTATTGATGAAAAGAAGTATTCCAGCCCAGGAAAACAGACAAACACAGGAAAACACAAGGAAGACAGGAAAGCGGCTGATACAATGAACCAACTAGCCCAACAACACGTTTTATTGGCGGGCATGGCAAAATTTTTATTGGTAGTTGTTACGTACAAATATGGATAAGATGATACGCATTCGAGCTTGGGTATGTCAACTTGCCTTATGAAACAGTTCTAACATTCCTTCTGGAAACCCATGCTAAAGTACAGCGTAAATATTTAAGGTCTCTACACAAGTTTCTCATGAAAGCCCACCTATAATGCTGTGGATCCTGTCAATGCGGGAGAATAATACATAGTGTTAATACGTGCTTAGCAGCACAAAAAAAGCCATGTGACGCCACATTCCGTAAGGCATGTAATTTATTGTCTTTCTATTCCCTTGACAGCCCATGGGCTGCATTTTGGCCACGACCACAAGTTCTCTGATGCTTGTCACACCATCCACAATAGACGGACAGGTGAGTTATTCAGCAGCATGGCTTATGGGGACTAGATGGTTAGTAATGTTGGTTTTGCAACATGCACCGACTAGAGAGCGAAAAGTGCTATGTGAAGGAGTTCATTTTTATCTGTTCGGTTTTGTAACTAGCAAGAATTAACTGATATGTTCAAAGTGATGTAGATTTTGAGATCCTGTAACATACTGTACCTAAACAGTCAAGACGTGCCGCTTGGCCTGAGGAAGCGCATTCCCGATTCCCAGCCACGGTAGCCACATATCAAGGGGGCCAAAATGCAAGAACACTTGTGCACTCATATATTGCTGGGTGTTAGAGAACTGTAAGTGGTCAAAATTAATTCATAGTGGCCCCATAATTGCATCATGGTTATTGACATGTAAGGCCCCCAGAATTTCATCTAAAATACTTTCCTTGAGCTCCAGTTCTGTTTAGTTGTCCATATGCAGTTGTTTGCATGGTCACAAGCAGTCACATTTTCTTTGTAGAAGTGATGCCACTGCAACATCAGATCCACATAAGTTTGATAGGCCATGACAATACCTTACTTGAAGCAGCTTTTAAAAGCATGTTGGAATATGTTTGTGGTCAACCAGCAAAGGAGCCGGAGATGAAAAAGAAGCCACATTCACAAGCGCTTGTGTTCACGTCCTTTTTTCTTGCTTTTGTGTAGCTGTTGTGTTGATTGACCATGAATGAATTTAACTCAAGGTGCCACTGGAATATGAACATGTTTTCTTGCAGTCGACACTGCTTATCAAGCCTCTCAAAGCTCCTCAAGGCCTTCTAGCTGGCATCGGTCGGCGAGTGTCCTCGTTCATTTTTGGAGCCATGCCGTCTCAGTCATCCGAAGCAGTGAGTGAAGGTCAAAGTTTTCATTTTGAGTTTCACACTGAAATCTGGTCATCTTAGTGTAAGTGTGACATCACAGATCTCAAGGTCGTTTTCTGTACATTGGCCGCACCAGCTCATTAGAGAGAGAGAATGAGAAAGGAAAGACAGGGAGGTTAACCAGCTCAGTAAATTTCCCTGAAGCCTGCCATGTTAAAAGGGACACTAAAGGCAGACAACCCTTTGTTACAATGATGGGTGAGTGCTTGAGAATGTCTGAATGTCAATGCTGTCTACCTACATCACCGCTATGTTTAATGAGAAATTAGGTGAATGCAGGACAAAGCTCGCACCACCTGCAGAATATTCTGCGAATTTGATGCGATGACGTAGTCAAGTTGCCGATATGCAGCGGCACATGCTTTGATATCATAGAAACAGGTTTCTCCGCAGCTGCAGAGTCCGTGGATGTGTTCCCCTCCTGCCTGCTCCTGCCTTTCGGATAGTTGGCTTGACTGTTGGCCAGCAGAGGGAGAAAATGGCAAACTGATGTCGATGGGACTGGCCAGGCGGGTGGTTTGAATAGTTCTAAGAGCGTGCTGACCACTTACATGCAATTTTTACTTACACTAGCTGTTTTCGGGGCACAAAACAGGCAGTATGATGTTTCTTGAATAGCATTTCAACAGTGCACATCGATCTAATGTTTGCGTTTAGTGTCCCTTTAAGTGTCTCGCTTCCTTGTAATCCACTGCAGTTCATTTTTATTTACCTTTAGAGAACTATGTAGGCCCAAGCAGATACAGTGAAATGTCGTTATCACAAATTCATTATGACACAGAAATGTGTTTGTTATATCAGATAATTCTTTACAAATGTATATAGGGAACACTGTTGCAAAGGCAATACTATTTTTCACTTAATTCTATCTGCATTCATTATAGCAATCTCGCGGTGAGTCGGTACAGGAAGATCGAGGCGTCACCACCAGTGTACACTCGAATCTCGTTGCAATGTAACAGGTGTAAAGGGGGTTAATTCGCAAGTCTGGGAAGGCAGAGCTGTACGAAATTAACCGAGGCTCAAGTGTCAGTTACTGCCTCACGCTCACCGAGCTGCCGGTCTTTGTCTTCCTCCGCGCCAGTCCAACGCCGTGTCTCTGCCCCACTGTGTGGTATATAATGAAGTAAATCAAACTCCCCTTGAAATCCCCACAGTCATACATGCATTTGAAACCTCATTTTAGCAAAGTTAAATTGTTCTTTTAATGGATATAAGGAACTGAAATCGCCTCTGAAACCAAAAAATTTTTGCGTGTTTATATGCTGACAGTTTGTTTTTCCACAGAGTTCGGCGGCCGTATGACGTGGCAGTTCGAAACTTCAGTGTCCTAATGAAACAACCATATGTTGCCAAAGATGCAAGCAATGGCGCACACAAGCTGCTAACACTGCTACCTTCCTCACGCTACTGCAGTCCTCAATGTCCCACTTTGGTCCTTTTATTCTCTCACTGCGACTTGCCGGTGCAGCTTTATGTGGTCAAGCATGGCCTTGAAGATAGTGGCTATCTTGGAGGTCATGCTTATCTATGCAGTGAGACGGCTTGCAGTAGTGACATGAGGATTGATTGATTGATTGATTTCTGGGGGTTAACGTCTCAAAACTGCTCTATGATTATGAGAGACACCATAGTGGAGGGCTCCGGAAATTTCGACCACCTGGGGTTCTTTAACGTGCAGTAACATTGTACAGCACACAGGCCTCAACATTTCGCCTCCATCGAAATGCAGCCACCAGTAGTGATATGAGTAGTGATATGCAATGGTGTGCCATTGCTTGCGTGCGTTCATGAGAAATGAGGCTATCCACTTCTTTCACCATGGCTGCTCGCGAACGTCACCGAACGCTGATGTATCTGGGCACGGCCTTTGAGAGAGAATTAGCGAAATAGTGACGTTGGGTGCCCCAAGCTGGCCAAGCCGGCGCAGTGACGGCCATTGGCATATGCTGTCTACACATTGTGTGCATTGTAATGGTATGGATAAGCGGCAGAGACAACGTGCTGGTTTGTCTACGGCATGCTGCACATTCATGACAAACATACTTTAGCTATTGCCTGTTCGATGTCGCCGTTCTTCTTGTTTCGCGGCAATGTGGACAGGCGATGCACTAAATGAAAGCGAAAGATGATCACATTGGAACAGTACGCCGCCAGCTAAAGGCTGTCGTGCCGGGTACCAAGTAACATGGTACCGTTGCTGTATTTTCTTTTTATTCCAGCTTGTATAAAACTTCATCGCAAGTGTGGTTCCACAGCATTACTGCTGGCTGTGACACTGTTGTCATCTTCTGACATTAAAATTTTTACACCTGAATGGTTGACAGTAGTTGTTATTGTGAAATAATGGACATAATGAACTAATTGCGGGTCTCCCTTCAACTTAGTTACAACAACATTCAAGTGTGCTTGTAGTTATTCATGATTATTAAACGTCTTCTCACAGGAAGGGTGGTGCTTTTGATACTATTGTGAAGCAGTTAACTAACATGAGAACACTCTTTCTTTCCTTTAGCGTCCCATTTAATAGCAACAGTGTTCATCAAGGATTGCTCAACAGTTTAGCAGTGTAGACCACACACCATGCTCTGCCATGTTTTTCTGCACTTCCAGAGGCATCTTGTGAAAGTGCTTGTGGAGCCCACGGAAGAGGAGGATGAGAAGTATGTGTATGTGCTGCTGCGCAACACTCTTCAGAAGTGGTTTCTTGAAGAAGGAGCACCAGAAAAAGTGAGTGCAACGATTCTTCTATTTTGTAGGTAAAGTGAGAGCTCATCTCACTACATCTGACATTGTCAGCTCACACCCAGGACACCAACCATGTCCTGCTGCTTCGATTATTCAATGTATGCATTGTTTGAAGCTGCCATGTTTCTCTAAAACAACTTTCGTAGCTAAACAAATGGCATCAAGCACTTTCAAAACGTACTGTTCCATGTCCAAAAGTGAGTGGCAGAAACTGGGTCCTTGCAAAAGTGCATTTTCACTGTCTGCAGAATTCCACTGTTTACACTTGCTTGAGTGTTTAGGAATTCATTCAACAGGTTTTGGAAGAATAACTTGTGTGGCCTCCAGGAGACTGGGTACAATCTTTGTCAAGGGGTTTTGCCTGATGTAGAGATTGGACCCATAGAGCGTGTCACTCGATGTGACCATGTGTGATAGAATAGTACATCAAGCTTGCAAATGCTCTCACCTCTATTTCCTCATGGCAACTCTAAGAGAATCCTTTAGAGTTGCGAGTGGAAGTGAAGAAAGTACTATTACTTCAGTGGTTTAAAAGTAGTCTTCTGTTCATTGAAGAGAGAAATTATAATTTTTATTTCTTTTGACACTCATCGTGGATAATTGCTGGCAGAGTAGGTATGTCTGAGTGCATGAATTGTGTCTTCGTTGTAAGCCAGTAAAAATTGAAAAAGATGCCTCTCAGCATTTTTTTTATGTGGTGCTGCGGCGGTTCATGTGTGTTGATGTCAAGGTACTCACACGTTCAGGCACATTGTATGATGTTTTACTGATCTGATTATGTTCCTTCACTTTTACTTCATTTTCCTCAGGGCTATATGGCATTGTAGAGGGGAGGAGTTACAAAAAAAAGAATACAAAAATACCATGAAAATGAAATATGTAACAAAGAAGAACTCTTGTTAGCCGCATTTGTTGCATGGTGCGATGCATCTTCACTCTGACAACTGAAAAGCAAGCAATTCTTGTTGGCATGTCTTCGATATTTATTGGCATGCCTCGTCCTATTTTTTTTTTTCAGCTGTGTGGTGAGTGTGACCTGGATCGCACCATGAAGGAACAGTTCCATGAAGCCCTGTGGGTGAGTGCATTGTTGATGTATCGGGCAGGTCTCTGCAGAGTAGCAGGCCAAAATTGGTGCCTAACAAGCAGAATCCCTGGAATGTATTCTTCTGCCTAGTACAGTGCTCATGTTGAAAAGGATGAAGATTAAGAATGCAGAGGACGGCACTTGTCCAACAAGCTTAGCTTTCAATCCTCAAGATGTATTCACCGTAGTCTTGTGAGAAATAGAGCAGTGCATCTAACTTTAGTGACTGTGTAGGTGTAAATGTATTTTTTGTATTCATTCCTGCATTTATCCTTTCCTGGACGTTTGTCTATTGTTAGCGTCATAAACGAAATTTCTCCCACTGCAGCTCAGTGGTCATTGAGCATTGTAGATGCTGTAGCTGTGTGTGGCATCCGTATCTTCTTCTTTTTCTTCACATCATCATCCTATTTTAAGTCCACTGCAGGACGAAGGCCTCTCCCAGCGATTTCCAATTTGCCGTATCCTGTAGCCCAAATGCAAAAATGTCGCACTTTACTGGCAGGTCTTCTTAACGCCAATTTGAAGTCTTTTACTCCAGGGTCAATCGTGCCCCTTACAATATAGTAACAATGTCATGAGGAAACAAGAAGCCTGGAACCAAGCCCTAGATCTTCTTATTTCAATCTTGTAGCAGTATTATGAGTATCTCATTTCGAGAGACACACTTGCAGCTGTGAGATTTCACTTGACTGGGCACGAAACACACGAGCACTCATGGTTGACAGTGTTATGCACGGAACACTGTCTTCCATAGGCACCAACACATGCGGTGCCAAGTCATGCGAGATCTCACGAAAGTTGTAGCATCACCGGGAGTGATCGTCCAAAGGTGCAGCTCATGGTACAGCTTACTCTCCACGTAACACGCATGAATACACACATTTCATTGAAGCGGCTTCACGCAGATTGGTTTATTTCACAAGGCAATTTGCTATACACTTGCATTGAATGCCACCGCAACAGCATTTGACACCTCAAGGCACTGAACTCACTCTCGTGCTCGGTGTTGTTTCCAGGAACATGGGAACACATTTCCGAGGAACCTGAAGGCCTGGTGCATTGACATGCAGCTCTCAGCGTATGTCTCACTGACAATTAATTTCACTTTTTCTCTGACTCTTATTACGGTGCAAATTATGTAACTGCATAAGTGCGGCAGCCGTGACTTCCTCTTCCTTCCGTACATCTATAGGAATGGAGTTGCCGTTCTGATGGCTGCCCTCAACCCCTTGGTTTCTCAACAGCTCCACTATGCCATCGGTGAGCTACGACATCAATATTCCTCGCAACGTGGAGGCCACGGAATAGTCGTCTTTGCAAAACATGTTTTGAATAAAAAACAATAACAGCATGCGAGAAAAACAATATCTTCTACAGCTTTCCTTATGCTTTATAGAATTTTAAATGCTTCTGACAGTGCTGAAAGCTTTAGTAACCGTGGGCATTTGTGGGGGGGTAATATGAGAACAATGTTAAGGACAACAAATTTTATACCCTGAACTGTGCTTACTGTTTTATCTTGAGTTAGATGTACCATTTCTTAGGAAAGCTAGGCCATTTGGTGTACTAGTGCACAGACAAATTTCTTGCCTGAGTTCTTTAGCTCACTTTGACGCTTCCTCATTTCTTGTCGTCAAGAGAGGTTTGCATTTTGCTTGTGTCGCAGATGTAGATTACAGTGCATGCGCGCAAATTTTGAAGTCCTTGTTGGTTCTTTTTATTTTTTTCCAGGCACAGTAGACATCCGAAATCTGGGCTCACCAAATGACCTTCCAGTGACGTTCACAGATTTCACGGTGCTCCGTTTCTCAGAGCAATACACGGTTAGTATTTGTTTTTTCTTTACTACTGTTTATGCTTGAACATGCCTGGCTACTGAAAGCTATTTTCTTCTGACAGTAATACTACATAATAATAATCCTAGAAACAAAGATGGGAAAAGAAATATTATTTTGTATGTCTATATTTTTACTACAGCTAACACTCGAACACGTACGTCTAACGGTAAATGTTTCACTCTGCTGGTAATCTGATGATGATGATGGTAAACAAAAAAAAAGAGAGAGAATGATTATTTCATTTCTGTTAGTAAAGTGCTATCACAACAATACTTAGAATTTGTTCTTGCTCTCAGAATAAGCATTGTCAGCTAGATCCCCCAACCCCTCCTTTTTCAAGAATGGTTAGCATAACGCTCTCAAAGAAGCCTGTTGAACTTGAAGTGAATTGTGCAAGGATGTGTACGGGAGAGTTTGTGATCGTGCATAGTTGCCAAGACATAGTGTGGATATTAAATGGGGACAAATGAAAGAGGAAACACCGGATGAGTGCTGTTTAATGCTATTCATTTATACTTATCAGGATCTGATGACCTTTTTCATTGAGGCAACTCATGTCCTTGCCAGGTCGTTGGTAACTTGCTTTGTGTGACAGTGTGGCATTCCTAAGGCTTTCCTTGTCAAATCCTATAATATCAGTCATGGACAAATAATATGTCATCAAGAAATTAGATAGCTAAACAGGTTTCTAACAGATAATTAGTGGTGTGCAAACATTTAACGGCCAACTCTGGTGATTTTGAGGTCAATAGATCTCAATAAAATTTGCTGGGTACATTCCTTGGCACACTTCCGTCATTTGTGCAAGGTTACAGGCTCGAGAGATGCCCAGATTGCCTGCAGTTCAATCTTTTCTGGCTACCTCAAACTGCCTACCTGGCTTCCTACAATTATTGGCCACTCTGTGTGTTGACGTCATTTTAGCCAAAGCGGCAGAAGCACACCGGTACCATATCATGGCCTTCGAAATCAGCGTGTGCCGCCAACCTTCGCGACATTACCGCCAGGGGAAGGGCAGATGCGCTGTCGCAGCATGCAAAATACGGGTTGACTGACTTGACGTTACTGTTGAGCTGGATTTCGGTTTCGGTTTCATTCTTTTTTGCGATTTAAAAATTATTTTCACATTTTCTGAGCATTTCTACTATCAGGAATGTGACAGGAGCACCTCTGGAACATAGAATCGCTATTACGTTGACATGCTAAAAAAATCGCCGGAATTGGCCTTTAATCTTTACAATAGTTATTGAGGAGCTTTTGCTGTTTGATCCAATTTGCACCTGATGTTTATGTATTCAAAGTTTGTAATTAAGAGAGAAAATTTGCTGTGTCCAATGGCAAGTGGCCCATCCCCATATGTAGTACGCTTTGCCGCCTGACAACTGTGTACTGCAGCAAAGTTAACGCATGCATCTGCACGATTATCTGTAGAACTTCTCTTTGGCTAGCAATGACACTGTGGGAGTACACTAGTTGTGCAGTAAGTATGTTATTTTGCCATGTTTAGCATTACATTTTGTGCATAATTTCTAACGTGGAATTAATTTGCAGAATATTTTAACATTATTTGGAAGATATTCAGTTTGGTTTGCACTGGAACATTAATATCCGAATTCAGTTCACACCAAAAACTTTTGTTATTCACAGCGCCCTAGTAATAGCTCAAAAACACTAATCGTGTGCCGCTAATTATGCGGTTGCTAAAGGTAGTTTGGGCCTCTCGTAGAGCGTTGAAGATCAAGTCATGCCATTACACATGCAGTCAAACATCGTCAAAAAGTCCACTTTGTAAGAAAGGGCTTCTCTGTATCCAGTAATCTGTTATCTGTTTATATAACGCTATTATTCACCTGTTTCATTATAACCAGTCATTCATTATATTCATGTTCATTATATTGAGGCTTGGTTCTACTGGCACCAACAAAAATGAAATGCCTTTATCTTAACCCATTTTGCTGACCTTAACTTGTTTGTATTTTCTTTTGTCCAAGTTTGTACCTCGTAGTATGCCTATCTATGCTCATTTTGACTGGTTCAATGTGCTGTAAAATGTTTCTCTGTGTTGACTTTTCTTGAGGCAAGCTGTATCACTGATGACCCCATCTTTCCTTCAGGAGAGGAACGAAGAATCTTTGCTCAACTACAAATTTGTCCTGCCATCTGTAAATCGCCGTACAAGCTTTGTTTACGGCGCCACCAAAGTGTACTGCGTGACCCGTGAGTAGCGCACAGTTGGGCAAATGCCACAGGTTGAATGGTCGCATCTTTGTACTTTTCTAGAGCAAATTATAGGTTTTCAAAATTTTGCATGCTCGGAGCTGCTATTAGTGTTTAAGAGCAACATTTCAGTAACAGGAACTTCATGTTACGCTTGGACATATATGGAGCTGTAGTTGATGCATCAGTGCACAGACCACATTTTTTAGTTTAAACTTGCCCCATTCTTTGCTAGATATCTTTAGGCAAAGTGTTTGATGTAACCAGTAATCAAACCATATGGTCTGATCCTAAGCTTGTTCCCTGTTGGCATGAGTTTATCAGGTAATCTGTGCATGAGGAGGGGCCTGCAAGGATGGCACATGTATCACTGTGTTATAGATTTACTCAGAAATGAATGTGTTCGTGTTCTGCTTTGCAGCTGGCAGCAATGTGGATGACCCAGATGTAATAGAATTCAAGAAAGACAAGCTCCTTGGAGCAGGTAAGGCAGTCCACAATCACTGGAGCCTGCGTAAGGGCTTTTTGGTGTCTGTCATTCTGAGTGTTTCCTATAGTCAGACCAATAAAATGAACGTATGATAATCAGTTTCTCAAATGTGACTAAGTAAACCTACAATATTTTTGCTTGCTGGTACTGGTCTAATTTACATGCATTTTTGTTGTTTTACTTTATTACATTTAGTTATGACCTCTTCGCTCCTTCTACTACAAATAAATAAAATAAATAAATAATATAAAATAAATAAAAATATATAGTTAAACAAATACATACCCGATATCACTGTCATGTCACACTTACGCCATGTCGAAGTGTCATGTAACTGTCATTAGTGTCATATCGAAAGTGATGTCATTGTAACTGCTTCAGCTGTAACACCTTGAAAGCTGTACCACGTGTCAGTACCATGTCACCTTATTGCTCGTGGTCTCATTCTGTACCTTGAGTACAGTATAACCCTACTGTAGGATTAACTGTTACATTTTATGAAGCAAACTGAAAACTATGGATAGTGTGACTGATTTTTCATCAAGTTTAGAGGAAAATTTTCTTGAGTTTTGAGGCTGAAAATATTTTTTTAATCAGCTGTAATTGTTTTAACGGCTACCTTTGAGTTGTTGCAGCAAGTTGTGATGAATGCATTGTACTGGGTACATGTGCCTTCCCTCCCTATACAAGATGCTTCCTCCTCCTAGCGTGTTGCGACTATCACTCTAGTAAAATGCCACACGAGACAGTCGGGTGGATTCGTCATTTTCACGTGCATTGATGACTGCTGTCTGCCATGTCTGTTTGCAGGCTCATACGAGGGAACTCCATTGTTCTTTTCACATGTCCACGGCATTGTCTGCATTCGTTCTGTCCATGCACCTCCGCATGATGCAAGGTTAGTTAAACAGGAGTGTCCGGGACCTTTGTGTTCTGCCTCTCTCTTTCCAGAACACAGCGAGAAGGCATTCACCTTCTTGGTCGCATTAGTCAGCACTTGCCTGTCAAGCTGAACATGGCACTTTATATTTTCAATGACAGCAATGCTTGGCATGGATTGTACTGCATCTGAATGTTTGATGTTATGGTACTGTGCATGAGTTGGCTCTTTTGTTGTTGTTGTTGTTGTTGTGGACTGCAGATGTAACGTCTCACTTGGATCACATTTGATAAATGGGTGTTCAGCTTTATAACGTGGTATAGTAATAGCATATTTACACAACTGTAAGTCTGATTTGAAATACAAAGTTGGAGATCAACGTAAGATTGAAGCCGAAATGTGTCCCACAAGGCAGGTTTAATCTTTTGATTTGCAGTTGCTTCGAAGGTCGACCTACATTTGAGTCAAGTCACAGTCATATAAATGTTGTAGCGTTTAGAAGAAGTGTCATTCAGTTAATCCCTATCCACAGGTGGCCTTGCACATGTAAACCATGGCAAGCTCCTCAGAAGGCCTGGTTCTAATATTCAACCCAATGAAACTTTAATGCATCACTGATACATAACTATGGAACCTTTTTCTGTATTAAATATGTATACTTTTGTATCTGCACTAAGTTATCAATAAAACATCACTTGTTGCTGACATCATAGGGGGAACATGTCTGCTATTACGTGTAAATGTAGCTCTGCTACACTGATAAAATATTGACAAGTACTTGTGTGGAAACTGAGCTGTAATTAGTGTTCCCGAGATAACCACTTCTGCATTGGCTTTGTTGATAAACTGTACCGCAACATGCATTTCTAGGAGCGCAATATCTATGGACAGAGTTGCCTTTAAGCAATGTAGGGGCCCCGCCGCGGTGGTCTAGTGGCTAAGGTACTCGGCTGCTGATCCAAGGGTCGCGGGATCGAATCCCGGCTGCGGCGGCTGCATTTCGATGGAGGCGAAGTGTTGAGGCCCGTGTGCTGTGCGATGTCAGTGCACGTTAAAGAACCCCAGGTGGTCGAAATTTCCGGAGACCTCCACTACGGCGTCTGTCATAATCAGAGGTGGTTTTGGGACGTAAAACCCCACAAAACAACAAGCAATGTCGGGCACATTAGACAATGGCAGTTGCCAAGTAAATCTGCTTTGAGAGATGATAGCTGGTTAATGTTTTTTGTTTGTTTGGTTTACAGCCGCACCGTGGAACTTTTGCTTCAAGATCATGGTTCTCCTGAAGAGAAAATGGAGGTCAGCACTGCAAGTCTGTCTTTTTTTAGTTTAGCTTTATCTGCGTGATGTTGAAAGCTTTAATGCACAGGCTAACCAGCATTGCAAGATAGGCCTGCTCTTTGCAACTTGTGGCCATGCAGCATGCAATTACTAGTGCAAATAACAGCAAGTTTGTTGTGCAGAAGTACTGTGAAGCTTTTTGGGAGGTCATTTGTAGAATTATCCAATGCCAAAGGTACATTTGTAGGGTCCAGCTATGCTATAGCCATTGATGTTTTGATCTGAACTGCTTAATTAAGGTTGTGTAGATTGCAACTAATGCAAAATTTCCCAAAAAGCTTCACTAGCATGAGCTGCCAGAATGTAGCTCTCACCAGCATTTGATGACCATCAATCAGCTACTAATGAAAGAAAAAAAAAGTAGCAAGTAGTATCAGGAGTTGTGTCTAGAAACTGATTGCCATAAAAGTAACGTTTCTAAGAAGGAAAGGGGGTGCTTTGGAAACTATGGTAGTGTCAGATTAACCATGATTGAATACTTAGTCACTGGAAACTTTTTGCAACACACAAGGAAAGATGGCGTTTTGAAAATTATGGTATTGTAAGATTAACCACAATTGAATACTAGGTCACTTGAGGTTTTCCCCAACTTTTGCAGCACATACCTTTTCTTTTTCGAAAGATATTGTGAATTCCTTCATTAAGTGCCAAGAACTTGTTGGTTCTTCAGCTGAGGCTTTCATAACACCTATGGCAGTACTAAGTAGTGCGTACATTGTCTGAATCTTAAACAGCTGTTTCATATCCTGTTCATGTCCTCTGCACAGAATTATGTATGCCAGTATGGGGGCATCAAGACCAGTTGCACTCATGAAGGTAGTGTCTTGAAAGACTTAATTACAACCACTGTGTACTTTCAGTAGTACCATCGTAAATTGTTTTTGGGAAGAAAAGTGGTTGAGTAGACAGCTTGATTTTCGCTGCCGTGGGAGGTTCACTTGAACCAATTTGTTGACATGTTTTACATCTGGTGCATTATTGGAGTGGCTCAGCGGGTACCTAGATATTATGGCAAATTTGCATATTACCTAAGTAGTGTAGTTTCATTTATTATCTGAGGGGTCCTCACATCGTTTGCACATTCGGGTAACTATAAGAATTAAATGAAGCTTTGAAGATTCTTATATCATTCAAAAGTTGGGTTGTTTTCATGATCCCTGATATGCTGTAAATACATTGAAAAATGATTGGTGCCTCTGGGAGGGTTTGATAGTCCATCAAAGTACCATTGTGGTCACTGTCAACTTTTAGGTGCTTATGAGAGGTCTTCCCTAACTGTTGTTTAGTGCAGCATGCTTGGCAAGTATACTGAATTCATGCACCTTTCTTTCTTTCTTTTTTTTTTTTTTCCTGGTAACCTTTCAAAAATATGTGGATTGTCGCTTCGCTGCTGTGTTCCTTACCCTTGTCCGATTAATTCCAGGTGACGAGTGTCGACTGAAAGCAATTTTGCCAAGCTTCGTTCAGCATTTGTACTGTTCTGCCAGAGTGAACTGGTAAGTGCTGAGATACATCCCCAGTGCTACTGTGCGTCTTGATTCGAGTAAATGATGCACATCTTTAGAGGTGAACATTTATGTGTAGTTTCAGTGATACATTGCTCTGAAGTATTCGTAGATTAGCCATGCTCTATCATGTATCTGTAGGCAGTGTCACCTATACTTTAAGTAAACGTTTTTGCCATAGCCACAATTGACATGATAACAGGGGTGTGTGCATACTGATCTATCGGGACCTGCCAGGTAGAAATTTTCCCTTGCTCTGTGCTTTCTCCATGGTTTACATTCACTTTTGTGCTGTGAAGTTAGCAGCACAAAATTCTCTTGAATTATTGGAGCCTGTTCACATGGTATAAAGATTACTCGCCTCTGATCGGTGCAGTGTAATGATTTTAACATTTTTGAATTTGTACGGAAAGTAGGCAGAACCTTAATGCACATGAAGGATTTAGTGTCCGCAGTGCCTGGTATCATCTCTTAGTTTTGTTTTGTTTACATTACAAAGGGGCCACTACTTAGCAGTAGCAGATGAGTGGAGAGATTGCTTTCCCTCTGTCTTTCTGCCTTGTCAGCAGTAATTTTTTAGCATATGGAATTTCAGGTCATTACGGTGACCATCACTGTCCATGGTAGGCAAAGCACCCTTCACTTCTACTTTTTGTCAGGCACGAAACCTGATTCCCTGGCACGACTTCTCCAATGTGAGCGATTTCTTGTGCACGCGATGCCTGTGTTGTAAAGGGCAAGTCAGGGCCAGCTTCCCGTGAGGCGCGCCGCCCGCAACACTATGAGCTAGCCTAACGAGCGCTACGTTTTTGGTGCTGCCTGCATGTAGGTTGCCGCGGGCGGCTGTGCTTCATGGCGGCTGCATTTAAAACACGGACGAATCATTTCGACAGGTGCACCACTGGAATGGCGGCTTGCAATTGCTATTTGACATCGCGACATCGCGCATGCGTCAGAGAGAACGAAGGATAGCGTGCAGTAATCTGTTCCTGTTTCTGTGCTGTCTGTTTCCGCGGGAAGACCGCATAAACAGCAACGTTGTGATAGCCCCCCCCCCCCTCCCCTTGTTCTTTTCTTTCTCCCCTCTGACTTTGCAAGGATTGCAAGGATGTTCGTACTGATAAGCATGGCCACTAACACGTTGCAAAATCTGTAGGTGTGTTTTCCTGCAACAGTTTTTCTAAACGAAGACTCGCTCTCGGAATATTTGAACTCCCTGCTCCAGCAAAAGTGCCCAGGTGCCACAAGGGATTTTCAAGAAGTCTACAGTCTGTACACTTTATGTACTTCATATACACTCATGTACACTTCATGTACACCTCATGGCAAGTTCTGTGGTGTAAACAGAAAAAGGGGGGATTCAAAAGAATGGTTGGGGTTGTTGAATGCATATCCCACCCCCCTCCCCAGGATATGCATCAACAAAATGTGCCTTTCATAGCAAGTACCTGGATCTGCCCCTGACACCTAGTATCATGCAGCTCACCCGAGAACAAGTTTCTTCAACACATGCGACTGCTGACATTCAGTTCTTTATTTAGAATCTGTCAAACAAATTTGATAGTACATATATGTAGATGAGATACCAAATCAGTGTGCATGCATATTCGAAATTTATACTTGATAAACAAAGAAATGACCTTAACAGAGGCGGGGACAGAGAGCTTAAGGTTGGCTTACATATGCATTGACTGTTCCTCTCTAGTATGGACTTACATTAACTTGTCGAGGTATTCCGAATACTTCCACTGTATAGTATGTGCCTTTTGACGGTTCCTTACAAAACGTTTGAATGTTAGCACTTGGGGTGAAAAATAAAGACGCTTGCATGCATTAAATGCATGAGTTTCTAAAGGCACATGTATTACGTTGAACTTCTGACAAGATGAATACGTTTCCACGTGTGCATCAAATTGGTCTTGAAAAGGGGCTTTGCTGTAGTCATTCTTTGTCAAAAATGTACCAACTGGTATATTCCATAACAAACTGTTTTTGCAACGCAGCTTAGGAGCGAGGCAATCGTTCATGAAATCTTCCTCGGCCGTACGGAGCCATCCAGTGAGCCAGACTCCGCGCTGGACACGTGTGTCTCGCGCCTGGGCTTCCGGATCGTCGACGATGTGCCGGCCACGGATCCCCGGTGGGCACACCAGCACGCATCGGCCGGCCTTGGATCATCCTCTCTGTCGCTCCTCATTCACCACCAGCTTGAACAGAAGCTGCAAGTGCACCAGCTGCTCCTCAGTTTCCTCAAGGGCGTGGGCCTCTGGCAAAGGGTACGTGTCAAATGACACGCTGCGGTGGCTTGGCAACTACGATGTTGCGTTACGTAATGTGAGGGCACGAGTTCAATTTCCAGCTGCAATGGATGCATTACAATGGGAAGCACCTGCTCTTCGTTCAACGAATTGCATCGCATGGAGCACAGACTGCATCACTTGCAAATGAACTAGCATTGACTGATTTGTGATCGTGAGGAGATCCTCAGTGATGCCTTAGTTGTTCATTTTAAGCTCAGGAAATAAATAAAGTGTATGTGTCTATGTTTGAACACCAATAGAAGTAAAGTGACGTAGTTGCTATTCCTAGTGATCTAATTTGCTGGAATAAAAGCAGGCGATCTGCAGCTGTATTTGAAACCAGCTCTCTAACTCCCTGTTGCGTGCAGTGCAATTATATTTTGCTCGGATATTGACAGGAGCCTCTACAACTGATCGGCAACATTTTCTGGCCATGTTTAAAATGTGTTGCAAGGCCCCTTAAAAGAAATTCAGTAGGGTGCACTGACATTGTAATGAAGGCTAAGGCGAGAACTGGTGAAAGAACCGCTGTAGTGAGAGCGTAATGAGGTGCCTGTTGCCAAGAAAGACAAAAAACATCCTAATAACTTGCTTTCATTTCTCATGCAGCTTTATGCAGTCACCGTGCAGGGATTGCCAGTGGCGACCAACTTGCTGCTGCAGGAGCAGGCTGAAAAACTGGTGGCTGCCATGCAGTTGCGTTCACTCCAAGCCCAGTGAGTAGCAAGCCAAGGCACTCTTCAGCCCAGCATTGTTTCAAGTGCACTGGCATGGTGCTTGGTGTAGCATTTTAAAAGGCTACTGTATTGTTTGCAGTATGCAGTACTTCTTGCATTTTAATCCTTTGCATTGTTTGTGATTTGTTTACATAAAGAGGCAACGCCTGCCATCATTTTTACCATTTTGTTTCTAACTCCTACAAAGCACTGGCAAGCATACCTAATTGTACCTTTAAGTGTTCCCACTCCACTGGGGGCGTGTAAATAGTGACTCGTGAGACTGAATCAAATACAAATTGAGTAGTGGAAGGAATGAACTGAATCAGATATTGAATACTTTTTGAATAGTTATCTAATACTGAGCAGCCATTCTTACAATTATAATGTAAATCGATGTTTACGTCTTCAAGTTCATAACTTTAACAATAAGGCATCTGGAGTAACTAGAGTAAGTAGACCCTTCGTTTTCACATATCTGTTTGGAAAACAGGAATGATTGCTGTGCAGTATGTATAACCTTATTACAACAGGCCTTGATAGTGAAAAAGATTTTGGTCTGTTGCGAAAGGAGTATGCGCAGAATACAAATACTGTTACGACAGACCTTTGTGTAGACAGTAAAGGGGTCTGTTATAAATAGTGATTTATAAGTCACAGACATGGTCAAGGATATTGTATTTATTTCTCAGTGTTCTGGAATAACCTCGTTAACTTGAGCTGTGCTGTACAGCAAACATTATGGGCACTCTGTGTGTCTCCATCATTACAAGGCCTTTCACTCTATCTGAACTCTTTCACTCTATCAGAACTGGTTTTGGGACGTAAAACCCCACAAAACAACAACAACAACAACAAACAACACTCTATCTGCCACTATAGTATCTGTGGTGTGTAAAGGGTTAACAACCATGTTGTAGCAGAATCCACTGTAAACGAAACTCAGTCAATGGGAGATGTAGGAAGATCAGCATAACACCAAGAAATTGGTACACTGTATCGAAATGTCTGTTGTAAGCCTATCTGTTGTAGGGATGTCATACTGCATAGCCAGCAAACAATATGCTCCCAGTTCACACTAGCATGCTGCACTGCATAAGCTGTCGTGTTTTGTGCCTGTAATATGCCAGCGGGGATGAAATTTGCCGTAATTTAGCACCGACATCACCTTCACTGCAGCGCAGTTGGCATCTTAACGTGTATTTGTAAACTGTGAGGAAAATATTTAGGTTTACGAATACAGTAAAACCTCGTTATAACGAAGTTGAAGGGGGAGCCGTAATTACTTTGTTATAACCATTAGTTCGTTATAGCCAATATCAATTCAATCTGTGGGGATTTCAAGGGAAATTGCGACTGCTTTGTTATATACGATAGTTTGTTATAACGAGGTTCTACTGTAATTGCTATTTGATCAAAAGATCAAATCATATAGAACTCTTTTTAATTCGATATTCAAATTTTAAGAATATCTTTACGCCCCCACACTCTACTAGCACTAGCCCAATAACTGCGTGTGCACAAACCCCTATGTGGCCATTTTATGATTGTGACATTCTTTCTGCTTTATTTTGTTCAGGTTCGGTTCTGTGATTGATGCGGCCATCAAACGTGTAATCGAGGCACGTAGGGTGTCAGGAGCTGGACGGCTGACAGCAACAGACTACTTTTACCAGCAGGTAAAGTGTCCTCTGTAAAAGCAGCAAGTCTCGCTTCTCGCCTTGCTTTTCCCCATTTTCGCTTTTCCCCAATCGCTTTCCCCCATTTTTTTGACAGGGGAAAGTCCACTGAACTTTTGTAAGCACTTAAACACGTGCACTGGTGTGTTAGCCCTGTATAGTCACATAGAACTGGTAGTGATGTGTTGAAAAGCAGCACTTTAAATGGTACAAACACTATTGTGACATTTTCGTTATGAAACGTTACTCTGTTTCATTATTATTTGTCTTTTTCTTTTTTTTTTTTTACAGGTTTCTGAACTAGACAAAATCTTTCCTGCTCTTGTTGAAGAGGAAGAGGCCATATTGAATAGTGGAATACCTCATAAGGATGAGTTTTTATTGATCACCGAAGTGAATGCAATCATTGTGGTGAGTGACATTACTATGTACTGTCCACTCGCATTGTCTTTCACTGGCATGTGCTTGTTCATTAGTAACATGATGGAAAGTCCTTGCTATATGTGATTCTTCCTTAGTTTTACTTCTTTTTTTAAATAAAGGCGCCTACCACCACATTTTCTCCTTGCATTCAAGTTTTAAGTTCGAGTTATAAAGATTTGTACTGTTGTCATGTTTTACTGCATATAACAGGCACTGAAATTTGTTTTAACGATAATGTGATGGTGCAGGTCTCACTGCAGTTTTGTCGTCAATTGCTGCACACAGCTTTTGAAGCATGCTATTTGAATAGGTAGAACAGAATCATTTGTTGAGCATTGCATTGCGCTGTCAGCAGTTGCTAGGCTTGTTCGTATAACAACTCATGGATCGCCCAAGCATTGTCATTTTATACAGCTTACACACAACGCTCTTTTGCAATGTAAGCTGTTCTGGACTTGTTACAGTGGCTGAAATTAGTGGTGATGGCATACGCCGCTTGCCAGTGTTTGTAACCACTATGAACTTCAATGTCGGGGGGAAAAAAAAGAACTCCATGCCTGTGTAGATTTGAACTTAGCTCCATAGGAGTGGTACCACTACCTACATCTCTAACTGACTCTCACCACTTGGTTGGCCATCTTGCATTCTCAGCCACAGCTCTGATACGGTAGGAGAGGTGTTTCAGGGGATATCGTATGATTGTCAGTGACTGGCTGTAATTTAATTGAGGAAGACGAGGGAAAAGGGGAAGAGAACGGAGATGTCTACGATGAAGAAAAAGAGGAAGAAGATGCAGGAGACGACAGCAAAGAAAGAAATGGGAAGAAGAGGAAGAACATGATGACTACGGAAAGAAAAGTTGATGAAGACAGTGAAGAGGGTGAAGAGATGACAATGATGTGTACCACGACAACGTTGAAGAATAACTTGACCAATAAGAAGACAATAGAAAAGAGAAGAAGCAGATGACGGAGAAGTGGAGCAAGCCGAAAAAGCAGAGAGTGGAACAGGAACAGGAGCGGAAAGCGAATCAGGAATAGAACAAGACCAATAAAGAATATTAAGAGAGCATGCAGCAAAGTCTATAGCTTTACGCTGCTGCCGTGCTGCATTCTCCACGCAGGCCTAGGTGTTTTTCAAGGGTTGGAATTGGAAATGCATATTTTCCAAGGCTCGACCTTCCTAACTTCTTTAAGGGTGCATATGTGATGGCGGCAGATGTTCAAAGAGACTTTCCTACATAAGCTACCTAGGTAAGCATAACTTCTGGAAAGACACTTCACTGCTTGTATTATGGGCACAGCGCTCAGTCGTCATTAAACAAAGTGAGCAGGACGGAAAAAAGAAAGAATCGATATAAGTGCTAATTTGATAAAAGCAGCCATTCAAAAGCTAAAAGAATGTGGCTTGATTGCGCTTCAACTTCGGGGAAGGCAAAACTAATCTATGGCCACGTCCAAATTCTCATGTGTATCTGCGTCCATTTCAGAAAGTATTGCAAGAGGTGTGCACGTTCAGGGAAAAGGAGCAGATCTCCTATGAAGCAGCCCGGGAAATATCCTTGGAGTTTCGGCCGTGGACGTCAGCACTTCGAGACGTCCTTCGCAAACAGGTTTGTGCATTTTCAGCTCTGACTGCAGTGCTGCTCATGCTCGTGGTGCTAACGTCATTATTTATTAGCTGAAGTTATACGGTCTGACCTACATACAGTAGAACCTCGTTATAACGAACCCAGATATAACGAATCAATTGAAATTCCCCTTGAAATTATATAGATGAAATTGATATTGGTTATAACGAACTAATGGTTATAACAAAGTAATTACCACTCCTCCTTCAACTTCATTATAATGAGGTTTTACTGTATAATGAACCTCCATATAACAAGCATGATTGAAATGGGAGTTCTGCACACAATTCAATGGAACCAAAGAGCAAAAATTTTAAAAATCTGTCAAATTTTTTTTTGTGTTCGTTTTTTGCTTCCGTTAAGCAAAGTGTATTTGTTTCTCATGATTTATCAGAGTAGTTGTGCAACATAGTTTGATACAGTTAAGTCTTACCAAACAAAAGTATAAATTTAGGCATGCATCGACGTCATTATGCGTGCCAGTGAACACGAAAACAATGCATGTTTTAGTTAGACCTAACTTGTCTGTACAGTAGAACCTCGTTATAACGAACCCGGATATAACGAATTATTGGATATAACGAAGAAATCGCAATTCCCCCTTAAATTCCCATAGATGACATGGATATTGGCTATAACAAACTAATGGTTAAAACGAAGTAATTATGGCTCCCCCTTGAACTTCGTTATAACGAGGTTTTACTGTATTTCAGTTCTTTTGACTATACATTGTCGAATTCACGACAAGCATAGTCGTTTCATTGCATTCCTTGCATTCTGTACAAGGTTGCTGTTGGGCAGATTCCAAGAAAGGCAGAACTCAAGCTGAAAGCAGCCAAAAGTAGCCATTTCGTGAAATTTTGGTGCCAGATAGAACAAATACAACATTGTGAATCATTTTTATTACTGAGCAGTAAATAACAGCATTTTAAATTACAGTCGAATCTCGATAATTCGAACTCGAAGGGGCCCGAAAATTTGTTCGAATTAAAAGAAGTTCGAATTAAAGAAAGCACACTGAATTGAGCACTCACCTGCAGCGGCACATGTGCAATGAGCGAACACGAGTGGGAAGCACACAAAGATTTATTCGCACTTATTTTCACGCACTTATTCCCGCTTATTCGCGCTTATTTCGCGCTTATTTACACCATACCCATCATTAAGAAAAGTAGTCGGTTATGCGCGTCTGCACACGTTTTTCCTGCAATGAGTCAATGAATATGGCTTGAAGCTTGCTAACGAGTTCTAAACCAGCACCTGCATTTTGCTGGAAAGAGAAGTAGCACGTGGCTAAGTCCAGCGCCGACGCTACTTCACTTGCATTTGGTGGAGTCGAAGGGGCAGGGGGTACTTCGTCGCTGGCATCAGAGTCCTCGCCACTGGGAGTAAAGGGTCCCCTGAAGCCCTCTGTCAAGGGCACGTGGCTTGTAGGATTTCGGCGTCGGTGACGACACCACAGACGTCTACACCCGCGTCCACATTCACGTAGCCCTCAAAGGCCATGCCGTTCGGAAGAACACTGCTGCCCCTTTCGGACACGCAGTTATCGTCATCGTCCGACGAAGTCTGCACTGCCTCATCATTGGCCTGATCCGCATCACCACTGGCCGCGGGTTCGCGGAGGCATTGGCCAAACCCACATCGCCGGAAACAGTTGTTGATGGCGTCTGGCTTAATGGAGGCCCACGCAGCGGCAAGGATATGGATAGCGCTGAGGAGGTCGACGGCATATGTTTTGTCGCTGTCCATGCACAATAGCATCCGTTCCACGATATGGCGCCTGTAGAGAGTTTTCAAATTTTGAATGACTCCCATACCCATGGGCCATCGTGTTTTTCGGCAGAAAAACGAGCCGAATTGCGCGCAGGCCTTCTATGTCGCAGTGCGCCGTGCAGTTGTCAACGAAGAGTACATTCCAGCCTTTAGCGGCAAACTCTCTGTCCAGAGTACGCACCCAGTCTGAAAAAATGTCCATAGTCATCCATGACTTCTTGTTGGCGACGTAATTGGCTGGCAAGGTCTTCGCGCCCTTAAAACAGCGAGGCTTGGCCGATTTACCGATCACTAGCAATCGGCAACGCTCCGTGCCCGTCGCGTTTGTTCACACCATTACCGTCAGCCTCTCCTTGCTTAGCTTGCCGCCGGCACAATCGTCGCCTTGAAAAGTAATCGTCTTGTTCGGGAGCACTTTATAATACAGCGCCGTAGAACGACCACAAAAGAACGACCACGAACGAATATTCTCCGGCTCTCCACTGCTGTGGCTTTTGTCTGCGAATGCTTTTTTTTCGCAGCCGGGGGCCGGGCGGCCAGGCTGGCCAGGCGAGGAGGCTACGCAACACGTGATCGCTCGGTGGGTTGGGTTTTTTTTTTTTTTTTGGTTACAGCAGACGCCGCACGGCTCTCTCCTCTGAGAAAACGGAGGAAAGAGTTAGCGGCCATGCCTCGGCAACGCAGATAACAGCGTCTTTCATTCTTTCCTGGATGCTCAAGCAGGGAAGGCCACAACCGGAATCGACTCTCTCCTCAAAGGAGAGAGGCAAAGGGGCCCCCGGTCTCCCCGCGAGTTGTGCTGTCACATCGGCGTCTCCTGCTGTGCGCGTTTTTCTTTTTTTCTTCCCGTGCCAGTGTTCAATGTCCATGATACCTTGACGAATGAAGCGCGAAGGGGAAGGGGGGGGGGGGGGAGGCTCTATTACGCGTTTTCTCCGCGGCGGGGTCGGAAATACCAGTGGAAATACGCTCGTTGTAGGCGCCGCCACGTGATTCGAGCAATTTTCGGAGCGCGGGATGTTCGAATTAACCGTTGCAGATGCTTGCGCGTTCGAATTACCGGGCGTTTTTGGCCATTGAAATACACATAACTTTGCCGGGACCGCAGCGTCAGTTCGAATAAACCGGAAGTTCGAATTAAGCGTGTTCGAATTAATGAGATTCGACTGTACAAGAACTAGAATAGAAAGAGCAATTCCTTTCCCTCTTGCTTTGTCTTCAGTTAAGTGGTAAGTTGGATATAGTACTATACGTAAATTTGGTATACGAATAGTATAGGAATTGTTTCAAGTTCAGGGTGCCAGCAAAATTAAGAATCGGTGGGGAATGTGGCGTAGCTGGCAGGCAGCACCATCGGTATGCTAGCTGCATATTTGCATGCCTACAGATATGTCACTAGCAGTGTCACTTCGTTTTTACAGTTGCTCAGTGCGTCTGGCTATAATTGCACCCGACATTTGGAGAAGGACATGTACGTGCATTGGTCGAAAGACAAAATTGCTTCGCAAATACAGTAAAACCTTGTTATAATGAAGTTGAAGGAGGAGTGGTAATTACTTCATTATAACCATTAGTTCGTTATAACCAATATCAATTTCATCTATAGGAATTTCAAGGGGAATTGCGATTGCTTCGTTATATCCAATAGTTCGTTATATCTGGGTTCATTATAACGAGGTTTTACAAGAAAAATGGCTAGTGAAAGCACCTGGATAAGTATCTCATATAACAAAAAGTAGCCATAGACCCAACCTGGAACTTTCATAGCTAGGCAAGGTCGTAAAGTAGCCAATTTGGCTCAGAGCCACCGATGGCAACCCCGGTTCTGTACGCCATTTTCAGCTGTGAGTGCTGCAGCAACGATGTGACAGCATCTTGGTCTAGCTCATTTGCTTCGGTTGCAGCATCAAGTCACGGTTGTGGGTGCAGTTCCGCTGGCTGATGACGCTTCGTCTCGTGGCACGGTATACCAGCAGCTATGCGACTTAGCAGACCTTGTGCTCAATGGCTACAAGATACAGCTGGACTCCCTCAGCCACGACCCAGCTGTCTACGAGGCACTCGAACTGCAGTACCAGCAGGACAGAAAGCAGCTCATTGCACCTCTCAGTGAGCACTCTCCCAGTGCCCCTTCATAGTGCATCTATAGTCTGTTTCAGAAGTTCTGTGCAGCACTGTGGAAGCTGCAGCCCTCTTCGGCCAATCCGAAGGGCGAGCACATGTTAAGTGTGTCCTTCCGCGGCTTGTCATCTGCCAGTGGCGGGCACTGCAGTGGCAGCTGCAGCCCTGAAAGGAGGAAGACGAAGCGGGGTGTGCGTGTCCGAACAATGGCATTTCGTCTCGCTTTGGAAGAATTCTGTTTTCGATGGCCTCATAGCCTTGACTTTGCTGCACGGAACTACTCAAACAGACTTAAGTGTTTCGCATTGTGTTTGATTGGCCTGCTATTGTCACTTAGGCTACTGTAGTTATAATGGAACTGTCTCATTGTTGTACAGCACATTCTCTGTGTAGTTCAAATTCTTGGGGGACTCCAGAAGTTTGAATTATCAAATGCAATATCAAATATCAATTATCAGTTATCAAATATGGCTCCCTGCGACATGGCAGAAAATGCAGAGATGGCTGTCATGTGCATTGTTGGCATCTCAGTGTTGTTTCTTTTCTTTTTTTCTTTTTGTGCTTATGCACCTGAACACAATGGCAAGTGCAGGCAGGCAGTTGGTACTGTTTTTTCTTCCTGCTTTAAAAATGTAAATGAGCTTAATGTTTATCTCTAAGCGACAAAGGCAGCTAGTATTTGGGTGTGGATAAGTACTATAATCTAAAAATTTGAAATTTCTTTGAAGTATTTCAGTCTCCTGTGTTCTGAAAAAGAAATACGTGTAATAAGAAATGTGCCACTGTGTAGAGAAATGGTTTTAGACAACTTGTTGGAGATTCCTTAAGTACAGGCCAGGTGCTACTATTAGGTGTCGTCATCAATATTGCTGGGTAGCATCTTAAATGGCACTAAAAAGGAAACACTAAACCAGTCTAGAGTGATAAACCATGCACTGTGAGCTCTTTTGTAGCTGATTGGCCCATCATAGGTTCATTATTGGAAGAAGCTTTGAACTTTGCAGCAGCATATCTGCATTGAACATTTGTCGCAATGCCATGGATTTCATCTCAGTCTTTTTTTTTTTCTTTTTTTTTTTGGTCCTAGCTTTGTAAAGAAAGCTTCCAGAGGTTGGTGAATTCTGTGGCCCCCTGAAAAGGCAATGTCATTTTGACCGACAAAAAGTTAAGCAAGTCCTGGTAGACTCCATTGTAATCTATGAGGTATTGGTGTGTTGGTGTGAGAATCTCGAGATGGCACAGACACCTGCATTTTCCTTCTGGCCATTTCTGGGTAACATAGCATCTTCCTAAGGCAAGAAAGGTGTATTTTGTTATTTGTACTTGTAAGACTGACTTGCTTGACCGTAGTGACCGAAGTCATTCGCCTGTCACCTGAGAAGTTTAGACCAAACTGTCCCAGACGTGCAAAAGCCCGATCCTGCTAATTTCTGCTGCCCAATGGATTCTGGCCAGTTTGAGTGGGTAAAGCAAAAATGAGCTGCCCAGTGGCACAGCTTCTGTGCCTTTGGTGGGGCGCATTACTCATGCGTGCCTGCTAAGTGTGCCACAGCTGCGCTTTTATAGCAGTCAGGTTTCACCAGCCCTGGTAAATGTCAACATGGTGTCACAGGCTTTTCGACATTTCCGCAAAATTGCTAATTTAACGACAGCACGTATTATCCCTGCTGCATTCACACCTGCGATATTCCCTTGTTAAAAACGGTCATAGTGTGTACAGCCATTGCCATGCCTAACACGAATGCTGCCTAGTGTGGCCTGGACCACCTTGGAGTGACGCAAACATTGCATCGTTTTGAGCACTGTAGGTGAGATAACATGTCGGGTATGCATACGGTGGCTGATGATAGCTGGAGTGCAGCTTGCTTTGACTTGTAGACTTGTCTTTTGCTTGTGTTTGATTGATGGGGAGAGTGCGCTCACTTGACAGGTCTGTATCGCTACATTCAGCTCGTGGCTTGGTCCTGCGGCGTTCCCAGAAAGCACAGTCAGACAAAAGTGAAAGCTAAGTAACCAATCTAAATGGGTGCTACGGTGCTGGCATCAGCCCAAGCTAGTACAGGTCACACTATAGAGTGTTCGTGTTAAGCTTGCTAATGGCTGTACTAATGGTTCCTCAAAGTTTGGACTCGGGGTTGTTTAGGGGCCCTTTATGCACCTGAACACAATGGCAAGTGGAGGCAGGCAGTTGGCACTCTTTCTTCCTGCTTTAAAAATATAAATGAGCTTAATGTTTAGCTCTAAGCGACAAAGGCAGCTAGTATTTGGGTGTGGATAAGTACTATAATCCAAAAATTTGAAATTTCTTTGAATTATTTCAGTCTCCTGTATTCTGAAAAAGAAATACGTGTAATAAGAAATGTGCCACTGTGTAGAGAAATGGTTTTAGACAACTTGTTGGAGATTCCTTAAGTACAGGCCAGGTGCTACTATTAGGTGTCGTCATCAATATTGCAGGGTAGCATCTTAAATGGCACTAAAAAGGAAACACTAAACCAGTCTAGAGTGATAAACCATGCACAGTGAGCTCTTTTGTAGCTGATTGGCCCATCATGGGTTCATTATTGGAAGAAGCTTTGAACTTTGCAGCAGCACTATCTGCATTGAACATTTGTCGCAATGCCATGGATTTCATCTAAGTCTTTTTTTTTCTTTCTTTCTTTTTGGTCCTCGCTTTGTAAAGAAAGCTTCCAGAGGTTGGTGAATTCTGTGGCCCCCTCAAAAGGCAATGTCATTTTGACCGACAAAAGTTAAGCAAGTCCTGGTAGACTCCATCGTAATCTATGAGGTATTGGTGTGTTGGTGTGAGAATCTCGAGATGGCACAGACACCTGCATTTTCCTTCTGGCCATTTCTGGGTAACATAGCATCTTCCTAAGGCAAGAAAGGTGTATTTTGTTATTTGTACTTGTAAGACTGACTTGCTTGACCGTAGTGACCGAAGTCATTCGCCTGTCACCTGAGAAGTTTAGACCAAACTGTCCCAGACGTGCAAAAGCCCGATCCTGCTAATTTCTGCTGCCCAATGGATTCTGGCCAGTTTGAGTGGGTAAAGCAAAAATGAGCTGCCCAGTGGCACAGCTTCTGTGCCTTTGGTGGGGCGCATTACTCATGCGTGCCTGCTAAGTGTGCCACAGCTGCGCTTTTATAGCAGTCAGGTTTCACCAGCCCTGGTAAATGTCAACATGGTGTCACAGGCTTTTCGACATTTCCGCAAAATTGCTAATTTAAGCGACAGCACGTATTATCCCTGCTGCATTCACACCTGCGATATTCCCTTGTTGTTAAAAACGGTCATAGTGTGTACAGCCATTGCCATGCCTAACACGAATGCTGCCTAGTGTGGCCTGGACCACATTGGAGTGACGCAAACATTGCATCGTTTTGAGCACTGTAGGTGAGATAACATGTCGGGTATGCATACGGTGGCTGATGATAGCTGGAGTGCAGCTTGCTTTGATTTGTAGACTTGTCTTTCGCTGGTGTTTGACTGATGGGGAGAGTGCGCTCACTTGACAGGTCTGTATCGCCACATTCAGCTCGTGGCTTTGGTCCTGCGCGCGTTCCCAGAAAGCACAGTCAGACAAAAGTGAAAGCTAAGTAAACCAATCTAAATGTGCTACGGTGCTGGCATCAGCCCAAGCTAGTACAGGTCACACTATAGAGTGTTCGTGTTAAACTTGCTAATGGCTGTACTAATGGTTCCTCAATGTTGAATGTTACCGCCCTTCATTTAAGTATGGTATCATAACATCTTTAGTGCAACTCGAAAGAGTTCAAAAGATAGGGGCCTACAGCGACAACTTTTGCAAGGGGCATTTCAATCATACTTGGAGGCAAAACATGGTGCGAACACCTCCATTGCAGTCAAGGCCACCCAGTACGAGAGAGCAGCAGCATTGGCCGAGAAGTACTACGATTTCACGTCACTGGTTGAAATCTGCGAGACCACCAAGAACAAGGAGAAGCTGCAGAACTACATGGTCCAGTTTGCCGATCAGGTGTGCAAGATCACCCTTTTTGTGCCTCGGTACTGTTTTGTATCTGGCAGGGCAATGCTGTGGAAGCTATGTCACATAAATCTGACTCCATGCATTCCAAAGTGTAGCTGTCTTTGACCTGCAGTGCCTTCTGCATGAAATAACTGCTTCACATACTGTACTTACCTGTGCAATGAACCCACTCGTGTAATGGAGTTTTTCACACATGGTGACGCACTATATTTGAACTGTCTGTATATGAAAGCCTCATTCTCGCATTGCTCACATGTACACTAGTGTTCGAAACACGCATCATACCTGCCAACTCTCCTGATTTGCCCAGGAGATTTCTGATTTTGGACAAGTCCTTTCAATTGTATGGTCACAGCCATCAATCTCCTAATACATGGCCCTGATGCTACGGCAGAGAGAAATTCATAGCGAAGGACAGCAGTAAAAAAATTTTCTTGCCTTGAGGAGCCCCAACAGCTTGCCGCAGGACCAACCTCTCTACCCACTGTAATAAATGGGGAAGCAGAAAAAAGGGCGACTGGGGGTGTAGGGGGAGGGGTAAGGCCACCATGTTTGTGTATGCCTTTGTTATCTGTTGTTCGATGTGTTGCTGTCACCTCGACAAGGGACTGTTAATAACACAACACTCTGTAGCGCACGCAAAGTTATTTCACCGCTGTACAAAGGTGTTTTGCAGTGAAGGGTGCTAAGCATTGGAAAGGAGACCAGCTTTTGCGGGTCATAGCACCTTTTCACCTGCGTGCATTCACAGTTACACGTGCGCCTATAATTACCAACACTGGTATGATCATCGGCTGAAAGTTTTACTGGTAATCATTCAGAGGTGACGTGTAAGAGGTTGCTGCAGCCCTGAGAAACAAAAAATATAAATGTGTACATCTCTTTTCCTTTTCCTTTCTTTTTCCTCCATCGACTGTGACCCCTGCGACCTTGTTGCTTTAGATATTTTAGATTTATGAGGTCCCTAGGTTGGCAGATACAATGTGTGGGCAGTAGAGGTGTGCAAGTGGTGATTTGTGAGACTGAATCGAATGTGAATTGAATAGTGACAGAACCAAGTCAATTGAATACCTAATACTTTTTGAATAATTTTCGAACATTGAAAAGCCATTGTTACAATTCATGTGTATTGGTGATCACATCATCATATACTTGTAACTTTAGCAATAAGAGCGGCATCCGGAGGAAATAAGCAGACCATTGGTATCCCCAGGGCCGTTCAGCAAGAGCGAATGATCATTCTATAGCTGGTAAAGTCATGTACCACAAGTGGAGAGTTGTCTGCTGCACTGCGTAAGCTCTCCCGTTTTATGGCTATAATGTGCTAGTGCGGATTAAATCTGTTGCATTTTTGCTAAATTTGGTGCTTAATTCAGCGCAGTAACACATCTGAATATTTGTAAAATAAAATAAAAAAAATATTTGGGTTTACAAACAACAGCTGTTTGATTCAGTATATATTACGCAGACTTTTCAATTATTTGTGTACCCCTAATGGACAGTTGTATTCAGTGCAGTTAGAGATTTTACTTCAGTGCTAGTCATACTGCTCATCCACTGTGATGTATGTATCATTTTTGCCTTACTTTCCCTGTAGGGATTTCCAGAGTTCGTGTTCAAATGGCAGCTTGACTCTGGTAAGTTAGATTCAAGTGCGCTAGCCACCTCTCTCCATTCCAGCACTGTTAGATGGATGTTGTACTTATACCATTGTAAGCCAACCAATTTCATTGAGTTTTGAATTTCAAAGCTGAAGGATCAACTTACAGTCAAAATTGAAATGTGTGCTGCCAGTCAGTGTTTTCTTTTGACTTGCTATTGGGGGTTGGGGGGTAGGTAAGGGTAGAGCTACATTCGAGTCGACTTACAATTGCGGAAATACGATAATTGTTTTTCTTCTCTGTGCCTCCTCTCTTCCATTTCTTTCTTTTTTTCTGTATGTGTGAAAAAGTTCTTGTGAATGAATAAGATTCCCATCCAAAAGTTTCATCCCATATTTAAATGGCACAGCCAGTCATGTTTGCAACAAAGTTAAGATTACTCAGGCGTTATGGTCACTTGTGTTATGTCTACCAGATTTCTAAAATATGCTGGTGTGTAGTATTAAGTCATTAGGCTTTTTTTTTTTAAATGTGCCTTTCTAGTCTGCTGTGGTAGTCTAGTTGTTGTGGTGCTCGACCACTGACCTGAAAGATGCGGGTCGGTCACGGCCATGGCGGTCGTATTTACGATGGAGGCAAAAATGCTAGAGGCCCATGCATTGTGTGTGATCAGTGTGCCCGATTTCAAAATCTGCTGGTGTGTAGTATTAAGTCATTAGGCTTTTTTTTTGTTTAAATGTGCCTTTCTAGTCTGCTGTGGTACGTTCTAGTTGGGTTGTGGTGCTCTGACCACTGACCTGAAGATGCGGGTTCGGTCACGGCCATGGCGGTGTATTTACGCTGGAGGCAAAATGCTAGAGGCCCATGCATTGTGTGCGATCAGTGCACGTTGTAGAACCCCAGGCATTCAGAATTTCGGGATCCCTGTGCTGTGGTGTGCCTCATAATGATATTGTGGTTCCGGTACAAAACCCCGGAAATTATTAAATATACCTTTGTAATTTGCTACTTCTAGCTTTCCAGTCATGCTCAGCAGGTAATATCAGTTGCGTCTGCATTGTTGATGCCAACCAAGGGCAGACAAGTAAGGGTTCTTGAGAATGAATCAAATACAAATTAGATCAAGTTGAACATAGAATAATTTTTAATATTGAACAGCCATCCTTGTGATTAGTGCAGAATGACGTTCTCATTTAAGTACTGTTCGTGATTCCAGCATTGAAAAGGTGAATGGAGCATTGGGAACAAGTAGGCAGAACCTTTGCATGCGTGAAGCTCTCTAGATAATACAAATGGTAGTTGCATTGTCAGTAAAGCCTGCATTTTCAGGTGACGTAGCCTGCTCTACTATGTAAGTCTATGCAAGCCATAACATTTTACATCTGTACAATGGCCACGAGGATCGTAACTTGTAGGTCTATTGCGGCAGTTTATTGTTTATGCAAGAGCAGTTGAAAATTCACTATTTGTAAACACTATGAAAAATATTCAAATTTATATGTTCGAGCCAGGAATCTATTCAAATAGAAGAATAATATGTCATGTCTTCCTTCGTCTTTGTACTTATGCTACCTGTGTAAGATTCGGATGCCACTCAGGTAGCCCACAGGATTGGGATTGATTAATATGATTGGTTGCACAGGACGACGTGGTGAGCTGCTGCGTCAACCGGCGTCACAGCACCGCAACCTCGAGCGCTTTCTGGAGGGTCACGACTCCCTCAGCTGGCTGCATGCTATCGAGCTTGGAAAGATGGACCGGGCCGCAAACACACTGCACAGTCTGGGCTTGCGTGAGGAGAAATACCTGGCTCGAAAGAAGGTGAGATTATGTGGGCCCGCTGTGGTACGGTTGAACCCCTTTATAAGAGGCAATTAGGCGTAAGAGACATCGTTCACTCACACTGTTGCCTGCCCCATCTCTCCCATTACTTAGACCTCCTTTCCTGAGGACATTTGGCTATCAAGTACAAAGTGTCCTTAGATTTTGGTCAACCAGTCTAGCTTGTAGCACATATGTCTAAATGCAACACTGTTGCCTGCTAACTGCAGTTATTTCATGGTGGAAAAAAAGTGATGTGAGAAAGTTCTGGCGGAGGAAATTTGATTTGTGTTTCGAGTGGCACAATCCACCAAACAAATTGTCTAATGTTATGACAATAGGTAATAAATCAGCCAAACATAATTTCAAAAATACAAATTCTGTTCAAATTGTGAAAAGGACGCTCATTTCCATCATTATAATTCACGGTCTTAGAATCTGCACAAAGATCCAATCGCACATTGCTTTCCCGATGTGCCTTCAGTGATGGCAGAAAAGGATATTCTCCCGTAAACACATTACTAACTCGTCAGGATCTCATTCATGGCACTGTGCTTTGTCAGATCGGATGGATAACAATCTTTGTCCTTTCCTGATCGTCTTTTGGGGCGAGACTACTGTTGCTCTGCTTTGAAAGTTGGCATCATCCATCCTCTCTTTTTCATCCTCTTCCCCCCTCCCCCTCTCTCCAGGCACTGTTGAGCCTCAGCAAGTTGGCTGCTCTAGCCAGTGGTGGCCCGCCTGAGTCCCGTGCCGACCTCATCAAAAGTGAGTGCAAATCTGTGCGCAGGAGTGCGAATACTGTTCAGGAAGCCATATGCACTTGGATATAGGCACTACTGCATCTCCTCTCTGAATTTTGTCCCCTAATGCTCTAGCATATACAGTAAAACCTCGTTATAACGAAGTTGAAGGGGGAGCCATAATCACTTCGTTATAACCATTAGTTCATTATAGCCAATATCCATGTCATCTATGAGAATTTCAAGGGGAATTGCGATTGCTTCGTTATATCCAGTAGTTTGTTATATCCATGTTTTGTTATAACGAGCTTCTACTGTATTTTCTACGTATCTAGAAGAGCCTCTTGAAGAAAACCAGCACCAATGTCTATCCAGAGTGCTGAGCTGTTATGGGTTATGGTGCAACAGTCATCGCTATGTTGTCTTAGAAACAAGAGGCATCTTGTACAACAAAAATATGCTGTTAGCATGAACGACTCACCTCACTCAAACACAATGTCCATCACTTGATAAACTGTCATTCTATCCATTTTCACCATTGGGACATCAGTAGTAGGCTAAATTGTGAACTCTAACGTGCCTTGCGGGTCGCATGTCGAGCTGTACACTGCTTTTCACAGAAGAGGAACTGCTAGATAGACCGGCGTCGGGTGCACATTTCTGGGCTAGAGACTGCTTTCAATAAAACTGCTGAGTCCATTTCATGCTTAAATAACCAGTTCATTCTTAAACTTATGCTTCAGTTGCCCTATGCATCACTGTCAGAACGACAAAACAGTATTCTTCAACATAATGCGATCCCGGATGCACCCCATTACCTTTTTCCTTCTTTTCTCACTGCAGGCATCAACAAAGAGCATGAACTGATCATGTACCAGGAATCACTTCCAGCAGCAGTGCTAGAGGTGAGCCAGACATGCTCTAGATTGAGCGTTGTCATCATTGCAGTGGGCACGAGTGCACTCTAGCTTGGAGCAGAAAAACTTGCACTTATGTGAACAGTCAGAATAACCAAGGTTATTTATATTGTTTAGAGGTTCCTTTATCATCCGCTTTTTCATTTATGTGTACTGTTTTTATACGATTGTAAGTTGACTGGAGTGTGGGTTGGCTCCTCCCCTAAAGTGTCACAAATCAAAATAAAAATCCAACTGGCGGGACTCATATCAGTATTGAGCGTGAGTCAACTTACAGTTGTGTTAATATGGCATATAAAACGAAGCCTACTGATGCACATGAGTACATAAATCACGCCAGAAATTAGGAGCTATTGAAAAGTATGGATATTAATATGTTAAAATGGGGTGTGGCTGTGCAGAGGAACAGTTTTCTATTGATGTAAACATAATGAAGGAGTTGTCTCCATTTTTGGCAACAGCTACCCCTTTTCGCTTAGGTGCTGTAACATCGTAGTAATAAGAATAAATAAAAAATAAAAAATTGTTGCTTGCCTAGTTGGTGTTCGCTTGGCGTTATGCAGCACAAAAACACAAATACGTGCCCTGCTTGGTGGTATAGTGGCCACAGGACTTAGCTGTTGACGCGAAGGTCGCAGCATGAAGTCCCACATGCTCGGTGTACTTCAGTGAATGTGAAATGCTAGAGGCATATGTACAGTGCAATCTCTATGTATATTAAAGAACGCCAAGTGGTCGAACCTTCCGCGGCCCTCCACTACTGTGTCTCTCTTAATCATATCATGGTTTTGGGACATCAAGCCCCGGAAATTATTATGAAGGCATAAATACAAAGCCACAGAGACAGTGTTTGTGCCTTTGCACTACATTATGATCTTAAACACACCTCTGAAGTTTTGCATGTTCAGCTTTTACTGTCATTGGTTTACGTGCATTTGTCATACTTGCAGGCATACTGCTTAGAACCGAAGACCATGAAAGCGCTTGGACCAGAGGAGCTAATAGAGGTGGGTTCTCGGATATTTCCTTTCCGATTCTGGGCAATGCTGAAATGTGTGGGCCTTTTGCAACCTAGATTCATGACACATCACATGGTACAGGTAACAAACACTCTTACCTGTAATCGGTTTTGATAAAAACATGGGAGCTTGCGCCACCTGGACTTCAATTTTTCTAGTCCTGGAGCTACACTTAGATCATGAAAAATTTTGAGTGTCAGTGAAATGACTTGTTTGTGTAATTTTGTCTGTGTGAAAGCTTATGGCAAAGGCTGTGTGTACTGCATTACCACAACCCACGGCATAAAGTAGCAGTAAAAGGTCATACTAATGGATTAGAAAAAAAAAGTGAAGATTGCACTAGTGGTGGAAGGCTAGCGAAGCCAAAGGGCAGTTGGCTGCTCCGGCTTTGTCTCCGCCACACCCGCATTCCGTCGTGGTCCGAGGCTCCGGGAAATGCCTCGCAAAGCACTGCGAAGGCCCGTGAATGCTTCTCAAAGTTTCGCACTTAGCTCAGCGTAAAGACATTCGCGTCGAACCACAGACATGTGTGGCCTCGGCTTGACGCCGTCCCACCTCTTTGCTGTACTTCACATGCATGCCTATGTTATTCTAGGGGCTGCTTAAGTGCTACGAGAGGATGCATGCTCCCGTGTCGCAAAGCTATGCACAAACGCATTGCTTTGAGAGACGCTGTGAACTGGACAAATTGATGCGCAGTGTCTTTGTCTTCTTCTTCTGCTTGCAGAAGAAGGCATGCATTTGCATGTGGGGACCGGTACTAACGATGATCATAGTTTTGTGATACGTGGTCGACTTAATGGCCAGCAAAGAACAGCTTTGCTGTTGAAAAAAGGATTTAATGACTGGTATGTGAAGTCATACTTGTGAAGGCATGAAATTGTCATACTGTTAGGTTAGGTTAGGTTGGGTTAGGTTAGGTGAGGCTTGCAGTGGCAAGAAAATGCTATGTAAATTGGTCGCAGAGTAATTCTCCCCATCAAGAAAGCTGCATGTCCATCTTTGTGAATAGGCCTTGCAGGTCCATCCCAATGGTGGTATAGTGAAGCATACTCAACTCTGCAATCTCAGTGCAGTCATTTCTGAAACATGAAAACAAGTGCTTTCCTGACTTTTTGAAGGAGTTTGAAGCTTGTGGTAGCTGAATGAACCACTGTGGAAATGGCCCCCCAACAAGAAACTATGGTATCCCGGGGGGCTGCAAGAGCAATTGCACGGTTGAAGCCTTTCAGATGTGCATGCGTGCCAACTCTCCCGAATTGTCCGGGAGCCTCTCGAATTCGGGTCACATCTTATGATTGTACAAAGGTGACCTCAAATCTCCCGAAAAGTGTATGCCCCGGCAAAGCGTTTAAATTTTCATAGCCAAATTTTAATACCTAATTACCTTGCTTTAAAGAACCTACACCACCCATCAGGCCCATAAGTATAGGGCAAAAAATTGAACGTTTTTCCTCAATTTCTCAAAATGAAAATATTCATGACCTCCCTGTGTTGGAGGAGCAATATCTTTTGTTCTACAAGGGTTATCATTGTGACTTTTTTTTTTTACTGGAAGATGAATAGAAGTGGCTTGTCGTAAAGTAAATTTTGTTGTAATACTGTGCCACAGAACTTTTCTAAATGAAGCTTTTGTTTCAAGTATCAACGAGGACATTCATTGTGTCATGTTCAACAGTCTGTAACTTTGCTTCGAAATGGCCTAAAATGATGACTTATGCTAAAATGATGACTTCTTGACACACTGTTAATATTGTCACTTGATTCTCTGGGCTGTTTTTCATTGTGGGGACTGTGGTTAATTAGCTAATTAGGCCTCAATAAAATAAATTAATTTTCAATGTATTGTAAAAGCTACCCTGTCACTGTCACCCCCTAGAACTTATGATAACGATGCGCAAAATCAGCAAGGGAGCAGTCAGCATGCACCTTGAATCGAGGTAGCAACTGCCGGCACAGTCGATCTTATTACAAAGGGCGGCACTGCCACGAATGCCAGTAACCGATGAGTGCTTCCATATTCGGTTTTCCCGATTCGCTTGTCTCAGGCTGGCTCACGTGTTTTAGGGGGGTGGAAGGGGGGTGGAAGGGTGACCAGTTTTCACACGACGTATGCGGGACATTTGCCTCTTAATGGCACACATACGATACAACTGCAAGCACCAGTGTGATTTCCAATGTCGAAAAGCATTACCGGTACAGGTAATCATTTAGATCTGCCTATGGCGTGAAAACAACAAATAAAACCATGCCTCAGTTTGTTTCACTTTGCATCCCCCTTACTTTCTGCTGCACAAATCTCTTGATTTTCGACAGCCCATGGTTGGCAGGTATAGATGGGTCTTGCGCTTCAACGTTCATTGCCTGATTCTTGCTGTCTTCATAAGAGCAGGAAATGAGGGGCGTTACAAATGAAGAGATTAGAAGCAAAAATTATGCACATTATAATACATGTTGGAGTTGGTTGTGGAACAGCAACCCAAGTTGCCTCTGCCCAATCCGCTCAGTTTGTTTTGAGTATCAACAGTGGGCCATCATGACAGCTCTATCATGGTAGTGTTTGTTGACTTTGATATGTTGTGGCACTGTATTCGCAATACAGTTGAATACAGATATTATATTGAATCTGAAAGGGATCCAAAAAATGTTTCATACACATACTGGTAATTCGATATACCAAGTAAAAATTTCATACTGATATTTTCGAGCAGTTTTTGCAGCTGTTCCACATACACAATGGTTGGTTGTATGTGGGTTCAATATAACCATGTTCAAGTGTATTACACCTGGCATTCCAAGTTTCAGGAATTTTATGAAGCACGTAATATATGTCATGATCTGCATGGTATATATAGACAGTAACCTGAGCTAGCCCTGCCTAATCAATAACTTTTATCTTGGGATCAAAATTGGACCTACTACAACAGCTATATCATGCCCACGTTGACTTTGATGTGCCGTGCCTGTATTGGTAATATTACATCTGTGGTCTAGGTACGAGGAATTTTGTAAACTCTGCCTGTAATATCCTGCTGTCCATACTGCAAGACGTGAGGCCGCTTTTTTTCCCCCACGCAGATGTACATCAGCCGAGACAATGTGAATGCTGACGAGTACGACTTCGCCAAGGCCCTCGAGCTGCTCAGCTTCGTTGCGGACCAGACGAGAGCCCAAATGCTGCGCATGCGCATCTGGTGTGCTGCCATCCTGAGGAACCAGTAAGCAGAGCACAGTTCACGCACTGCTGTAAAACCTCACTATAACACATTCAATATGACAATTTACATGGCTTCGTTGTATTCAATAATTCATTATAGAAGGTATGTTTGCAATACTGCTTTAATGGTGGTACTATTTGTCGTTTATTTCGCTATAACCGACAATTCGTTATATCCAATATTTAAAAGTAGAGGTTTTACCTATGTATACCTCTGCGTGACTAATTTAGTAGAGAGGATACAGTAGTTTTGTACTCAACACATAAATACATTACGCTACTTCACATGCAACGGCATGAGCAGTGGGGACTATCTAATCTGCTGCTTGAGAGAGCATGTTGAAAATTTATGCTGTGTTACGTATTCATATGTTCCTCAGGTGTCATTGATTGATTGATAGCCATGTGTTATGATTAATTGGTAGCCTTGCATAATGATGCATGCATCAGTGAAATTAAAGTGGTTAGCGCGAGTGTGCTAGTATTGCAAAATTCTGCTTGAATTGTCAACTCGTTCTTTGGAATAGCTTGAACTTTGTTGAGCAGTTTTGCAGAGGGCTCCATAGTGACAGATTATCTCTTATCAGCTTTTTTTTTTCCCTTCACAAACTACTCATGTCCTGTTATCTGAGTCAGTCATGAAGAACATGTTAGAGAAACCGTAATTTAGGGTAATTTGCCTGTGGCCATTCATTAAAAAGATGCACTTTTACAACCAATCAGGTGATAAACATTAAGCACCACGTATTGAAGAAGATGAGTTGCATGTGGTGGTTTGCAGCACACTTTAGGACAAAACTTGCAGGGATATTTTACGAAGTTTGTATGTTGGCAAGTAGCGGCTTTGCCTTGCGTATTTTACATTTTAATGATTCTCTAACTGCCTCTTTTAAGTCGCAGGACTAACACAGTAGAGTATACCTTGCACAGAAATAACAGTGAGGGCTTTTGTTTCAGATGTCTTTTTATGCTAAGCATTAAATAAACCTTGTGCCCTTGTTTAACTGTGAAATTTACGAGCTCATCCTATGATCTAGGTGGGAGGACTTGAACACTGACGATCCTGTTAGCATCATGCCGGATCTACTCTTCTTCAGGATTGCAGAGCTGTATTTTTCCAAGGGTAAGCCCTGATCACGTTTACTTTCTTTAATGACAAAAGTAGTCGCAAGAAAACTGAAATGCCAGGCATAACAAATGTCTTAAGAGAGCTGTGTGTGTGTGTGTGTGTGTGTGTGTGTGTGTGTGTGTGTGTGTGTGTGTGTGTGTGTGTGCGTGTGTGTGTGTGTGTGTGTGTGTGTGAGAGAGAGAGAGAGAGAATCGGGGATGCGTAGACTTAGCTATTAGTTGATCTGTTTCCAACAGTCTTAGGAGCTCACGTTTTTTTTGTGGTCTACGTATTGATACTATGCTAGACTTCCTTACTAGAACAGAATTTCAGGGGAAGGTGGAGGCTTGAATTGATGAAGAGAGCATTGAAAACGTTGAAGAACAGGGATGCTGCTAAAGCCGGTGCTTGGATAAGTCCACTTGTGGAAACATTGGTTCTAGCGACATTCTGTGTTCATCGTGTTCAACTACTAGACTTCCTTACTCCATACCAAGAAATTATCAAAGCATGCAATGTGGCTGTACATTCAGGTTAAGTCATTGTCAGTCACTGCAAAGCAGTACTGCAGCCTAGTCAAAATCAAGAGCAATGATTGCAAGATAAAAAGAAAAGTGGTATTTGGCTGATCATGTGATGGAGTGTAGGAGAAATGCTAACTGGCGGTCTCTCAGCATTGTGGTACTAGATGCGGTGGCAGGCAAGGGCATGCACAGGTTCATACATAAGGTTGTGCCCCCCCTCCCCTCCCCCTTGCACCCACCGTGAAAAATAAAGCCTCACTTGCGCAACCTGCATGATTAATTTCTAGTGAAACATGAATTTAGCTCGCATAGATTGTGATCTGCAGTTGATATGCCCTACACGCAAGCTACTACAGCCAAGAGCAGCTGCTAAATTATGCAGTTGGGCGGACAGCTTCAGTTTCATGAAAAACATTGGTTGATTTCTAGGGTTTTATGTCCCAAAACCAGCTATGATTATGAGAGACGCCGTAGTGGATGGCTCCAGAAATTTTGACAACCTGCGTTCACAAAAAGCTGCCAAACGTAGGGTACATTTCGAACTTGCAGTAGTACAGTTTGTGCATTCTGCTTAGCACATTGGCAGAGCTCATTGTCATCATTTCAGTTGATGTTACACGGGCTTTTACGTGCAGCTTGCAGAATATATTATCATTACAAGACAATTTGTGCCTCCCCAGCCCTCAACCGTAGGCGTAGCCGGGGGACAGGGTAGAAAATTCTCTTCCCCCTCCCCGAATATATAGTTTCTGTGTATGTAATTTATACATGCTCATATCACATGTAGACACACATGCACATACATGGGTGGTTGACCTGCCTCTCCCCTTTTAGAATGTGCTTCTTCCCTGACTCATTGTAGGGGAGGCATGGGAAAGTGTGCACATTTGTGGTGGCACGGGAAGCCAAATGCTGTCACTGATGGCTGACGAATAAGTCGAGCAGTGAGATGGTGTTTGTTGTTGTGGTTGATTTTCGTTGAGGGAGAACAGAAATATTATTGGAAATCACTTGAAGGGCCCCTTCAAGTGATTTCCAATAATATTTCTTTATGGAGTGGACAGCCAGAACCCGTTAACAAATCACATCTGATGTGGAAATCTGCCTGATAATTCTTTAAAGCACTAACACACTAATATTTGTGGTAAGTGTTTTAAACTTTACTTTATTATATATAACTTGTGTTATCTATGTTCATTAATCAATATTCAAGATAGTGAGGATGGCCTGTGTACGTGTGTGCCTTGCTGTGCTGTCCCAACTAACACCACTTTTTGTGTCCCCACACTGTGTTGCGTTCGTCGTTGCTATGGACAAAGGTTTGAACTTGGCCGAATTCCTGCCTCCTCTGGACGAGCTGCTCGAGATGCCGGAGTTGCAGGACCTGGGAAACAACCCCAGCTTCTCGTTCATGCTTGGTGCCGGCTACGAACACATGCAACGAGTGGCAGCGTGTTAGATCCCCTCACACGACGTACGTGATGGCAACGCTCATCTCCGTGTAAAAAGAACATCATTCATGCCAGACTGCCTTTTTTCACTACCATCGCTTTGTGTCCTTTATACTGTTACTTGTACTACACTGAAATGAACCTGCCATATGCCTGTGAAATAAAAATTATCACGTTCTTCATGACTTTAGAATTGAATATAATGTAATTATCTTTCTTAATGATTGCTGTGTTTGATTTACTGAACCCTGCCCTAGTAGCTAGTGCAAAAGGCCTGGCTTACTATACACAAATATATTGCAAGTCTGTTGAAGCTCGATCAAGACAACCTTTGTTAATTGGCCATCCTCAAAGTATGGATAGTGTTTAATGTTGCCTTTTTGTCAAGTGGACCCTTTGCTGAGAACCAAGGTAAGATTAGTGCAGTCCACATGAAGTGCTAGGTTCAGAGGACATTACCAGCATCCTTAGTCTTTTTGTTTCAGTAAGTTGTACAGCCAACAAGGCAAAAAAGAGAGAGATGGCAAGAGGTTACACTGATACTGACTTGCATCAGACCTACCTTTTTATGGCTCAATGATTCAAGGTTACCTGGTAGCTGAAACGTCTTTGTAGTGAGATTACATGTGCCAAACACAAAGCATATGCAGAGGCATGTGTCGATGAGGGAACATTAGTGTTATTAGAGAGATGCTATTCAGTGAATATCTGTCATTTTGGTGTAAACGCATGTGAGTAACGAGACCCCTTTTTTATCTCTTTGCCATGATTCCCCCATTTCTTGCCTGCATTTTGGTGTTTTTAAATGTTCGCTACTGCTAGGTTCATGTGGGGTTCTTTCAGAGACAGGGTTTAGTCTTGCTGTGCAGTGTTGCATTGCCTTTTTCTTAACCTGAGATGAGGTATGAAACTTAGCAGCTATTTTTAGTAGCAGTTAAAATATTTTTCTTGTTTTTTGTCCAACTCGTGCTGATGGAGATGCCCAATTTCAAATTCGTTGGCAAAGTAAAAAAAAGTGAGGTTCATGCATGCAGTCAATGACTGAAGGAGAGACCAAGGGGCTAGGAAAATTTCTGGGCGCTTTCTGGGTGCACGAAAGGATAATTTATCTAAATCGTAGTTGCTTGGCCCCGCCCTACGCACAACTGCATCATTACCCGTAGTGAGCAGGAAACCGAAACCAAAATTGATATCGCTGAATCGTCCTGCTCGTTGAATCCTTTTTGGCAAATGCGGCCGGCTTTCTAGGTCATCTAACTGCTTCAAGCCTTGCGAAACTTGCTGTTCTCAGTCAGATCGCGAATTTGCGCCACTGCTTTGCCGTCATTTATTTTGTTCGTGAGGCTTCTTTCAAGACCTTGCTTTTTTGCAAGCCGCTTCATCGTAGCCGGCAGCAGCGATGGCGGCGAAAGAGTGAACAAAAGGAAAAGCGAGTCGCCGCAAAACAAAAACAGTTCGCCATGTCCTGCGACTACGCCAGCGGGCTGTCCGAGTACGCCGACAAAGGCATCTGCGGCCAGCCCGAGCACTTCGACGAGCAGTCGCTGCTCGAAGACAAGATCGCGCGGCTCGCCGACTGGATGCGGACCTCCAAGCACATCGTCGTCATCACCGGTGCCGGCATCAGCACTTCGGCCGGCATCCCGGACTTCCGTGGTCCCCGCGGAGTCTGGACCCTGGAGCAGCAGGGGGAGAAGCCGCAGATCAACATCTCTTTCGACGACGCCGTACCGACTCCCACCCACATGGCGCTCGTCGCTCTGGCGCAGAGCTCGCAACTCAAGTTCCTCGTCAGCCAGAACGTCGACGGCTTGCACCTGAAGTCGGGCTTCCCGTTGGAGATGCTCACGGACTTGCACGGGAACATGTTTCTCGACCGCTGCAACCAGTGTGGTCGGCAGTTCGTGAGGGGCACGGCGACCAAGTCGGTAGGCCAGAAGCCTACGGGCGAGCCGTGTCCCGTGCCCAAGAAGAACGGCCGGCTGTGCCGAGGTCACCTGCACGATTCCATCCTGGACTGGGAGCACGAACTGCCCGAGGACGGGATAGACGCGGCCGAGCTGCACTGTAGGGCCGCAGACTTGATCCTCTGCCTGGGCTCGACCTTGCAGATTGTGCCGTGCGGCCTGTTGCCCCTTCAGGCCAAGAAGACCGGAGGCAAAATCGTCATCTGCAACCTGCAGCCGACCAAGATCGACAAGTCGGCCAACCTGATCCTGCGCGCCTACGTCGACGACGTCATGGAGAAACTGATGAAGCGCCTGGGTATCGCGATACCGCCCTACTCGGCTGAGTGCGACCCGACAAAAATGAAACGCGATACCCCCATGGAGTACCCGAAGCTGAGATTGCCAGAAGCGAAGGCACCGGCGCCGCGCAAGTACAAAAAGAAGCCCCCGAAGAGGGAAAGTACCTCGCCGGACAGTGAGCAGAAAGCGATCAAAAAGGAACGCCGATTGTCGTCCAATGACGCGACTGGTTGACGCTGGGAGACCTCGCGTTTTGCAGCCAGTCCTGCGCGATTAATCGCGCGGGTGTAAATCGTTTTACGTGTAGTAGTACGTGCTTCGTGATGTGATACGAGGTGGTGTGCGGGATCACCTCTTAAATGCCCGCGCACGTATTGTTACTGCTCCAAACACACGCCTCATTTGTGACGTGGTCGTGCTATTTATTGAGTGTGGTGTTACCTCGATGTCATCCACTGTGTGCAATTCGCTGCATCTCGTGTACTTCCCGTGTTATCGTTGTTTTTATCGAGACATACTGTCCACGCTGCACGCAGAGCTAACCGACGCAAGCTTTGCTGAAAGTTTTTATTCATTCTGCTTGAGCTCGGTGCATTTTGGAGTGAGGATGCCGCTCCAAAGCTACATTCTGAAATCGACATAGTTACGCCATTTTCGTTTCTTTACTTTTGTTTAATTGTGTAAAGGTTGCAGTACCGAAATGTCACACACATTTCTGTGCAAATCTGTTTTAAGGTATGCACTCGTATCAAGGTACGGTTATTCATACGGCTACGAACGCCTTAGAAGTGAGTACCCTTCCATACACCAATAAGTGCACCTAGATGTGTGAGAGAGAATGGCCAACAGAGTTTGCTGACGCCCGCTAGAGTGCTCCTTGGTTGTGTACCAGAGAGAAAAAGAAAATGTATCCAAAGCGATGCCACAGTTTGGAGAAGTGGAACGAGAGGATTCACAGTGCCAAGATGGTGCTACTCGTGAAGGATCCAGCAGGTCGTCTGGTCACAGAAACAGGAGAAGGATTGAGCGCTTTGACAAATGCTTCCTTCATCGATTTGTTTTCTCCGAGTTTGGCATCCCCGTGTTGGCTGTTGCCTTGGAATGCTGAGCCATTCTGAATCAATGCATTGGTGTTTTCACAATTCTCGCCCGTTCTTTGCATAGATAGAAATAGAATCGCGACCAACTCCTGTCTCATCCAGCACCATGCTACAGCTGCAGGTTTCCTCATCTAAGCATTTGTCACCCTTAGCTGTGTTCTTGTTCCCACGACAACTGTTCACATGCAGGTTCAATCCTAGCTGCAGCAGTTGCATTCCAATGAAGGCTAAATGCTAGAGGTCCATGTGCCGTGCGATTTCAGTGCATGTTAAAAAACACAAGGTAGCTGAAATCTTGAGAACTGCATGCATCATACTCTAATCATTGTTTCAGCATGTAGAACCCCAGCAATTGTTTAATCTTGTGCTACTGTAAAGGACGCAGATTTTTCATTATATGTACAACATGGCCTAGCTCCATTCCCTTGTTAAATAGCTGCATGTGGGCTAGTTTATTCCTGATCATAAATGTAAAGTCGGTCTGCACTTAGAAAACAGTGTGTGCAGAAAGAAAACTTTATAGTCTTGTGCAAGTGGTCATGTTTTTTATGTGTGCATTGTTATAACTTTGCCTTCGTAATCCACTTCTTCCTCTTAAATGGGCCCTCTAACACTTCTCTTGCTCCTGTCTTTTTAGGTATCGGTCGTGTAGTTTTAGCACAGGTCAAACCAACCATATCAATCGGTTTCATATCTCAATTGTGCAAGGAAATCGCCACGTTGCCGCTGACCGCATCAATGTGTAGTGGCGCTCACCAGAAGTATTTGTGGCAGAAATGACAACGTAACGCACAAGGCTGCGAGTGGGCAAAAGTAAAATTGCAAGTGGTCACGACATTACATTGGGAAACAGAATAATGTTTGGTTTTACTTTCCTCTTGCATGTTTTTTCGCTGAATGCCGGAATGTCTGAGAAGCTGATAATTTTGCAGCATGGCACTGTCATACTCCACGTTGTTGCTATGGCATTATTTTCACCAGTACACTGGAAAGAACAGGCTACCATGTTGCGTGAACTTCCCCCACGCAGGCGCTTCAAGCTAATTCCATTGGCTGCGCTTTATGTCATACATGGTGAGTGAAGTGTAGTCACCTGACCCTACGAAGCTCAGCTCGAGTTGAGGGTCCGCATATTTTTGTATTTTTAATGTTGTCAGCTTAATAACTTTGGACTGTGTGTCATATCGCTGTCATTCTCACAGCATTTGTCTGTCCATCGTAACGCGCATAAAAATGGGCACTTGAAAGTGTTAGCAGGCCCCTTTAATCAGCTAGTATCATGTGTGTTTTCTCTGCAGTTTCTGTTGTCACTGTTTCACTGTTTTACCTTTCCTACTATCGCTTAGAATGTGGACACAATGCAAAAAGCAAAAACGCAACATCAGACATCAAAGTTCCCAATATATATACACTGCAACAACGACATTGAAGCAGACCTATAGATCATTACAAACAGGTGCCCATTGACAGTTTCTCACATGTGTGATGTTGCATTTTCACGACAGCATTGCTTTCTTCCTATTTTTATAGGTATGTTTTTTTGTATATATGTATGTATATTAAGCATAGATCCTAAATTTTTAGTTGTGACATGGCACATTTCATGAGTTTCTTTTCCTGTCCCTTATGTTAGTACTGTGTTTCGTTCACTGCCACGGATACCACAAATCACATTCAAGTCGCCCACTGTTGTGTCATGATATATTGAGGCTTGCTAGAAAGCACACAACTGAAGTGTCATAAGAAACCAGCCATAATGCTGCTGTTGCATTATATTTTTTAGCCTGAAAGAATGCCTCTGCTACAAGAATTTCTGAGGTTTGCTTTCTCTCTCTCCCAACCCCACTCACATTGTGCAACACGCAAAAGTTATTCTCTTCTATGTAGCCCCAAACTGGCTTGATCTTCACCTGCCACTTAAAATGGAAGCATGTACTGCACATTTCTCAAGTTGATCACTGGGATAGGAATATGCTGAAGTGTTAGCAGTCCGACTGTTCGATACTCGTGAGCTAATGCTACAGCACCACTGTTTATACATCACAAACATTCACCATGAAGGGGAAAAACTGTCGTCCATCCACATGTAGCGTAAAGCTATGAGGAATTTCACATGGATTTTCTTGTAGCCACATACTTCAAATGAATGAATGGCAACTTTTCCATTTAATAAAGCTCCCATTTTGTGGGCTTCCACAGAACTGATTTGCCAGATGTTTGTCAAATGACAACACAGTGCTTCACCGAGTTTATTGTGCACTAGTTGTCGTCACGTCAATCGCTGGACCCAGCAGTCTGATGTCGTGACGTACCGTATCCAACGTTGAATGTTGCCGCCGGAGTGTTGGTCAGCCTTGAGAAAGCGGATCTTGAGGCCGGACGTCGACTGGTTTGAGAGTTCGAATTTCATAGAGATGGGTCCAAGCTCGAGCTTCCCAAAACCACCCTCATTGGCATTGGCAAGCTTTAAAATAAAACAAATGAAACATGCATCACGACGACTTCTACAGAGTGTAGTCAAATTAATATCGCAAAGCACTTTTTGTTCAGGCACTTACTCGGAATTTGGCCACCGCTTCTGACTTGGCCTTCAAGCATTTTATCCTCCAGATAACTTTCTTGTTTTCGTATTGGAACTCTGCACTCTGTTCCAGCTCGTTGAAACGCTTCATGACACTGTTTTGGGATGCAGTGAAAAGGGTTCATTACCTGTGGATGTTCACGCTTTATTGAATGTCATTAGCTAAGAGCCCTATGGAACACATATTTCTGTCTAAATATTGTAAAGTTTAACAAAATGCAATCCTGAACTGAATTATGGGGTTATCATTACACTAGACTCACATGTGCACTTTTGATTTAAGATCAAAATTTCCTTATCATGACTGGCTACCTTTTGAGAGCTTGTACACAGGAGCCAGTCACAATAGAGAAGAGAAACTTTATACTGATCAAGTCTCTTCATTGACATTCATTTTCTTTTTCGCTGCCAACTCCACATATGTTTCTATCAAAACTACAGCTCAGCTTTCCAATGCTTTCCGCTCTTTCTTTTTTTCTTTCTTTCTTTTTTTTCCCAAGCTGTGAAACTATTCATGCGTGCAAGCACAGAATATCAAAACCACCAGCAGGATGAATAATAGTAGCAGACTGACCCACTTGTGTTGCAAGGCAGAGGAATTTCCAAAGTAGTCCCAACTGCTTCAGAACCTGGATTGCCTTCGCAGCGCAGTTTGACTGTGAGGACCAGGTCCCTGTCATAGTGTTGATAAAAACATCTATCACATTCTGTGATATGCAGTTGCAAGCAGATTAAATTGTCACTGACAGGATTCATGAGAATGTGGGTTTCTCCTTCTTCTCCTTTTTTTTTTTTTCACATTTTATGTACTTGCACATTTGAAATGGAATGTATTTCGCTATCTTTCTGCTTTCTTTTTTTTTGTGTGTGTTAATTTGCTCCTAAAACATTCTGATGCCACGTGTTCCATAATAAATGTGCCAGGGTACAAAATTTTTTCGCTAGAATTATTGAGCGCAAGTTACACTGTACGCATCCCACAGCAAGCTCGTGGAATTTGAGTGTGTTCTTTGCGGCATAAAAATTGCAAGCAAATTTAGCAGTACATCTTTGTCATGTTGATTTACTGCACGATATTATTGCGACACTAATGGAGCAGTGAAATTTCACAGTGTTCTTAGCATATGCACCCTGTGGATATGATGCAGACATGGTTTCAGAAAGTCTTGACCTGAAGGAGACCCCCCAACACCTCTTGATGACACGAGTCATGCCAAAATGGCAGTCACTTTATAGAGGCAGCACTTTACAAGTTAAAATTTCAGGTTGAAGCTGCACGCTGAGAGCCCTGTCTTCCTTCATTTCTCTTTTTTTTTTTTCCCACTTCACTTTTAATCTTCACTCATAAAACATTGCAACACCAGACGGGTGCTAACAACTAGCAGTTTACTGAAAGGACACATATAGTTATACATGAAGAACAAGGGCCTAAACAACATTTGCAAGATTTACCACTAGGACACCAAGACCATGATGTAATAAAGCCTAATCACTACGAATTAGGCTTTCTTGCGTCATGGTGTTGACGTCCTAGCAGTAAATCTTGCGCATGTCGTTTATTACGCCCTTTTTTTGCAGACAGTATCGAAGTGCACATGAGTCTTCAAGTATCTATATGCACCCATTCAGTAAACTACCAGTTGTGAGTCAGTGCCCATCCCGTGTGCCTTCCTTTGTCCCGTCTTGTTGCACTGTTTTTAAGATTAATCCTAACCAACTCTCCCAAATGTCTGTTCTAAACTCACGGTGACTGAACAACCATGTCATGCCTACTTCTGAATGAGCTTATTCATTTGAGTATAGCTGAAAGGAAAATAAATAAAAATATAAAAAGAAGGTTTGCAAATCAGAGGCAAAGAATGACCTTGAGCATGGCACATCTTCCACTGCTGTGACGATTGAAAATGGATATCCATTGTTGGGCCTGCTGGTGCAGTATCTCAAAACTGGAATCTGCAGTGCCATGAAGGGAAGGGAGAGGATAAATTAGATGGCAGAGGGGGAGTGAAGGAATAAAAGAGTCAACAAATTTCTTTGAGCAGAGGCAGTCTCTCCTAACCTGATTGTTGTCACTACAACCTAATCTGAACTCTAACGCAAGTGGGATGCCTGGATTAATGAGTTGAGATCTGACATCTACCAACTAGCTCCAATTTTACTTTTAGTCATTCTAATCCAGGTTGGATGTTTGTGAGAGAGAAATATTAATTGGATGTCACATGCAGCCATCTCGCAGTGACTCAGCATGTCATCATTCCGAACTTGAGCTTTTGTAAAAAATATATAGCGCTCTCGCAAAAAACTGGAGCATTCGCAACTACTAAGAGGCTAGCTGTATAAGCTTGTTGGTATGTCGCATTTTAATTTGTTGTAATGCTGGCAGAGAGTCACAGAAGTCACAAGAGACTACACACAGCACCTCATGTGTTGTCTAATATGTCAACTTAGTCCACTCTTGCAGGCTATTCAATCAGAAAGGAGCACACAACTCAACATCAATGGATGACTGTCATCTCTTGAATTAAAAGACATCATGAGAGTCTTGGACCATGGTCTAATACTACATCTGCATTTCATTAAACAAAAGCAGTTATAAACTTACATGCACTAGTCTCATTGGACTGGTGCTTTGTGAATGTCTTGTATATATGTCATGCTCCTGTGTATCGCTTTGGTCTTCATCATGCCCCTTTGGAAGTAGCATTACTGCCATAATGCCAGTCGAAGCTCTCTAGTACTCATTAAAAAACCTTTTTCTCTGTCACATGCAAGCTATGTTTGTGTCATTCTGCTTCTACTGCAACAAGTTACGACATAACAGCCACCCTTCCCTGCTCATTAAAGAGAATATACAAAATCAACTCGGTGAAAAAATCTAGAGCGCAGGAAAGACAACAAACAAAAATGGCTGCACGCAAGACAAGTGATTTATGTTTCACCGACGAGTGATAATGCAACCTTCATCCATCATCTTTCCTGTGCTCTCAGTGGTTTGAAAAGAATGCAGTACCAATTAGCACACCTATTCATCCTGTTGCAAACAGAACATTTTATTGCAGCACCATGATAATGAACTTCACTATTGAAAAGTTTAAAACTTGGAGCTCCTTTTAAAACAAGGGTATGCAAACTAACGGCTAATCCAGTTGTGCCCACCTCTCCCTGAGGAGCTAGAACAGTCAGAGTTCGGTCCACTGCAAACTTTTCGCTCCTGACCATGTCATGAAGGATGTAGTTGGAGAGAACAACATCTGTGCTGTAGGATTCTGGAAAAAATTACAGCATATCCACGGAGTGAATGATGATGAGTGGGCGAAGCTCGGGAGGTTCATCATAGATCGTGCCGAGTTCCAGATTAATTTAGTTAACGCGCACGCTACGAATCCTTATGGTTCAACTATGCACAAGTGAAATCTCCCACCGGCACTTCATTGCAAGTCAAGATCCAGTGCCTATATATATATATATATGGGTGGCCGGTGAACGGTTCTCCAACGCGAGCAGTCGGTATTTCTCAATCAAGAAACTCGCTAGGAGACGCTGCCTGCGCCAACGTTGTCTCTCGCGGGTGAGGGCGCGTTCTCCTTCTTTGCGAGCTGGTAGAGCGTTCATCTAAGAAAGAGCGTTTCCATAGTCAACGTGCGCCTTTCGCTCTCTCTCTCTCACAAGACAGCAGATGGAAGAGTGAGAGAGAGAGAGGCACGCGCCGAGGGCGAGCGCGTGCCTTCCGGCACGCCGGTTACGCCTGACGCAGGACAAGGTTAGACTAAGAGGAGCTTCGCCCCTAAAACAAATACAGTATAGACGTCACGTAGTGGGAAACCTACGTATAATACCCGTTAAAACTTGCGCACTTTCACATACACATGCAGTTCCTGAGCTATGCAGCATTAACGGCACAGTTACTTTACCAATTTCAAAATGCCTATCTGCAGTTAAATATAGCTAAGCCTTGCTATAACAAAGTCCACCTGACACATAAATAGCTTCATCATATCCAATAATTCGTTACAAACATATATTTGTAGCACTGCTTTAATGCCAGTACTGTCATTCATTTACTTCCTTATAACCAATAATTCGTTATATCAAGGATTCAACTTTATGCAACTAATAAGACTTAAAATATGAGGTCATTGCGTAGGATGAAAAGGAGCAGTCCACGTGAACTTAAATAGGTCAGATAAATTCTCTACTACAGCAATGTAAAGATATAATGAGAACCTGCATTTTGCTTGAGCACACAGTTTCATGTACAACAGTAAATTAGATCAATACATACAGCGCGCAGCTCACCTGATTCAGAAGATGCTGATGCAAGAACCAAATCCTCATTGAATCCAAGCGTAATACTTGCCTTGGAGTCTAGGCAGCTTTTCAAGTTAACGCTGCCACACAGAAGAAAGTTTGAGACATTCCCCTGGTACCGAGGCAATGAGAGACCAAAGATGAATGGTTTCACATACAACTGAGCAATGTTGCAGTTACCTCTTTGGAGATGGAAGCATAGACCTTCTCAACAACATCGACAAATATTTCAGCCTTGTACTGGCTCTGGAACCAAGCAAACCACTTAGTTCAGCCTGACCTTTCCCTTATAAATAATTCTCAAGATTTGCCTATAATGGTTTTTGTACCAGTTAATTTGTATTGCACCACACTAGACCTTACGTCTTTACCTGGTTTTGCTCCAACCTCGACCCAAACACTGGCCTCAGGGCTGTGGTATTTGGTGCTGCAACTGGCTTTGTTTCCTGTAAACAAGCCACACACTGTAGGAGAGCACTGAAAATAGACGCCGACTGAAAAAGAATTTCTTTTCGTTGATGCATGCTTACAAGTGCCAAGAGAGTGGACGTCAAAACCGTCTTTCTTAAGACTGGTGTTTCAGCTGGTTCGCTATAGATGCAGGGCCGGAGAGATGATAAATCTGTGGTGTAAATGTGTCCACGATTCTGAAAATAACATATTTAACTTATTCATAATGTGTTGTCGGGCTATTATCGAGGAATGAATTAGGTGTGCTCCACCTTGATTGCTTTGTAATATGGTAATCAGCAAGACTGCAACACTACAATAACAGTTTCTTAAGCAAGTGCAATGAATCATGACAGTATCAAAATCATGCATAAAATCGGGGATATTCATTATCGATAAAGCCTGTGATGCAGGTTGTGCGCTCAGCATTTACTCTAAGCAGTGCCAGCAAAATAAAATGTGAAAATTTAGGGCTTAGTAACGCACCTACTTTTATTGCTACCATATTCATCCGGTGTCCCGCTGGCATAATATTGGCTCTTATACATGCACCAGAAATAAAATCACCTTTAGCAGCCAGAATTGTAGCAATATGATGCAGCTGTAATTTGAGTAACTGTGCATTTCCGCTCGTGTAATGCAATGGCACATCTCATGCTGTGAGCACTGCACATTGCACAACAAGCCATACATTTATCAAACTGAAGTGGTCTCTCCATATCTTGCATCAGTAAGCTTTGGATGAGACAATTTCCATTACCAACATTTTCCTCTAGGTACAAAAAAATCTGAAATTAACATTTTAAGCACCCTTACAACTATCTCGGAAAGTATCTCCTCGATGAGCAGTGCATTTTTACGGAGACTTTCTTCAGTAGTGGCTCCACAAAAGCTCTTGATTAACATGTACAATCTGAAATGAAGAAGTCAGTCAAGATCACCGTATGTCGTATGCAGCGTGTCAACATGTGAATATGTGGAAACGCTTGACATTTGCCAAATGTGAATGTGTGGGAACATTTATTTGATATTAATGATGCTGCTCTACTTTGAGAGTGAACTTACTCATTTAAAAATTCAATGGCTGCAACGTCTGATGCCAGCGTTTCTTCTGGGGACCTCTTGGAACAAAGCAGGTAGTAGATGTTCTCGCGGCAAATGTGGTAAATGGAAACATCATCAAGCTTCTGAAAAGATAGGCATTGAAGAGGCAGCTTTGTTATTGAAGAGAGAAGCCTTCTTCTCGAATTTTATCATTAACTTTCCCAGACAAGTGCTAGTGTGCTACCTAGCCAAGGAGTTCACAGAAACTTCAAAGATTACTGGTCCTAAACTCCTTGAATTGCCTTTCAAAAGTTCGCAGGGGAAACGTGGAGTAATCGAACTAGAAGAGAGGACTCGGTTGGCATCCTTGGCGCTCAAAGCTTAATGAAAGGTTAACGGAAAAGTTTGTCATAATTCTGAAGCTTTTGCACAGGAGCGATATCCGACACTTCACATAGATAACCAGGAATAAAGCACTTAACATCAAGGTTTCCAGTTATTAAAGCTGTTGTTGGGGCGTGCACCTGTTTAGGTCCAACAGATTGTCCGGTGGTCCCAAACACGAGGTCAACGCATTCTTGAAAGCTTCTTGCCGCGATGTCGTGTCTGTCTGTAGGCAGTAAGTCAAGGCGTTTGTGAACGCCCAGGCATTGGCTTGGGTCATATACGGGTGTATCTGTGAATGCCAACTTATATTTAATGCGATCGCGGAATCCGCACAGCAGAAAAGGATACATTGACGATGAACGATAACTTGTAGCTTCTGGTTTACGACACCAAGATGAACAATCATGATGACTTCACGTCATGAACGCTACTTGATTACTTTAGTCAGCACGAGCGATACAGCACAATGTAATACATAGTAATGTTATTGGCCAACGCCCGCTGCATCTTTGTATACAGTCAACGTGGTACGATAGGCTCTTTGATTGATATCGCAGACCTCCACGCAATTTTCAGAAAGACATCTAAATGGTTTCATGTAAAACTCGGTCGACAGTGTTCTGTCACTCGAGACATACGTTTACCAAAACGACGTCGAAACAGAAACTAGCTTTTGGATTGGATTGGATCGACTGATAATCTTTTATGATGTCGACTGGGAGGGCGTTGACGGGGTGGTGGCAAGCGCCACTGTGGGGTTTGGGGCCACTGTTAATTTTTTAGTAAATTGAGGCAATATGTGAGCATTGTTCACTGTGGTACAGCACTGGTAGAGAGCAGGCTTCGTTCACTAGAACGCGCGCAGTCATGCCTGCAGCGTTAACCAGTTTTAACTGGTTTTCAACCACGTTTCAAAACGGCACGCAATCTTTTCTTTAGTGGCTGCTTCTAACCACGACTTTTGTGTTCATCTCTCTAGTGGTTAGTTGGCTACAAGCCGCGCAGCTGATTGAAAAACGGCGAAAAGTTGCCGAAAGTTCGGCGATGGGGCGGGCAATCTTCGCGCGCGTCACCGGCATCTTCGCGAAGCGGTGGTTATTCGTCGTTCCGAACTTTAACGTCAGTCGGTGCATTTCAGTGGGTGACACGGCAAGCATCGAGCGCACGTTCACGAAGTCTGATGTCGATAAATTCGCTGCCCTCACAGGTGACTGCAACCCGATACACCTGGACGTGGACTACGCACAGAGCAAGAATTTCTCGGCGTGCGTTGTGCACGGGGCACTAATTAATGGGTGAGGAACGCTGTTTACAGTAATACGGTCTAACTGTGTGTACCTCGAAACATGGACAACCTTCGTAAGCACACGTTAGGCAGTTTCTAAACCAATCTGAATGCGCAGTGACATTATAAACAGAGTTAATATCTCTGCCCTTATGTTAATATCTCTGCCCTTTCATCTGACACACCTTCGAACAGACACTTGCTACGAAAAACGGCTCTTACGAGTATGAAATACTGCCGTTCAATCTCAAAGTCTAGAGAGGAACGTTAGCAGTAATTGATGGGGTTTTACGTGTCAAAACCAGCACAATGGACTCTTTCCTTTTTCTTTCGTATTTCGCATACATTGAAATGCGGCCGCCGTGGCCGGGATTCGAACCCGCGACCTTGAGCTTCGCAATCCAACAATTCCCTAGCCCGCTAAGCTACCACGGCAGGTGCGCAGGAATGTTTGAAAACCGTGAAATAAAATTATTCATAGCATATAGCGTGGCTGTCGCCAGCAGTGTAGTTCGCCAAATGTAAAAAAAAAAAAAAAAAAATGATTGGTTCAGTTGCTTGACATATGCTCGTAGTAATGCCTCTACAGCCAGCAGCGTGTTTAGCAATGTTCTTGTGTTTGCCGTCGTTTCACTGCTTATCCTGTGACAGTTTGTCTCTCATTGCCTTCTATTCATTTACGGGAGTTTGTTTTTGTTTCTTAGTGTATCCTTCACCTGGTTTGTACTACAGCAGCACATGTTTCATATATTGCAAGCACATTTTTGTTTCTGAATATATTGTGCTCGCCTAAGTTCATATCACTGTTAGTTGCTAGTCGTGCATTATTTACTACATTTATTGTTGCTTACTCAAGGAGGTCCCCTTGACAGTTGTGTAAACGTTGGGACTTCCTTCTGCTCTAATGATGGATGAATGACTGCTAGCTGCCTTCTGTTGACTGGACCAATGTGACGTTCCACAACTGGAAGAAACAGAAAACTGTTTATTCGTCCTCCTGCTTTGCCCCATTCCCTGTCGGTCAGTTGTCTGTCTTCTTTTGGGCCATCACGCAGACGCACCATGGAAAGGTGGCTAGCACAATCTGTCTTACTTGAATAAACTTTCACAGCAGCACTGCCTGAAAGAACTGTTATGAGCCGATGCTAATTTGAGATTGTTTGTCATGGTTTTAGAATGTTGAACACCAGCAATCTTTTTAAGTCAAGACTATGCATGATTTTGTTTTGTCGCAGCTTGGTGTCTGCCGTCATCGGAACAAAGCTCCCAGGTCCTGGCTGCGTTGTCGTCCATCAGGTGCTCGAGTTTCCCAAGCCACGTAAGTTAAGCAGCAGAACACAGAATTGTAATTAATCTGCTTATCGAATCATAGTTATTTTTGCCAGGGGAGTGCAAATATCAAATTTTTGTAATAGCGGAATCAAAATTCACTTTTATTTCCACCACACTTGTTGGGGGCCCCCCAGGCAAAATGAATCAAACATGAACATCCATGTTCGAATGTTTAATATCGCAGCGAAAATGCACCTTCAGCAATAATGTTTCATTTAACAACATTGAACGAATGTCATTATTGGAAATCATTATGTATGACAAACAATTGCAAACGTATATTTATAACACTGTTTCATTGCAGTACTATTCCTCGTTTAGTTTGTTATATCCATACTCATTATACTGAAGCTTACCGTATGTCTGTTAGACTTTTTTCCTTTTTATTATTCTCGCTCAATCCAAAAAGGTTTGCAGTGTTGCATAAACTGGTCGTTCTTGCAGAAGAATGCAGTGCCATTTTTGTGGCTCAGTACTTTAAACGCAAGATGTGAAGCAAACATCGTTTCTCCAGTTCTCGTAGGTGAGCCAGTCTGTGCACACGTGGAGGTGAAGTCCATCAGAAAGTCCATCGTTGACTGCACCTACCAATGCAAGGCAGGACATGAAAAAGTGAGTCCTACAAAAACGCTACAGTAATGCAGAGCAGTTGCGACACATTTAGCGCTTGACATGCTTACGTGCGTTCTTGATATTACTTTGTCACAGGTGGTCATGTGTGGTGAAGTCAGACTTTTCATCCGACCTGGAAGCACAACTTAGTAAAGAAACCGTTGAGTGAGTCACAGTACCGTCAATTTTGTTTCGGTTACGCATGTGGAGTAGAATATTTTCAAGATCCAAATTTAACAGACCTACTGTAAAACTTAATAACAATAATTATTGATGGTGTTTTACAAATGGTAATTTTGATTACATGGGGTTCTTTGACATACTAGACCTGAATCTAAGTACGCGGATGTTTTCTACACTTTGGCCCCATCAAATTGAGGTCGCTGTGTGCTACAAAATTTAACATTTTGGTTTAATGCGTAATAATGGTCATAGCAAACTTCAGTGCTGGCTGCTGTGGTGAATGTGTGCTATATGTACAATTAACATGAATATTGTAATACATGTAATAATAGTTGTAACCAAACTAGAAGATAAGCACAGGGGAAGACGGAGCGCTTGAATATGGAGCTTGATGAACAGGATCGCGAAAAATGATGGAGAACAGGGAATGTCATGGGAGTGACATTCTCTCTTCTCCGTCGTTTTTAACTATCTGTTAATCAATGTAGTAGTAATATCATTGGTTGGTCACGAAGCGACTGGTACTTCTTGCTACGAGATCCTCGGGGACTGGTGCGATACAATTACCATGACAGTGTTACATGGACTTTTTCGTACTACTGACACAGCTGAGCAAGCACATATGATAATAAACAAAGAACCAATACAGTTGCTGCACTTGCTTCACACTAAGCCTGATTTAAAACCTGCAATAATGTTGTTTATACCACTGTTTTGGTATATTTAAGTTTTTTCATGACTGTACTGAGCAGCAGAGCAACATTCATAGGAAAACAGCAATCACTGTGTATGGCACAAGGGAAAAGTGTGCATTTGTTTGCTAGAACATGCTTCCTTGCATATGTTTGTTGGCATGTCTTGCTATCGCAGTTCTAATGATGGCACACACGCTCGGAAACTTTCGCTGGACGTCACGTTTGCCCACTAGAATGAATGTATAAATGTGAAATTTAAATGTTTACATGCATGGCAACACAACAACAAAAGTCTGCGAGCTTTCCCGTGCATTTTTTGTCTTTTCAAGCTTTTAATTCCCCCCTCCCCCTTGAGAATCTAGACTTTATCGCATGCATACCATGTGACATGTAGTCCTAATATTTTGATTAAGACCATGATCAATAACTTGTGTTGTCCAAGGCACACACACATGCACAGTGGTATCTTTCGAACTCTTGCAAGAAAAGGAAACAGTCTCTGTGGAATACCTTCTTGTCGCACTACCAAATTCAGTGGATAACATATGTCAGTAACTGGTTGTTTCTGGCTTCCTCCAATTTGTGAAACATTCACAGTATGATTATGGTTTGGCGAGGTAATACTGGCTACAACGCTTCAACTACACACATCACAACCATTGCGACGCCTGCTAAATGTGACCGCAGATGCTGCCAAAGTGAAATACAACGAAAGCAAAAAGTAATATGGGGGAAAAAACTTTATTCTCTTAAATAGGAAGATGACAGTAAGTCCAGCTGGGTTACACCGTAACATTATGTAAAACCACTCACAAGGCACTTCACAAAAAAATTTCACGACTCAATACGACACTCCTCAATAAACAATGTTGTTTCACTGTAAACTGTGCCACATTCAGGTAACGGCCACGGCAGTTCTGTTTGAGTCAACAAGTTCCGAGCGTCATTGGGCTCAACCATCGTTCAACGAAGCTCTCGTGTAACAAACGTCAGTGTCAAAAAAGCGTAAAGCTTATCGCAAAATGACCAGCAAGTCATACCTCGCGAATAGCTCGCAGCCTGCTCTTGCAGCTAAAAATGTATCCGATACACAAACGCTAATCAACTATAAATATAATTGCACTGTGTCCATAGACGTGAAAGGCTACAGCAGCAAATATGTTGACAAAAAGATTTTTTTTTTACAAAGCTTGCATAAAGGCGCAGAAAAAGCACTTGATGGCATGGGCAGAATTCATTGCAGGCACGAGAAAAAATGCGTACAATCAGCGACACATCACAGCACTTTAAAAAAGAGGCAGAGTTCTTATATTTACACGTGTAAACAAAACTTGCATCGTAAGCTGACCATTCTTGTACTAAACCTATTCTATAGTAGCAGTGCAGTACTCAAACAAAGCAGTTGCTTATGGAGTAAATGCAGGTCCAAATAAGTACAATGCTATAATGAATGTTCTTCTACAAGTGTTTGTCAAGTGCACTCTTATCGTTGTTATGGGTGACTAAATACAAGACATAATATAGCCTTTTTAATATGTGCATATATACTATATATATAATATATATATGTATAAAGAGTACGCATGTATAACACGAGAGAAAATTCAACATGTAGCTCCCAGAGAATTCGATTTCAGCTTACCGTGTACATAGTCAGGCGGTTTTTTTTCTACACATGCAATGTGAAGGTTTAGTAAGAGGAAATGGCTTGAACTGGGAAATATAATTGGTGTCCTTTTCAGGCAGAGGCTTCTAAAGAAAAAGGATTGGTCTTTTGCTTTACACGTGTTAAAAACAAAAACACAGTTGCCCTGAGAATTAGCATACGAGGGTCAAACGCTATCCACAACTGTCAAATTTTGCGACTAAGTTTTTTAGCATAGCAGAGCACTCTACTAGCTTAGTGCTTATCTTTCAACAGCAACCGTTTGTTCTTGCAAAAGTACCCCTGCAGATTTAAAATCGCTACTGGCAGCATCACGACAGAAAACGACAAACTTGGCTTCATTGCCAAGGACAGATAGCACTGTGTTTAACGGAATTGTGCAGCACTGTTTTTAAATGCAGTGCGCGTCTAGATTTTCTGACAAGACGTTTGCCACAAATGCACGATTGGTAACAACCATTCTCGTGACACTATTGTACAATTGAAGGCTGCTCAGCCAAAACTTGGCACGCTCATCAATACGTTTAGAAATACACTGCCGTCTCATTACGTGGGATGACATCACAACCGATCAGTGGCAACACGCTTGCCACACTTTCAGTGCCGTAGGAGTCTGCCTCATTCCCTCTAGATTAATTGCAAATGTGTAGACAGTCAACAAGTTCACTACATCATATTGTCGTAGTGTCCCTTTCATTATTCGGAGGCGTCGAAGGGAACGAAATGAAATGTGTTACATGAAATGCGGGGGAAAAAAAAACCAACCGTGTCACAGTATTTCACGATGTGATGATGGGTGATGAAAGCTTCAGCTGTATAGGCAGCCAGTGTCTTAAATCTTGTTTTCTTCTGTAGTGTGATGGAAAATTCATTTTCCGCAGTAACACCCACTGTCGTAGGCAACATGCACACCTAACACTGCCTTTCACTAAGATATATTGTGCATTGTTCTAGGCTCCTGCAGAAAAAAAAAAAAATCGAAGAAGAAGGTGCAAAGGAAATTGTGCCTGGCAGTGTGTTGTACAGTAGATAGTTGGCTCGTCTTGCAAGAGAGAGGAAATTCCACATGGCTATTAGCGTAATGTATACTTGCAAATGCTGGCATATAGGCCTCCTCTAGAGCATCATTCACAGTTGCTCACAAGATGTCTTAGAACTAGGCAGTTCTGTTCTCAAACTCGGCACACAACTAAGCAGCACTTCCACTGAGTCTAACAGTGTACAGTAACATTTTCACATAAAAGTACCCCTGAGCATTCTTAAGGGTAGTATAAAACAATGAGTCGGCTCTTTCACAGATACTTGCGACCAACTGTATGCCAACAACTTACTGCTAGTGCACAGTTTCCTAGAGACGGCTGGCGCTTCTTTGCCAGGCTAGTCATTCCATGAGCAGATGAAAAAAGTCCGTCCGACTTGGACCAGCACACGCCGATCCCTTGTCTCAACGACATGTGCAGGAAACCAGGAAGCAACTGCCAAGTCCAACATGCCGCTAGACTCGGTAGACTGTGACAACGATATCCAACTGACAGAAGTCTCTCGATGCAAACAGCCAGGTCACTTTGCGCCGTCTTGAACACGCGGCGACAGCGACCTGCTGCCGAAGGTGCCAGTCTTGTGTGTGCTGTTGCAAGTCGACGAGTCCGCGGTTTAAAGGAGTGCTGACGCAATATTTCAGACTTCTCTCTCTCTCTTTTTTTTTTATTAATGTCGGAATCTCAAACGATGGAAAAGCAACTGCACGGATTCGGAGTGCTCCAAATGACTTAAGGTAACAGCTTTTCTACAGCCAGTTTCAGTATTGTTTTCCTGAGGTTACGCCGTGTCAAGACTCGGAAAGAGATCACATGCGAGCAATACAACGCAGCATTTGTTCAACGCTTATAAAAATGTAACAGGCAACCACGCTAGAGCAGGCATCAAAACGCTATCATGTGCTGCTGCTACATGACCGCCTTCTGGGTAATGATGCCACGCTTCAGTATAACCTCTAAACGTGAAACCAAATGTTGCTTTGGAAATGCAGCTACAATAATTCTCAAGGCGCTCCGACACCCGGATGTATTGCTCTCCCACAGTTTTGAAGACCCAGACCTTAAGAAAGAAAAGTAAGAATATCGCGTCAGTACGCCTTTAAGGTTGTGGCAGTCTTTCGCGCCAGCTCGGAATGCCCCAGTCGGGGACTGCAGTCGCTCAGACCCATCCGCCAGTGAGCTTGTGGAAGAGCTCCTCGTTGAGCGTCTGGTTCTGGTCTTTGGAGCGCATGCTAAGGAAGATGTAGCCGCCAATGAATTCGTGCACGGTCTTGCAGTCGGCACTGAGGCAGGAGAAGGCGACGCGCTGGTCTTCCTCGAACTGGACATTCATCTGCTTCACCTCCCAGTTGACGTTCCAAGCCATCATGGTGTTGAAGCGCCACGTCTTGATGTGGTCGCCCGTCGACAGCTCCATGCGCATCAGCCGGTTGAAGGCCACTCCCAGGAGTTCCTGCGAGATGTTGTGGCGAAACCGTTAGATGATGACACCAGTGCACCCACTCCGATGTCGGAAATTTCTTATGTAGCAGAAGTTGTACACCAGTTTGCATAGAACACAGAGATGCAAGAATTTTTCATAACGATGCTGTAATAGCAGAGTTAAAGGTGTTTGGTTATCAGCAGAGGAACTCTCCTTTCTTTCCTCCATTTTTCTCACCCCAGCCTGTCGCCTCGCCGCACCCCTCTGCGTACCACATGAATGCTACGCCACTAGGAGCACCATGTTCAGCTCAGTGAGCTCGCACAACCATGCTTGCCAAGCAGATGACAGCACATTTCTCTGAGTGTCTCGTGTCACTAAGGCACTATGCTACAAAGCATGTACATGTAGGTGCACAGGGTGATCTGTGTCATTCTCACATATGGCGAGTGGGACCGACCAGGAGAAGGGCAAACTGCACTTGAAATTTTTGTTCTTTCTGGCAGTGCCTCTCGAAAGCACCATTCCTCACAGCTTAGCCTTTTGTGCAAGCTTGAAGAAACCAACACGTGGGAACCAGCGCAAAGAGATGACCACTAGAAGGGAGACACGAACACACAAGCTCCCTTCTTGTGGTAGTCTCTTTACAATGGTTCCCACATGTTTCAAGATGAACCAACCCGCCAAAAAAGAAGTACTGATGGAGAAACCAAGCAGAAAGACGCACCTCTTTTTTGCTACCGCTGAAGCGCACGACGAAGAGTGAGATGCCAAACTCCGGCAGTGCCTGCCAGGCTTTGATGAAGTTCATCTTGGCATCTACGAGGCTGAGGTCCTTGACGTTCCCATGCGCTTCAACGATCCTTTGAACAATGGCCTGCATGTAACAGAATGAATGTTGATCTAATGGTCCCCAAGACATTTTTTAACATCTGTGTCAGCCATTAGTTCGTGATACAATGTGCCGACTAATTGACAACGTGATGAAATGGGTTCTGGGTCAATGCAACGTATCATTTTGCTTGTGCCCTGTTCATTGCGCCGTTAGTGCTGTCATGACGGCACTAATTGCTAGGCCTAACTTCTAGCACATTTTCATGTGCAGATTTCGCATGCTCAGTCCGTGACCCCCATTGACTGTCCAATGATTTAAGGAACAAGGAGGCGGGGGTGCATTTTGGTGTCCGAACACACCCAGGTATTTTCTGAGCACTAAAGACCCTTCCTCATGACCTTTATTTATTTATTTATTTATTTATTATTTAAATGTGAAAACATAGGAAGGCAGGACCGTTCTATTTTTTCTTTTTTTTTTTGCTCGTGCTATTTACAAACAACGTATAACACCCCGTGAAAAATATTTTTGGCAGCGCCAGTGCCATGGTTGCTGCTCTTGCCCAGGCACCTCCCACCAAGAGAGGGTGCCTCTGCCACCGCATGCTCTGTCCCTGCAGGTGGCACTCCCAGAACAGCACAAATGTCCTCCACACACCTGTTTGCTCTTGAGTTTCTTGATGAAGCGGGGCGCGACAAAGTCCTCAACATCAATGTCAAGCTGAGATGGCACCAGCGCTGGGGCCGGTGCCGGCCTCTGCAGCTGCAGGAACTGCTGGATGGAGTTCACCTCGGCCTCGTACGAGGCGTCCGCCATGGTCTTGCCCTTGGCCGCCAGTCGGCAGCCAGCCATCCACTGGGCGTACTGGTCCTCCTGTGAAGGCCACAGCAGTCTAATCAACATGAAAGTTGCAGAGCAAGTCGGAGTTACGTAGAGAGAAGTACGCTGGAATTCACAAGAACTTATCGACTGAGGTGTTGCACTGCCAAGCTCTAGAAATGCGGGTTCAATACACGGCCAAAGTGGCTGCATTTCAATGGAGGCCAAATACAAAAACAACCACCGGACACATACTTAGATTTAGGTTCATGTAAAAAAAGGTCAGATGACCTACAGTTTGTCACTACAAGGTGCCTCAATTCTATGACAGTTTAAGCATATAAGACTCCAAAATTTAGTATGTGCAGCAATGAACTTGAGCCATAAACACTGACCAAACGGCTTGGGATGGTGTTCTAGAGATGATGCAAGATGTCTAAGCCACAGATTTTGAAAGGTTGAAAGGTTGAGCACATAAAGCCTGTGTTAGTACTGTCTCAGATAAGTGGAAGCAAAGCTCCTCAGATCCTTCTTCTTTTTGTCGATTATGATGTAGTGATGCCAAGAAATCATTGCTATAATTGCATGTCTACAGGCTTTGACAGCTTTCAACATTTATACTGAAAGAAAAACCGAGATGCTCGATGCGTACCGTTTCACAACGGAGCCAGTATTCGGTCATTCCTTCGGGGCCGGGCACTTCAAGACGAATGCCATACTTGCCTTGGGCGAGGTACACATCGGGTGTGACTTCTGAACCTGTGAAAAAAAAAAAAAAATTACATTAACCGACTCACTCATTCATATGAAACCTTACTTCCAATGTGCCTATCAATATTCTGCTGCTCATGTTACAACTCTTAACAAGCTCCTTCGTTTTGTAGTTTATAACTATCATCACTCCTTACCAGCATGACAGGAAGGTAAAAAGCATCAAAAGCCAGTTGTTTGGATCACCAAGCATTTAGATTGTGGATCATGCTCTCATCGGTGCAGCCAGCTAACTTATTTCAGCAATGTGGTACAATTATGCCGGAATCATGCTTTGGAAAGCAGAAGCAGAATAAATAGCCAGGAACATTAGCGTGCCTAAAATGAAATTACCAAGCTATTCTTTTCAGCATGCCACAGTCCTCACTTTTTATGAGCTCTAAATGCTTAGAGAGAGAAACTAGAAAATGGCACAGGTTCTATCTCTCCTCACCACAGCGTAAGCTATGACAAAAGTGCACCAAATGGAAATGAGTTTAATTCATTGCGCACATTCTTGCTCATAACTAGCAACCTCTCAGAGTCCACAAACACCGACTGTCAGCTGAACATTTGCAAAGTGTCAGAAAAGAAAGTAAGAGACAAAAGTTCGGCGGGCAGCTGCACCAGTCAATCTAGCTATTAAAAGCATGAAAGTTCATCTTTATGCGAGGTAATCAAAGGCTGGCTTATGCACACACTTCTGCTAATGCTGATAGGCAAAGCCACAGCCATAAGACACGTTTTTATGTTCTCATGCCCGTATAAAACTGCGCATTTATCAAATTTTGGTGTGCACAATTACCATCACAAGAATGGTTGAGTCTGTTGAAAAGTGACAAGTAGATGGAACTGTGGTAGTGCACTGAAGAAAACCGTGGTTAAGGGGGCGGCATGTCTTGTCCATTATTGATATGTGTGCACGTGAATTCTCATCACTACAATGTTGTCTACGGGACACATCCTACCACTAAACATTGTACGGTGCATTAAAAAAAAAAAATTAGCCAAATTTTGAAGGCAGGTGATAGCACAAAGCCAAATACTGCTGGGGCCCACCTTTGAGGTTGATGACATACGAGGGGCTTCCGCCCCCTTCGTACTCCTCCCTCGACTTGTAGATGCACATGCGCGTTTCCTTGAAGATGAAGAACATGCGCTTGAAGCCCTTCAACGTGAACCGCTTGGGCCTGCAGTTGCAGTTAGGAACAATCAATTTTTGTAAAGCTACAAAATGCTCTTGTATGACAACCACAGTTAAACTCTGTCACATATGCTTGCTGGCATAGGCGTGTGCAGGGTTTTCCCTTTTTGCGGGAGGGGAAGGGGGTGGGGGGAGTCTAAGGTTCACTGAAGCACAACAACACCCCCCCCCCCCCCTTTACCTACACCTTCCCACTAAGACCGTTTCGGTCAAGATGAAAGGCAATGTAAAGGTACGGGGCAGATTTGGTGCTAAGGCAGCGAGAAGTGTTGGGGGGGGGGATGCCCCCTTCTCCCCTCTTCATTGCCTGCATGCCTGTGCCCGCTGTAGGTTGGGACTAATGATATAAGCAAGTGTAACTGCCTGAACGAAGTGTCCTGCTCTCTTTCATGCAAAGTGGCATGAAACATGCTTTTGAGAAGGGACATCTATCGAAAAGGAGAAGGCTGGAACAGGTGCAGAAGATGCAGCTCAATATAAAATAGAGAAACCACTGTCACTGCTCAATGCAGACATGTCATGAAGCATTAAGTAACACTAGACAAATAATACTGCACACCTTCAATGTGTGTCGGCTTGACATACACCTGTTTATACTGAAGTATTAGACTATGAAAAAAGCTCAGGAACATGATATGACCTATGGAGCAAGCATTTATAGACATAATATTACGATACATGCGTATGGTGGTACAGATGCAAGTGTGAAAACTGGGTGGTAACATTCTTGTTAACCTTTAATTAACCGGAAAGGATGGAATTTGGTAGGTTGCATAGTATATAAACATACTACACAGTGGTGCTTAGGAAAGGAAAATGTAGTTGAGGATTAAGAGAATTGTGTGCTGCGACATGGTTAGGAAATCTGTAGGCACAGGATGATTTGATTGATTGATTGATTGATTTATGGGGTTTAACGTCCCAAAACCAGCTCTGATTATGAGACGCCGTAGTGGAGGGCTCCGGAAATTTAGACCACCTGGGGTTCTTTAACGTGCACTGACACCGCACAGCACACGGGCCTCAACACTTTGCCTCCATCGAAATGCAGCCGCCACGGCCGGGATTCGATCCTGCGACCTTCGGATCAGCAGGGCGGGGCTGGGTAAGGTTTGTAGGTAAGAAAGTGAACACAAAAGGCAGCATATCTTCAGTGACTATGCTAGACCAATCACTGATCTGGCCGACTCACTTGAGGAAGCGTAGGTAGCTGTGCAGCTCTGGCACTTGGGTGATGTTGGAGGTCTCGCTCGCGATGGCGCTGCCCTCCAGGGTCACCTGGAGGTCGGTAAGGGCGGCGTCGATGTCGTCTTCGCCTTGCGAGAAGTCGGGCTGGCTACTGTTGGCCTGCAGATTCACTTGGAGCTGCGTGAATGCACATAAAGGCCGCATGAGGCGCCATCTTCCATTTCATTCACTGGACGAGTGTGTAGCTAAGCTAACTGTTGATGTATTCTTTGAGCTATGACGTTTTTGTGCTGCACAGCATAACATAGGCTGTGTGAGATGCAATTTGAAGCGTCCATGGTTCCTGCAACATACATCCAAAGCGCGGTACCATACTGATGCTATCTGTGTGTACTGGAACTGCAGCAACAACTCAAACCAGTGACTTCGTGGTTACACGAAGACGTCCCAGTCTCCACAGGGAGACATGTTTTTACTTTTATCTATGCCAATGCTCTACCCTATCAGCAAGACTGCTCCAGTGATTCGTCCAGAGACAAGAGACTGGCAACACGCACCTGGAGCGCAGCAAAGAGCATCATCTCCTCTTCGGTGCAGTCAATCTCCTCTGTGAGCAGGGCCCAACGTGCCTGCTCGTAGATCTGGTTAATGCGCACGGCATCCTTGCGCGGGTTCAGGTCATAGAACGAGTAGTACTTGTACCGCAGCTGGAGCAGATCAAACTCCCTCACGTCCTGCTCCATGAGGGAAAGCGACGAGTCAAGCCACCTGCACGGAACAACCGAGGGGCGTCACCTCAGAGTCCAGGTCATGGAAGACATTACAATGGCTTCTCAATAGCCTGAATGTTTGTTTTGAAGATGCTGCTAAGAGGAGTCCCGTAACATTTAGTAACAACTATGAAAGGGAAAATTAGCATCCAGCCTTGGGTTGTGGCACAAACCTTTCCTTGCAGGTTTGTGCTACAAGTGAGTGGATGCTGATTTTTCCCTTTCATAAGCACTACTCCACCAAGTGGAATTCCTCGGAAGTCGTTTGCCACATTCATGCCCGCGTGTTTCGAGCTGTTGATCAATTCACACTGCCAAATGTTAGGCTCCTTGGTTAGCTCAATTGGTAGAGCGACTGGCCCGGGCAGGTATTGGTCCTAGTTTTGAACTCCGAGCCAGGACACATTTTTTGTCCACTAGGAAGCTTCCGTTTCCAAGAAATCCCTTTATTTCCTATAAGGTGTGTGCTACGAACGGGTGCATGCTAATTTCCCACTTCTGCAAGGAATTTTCATATGATCACACAGTCAATATAGCGACTATAAAATGTGTACTCTTCCTTCTGTCTTTATTTCCCTTCTTTTTCTCATTGTAGCCAGCCAGGTGATTTAATTCTGGCTAAACTCCCCGCCTTTCTCTCTCTCTTACCCAGCAAGCAATGAAGCTTGCATCGCAGACTCCTCACTTTCGCTTTTAACCATGGTTATATCCAGCTTATTCTATTTTTCGACAAATAGCTTTTAACTTGCACATACCTCACCAAAATGAACAATGCCTCTGCTCATTTTATAATAGCCAGTAATTCCGTGACTTTCCTTTCTACCTTCAATCTGGCTTGCATCTCAGCAGAGGCCGCAGTACGTTTTGTGTGTGCCTGCATTCTTTTGCCCATGTTTCATCCCAAAAGCTTCTTTGTGCTGGAACTGTCCAATTTATGAAATGAGTCACATTGTTCCTGCAAACATACCCACAGTGTTTACATCTGAACCAGATTCCTTCATTGTCGATTCTCATAGCAAACAAAGCTTCTGTATGGGAACTGTGATGTTCTTTTTTTTTTTTTTTTCGTTTTTAAGGTCAGTGTCTATTTAACTTCGGATTACAGCATTTCTGCCAAACTCTTTAATTTCACATTCAAGCTCAGCTTGGTTGGTACTGTCGTATATCAAGTTCAGCATGCTTGCTCTTTCGTGATGGCAATACAGGCAATGCCAATGTTTGCATAACAGACGAAGCACCTCTAGAAACCAAGCCAAGGAGCTAAGTTTGTTGATTCGCTTCCTGCAGATGCATATGCACATTGCCTTGACCCGTGTAATCGAGCGCTGCTTATCTTGCAGACCTGCCAGAACAGGGCATGAACCTCATTTCTGTTACAAAGAGGCACGTAATAAAGTGAGCCTCGGCTCTTTGTGGGCACTTAAAACGCAAAGAGCCACTGTGTTTTGCACAGGTCGAACTCATTAGCTAACTAAATATTGCCTTCTAAACCTTCACCGTAACAACCACAGACACGAGAAAAGTGGAGCAATAGGAGAAGGTGCCAAGACAGCAGACCTGCCCATGGCTCGTTGCATCATTTTTGTCTTTTTTCTTTTCCTTGCGGGTCGCTGCCATCTTGGTCTTTGTTTTCACGCCAGCCATGCCAGCTGGCCTCAATCCAATTCTAGAAGAGGGGGGTCACGCTTGTGTGTTGGCAGGCATGGAGCGTTCTGTTTGCTTGTTTGTTTGTTTAAACCTCGCCGCACCCATGGTCCTAGCCCAGTGTGCCAACACCCTCCTCGAAAAACTCGGAAGCATGGCTGCGGGAACGCCACATGCTGCCATCATCGCTGCTGTCATTCCCATTATTTGTGGCACATAAATCAGTTGGGAAGAATGACAGAAGACAGCTTAAGTTGGCGTCTGGTTCCTTTGCGAAGGATTCACCCTTGTTTGCTTTTGCGGGATAAGAACGAAAAACGGAAAAATAAAGATTGAAGAGGCAGGAAGCGTGCTTTGAGAACGTAGAAAGAAAACCAATGGGGTCAATGGGCACATCGTTCACGTTTAGACTGCTCGCTCGCTTGAAAGAGTTCTGAAACTCGGCACTACTTCCACTTCTCCAAGCACACTCAGTCAAATTAAGCACAAAAAAGCTCAGGCAAATGATGCGTCACACAGGCATCTTTGAAAAGAGACATCCTTTGTCTGAAGAGGGTTTTCGCGCTTAAGTTTACTGAAGGTACTTCAAGACATAGAAGTAGTGCAGATTTTCAGGCGAGCTCAGCTGAATGCATGAGACACATAAGGCTCTTTGCCTCTGATACGGTTTCGGCGAGTTTGTACAATTGCATTGCATTGGTAGCTCGTATTTCTATCATTGGTAGACCAATGTCAGCTCTCTGCGTTAAGTGTGCAATTTACTACTAGGTTTTAAATGTGTGCATTGTTAAAGATCAACGTGACTCAACGTGAAGAGTTTTCAATGGCACTGGTCATGCCATATGCACACAGTGACTGATGTAACTGGCTTTCCCCCTTGGATGGCAAGAGCACGGGAAAAAAAATGCTTGTACCAGCCACCAGTATAGTCACAGCACCTGGTGATGCATGTTTGCATTACCGGCACACCAAACCTTGGGGGCCTGTTATTGCTTTGGCCTTGGCAATAACCGGTCTCCTGTTGATTGGTGTGGCCGCCATGGGAGGCGCAGCCTGCCGCTAGCGTGCATTCCACAGCTAAGCGAGTTGAGAAGGAAGGCGACACTAAACAAGTCAATAGCTGCCTCGGTGCAAGGTGCCTTGTTTAGCCTATGGCGTGGACGATTTGATAATGGCTTAGCCTAATCACTGACGCATTGTCAGAAAATCAGTCCAGGGACCCTTTAATAAATCGAAGGACTGGCCAGCAGTAACGTGTGTGACGAGAATACTTGCGCGAGTCACGTGACTCACCCAGCATTGAGACGTGCCCTCTCGACGAGAGTCTTGGGCCTGAGCAGGGCAGCCTTGATGTCCTGCGGTGGCTTGTTGGGGCTCTGGGCAAGGGGCAGCTCGTACTGGGAGCTGAAGCTGTTGTCGGGTGTCAAGTAGCTTCCGTTCAAGCCTGGCGGGATCCCATTGTTGAAGCTTGATGTGTTCCAGTGCGTCACCGACTGCGGGCAGGGATAGGGACATTCATTATTAAATTTTCTTTAGTTCAGAGAACTATGCGTCTCAAGAAACTAGGCACAGAAGTGAAAAAAAGTAGAAATGTCACAAAAGATGACACGCAAGAGAAAGAAACACAGGTGACACTAACAGCTTCTTTAAATGCATGGGCGCCTCCTTAGGTATCCATACACACTTTGGCCTGGCTGCCTGTCCTGGCCTCAATAACACGATCATACCACCCCACCACACTTTGACCCGTTTTGTCTGCCTGGTAACATTCACTAATCTTAAATGCCTGAACATTTTATTGGTTACCGTATTCGCTATGGTCTATTTGCCTGGTGAATGTTGTTAACAATACAGTCATAACTTGTAATAATGAACATCTGACATGAAAGAAGCTTCACTAAATCCCAAATTTTGTTATGTGTATTCCATAGACTTAACGGCAAGACCATCATTTATTTACTTCATTATAAATAACTTGTTATATCTGTATCCGTTATACGTAGAGGTTTTACTGTACTCTGAATGCATGAACATTTTATCAGCTACTGCCTACTTGGCTGGCTGTCTGGCCTAAATACCATGACCTCAACTACAACAGCCAGTTTTTCTTTTTCCTTTCTTTAATTTGATGAATGAATGAGGAAAATGTACTTCTTATGAGACGTTGAATCTCAACCCAAGTAGGTGATAATTCAATGTCTAGGCAGGCTCACCCACATACTTATAGGTTCCATGCAAATAAAGGTGTTCTCAATCAATCAATCAATCAATCAATCAATCAATCAATCAATGTGTCTGACCGAGTTGTGGGGTGATCCAAGAGCACCGTCGAGTGTACCGTTGCTGTCGTTGGCCTTCGAGCGATTGAACTGGATGCTGTCGGTGCCTTCCTTGGGTCGTTGGCGTGGGCTGCAGCCGATGGCGCGATAGTTTCGCTTCAGGTGTTCATTCACGAGTGGTCGACAGAAGGACAGCTCCTCAGGGTGCCGGATGCCTACAGAGACCACGAAATTAAACTCACAGTTAGGTTGTTAAGAGTACTCGGTTCACATTACGTAGTGTCTTTTGTCAGTTTAATGACACTTTTTAATGCCGAAGCATTAAAAACCTCATCATGAGGAAAAGCACAGGAAACGCATAAAGGCCTTCCAGTACCATGTCAATAGCACAAATCTTGCGTGCTCCGTATTTTACATAATGGTTTTCCTTCTTTCAAACATATGTTTAGCAACAACATGCAAAAGTGCTTTAAATTAAAAGCTGATAACACACACCTTTCCAAGGCAAGGGAATTTCTGAAAGGTTCATTAGAATTACAATGAACTAAAACTGTGAACTTTGAATTTTTAAGCTGCCCCATTGAAACAAACTGAATTTCTTTAGAACCAAACGGATACAAAGACGAACTACGTGATAAGCATCTGGATCCTTGGCTTTATGCCAAGGATCCAGATGCTTATCACGTAGTTTGGCTATCAACATGTGAAAAGAATAACAGTGGTGCTACACACAGTTGCTTCATCTATCCTCTGTTGTCGAGTTTGTCCTCATTTGAGCCTGCTGGCTTTTTAATCGACACACATAATCAGCTGGCAAATCAGTTCTGCGGAAGGGTTGAGATAGAGAAAATTGGTAGACAGACTGCCTCAGAGAAGACTTGGTCACAGGTTTGATCACCAAGCCAGGATGCATTTCTCATGGACTAAGAAGTTTCAAGTTTTCCATTCTCAGTTCACTCTTTCATCATTCCATTAGCTGCAAAAAGACAATGCATAATGCTTCTGTATTCCATTGAAGAAGGCCAACTCAAAAGAACATGCACCTAGCTCTTTGCAGACTTTGACCACGGCTGAGAAGGTCTTGACCGAGAAGTCCGTTCGTACATCCATGATGCGCAGGTCTGGAAACTGGATGCGCAACGTCTTGTGCATGGGTGTGAAGTGAAGCAGGGCATCGGCCATGACACCACACTGGTCGAGCGTAGACTTCGTCCGCGTGAGCCATATGTTCTGCTCGGGCCACCAGAGGGCGTGGTCTGACCAGTCTGTCGGGACATCTGCACAGAGAATGTACCAGGAGGTAATTTAGCACAGCTGTGTGGCCATTGCACACAAAACACAAAAGAGTGCAGGTAATGGTAAAAGCAATAGATTTGGGTTTGTTTAATGCAATGTGCACCACATAAATATATTTTGCACTGTGAAAAGCTTTTTTTTTGTCCGCATTTTTTTTAATGCAAGAGCATTGCTTTGGCTACCCCTGCCCTTTGTGACATGACTGGCTGTCTGGCCTCAGACATATCATTTCAGCAAACATGCCTTGAGAATCACTGAATTTGATTAATTCAATTCTCGGGTTTTACGTCCCAAAACCAGCTTTGATTATGAGAGACGCTGTAGTGGAGAGCTCCGAAAATTTCGACCAGCTGGGGTTCTTTAACGTGCACTGACATCGCGCAGTACACGGGCTTCAACATTCCGCCTCCATCTAGATGCAGCCGCCGCGGCCGGGATTCGATCCCGCAACCCTCGTATCAGCAGCCGAGTACCATAGTCACTATAAACCACCGTGGTGGGGCCACTGGATTTCATTGCATTCATTCTCCGAATGAAGACTACCTTTGCATAGCGGAGAGCCAGTATCATCTGTCGAAGCAATGACAATGGCCTTGGAAATGATCGCTAATGTTAATAACTGAAGAACTAACAGTAACTACTGGTATTTTATGAGCCAAAGCTATGATATCATTACAGTAGGGGGCTTGAGAAATTTCAACCACCTGGGGTTTTTTTCAAATGCGCCTAGATTTAAGTACACAAGCATGTAGCATTTCAGCTCCATCAAAAAGTGACGTCAAAACACCAGTGAATAAAGAAGCAACATGTGGATGATCAGACAGGGTTTGCTTAGTATCTTCATGTCACACACTCACTGTGTGTAATGACAAGCTTGCACAACTGTGATGACAATTACAGGTGGTATCTATACTGCCTACTTTACATACTGAATTCTGCTAAACAAACTGTTTCAAGAATTCGTGAGGATCAAGTCATAACGAATAGAACTCCCTAAAGCACCTGCAGCAAGGACAGGCAGTTTGAGATTTGGTCTTTACTAGGAATACAGAACTATGACAAGTGCTTAAACATGTATTGAAGTATACACACCATCCCCTGGTTGTGTTGTGGTAATGACAAATGATATGATAGAACTTAACGGGGTCCTGCAACAATTGTTGAATGAAGTCTGAAAATGGTGCCAATGAGCTCTGAAGGCTCCAGTGAACATGCAAGCCATATATGATTGCACAGCATGCGCCAGGTAATCGGCTGTTTGGTTTCAAATGCAGCTGGTTGATTGATTGATTGATTTGTGGGGTTTAACGTTCCAAAACCAGCTCTGATTATGAGAGACGCCGTAGTGGAGGTCTCCGGAAATTTCGACCACCTGGGGTTCTTTAACGTGCACTGACATCGCACAGCACACGGGCCTCAACATTTCGCCTCCATCGAAATGCAGCCGCCACGGCCGGGATTCGATCCCACGACCTTCGGATCAGCGGCCGAGTGCCATAACCACTAGACCACCGTGGCGGGGCTCAAACGCAGTTCGGAAGCGACCACTCCTCTTTCAACAGATGATGTCATTGGGGGCACTCGCTATGTCACCTGAGGCAGAAATAACACTGGTTGATTTCATGGAATATCACCTGCTATGCTGTATTTTTCATCTAGAATTCAACAAATAAAGAAAATGTGACTATCTTTTGCAAACAGCAGTAAAAAATAATAATAAAGTCAAGTAATGTAGCCAGTGCACCTAGTGACGTCATTTATCAAAAGAAGAGCAGGCACTTTCCAGCTGCATTTGAAACCAAACTGCCGATTCCATGGTGCATGCAATGGAGCAATATTTGGCTTGCACGTTCACAGCTGTCTCCTAGGGTCATCAGCATTGTTTTTTTACTCTAATCAAAACTGTTGCAAAAGCCCTTTAAACGTAATTTGCAAGTTCAATTTGCAACTTGCAAATGCAAGTTCAGTGGTGTATGTGTGAACGCTATTGCAATTACTTGCACAATCATCATGACACGAATGCTGCCTAAAATTGTCCTACCGATTTTTCTTCCTTGTTACAAAAAAAATGGCATTCCATACGAGATTGGTACCAGCAGACGTTCCTGCAGAATTTGCACACTTCTCGCACAAGGTCAGTGCTTGTAATAGGCAAAAAAAAAAAAAAAAAAAAGAAGCTAGAAGGCAGTTCCACCCAGTGTGAAATATGCTGAAACAGCGGAGCTTTGGTTCTTGCGTGTTTCCATCGTGATTATTTTACGATTTTCTGTGATTTTTTTTCACCACACCCCAGCACAATCACAACTTTCATTCTTTCTTTCTTTTTTTACCTTTGCCTAATCACTAGCTTGTAGTAGTGGGCTGAGGGCAATCATGGGTTTAGCCTGGCCATGGGTAGTTTGTCATAAGCAAAGGAATGCTCCGCTGGAGTGTGATGAATGCAACGGCAGTGGACACTGCCAGCCTGTAAAGAGCTCCACCGTTAAAACGTCCCAAACCCAGCAGTGGGCGGCATACTAGGACACTATTTGTCAGGACTTGCCTTGTAGCACAGCAACAAACATGACACCGTTCCCTACACATTTCCACAGCTACTGGTCAAATTGCACAGTGTCTGCTGCTTCACTGCTGATAACAAAGCAGCAAGAAATCACACCTGTGTGTCTGTATGCATGCACAGTCTCAAAAGAGGCGATGTCTGGAGTGACCCCTTTCAGTTATCTGTCTCCTGATATTGATAGTGCACGCTACAACAGAAGGCAAAGGAGCCGCGCTCTGTGCAGTAGCAACAAGCACAGCAACCTAGAAATGCCAACTCCAACTACTGTCCCCACATGTGGCACTGCAGTGCAGGTCCTCAGATTAACTTTGATCACACAATGCAGCTCTCCTGCTGCCCTATGGTCGTCCCTACGGCGATACGCCAAAAACCACACACAGGCCAACTTCAGTGATTTTTCCAGGTCAATGAATCTCAATGCCAATCACGGGCACACTTCTGTCATTTATGCAAGGTTACGGGTTTGAGAGATATGCAGACTGCTTACAAATCAATCTTTACCAATTCCTTTAAATCTCCGACCTGACTTCCCATGCTACATTTTACGGCATTCAAGCGTCCAGTGACTGCAGATTTTTATGACATACTATTTGGGATGGGTATGGAAAACTGCTTCTGTCTGAAAAGCTCATGGATTGCCCAGCCCAGCCAATGAAGCGGTCAGCCATACGTGTGCTTACTAATTTATCCAGTTGAAGTCTCATAACCACAGCCTTTAACCAATGAAACCTATTGTGCTCTATGCAAATCGCACTGAAAAATGTAATACGGAAAGCATACCTGGTAATGGAAAAAAAAATGCTGCAATATGAATGTGGCACGTAACAGCTATTGTAAATGGCAGGCATTTATACAACACCCCCTAACATCCCCCTAGATGAATCCCCCCCCCCCCCCCCCCAAAAGTTTTCCAGCTAACCTGTAACTCTCTGTATCCACACCCCCCACTTTCAGCTAGCACCATGGGTAACACCCTCCCAAAATCGAAATTCCGAATAAACCCCTCGTAAATGGGCTGTTAACCAAGAAACTGAAAGAACAGGCAACCAGGAACTGTTTCTTCAGCAAGATTACGGATAAGTTCCTCTTTTATCGTCTAGGCTTACCTGCTTATCACAGTACTCGAAGATCGTTCGTTGTGCTTTCTCAATGCACAACTCTTAGCCCTTTTGCAATCCATTTTGTTTGCTCTGTATCAGGCCGGCCTCCATGTTACAACACACTTCACCAGCATGGACAGGCCACGCTGCAAGCACACCGACAAGCTCTCCTTTCCAAGAGCAAACAGTGTGTTATCTTCCCACTCTAGCAACGTATGAGCACTTGGTACGGTGAACTGATACACAAACACCACTACTATGTCGAATCGGATCTTTCTTATACAATTTACAGATAGCCCCAATCCAATGCACTGGCCATTTATTAAGAATAAAATAATATTAAAGAATAAATAAATAGAATTATGCATATACAAAGCACAAATCTAAAAAATCTTTTTAGAAATAGTATGTGCAGCAATAGAAGGCATGCAAGTTGGCCTTATAAAATAAATTATGTAGGTACGCACAATGTGACTTTATTACTAACTTCAACAGGTGCTTCTGGATGATGACGGGTTTGCGCGAACGCCTCTGACTGATGGAGTCATCCTACAACGTCTTTTTCATTATTCCCCTTCCTTCTCTCTCTCCCATCTTTCTATTCCCCCTTCCCATTCCCCCAGTGTAGGGTAGCCAACCGGACGCCTTTCTGGTTAACCTCCCTGCCTTTCTGTTTTCCCCTTCCTTCCTCCTTCCTTCAACAGAAAATTGCAGTGCTAATGACAAGCATGCAAAAGCCAACACACGGTTGTTAATTTCCTTCACAACCACAAACCAGCAAAGTTATGGTTAATTATGAGATCTATAATTAAAAGTACTTCATTCTGCTTAGGAAGGCAACTTGGAAATGAAATGTGTATAGGTTTAGTGAACCGTTTCGTGCCCGAAGAAGATATGTATATGTAGGAAGGAGAAAGTTTTCTTTTTCTTTTCCTTTTTTCTTTGTCAGGTTCTGCCCGAAATTCGAGGATGAGGTGCTTTCCTTCGGTACGAAGCAGTTGACTAAGCCCACCATATTTAAAACCTGCGCCGAATCGAGCAAAGCATCCGGCTGGCCGGATGCATGACTAACACTGCACGAGTGCTTCACACCCTTGTTCTATATGCAGAACAAAGCGCACGAGGAAGCTTCCGACCTTAACCTTATCTCAAACCACCAACAGGAACGGGTCGGGCCGCGTGACCACAAACACCTTACACTAAGTCGGCCTGCAGCCGCTGTTTGCTTGTGAATCGAAGCCGACTGTGTCTCGGCCGCCGGCTTGCTAACCAGCTCAGAAAGCCCGTGCTTCCATTGCTCCCCTTAGCTCCCTTTGAGTCTTCTCTGCAGGAAGCTTTTCTTTTATTTTTTTCTTTTCTTTTTACGTGTCGTGCACTGGCGCCATCTCAGAGGGGGACAAGTTCTAAAAATGGGGTCTCCACCCTCTCCCCCGACCTGAGAAACCACCCTGCCCCCTCTTCGTCTGCAGCTGCTTGCGCCGCTTTGACAGCGCACCCTTGCCTCGCCAACTCAGCTTGGCCTTCTTGGCTGGCACCGGCAGACGGGTAGGAGGATGCGTGGCACGGAGTGGCTTCCTTACTCTTTTCACCACAATTTTATTACGAGTTTTACCCAACTTGTCAGCGATGTTCTTAGCATTTATGTATTAAGGGGCTGCCAAAGGTGTAAATGTGAGTAGCTGAATACGTGGTGCCACCTGATGAAGCAGAAATCAACCAGGCAAACACAAGAGCTATCCTTGTAAGAACCAAGCACATGCTGCTTCACTTCTGCTGATTGTACGGGGTTGGAGGTTGAGTAAGACATTACAACGGCAACTCTGCAGTACTTGCACTAAGTTGCTAGGCTGATGTATCCAAGTGAAATGTCTTAAGGGGCGCTGAAACACTGTTTTGAACACAGAAGCAGTTCCGATCAGTTGTGGAGGCTCCTATGAACATGTGAGCGAAATACTATTGCACTCTACACACTAGGAATTTGCATTTTTGCTTCAAACACAGCTGGCAAGCACCCGCTCTCCTGTCAACAAGTGGCGCACTAGGGGCGCTGACTATGTCGCTCGAATGTCTCTGCATGCAGGAGATTTGTATGGCAGAGTCAATTCAGCTTCGAAAATTGGTATTAGTACTCTCAAGAGCAATGCGCACGTTTTCTTTAGTACGAACAAATAAAGCACAGCAGAGTGTCTCTCCACGATCACGAAATCAAATCAGCCACTGCTATTTCTGCCTCAAGCGACTTAGTTGACACCTCCAGTGATGTCACTTGTTGAAAGAAGAGTGGATGCTTTTCAGCTGTGTTTGAAAGCGAACTGTGAATTCCCTGGTGTGGTGCAGTGTAATAACATTTGGCTCGCATGTTAACAGAAGCCTTCGCAACTGATCAGCATCGCTTTCTGACTTCGTTCGTAAAGCGGTGCTGTTCAAAAAGCGGGACTTCATTGAAAAAGTGGTGACTCATTGACACCAAAATTTCGCTACTAAGATAGCCTGCGGGATCGATTTTCGTGGACATATAGATGTCATCTACCAAATCTCAATGGCGAACACAGCTCCGAAGGTAATTTAAATTAATATTGAAGTTCGCATGCGCAATCGAGCACTAGACTCCGTACATCGCGGCATCGACAACACCAAAGGTGACCTGAAGGGGACCCCCAGCTTCCGCGACGTCACCACGGCAGCCGAGCTCCGACAGTGCAGCTAGCTAGCAATGATAACATCATAGCCGCCATTGCTTATTCGCTGCGGCTGCGTTAGTAGACTGCCGGAGACGCCAGACCTCAAGGAAATAGTTGCCACCCAACAACGATGAGAGCAACAGCGACAACAACGCGCAGGACGTGCGACAGGCGAAAGAAAACGAGCACGCGGCGGTTGTCGGGCGGAAGTGCATCACAGTTATGTGTGCTCACGTGGTCGAACTCGTTTACTCCATTGCAAGCGCTAGATGGCGCCAGTTGCACCGGGCGCCTTGTCGCTTTTTGAGCTCTCCCAAACCAAAACTGAAAATAGTGGGTAATAAACAGGCCGTAAATAATTATCTGACGCGTGCTGGATGTGCCGTGTTATTGCAGTGAAAAAACAGCAGACAAAAATTTTCGTGTCAGTGCCCCTTTAAGGGCCTGTGGAAGTATTTCACTCGTATTTACATTTGTGAATCAAGGCAATGAACACCTCTTTCTTTAGAATTAATCTCTGCATTACATAACACTACCATGCTTATGGCTATGTTTTATAGTGTACTGAGCATGGAACTGCAAAATGAAGTCCAGAAAATATTTGAAGAAAAATAAAAATTAGCTCAATTGGTAAAAGAGTATCAAAAAGAGGGTGCTTACACAGTGAAGTGCTCTGTTGTATGAATGTTAGAGGAATTTTTTTCCTTTTTTTTTTCTAAAACCTTGTGTAGGGCATAGAGAATTTCTTTAAACAACAGTTTACAATTCTTTAATTTGCGCCCTTACTGTATACTGACACTGCCTGCTTTCCTAGAGCACCAATGGTGGGCTTCACATTTTCCAACCAGCGAATTATACTAACTTTCATAGACAATGCCGCAAGGCAGGAATAGCAACTACATATGTCTTTTTGTAATGTATGCCCTCAGTTCACATATTTCCTGGGATATTCAACAATGATTTACCTTTAAACAAAGCACACACAGACAAGCAGCACACTGTCTTTAAATCACAGTACCAAATGTTGCTTATTTTGCCTGCTTAAGAAACAGCAGAATACCTGTTCAGAACTTAAGTTCTCAGAAGACTGTTTCGAAAGTATGGTACAAAACATTTTTTTTTTTTTTTTGCAAACAGAATTAACTTCTCGGTAATTTTAGAGAACATTTGTGAGCGGGAATTCTTAACGTATAAGGAAGATTTGGAACAGTTAGCAAGTGTGCATTTTGCCAAAGTCTAAGACTGCCACTCCACTGCAACGGCTGCATGCATCCGCAGTCGGTGAGACAGGGAGCTCGGGACCCATGCCAGAGGCAACGTTGCCCTAGTTGCCTTAATTCACACACAGCTCTCTTCTTCTTCTCCTTCTTCTTTATTTTTTTTTTTAAAGACAGCTGTGGTGCCAGTGCACGACACAGTCATTTCCACAGGGCCACCATCATCCTTCTTGCCTGCCCTAGCTTTTTTTCGTAGAGGGGAGAGGGGGGCAAGGGGGGAGTGATAGAGAATTTTCTTTCCCCCCACTGACACAGCCAGAGATGACTGACGGAGGAGAAACTGCTATTGCCGTCAAATGCGGAAGGACCTGTCATCGAGTTTGTCCATTGTGATGTCACGGCACAGGTGACACAGAAAGCGACAGTGCAGCTGTAACATCGTTCCATCATGTTAATGGGGAATTATGCGTGTGCCCTCCACACTGGAAAAAAAATTCGGAGAGTGCCCCTGCCAATAAGCGAAAGAAACTGGCTGCACTAATTTGTCTAACAAGCCCAGTGGAAGCGATGACGCACTGAGCAGATAGTGAAAAGATTGAAGCAAGTTGAATTATTGATGTCTTCTTGTCTAACCTGCCTGGCTTTGTGCCTGATTGGTTAGTACAACAGAAAGCCAGGCAGCTCGGTAAGCATTCACGGTTCTAAAGGTTGGAATAGGCATTTGTGTTTCACTTTTCCTTCCTACTGTGCTCTTATTTTATATGCCTGAGCTCCCAAACCACATAATCAGTCACTCTCACAATAACCTACAACACTGACGAACCCTCTAGTGAAATGGGTGTGCAAGATGTTGAGGTTTCTACAGTTTTTGCCGCTCATGTCCTTCAACAGCAAGTACTGATAACTTGTCATGTCTCGTACTGAGCAGTTAGGGTGGCTGAATATTAGCGGTATTGCAACACAGATCCACACCACGACACTGACTAACAAGTCATTCAGCATTTTCCAGGAATAACTGGAACAAGACAGGACAGAGAAAGAACACAACACTGTCCTGTCTTGTTCTGCTGTTATTCCTGGAAAATGCATATCGACCAACTTGCCCAAGTATCTATTCTCCCTACTCTGTCCGGTGCTGTTTTTGTGCACTTATCGTCATGAATGCATAATAAATGGCCCAATTATCCACCCTTCTGCATCTATTCTAGTCACTCAGCCATAAGTTCTGGCATTCTTTAGTCTTCCTTTAGTCAACCGTTGCATTGCGGAGCTAAAATGAAAGATAGGATGCGGGAGGCACTGTGGCCACACGGCTTGGTAGCTGCTTGACTACCTGTGCTGACAAGAACACAACAGCTGCCTCCTACCAGAAGGTGGGGAAGGGCTCCCCTAGTTCATCTTTCCAAGGTGCAGCCTCGCCTTCCACTCAAAATAGGCTGCGCTGTGAGAAGTTGCTTTGGGAGCTGGCACACAGCAGGTGAGCAAGTGAAATGAAGAAAGGGAGGGTGGGGGAGACAGTGTAGCTTGATCCTTTGTTCAAGGTGAACAAGGAGACCACCAATGCAGACTCAAAAATATATATGTAGAATAATCAACATATTGCAGCCCTGAAGTCTTTGGTAAGAAGGAGAAATAATTTCTGGAGTTCTATGTTCAAAAACCACAGTATCATTATGAGAGACACTATCTCATAAGCTTTGTACAGCTTCTTCATCTCTAGTTATGTTTAAGAAAAATGAACTTTCCAGTCAATTCCTCTTCTTCACGGAAGGCAACTGAATTCAGAACAGGCGGGTGGCCCTTGCAAAATGAGCTTGTGCAAGTGAAACATGTTGTTTTAAGCATGCCCTAGATGTGTAAACAAACTTCATCCGAGAACTCCATTTAAATCTCTCCTCATTTGATCTGAAAAATGCGTTACCGTATGTTGCATTTTGATGGATGTATTAGAAGGTAAACAGATTTTGTAAAGAAAACTAATTGAGATGCCTGGTCAACATCAGTGGATGGGAACGTCACTTCTTGCTTCCTATTGTCACGTGGTCGTGACGCATGCAGCACTCAAGACAAAGCACGCAGAACTCAAGACGATGTCAGGCGAACTGTTTATTGGGTGAACTTGTGCCCGGCAAAACAAAGCCAATGACAATGCACAGCATTAGCGACGTGAACAGTCATCGGTCGATGGAAAGACTAACAGGCGGCGAAATGCGCCAGCTTTTATACACATGTCATAATGCATTCTCGCATTGTCTCTGGAATTCTAGAAGACACTCAAAAGTGCGCGTCAGGCATGCAAAGTTTCAAGAATGGTCAACACGGTTCCGGAAGCAACATGTAAGATAAGCGCGGCCCGCGCTGCACTACAAGAAAGTGATAAAGACTTTCCACTTAAACAAACCAAAACAACCGTACGTGTCACCACCCCCCTCTGAAAAAGCATCGTGCCGATGCTAAAGCCAGAACATGAAACTGACAATGGCTTTGCACTTAAACAAACCAAAACAACCGTACGTGTCACTATGTATCAGGGAATCTAAATGCTCCAATGCATGGAAGGACTTGCAACAGGCTACAACACACGACACGTTGATATATTTCTCTCTATTTGAAAGTTAAATTTTTCTCAGCTGAAGTGCTCTATGTCCACTCTAAAGTGAAGCTCAAGGTGTGGTTAAACAAGTCGTTATGAAGTGCCGTGAATGTTTTTGTGCATCTTGTTGCTTGTTGGGATGCATAAATCTCAAATGCAATATCGCAACGATGAGCTTCACCTTCTGACATTTCTTTCAACAAAAGATATTTTCTGAACAAACGAAATGTTGCGGGTCAATGTATGCTCCAGAAAATGTTACGTGAAGTGCAAATGACACTAGATGACACTAAAAAAAAATGTTGCAGAAGAGGAGGAGTGCAATGATAACAGCATGCCGAGAGAGATCTCTTGACTGTAAAAGAAAAACTCACTGAGTGATTCGACAAGCTGAAGCATGACGCCACCAATGTGCATGTCTCCCTTGACCCTTAGCTTGCGGTCAAGCTTGAGGTCGGTGACGTGGATGCACAGCTCCCAGCTGCCGTCCACTTTCACCCCGTCGGCTATCATGTTGCTCAGCTGTGGGTACACTGCGTAGAAGCAGAAAAATATATATATATATACATGTAATTATAACAGTATTGCACCGAGTATACCATACTTTCTTTTGCCTCTTTTCATCAGCTTGTAGAGCTTTTTTTTCTGAATGAACCGGCACCTATACTTCAATTCAGTGGGCTTCCCTTGTTTCAAAAACTGTAAAATAGTGGTTTAAATAAGGCTTCTCTGCATGGCCCCAATGACTTGCAACAAAGCATTTTGTAAGGCTAAATACACTGATGATGATGATAATAATAATAATATAAAGACAAGAAAGTAACATTACTGGTACAGGAACAGGCATGCTGAATCGTGGCTGCATGTACCGCTCCTAAAGCAGTTAATCAGCAGTCTCCGTGTGGTAGGCATTGAAGCACAGTGCGGAAACGTCAGAGGTGTCAATATAATGAAGGGTGTGACACGAAATGGCACAACACGCACATATGCGTCAATATTGTCTCGGGAATTGCAAGCAGATGTCATAGAACAACTATAGCCATCAATGGTTTACAGTGAGAAAAACTTTTGTTTACGTGACCCCAACTATGGTCATCATTCATCCCAGGGGTATAAAATGGCAATACTATACCCATCAACAGGCGTTAAACGGTTAGTCACACAACTCCACACGAGAGGAACTGTCATCCACACTGAGGAGCCATGGTGGCGTCACAGGTCGTAGTGTAACGCTTAGAAAATAAAGGTCGCATTAAGGCAAGCCTTGACGTGTGCTTTTGTTTAAGAATCTATTGCACTTGTAACAGGACACACTCCCAAGAGAATTTAAAAAGAGGCATCACATACCAGCCTGTCGTCAATGTACTGTTCGCACATAAAAAGAGGGCACACTTGGAAGGAAGTATATAAACATAAACTGAGAATTGTAGTTATCCTTCATCTGCTCATGCTGGTGTTGCACGCAGCCATTCATAGCTATGCAATGCAGCTAGATGGGAGGCTGCATTGTCTGCAATGAAGTACACCAAAATGGTGTAATTAGAACTATGGTGTTATCTGTTAATGTCAGGAGATAACAAGCATATAGCATTGCAGCTCTGTACAGGAAGGAACCTTTTTCTTTCTTCTGCAGGTGCACTAATCAGAATGCAGTAGATAACTCCCACTGTTATCATTACCTGTGCTGCTCTTTTACGCGATGCCATGTAAAGTTACTGATTAGAAAATGAAAGCCTTCAATATGCAAAGATTGCAGTGACCTCCAAAAGAGATAACCAATCAATTCATAAAGTTTTTTTTTTTTTCTTTTTGCAAACCACGCTGCACAGGCTAAGATCTTGGGAAATTTTATGAAGGTGACAATTTCATATTTTGAAAGTGAATATTGGCATGCTGAATGCTTAAATAACTACCAAATTAAATATAGTCAACTGGTTAGGAATGGAACCACTTTTAAGTGTTGCAGATTGTTTATAAGAAGTATCACAGCTGAAAAAACTCTGAATCCCTATCGCTACTTAATGACAGATGTGCAAATCACCATGTCAATTTTTTTCAGTGATTTATTTTTGCACGTTTCTTCGCGACAGAAAAGCCATATGTAGAGCACGAATGAGCAAATTAAAATGCTGTAGCTGCGCACATTACAACTCCAAATTTCACAGGAATGTTGTTTTCGACAATGTAGCCTGCATAGCTTTGAGATTGTGATTGCAAACACAACAAAGGTGCACACAGTCCTCATGTATGATTTTTATTAAGTGCCTTTTACAGATTTTTTCAAGTTTCTTTTGTCTGCATGCACCACAGCTGTTTGTTATTACCTCATTAGCGACTTAATCACTGTAGTTTGATGTCACCCCCTCTGATATATTACGGAAACTGTACGTTGCCCATGTGACAAGCACACACTTCACAATTTGCGAAAATTGATTCTTGCTCTAATACTGCGGACCTTAAAATAAAGCATTTCGAGGAAGTTTTAAGTAGACCCAGCTTTTCTTTGTTTTGTTTTTTTTTTCTTCAGCACGACAAACAGTGCAGACGGCGAGACAAGATAGCTGTACAAACAGGCCACTTCCCTCGTCACGCAGTCTACGCTAGCTATTCGCGATATTTACACTGTGTCTGTTCCGTGTCCGTTTCTTATCCTGTTTCTACTGTTTGGCATGCTGGAAGTGTTTTGCCAAGTGTTTTGCCAATGACTGATACGTCTATCAGACTTGCAAAGAAAGGACTGGGGGTTCAGCAGCAAGCAGCCAAATTCTTTCTAACGCTGTCAGTGCACTACCATCATGAAATATGAAAGCAGTGGTGTTCCCATGCAAATATTTTGAGGCAGCTGCTGCAACATTCCCGTCTGCCATTTTGAAGCCAAAGTTTCACAACCAAAGAGCAATACTTGTGACTGCACAAACACGACAAGCTTATCAGAGACCAAACAAGTGAGAGCCTGTTTACTCTGTTAGTAGCAGAAAGCAATGACAAAAAATGCACGCAAGCATCCCAAGCATGTATGCATCGAAATAAGTAAGAACATGAACCATAGTTTCAACATTTTTTTTCTCCCATCTGTGCTGATGTTGTGCTGATGTCTGTGTGCAAGTGATTAGAATACATGTGTAACTATGTTAGTTCCACAAAGTGCTGCCGAGTTTCTCTTTCTGCTTTTGCAGTAAAGTTTCACAGGCTGCGCCAAAGGCCGAAGGTTCAGTAAAGTTTGAATCTGATTTCTGTGAATGTCGCATCTACCAGGCAATCCATCAAATTTAGTTTCTGCATCAAGGTAGATGAGACATCTGAAAACATGCCATAAGAAGCAGCAGTGTGCACCTGCAATAATATTTTTTCACCAGACTGGTCAAGGTTTTTCAGTACGTGAAGTTTACTCTTTGAAACTGATGTCACCGATGGGCTTATTTCAGTGATAGTGCACATAATCCCAATGTCGTGACACCTAAAACCAATGTATTAACGTACAATGTAAATATCAGAGAGTTCAGGGCCAATAATGAGGGAGAATCAAGAACTGTTCTTGTATCAATGCTGATCCCAAAAAAATTTAAGCTTTTCCTAAAGCCATACCAAGCAATTGAAATGCTTGCCAACGTAGGTGGCTTTGGTCACCTGCACTCGAACTTCTTTTAATGATCGTTTCAATTCAACTAAGCGAAGGGACAGTGGCAGACAAATGAATCATTAGGCTGAGACTAAATAAAGACATTGTGGTTGCAGACGTTACAACAACCGGATAGCCTGACATTTAGTTTTGCTGCAGCCGTGCGGTCTTTCGCATCATATGCCTTCTTGTCCATGCCCACAGCAGTTAGAAGAAAATAACTTTGGTGAGGTAGAGTTATGCCGCATCATTCCTACACCAACACAGGTGTGCATAGGCATGATTTTCACGCAACAGGGGATTCCGGCGGCCCTCTTATGTACCTTGATGTATGTTTGTGAGTGCATATACTTACATAGGCTATATAAAAAATGCAAAAATTTCAGGATTGAGTGGGTGTATTGGGTTCACCCCTCCCCTCCCCCCGGCAGCATTAACGCCAACAAATCCCCCCCCCCCTTTCCCCCCGGCGCTAGAGAGCACCTCGCCATTCACGGATCTCTCCGTTTCGGCGTTCCAACGTGTGTACCGACAAGGCAACGCGTAAGTGGGCACACACCGCGCTGTCTCAAACTGCACACATTCAGCGCGTGGGCAGCTGCAGGGGCAAAAGGAATCCCACCAGCCTCGCGTACATACGTGCTACACGCACGGACCTCGCCTATATCGTGTATACGTCTCGCAAGCGCGCCGTGCACCTACGCTAGAACCGCCCGCTGCGTCGTCCCTTCTGGCCGTGCCAGCAGCGAGACCTACCCCTACGCTAGCTGCGCGCGGCTGCATGCGAGTGGCTGGGCTCCTTGGGACGACCGCGAGCAAGGCCGCGTGCGGGAGACGCTCGTCGTAGGATCAATGCCCCACGCACATCGCAGCGAACACCCGAGAAGCCGCACCCTCTCGCGAGCGCACACAATTCCATCGCGGAAATGAGTTGGTAGAAAGAGCGCGGCGGCGGCCGGCTGTATCATGGATCGCGATGAGGTCGCGACGAATTGATGCCGCTTAGAGGGTTCTGTAATGCCGCTCGCTTCGACGTTTGTTTACTTTGCGGACCGGTGGAGCGCTATCTCTAGCGGGATGCCTTCTTATCTTTGCTGAACCAACGTGGTGGAATGAGCGGCACCGCAGTTCGACAGCTGCTTGCAGCAAGAGTGTTTGGAGGGACATTAACGTGAAACAGTAAATCGCTTAGGAGTGATAATTTATTCTCGGGGAACACTACAGTTGACTCCACCATCGTGTGGAGATGTAGTGCTCGAGGTTTTACTTTTGAAAGTCGCGCCGCAGCACTTGAGAACGTCAGTGTGACGTCAACGATTCAATAGCCTCCCCGCTACCCCTTTATATTTATTTCTTTTGTGAATTAACTCAATAAAATTTCCTAAACTTTGCTATGCAAGGTTAGCTGCCTTCATAACGCTAAATGGATACGTAAACCTCATGCAGACGGCGTCAAATTTTTGTGACGTCACGGCGAGTAGTTGCGGGAACCTCAAGGCGGCGTCGCCACCTGTATTTTTCCTCTGTTCGCTTTCTCGAAAAACTGTCTTTTTTAATTTTTTTATTGTGGACGGGTATTTACTAATGCGTGAAATTTTCTCTCCGGCGTTTGGAGGATGCATTTAGGGCAGGACAAATACACTACGTCAGCTACTGAAACACCCAACTTAGAATGGTTTTGGCAAGTAGCTGGAACTTTAGTATCTAATTAATGCAACCGAACAACCTAATTAATTAAACCAACCGAGAAAGAAATGTAAGATTGCTTAATTAACCTCTGCGGGTGTACAATGTGCGTGCTCGGTGTCACGCTGAGCGCCTGTGTCGTATGACGTGAGCGACATGGAAATCATGGGATCGTCAAGAGGGAAGTGACACTCGCGTTGTGGTTGTCGGTAGAAAGCGGATATTTTCAAAATATCGCTGCGACAAAAGCTCGATCCAGTCCCAGCTAACGGTGCGCCAAAGGTTGCATCAAGCACGGCAACGTCCTTGCCCTGCGATGCCCGTTTCGAAGCATGCAAGTTGCAACCTGATTCTGCAAACCACTGCTTATATGATACGGACCGCTTCAAGTTCCGCAGGCACGAGCTTTCCAGTTTCACGCAAGAAACGGCCGTGTTTTCTACTCCCCCCCCTTCCCTCCTCCCCCTCGTTTCCTGTATTTCTTTGACATGTGAGATTTATTTTCGTCGCTGTTCGTTTCGAAACTGGATCCAAAAGCGCGCGCTTCTACTGCTCCGCTAAGCGCCCGTCGTCGGCTCATCTCTGCATCGGATTTCGTCTGCTCGGCGGGATTCGGCGTTATTTTCGGATTCGGCGTTCGGGGGGCGATGTTTGTCCCCGAAGGCGTCTTGGTAACAGTCACAGATTGAAGTTAGCCGATAGAGAATTACCGCGAACTCACTATACTAATGCAAAGGTACGCGATGAAAACGCAAGGAACTGCACGAAACACCGCACTGTTTCGTTCAAGCTATAGAAGAGAAGCTCAGGGGAAGATGGAGGCTTGAATCGATGATCGCTAAAAACGATGAAGGACAGGGAATGTCGATGGAGTCAACGTTTCGACAAGTGGACTTGCCTTCGTCAGGACGGCAACTGCCTTGTCTGTGCTTCCTTGCGTTTGCTTCGCGCACCTTAGCGATATTATGGACTACCGACTCGCCCAATGAGTCAGTCCTTCAGAACTCATTATAACCCTGATTACTCGAGGGATCGTATTTGTACTGTGGCATAAACACGTGACAGAAAAATAGATGAGCGACAAGCGCGCTCATCTTTATTTTCGATTCCCTTGTGCTGAATAGCGGGCAACTTCAAAATCCACGCAGAAGTGATATGAACGAATGTAGTGAGTCCGTGTCCTGGTCACTTTTCCTGGTACCTTGAGTTCTTTCGCGCGTTGCGGTCCTGTAACTATGAGCGTCAAACCTGCCAAGGCGCAACATATATTGTATTGTCCATACTTCAACTTTTGCTTGACTTGATTCGAGACATGCAAGTGAGACTACAGAGATGGAGGAATGACTTAAAAGAAACATGTCGACTCCCCTACTCCTCTTGGCTGCCAGGCAACTGAAGATTACGTAGTACATCCAACTGAAGAACGTGTCACAAAGGTTGGCGACTATTAATAAGCAGCTTTATCGTTTGCTGCCCTCGATAGCTCCTCGACGAAAACATTCTCCCGCAACCGACGCCGGACGCACAAGCGGCGCCGTTTCTGCAAAACTCGTTTCTCCATAACGGGGGCCTCAAGGTGATATTAATTAGTTGCCGAGTGCTGCTATCAACGTGCTGGGCACCATGCTTGGTAGTACCAGACGGTTGCGTAAGGAGGAGCTGACGACGCCAGCACGTTTTCGCGTCTTCCGGATATCCAGTCGCCGATGGACCTGTTGCGCGTAGTCGCGCCGCGCCAGGAAGACCCAAAAAGTAACGTCAGTAACGTCAGAAGGTCGTCCGCATCCGGAGGAGCTTCGTGGCGTGCGTTGGAAAATCTGTCGGGATGTCGTCGGCGGAAAAAAAAAGAAAAGGAAAGAAAGACAAGAAAAATGCCGTATCCGTCGACATGCATACAACTTCGCCACACGAAGATCTAAGCGCCACTTTCGTGTGACACTATATTAACGATGCGCTACGTGCACATTTCCATGTGAAAACGCATCAACTATGCCGATGCAGAATCCCCACGTAGTACGAGATTGTGTTATATATAAACAGCTGTTTGTCCTGCGCCACTGTAGAGAACGATGAGCTCCTAAAAGGCGCACGAATGCGAGCTAACAAATAAGTATGCTACGTTTAAAAGGCCGACAGCTGCTAAACGCACAGCTGGAGACGAGCACTGGGTAAGGCTGCACGCGAAACCAAACCAAACATAAACAGCAACACGCGCAAGATAACCATAACAGCCGAGACGTGCGTGTTGACAAGCCACGCAATTTTTCGTGCTTGTGGCGACAGCACCCACCGTTATGATGCTGCTAAATCGCGGTTCATGCAGTCAAACTATGTATGATAGAAGCCGTGACGCCTGCTATGATCATCTATCGGTGTCACGCGTCTTGCATGATTGGCATGATCGAACACATCGATGCACGCTGGGAACGAGCCAATTCTTATGACCATTCAGAAGTCATAATGGATGACTCATGACATGCGCTGGGGGTAGAGTAGTATTGCGTCAACTGCCGAAAATTTGCATGCATATCAGTCCCACTATCGTATGCAGAAACACAGGAGAGCAGACGATCACGGCCGGGGTGCGCGTTCCGCAAGAACGATCATCGAAAGTGTAAACTGTGTCACCGCGGTGTTTTCCCCGGCGGCGTTTTTAGTCACGCTGAGACCACTACGCCGCTGCTATCCGGTTACTCACCGTAGCGTGGCCATGAAGGGTCGGCCGCTAGCACCGGCAGCTTGCTCGCCGTGGAGAACGCACTTACGTCGGCCGCCATGTTCGCTCGGTCTCGTCACACGACGCCCGCCTCTGTTCCCTACTGCACGCGCGGTTTTTCTTTCCACTACTGCTCCTCGTAGAAGTTCACGAACACAGCAGAAAGGCCTTGCACTAGGAAACAATCGAATCCATGCCCGTACTCGTTCAATTCGGCCTCTGCGCCGGCGTGCTTTCGCTATTCCTCGAGAACGCCCCGAGAAACACACACAGCCGCTGAGCGCAGGTCGACACGGGGAGCGAAGTGAAGGAGGTTGTTGGTTGGAGCACGCCGGCGCCTGGGCATGACCAAAAGTGTAACCCACGAACCTTTCGACGTAGGAGCGACGTGGGAAGCGCGCCGCTTTCTTGGTTCCTCGCCAAGGCGTCCCAAATAAAATCGGGTGGCGCTCGGCAGCGCGGTGCCAGTGAGAGAACGGCAGCAGCTTAGCACCGGCACCGCGCCATCGCCTGAACCCAGCAGCTGCGCTTTTCCGGCGCTCCGCAGAGACCGATCAGGTCGCGTAGCTCCCAGCCGTCGTTCCAGAAAAACAAGTAACGCCAGCCGAAGACAGCGTGGACCGATCGTGTGTCCACGCTTTTTTTGAGGATCAAGGGCGGACTTACCGAAAGTCGGAAGGGGTTATCTCGGCGAAGACATCCAACGTCGTCGCTGGGCGTTCGAAGAGACGGTCGTTCCCAAATGAGCTTTTGCTGAGGGTCCCCCCCGTTTCTCTCGATGGACGAAGGCGGTGCACGACGTTCTTCGCGGTCGCCACTCCACTCGCCGATCTACGAGGGTCGCATAGCCTCGTCGACGCGATTGCTTGTGCGGAATGTACTACGAACTGCCGTCACCCGAGTCGCGGCTCGCTCGGCTCACTTCGCCGCAGGCGCAAACTGAAAGTGCGGAAAGAAACTTTTCTTTTCTTCTTAATTTTCACAGGCGTGCCGAGCATCTGACGCTGCTCTGGCGGACGACAGCGAGTAATCAACAAAAAAAAAAATGACACGCAGAAACGAAGCAAAAACGCGCAGAAAAGAGAAGTTGGCGGGCAAGCAAAAATTTATCAAAAGAAAGCTGGGAAAGGGAGGAGCCACGGTCATTCCTTATATGGGCAATGGGGTGACGTCACGAGGCGTCGTCATGCGCCCGCGCGCTTGCTTGCACGCCTTCCTTTTCCCGCACGCTTCAACGTGCACGTCGATTGGTTAGAAATGGCAAGAGGCGCTGGAGGATATGAAATGAAAAAATCTTGATGAGCTCGTGAACTGAAGATTTACAGCTGCTACTGCTGCCGCTCGGGGTCATTTCACTTGCATGTTGGGTGGGTGCATCACGGTTTCGTCGCGAAATGTTCTGGAACAAAGCTTATTTCACATTTCGGTTGCAAACAACGCGGCGAGCGTCGAAACACCCCTCGCAACAGTTTGGACGTTGCGTAAAGGTGCAGTAAGTAGACGACCGGGGAACTTGCTAAATCTTAAGAGTTCGCTGCACGCTAGCATACTGACACTGTGCAGTGTCGCGCGCGCAACGCCGTGTGTTATAATTAGTGAGTGCTTAACGGTTAAGCATGGTTAGCGGTCACCTCGCGCGGAGACCACGCCCATCAGGCGCGCCATATGTTGCGCGCCGGAGACGCTCGCCTGCGCAACATTGCGCAATCTTCTGTCACGTGACGTGAGTCATCAAAAAGGCAACGCTCCGAGCTCGAGTTGGAAACATTTTTTTTATTTATTTATTTCTCGAATCCGCGAATACACAGCCTGCACAACAAACAGACCCACCGACTCTGTTCATAACTTGTAATTATTAATACATGCATACAAGTTCCTTCTTAAAGCTTTGGGCGCGCAATGATGAGAAGGTAAAAAAAAAAAGAAAATGTTTTACAGCAAGATTCAACAAATACGAGTATAAACAACGCGCTGTTTGAGCCAGCGCAAGAACTTCCATATAGAAGCAGAATCAGTGCACACTAGTGCAGCAAGACAGAACTTCTAGCAACACAATGTGGAAGTGTATTATAAAAGATAACCAAAGGTTATGTCACTCGTGTGGTGAGATGCACTCGTGTGGTGAGATGGAATGATGAATTAGCGTCACAGAGGAATAAAAGTGTAAATAAAAACGTTGTATAACAAATGGAACAAGAACTGCTAAGTCTAAAGCTACTATAAATTTCTTAAATTGCTGAGTTGACCACGAATGGGTGACTAGAATCATTATGGTCAAAATGAAATTAAAACCATGTCGACACACTAATGCAAAGGAACATGAAACTGGGAATTCTAAAGCAGCTAGACATGTTTCTGCTTCACAAGTGAGCAGACATGAAGTAAGATATCAACTCAACAAACATAAAAATATGGTTATACAAATATATAACAGTATCTACATTTCTGAGCATGGTCAGAGGAATACATGGCCATTAAGAAAAGTAGTGGAATACATATGTATAATTGGCAATACTGATCACAAAACCTTGTTTGTCGTACAAAATGAGTGCAAAAGATTCGTTTATGTCACAAGATTAACAAAAGAAAAAAAAACTGAAAAAATGTGCCATAAATTTGATAAGTGACACACATGGACCCATAGAGCAAAAGGAAATGCTCACAATACTCAGTAAAATATATGTACAAATTGTCCAAACACTTTGCGAATTAGTAAACATTTTAACAAACGAAGTATGTCATACTTGGAAAATTGTCTATACACACCTCAAAGCCAAAGTTCGAAGACTACATCAGTTTGATCGTTTCAGTACACTGCACTGGTCAAACACACATATGCAGGCTGCATTAAAAAAATAAAATAAGAAAGGAACCGTTGCGGTTGAAAGAGTGTAGCATGTTTTGTCTCCAAACTTAATACTAAGATGGTATGTCTCTTAAATGGGGACCAGCAGAACATATGCTCGCTACTAGAACTGCAGAACAACACTGTTCTGAAGTATAAGGCAATACAGCTGCAAAACAAATAAAATATGTACATAAGCCAGATCCTGACAAAAGCAGAATGTCAAAGTGAGTTAACAAATTGCACAGAATTAAGATTTGGTGCTATATGCTGTTGAACAGCAGTAAAGCATGCTTATCACTGTGCATGTTCTTGCTCTAACGGTTTTTGCTCTAACGTAAGGAGGCTGCAATTTCCTAATTCACATAAACATGAAAATACATGCTTGCTAAAAAAAATGGCACTAAAGGTAGTAAACTTAACTGGTGAGGGCTCAAGGTACAAGAAGATTGACATGTTACGCAGGTTTTCCATCAGAAACAGCAACTTCGTTCGTAATCATGCGCTACACATTGGTTTTCTCCATTATTTCTCTGATGTAGCAGCTGCTGTTCACAGCATTTTAATAGCAGTTTTTATTGCAGTGTTAATTAGATGTAGGTACTATCACTGTCTCTTTCCTGAACATTGTAAATAACCTGCTAAGCAGAATGTGACAGTTTCTTTTAGATGCGACAGGTTGCTTTCAAATGAGCTGATGCTAATTAGACAGAAACTAGAGCTTTCCCTTGAAAGAGGTTCACAATGGACAGACAGCACATCAGTGTTCTGCCTGATAAGAAGCAGGCCTTTGCAAGGGCATCATATGAGATAGGCCAAGAAAACAAAACAAAGACACAAGAGTATCAACATAGAGTTGGCAACATATCAAATGCTGAGTTCTTTCACTGTTATCAGCAAACAACACAGCTTGTTAAGGAGAGTGGTGGCTGATAGAGTTGATATATGATATACATCAATACAAATTCATTGGAGTGTAAATGTTCTCATTTTGGATTGCCACAAGCTCAAACATTCAAGCAGAAAATGAAGTGCGACACAAACCTACAACTCCACAAGTTCATAAAGCATAACATTATTATACGCTTTGTTATGTAAGACCCAAAATGAAATCAGGTACATACACAAAGTAACTACAATTTCACGTGTCATGTTTTAAGGTTAGTGGCCTGGTGACTGCTTTTCCAACACAAATGGTAGAGGAGCCACATTTTGACTTTCTAGTGTCATAGAAGTGATGGCTTTGCTTTCCTAAGTTGTTTTCAACTTCAAAGGTAAGATTATTCCTTCTGTGATGCACAGGTAACACAGTAACATGAGCAACCTGAAAGCCGAGCAGTGCTAACATGCCTCATAAATATAGTGTGCTTTCCAAATTTTGGTGTTTCTCTAGTTAATAAGACTTTAGAAATTAAAAGTTGGATGGCTTATGGAGTTCTTTTTACTGTGAACAACGCTCTCGTAACGTGGGTAAACTGTCATTCCTGCTTTATTACTCATTTTTCAACGTTGTTGCTTGTATCAAGCTTAATTTAAACAAACCAGCGAGCCTACATCAAAACCTTAGATTTTGTCAGCCTTCATTAAGTGTATGACCAACCCATCATTGGGTTGTCTCCAATGCCGCTGGTCTTACATACTGCCCAAAATAATTAATTACGAAAGTTTGAGTTCTCGAAAGTCATCTACACTAATATCTCCATATTCCATACAAGTGGATGTATACACTTGTAATGTACGGGTTGCCACTGCAAGGAATGGATGTAACTATGTTGGTACTAACTAGACTCTAAAAACAGCTGCATCCTCCTGTCTCTCCGTCCAACAACAATTGTTGTCAACATTACATACCTTTGAACAGCTATCTTTCTTAAATTCCACACAAACAGTACTCTCAGATCACAAACAACATGCACACCACGACCACAACTAAGCATTCTTGATAAAATATTGGCAGATGCCGAGTTTCCAAGGACGCTAACACAGGAAAGTATGCCATACATTGGTTATCGTTTTGAAACAAAGAAACAAACAAACAAATACTTTCCAGAAGGTGCAGACTATTTTCAAAGAGTGTATGTTGCACTCCTGCACTACTGTTGGCACAATGAGACAATGGCAGTTTTGAAGCTTTTGTTCATTTCTCATGCAACAAACTTAGTGGAGCGGCACCGCTTTAATAAAAATGAGTTATCGAATACCAAGCACTCTATTCCAACAGTTCTCTAGAGGCAGAACTAAAAACATGGCCTTTGAAAATGTTCTGTCCTCATGCAATGGCTACATGCAATGGCATTTATATTCAAAAACTCAGAGATGTCCAAATTTGTCACACACTGCAAAATAGCGATGAAGTCCATGTCACAATGAAAAACTATGAAGTTAGAAGCACAGCTAACACCAACACAGTTTTTCTTCTTACAGAAGTCTCCATATGAACTGCAGACTAACTTACATATATTCTTGTTTATCTTTTCCTAAAAGAAATGTTTTCCTGCCTTCGTGCAGACTCATGAACACTGAAGTACAGTGAAACCTCGTTGAGACAATCCTGCTTAGTATGTTTTTCAGCAAAATATGTTTTTGTCTCCCTGTCCAGCATTCGAAAGGCATAATGTGTTTTTGCACACTTGATACGATTTTCAGATGATGTGAAGTGGTTCCCAATTCTTGTAAACATTGTGTCAACGAGGTATCACTGTACTTGGTTTCCTGAATAACTGAAATGACCGATGCAAGTAAACAACTTAGCTGAGTATAACCTGCAGAATGGCAAGCAAGACTGTGCTTCGCTAGAAGAACCTGTGGCAATACAAGAATGTGACCGAGCGAAATGATGCTAAGCTTTGTCGTATTATTGTAAGTGTTCAAAGTATTTATAGGCGATAACTTCTCAGATGACACGTTTGTTTCAGTGCACTTATTTCATAAATATTAATGAATTCAACTTTTTCTAAAACTCAAACATGAATCGTACTAATCCAGCTCTGTCAATCTAGCTTAACATGGTAATCTAAACTTGATCAGAAACCATGTAGAGAAAAAACTCCATCAATATGTCAATATGTCACAAAGATAACACCCTAATAGCAGACATTGTCAAATCTCCAAAGAGACACGAGAGGTTTGTTGACAGAGCCTCATTGATCAGACGAGCCTCCACATCGAGTGAGTACAGTACACAGTTTGACTGTGTGCATTCAATGTTCAGAAAAACACTTCACACAGTGCACAGTTCCATGTTGTACACAATTACATAGGGTGTGCTAATCCAGATAACACATTTTGCTATCAGCACTGCGCATCAACCGTCATCTGTGCTTATCATATCTCGCACACCTAATGAAACTGACAATGCGTATATTTGTGAAGCACTCAAACGTCAAGAGCTGAGATAAGCAACTTACGAAAGAATTAAGGGAAAGTTTGGGGGCGGCAACATCACCTGACAGTTGATAAGAAGGAATGCAGTAGCTGCTCAGTTTACATGAAAACTTTATACGTAGAGTGATGACATATGCTTATTTACCATCCAGCATGCCATGGTAGCATGGCACATAATCTATTGCCCATCCACATCAGCCCACATAGTTAGGATCAGGAGCATTTAAGGGTTCCCTGTGGGTCAAAATTGATTTGGATTCCCCCACTATGCCGTGCTTCATAATCATATCACTGCTTTGGCAGGAAAAGTGCCAGACTGAAATATTTTATCAGGAAGCATTGTGTAAGATACACCCTTTTCAGATGCGGACACTTGCGAGGCGCAATAGACCCTTTTCTCATTTTGCAAGTGCACTCCTCTGCACCGCACATTTGCCCAACTAATGGCAGCACTTGTCTTTGATTTAAATGCTCGCAAAGTTCGACTTGCACATGCTAAGGCTTGTTTTTTGTGCATGTTTGTATTTGTATCAGAAGAGCTGAGTATACATTTTACATGCCTGGGCGCAAGCAAGCTATGCTTGTACACACTGTTTGCAGCACTGACTACGCTTCCATTAGTTGGGCAAACTGCATCGCAAAAAAGCTAGCTTTACAATCATAACAGTCTATTCACCAGATAAATGGCAGTGACTATATATCTACCAATGGCACAGAAGATATTCGAGAGAGAAAAGCTTTCGCCGCTTGTCACTACAGCAAATGGTGCTTTCCAGTAAACATGAATCCACGAATATATGGGTGTATATATTTATCCCTATGCACCTAAGCAGTCGTTGGGTGCTCATGAAGCTTAAGTGCCTTTCTTTCTCCACCGATGACACATTTCCTCTACACCGCTCCACCGTTTTGGCTTTCAAACCAAGCGTTCGTTCTTATAGCCAACGAGGGATAAAACACTTTCAGTGCTGAAGTTGTCACCCAACCAGTGGACCAATGGGAAAGCACTTCTACTTTTTCTGTTCAATCGCGCCTTGCAAGCAAGCCATGAAATGCACCCACCCGCTGTGGCGGCTTGTTGGCTAAAATGTCGTGCTGCTTAAAGGAGTACTGACACTAATTTTTGACAGTCTCGCATTGTTTCTGTAAATAAAAGCTCTGGCATGGACAACCCCAAAAATAGTATCGTGGTGCCTCACGACGCAATGAATATATTTTTAACACAGCTCCCCTGGAAACCCACTTTTGGTTTCGATTGCAAGGGGGCAGTCTCCTGGTGACGTGCCAACACAGCCAGATGTACATATACGCCACTTGTGGACAGAAAGATTGGCGGTGAGCATAAACAAATTGCTTGTAAAAAATAATAACAATGATACTAAACCTGGAAGCTGCCCCTGATAGCATCGCTGCAACACTGTCGGCTGTGGTCAGTTGCACGTGGGCACGCAAACAATGATGAGTTCGCAGTCATCCAGCGACTCTGACAGCGATTCAGGTGATTTTTAAGAGACTGTGTTCATACGTCATCATAGTGCCTATTGCGCTGAGGCTGGCTTGCAGATGCTGGACGACGAAAAGATTAAAATGAAACTAAAATACTTTGTACATGTTTCCTGGCTTTGGTGTGTAGAGAGCGTTAACAATACATGGCTAGCAAACGAAAAATGTATCTTTTTCGCTGCCGCAAAATCATGTCAGTACTCCTTTAAGCTTGAGGATGCGGCTTCGATCACGAGCCATGATGGCTGCATTTCAATGTCACTAAATGTAAAACAACACCCGTGTGCTTGAACTTCAGCGGGTGAATGATACACGGGTGCATGATATAGAACTCCATGTAGTCGAGATTATCCAGTTGGGGCTTTAACATTTAAAATCTAAAAACTTAATTTGTTTTTAATTATGCTCCCTCCTCATAACTTGATAAAGTTGCCTGCATATGATATCATGCTACAACTTCACACATCCACTACAGTGGCACTGTTCCTACAACAGTGGTTCGCTCAACAGCTATCTAATGTGAACCACATGACCATCGGCTTGATTCTCTGCAGTAGCTGCCAAAGTTCAGTGGTGAAGAACGTGAAAAACACGTCTGCACTTTGTGCTAAGTGCAGATCAAGGAACACTAGGCAGTCAAAAATATTCACAGCACTCCACTATGGCATTTTTTGCAGCTGACGCAGCTTTGGAACAGTAATATGAGACAGCTAACCAATCAACCTGATGGACAGTGTGTAGAGGCACTTTACGCTACAGATTGTGCACTGTTCGTTATTTTTACAGTGAAGTGATGGCAAACCAACTTACATTTTCTTGAACGTGCACATCACTTGGCAAAGATCAGTAAGTGGGCATTAATGTGAAAGGAAAATAATAAAGCAGAATGGTCACATATGATCTATAACGCCTCTCTAGATAAGATTCAGAAGCACTCTGACTTGACTGCCTGGTGACATGCCTAGATGCCACGGTGTGGTCTCTTACTGCACTAAAGAACTGGCTTCCTTCATCTATTATATATAAGGAACTCTGCTCCTAAACATTCAAGCTAGCGAAAACCTTCACTCTCTTCTGAGCTTCCCTATGTGAGTATATGAAAATAGCTGCAATTTGATCACCATGAACCCTGCAAGCAAACGCTGCGGCAGGACATTTATTAAGGCGGATCCTGATTTTTGCCACATCATATCACAGTGATATAATGAGACCAGGAAGAACAGCGAGTTTGGATCTTGTGTTTAGGAACACATAATTCTGCTCATGCCAGCAAAAGGAATTGTCAGTTTCACAATGTGATCTAGCCATGCACTCTGTGGATGTTACTCACTTGCTCGTTATGGCTTTCACGTGCCTTATGTCTGATACAGAGCTTGAATTTTCAGTGTGTTGAAATGCAACAGGGGACAAAAGGACACAAAGGAACAGTTATTATGAGCAGTCCTTGAATTTTAATGAAAGAACTCCTCTAGCACATCGCTACTTGTTCTTTTATACATGTCTACTACATTTGTATAAAGTGCGACACAAAATATTTCATCACTCACACTATGGAATATGATGCGTTTGTGTGCCTTTTTCGAATTGTGACACACCAGAGGTTGATCACATTCACTTGAGCGGCCAAATGCTTACCTCAAATTGTGGTAATTTTTGTGTGGTGAACGTAGTTCATAGGCGAAGTACACATTTAAATTTCAATACACAGCTTGCAGTGTGCACGAAGGAATGTTACACGCAGGTTTTCTGAAGATTGTTTTCATCCTGCATTATCTTTCTCGGTGATCGTAGGCTCGCATGCGAGCCAGCATTTCGCCAATGCCCCGATCAGCTGCATGGTACAATAGATGCTGAGAAGCGAACAGAATCGAACAAGAACCCGTACAAAGCATGGAAACTGAATGCCACAGCATCTAAATTACTTTAACGAAACCCATTGAACTTGTGATTATGCTGCTCTTCATCAGGTTTCCATTGTTTTCTTGTCAACAAACTTGTGTGAAATGAGGTAGCATTAAGATCCAGATATGATGATTAATATGCGTATACCCTGAGCATTCATCAGATCCCATCTTTTTAAAAAGTATTGTATATTGAAGGTTTAAAAGCCTTAGTGAAATGTTGGAATGCCTGCTTCAACTGTTGCACCCAAGTATAACTCCAAGAGTCGCGAGCATTCACCCCATGGCATGGACCGCTGACAAGCTTGTAACGTCATCTGAGCATCTATTTCACTCAAACAAGCTGCGCTACCTACATACGTGTGCTCACTGGAGCCCACTTCCTCAATGAATCTACAGCTATGCTTGTTCGATTCATAGAACATCATCGTACTCGCCGCTGGAGCCGACGAGCTGTCGATGGCTAGCGTCCTCTCCGGCACGGCCATGAGATTCCTCGGTTGATGTCGGGCGTCGTAGCGGCGTGGGGTGGAGCCCTCGCTGCTCGAACGCTGGTGCCGCACCGTGGGTGGTGGGATGGGAGTGAGGTCAAAGGTGCCAATGCTGGCGGGCGACGCCCCATTCAGCTGACTCAGCAGTTCCTCTTGGGTGGGGTCCCAAGAGGGCGACCTGTCCTGCAGTGCCTGCTTGTACTCCTGGATGGATTCGTTCAGTGACCATAGCTGGCAAAGCAGTGACATGTCGAGCTGACGAAGTCCCACCTGTGTAGAGGACGGAGCATGCCGTGTGAGCGCGGCATGTGATGCAACCAAGTGGAACACACTGCTAGTGCAACATTACCAATGCAATGTTTATTAGTGGAACACAAGAAGTAGAGTTGGGTTCCATATCAACTGCAAATCAGCGTCTGCGATCAAGGTGGCCACAACACCGCACAACGACACTAGCTAAAGGGGCCCTGTAACACTTTTTGAACATAGCCAGTCGGTCGTGGAGGCTCATCTGAACATGTGAGCCAAACATTATTGCATTGCATGCACTGGGGGATTCACAATCTACTGTCAAACACAGCTGCAAATCACCTGCTCTTTCAACATACTACATCACAAGGAGCATAGTGTTCTTAAAGATGGATATATAAACTTGATTTATTTGCTGAACTCAAAACAAATAAACAAAGCATTACTGCGGACATTTCCGTGATCATAATATAGCAACATAGTTGTTGGTGCTCCCAAGTGATGTAATTTGCTGAAAGAAGAGCAAGTGATTTCTACATGTATTTGATACTGTAGTGGAGATCCCACGGTGCACGCAGTGCAATGATATTTCACTGACATGTTCGCAGGAGCCCCCACGACTCATCCACACAGTTTCCCTATGTTCAAAAAGTGGTGCAGGTACCCCTTAGGAAAAACCGGAGAATGTGCAAGAGTAGCCACGTAGGCTAGTTGCCCTCCCACCACAGACACCGAGTTGCAGCTCACATTGAGTGCAACCGTAGATACTGACTACTTATTCCAGCCCAACTCTGACACTGTGGAAGTTTGCAAACTCCTGGCAAAAGAAAATTATGGAACAAGGGGTTTACTGCTTCATTTTGCTGGTGCAGAGGGTCCAAAATGTCACGGGGGGTTGCATTTGTTTGCGAGAAGAAAAATGTGCATTTGTTCACTCCGCCTTATTCTACAAGAGGAATAAGCCTTATATATTCTCCTGCTTGGGCCCGAGTAGGGCCTTAAGTATTTGTAAATAAATAAATAAATAAATAAATAAATAAATAAATAAATAAATAAATACATTCCCAACACCTTCAAGTCCTATGCATGGTCAAGCTTGTGTGGCCTGGATGCATGCACACATATGGAATGTTATGATCCTGAGTGACTTGAAGAGCAAATCTATCACCAGTAATGTCAAATCCCTATGCAATAAACATGGATATATACCCAATAAATTATCAAATAATACAATGTAAGCATTAAATTTTATCATTAATCATATTAGTGTGACATGAATATGTATATACAGTTAATATCAGATGCGTATAATGAGCATTTAATGAAGATATTTCTATGTTTTATGTGACCCTGTGATAAGATTCAAATGTACTAGTGCCTTATCTCAAGTCATTACTACAACCAAAACATCAAAGAGTACGCAAGTGAAACGGTGATTCTCACCATCTCTTTTCGGAGGACTGCCAGCTGCGCATCGAGTCTCGACGACCGGCCCGACCACGTGTTGTGCGCATCCTTGCTGGTGCCACCAGCAACCCGGCTGTTACCGAGGGAGCCGTGCAACGATTCGGCCTGCGGCGATCGTTGTCGTGATGCCGACGCTCGGCTGGCGCTGCTACTACGTGCCGGTGCAACGGGGGCCGTCCTGCTCAGATCCTGCTGAATCATGGTGCGCATGAGGTGCACACGTTCCAGTTCGCGCCACTGGCTGCTGTTGAAGTTGATGAGGCCGCTCAGGCTTTTGGGGAGTGGTGGCAAGTCCCTCAACGCATCCATTCCCTTCCACCTCCTAGGAATGAAACTGCTGCAGGCTCAGTTGTTCAAAACTGTCACACCTGCGTGGTTAGGATGAAACTTTATAAAAACAAATGGCGGTAATTTGCAGTCTACTCATGTTCATGAACATGCACTCAGTTGACTCCTTCCAATTCAACTCCTCTCTGCCCACAACCAACACCAAGATTTTTTGACTCCCATTCTGTATGTTACATATACCTACACTTGTGCAAATAAGAGAACTCCCCAGCTCAAAAATAAAACCTTGGATGCTCCCCCCCACCCCCCTCCTTTGCCATGGGCACATTGTGTTGTCTCAGTTTTCTATAAAATTTCTGCTGAGATGCTATTTCTAACAATTATGATGCCTAGCTAATGTATAGCATGAACATGAGAATTAAGAAGTTGCCCAATCTGTGACAACATTCAAATGTGCAATATGGCATGCATGGCCTCGCTATATATGCAATATGTGGTAACACCTGCCTCGGCATGCGTGCTGGCTGGAGGGTATCGTGAACACAGCCACAGTATAGTTTATGAGCCGGATGGTACACAAGAGTTTTTCAGAACAATGCAATAGACAGAGGACAACATTCTAGTCTGTCGCACCAACTCGCCAAAGCATCCACTTTCGCATAATAAAACAGCTCAGACAAAACTTGGGTTGAAGATCACTGTCTACATTAAATGTGGTGCTAGTGCAGAGGCACATTTCCTGTAATAAACGGGCTACATGTGATGCGTACTGCAGCTAGTTTGGAAAAGCTGTAACCTGCCTGTTTTCATATTTTTGCCCTGATTTCAAGATCACTAATTGAGAATAATGTCAACATCATTCATGTCAAATTATGAAAAACTCATCATTAATGCATTCTATAAAGAACTGTTCAATAAAGAACTGTCCAATAAGAACTGTTCAAAGTGCACAAAATCAAGTGCTTGATTTAGGGGTAGAGCTCCATCATTGAAATAACAGTTCATCAGTAATAAATCGTGTCGATTTTATCTGTCTTATGACAAAAACTATCAAGTACAACACATTCTGTAGGCTCTTTATATCTGATCTAAGCTATGTACTATAGTGCCTCAGCACCGCTACTAAAATTATAGATGACACCAGGATGACAAAGTTGGGACCAGCCTTCCACATCGCTGGATTATTATTCAGTAAATATTACCATATCAATAACCTTCCTGTTTAAAGAGTTTAATGAACTTTTGAACCACACTGAGGCTGCATAGCACGCTAACTTGGTTACTAGTTACTGAGCAGCAGAGTCATAATGTAGCTAAAATGTTTCACATTGTACGAATACTGTCAATTTTTTTGGATCATAGTACAGTTATGAAGTTTAAGCAAATTATGATTCTAATTTCACCAAACTTCAAAGTTGTAATGTAGCAAAAACTATCGTTTTTATCAAACTTCATATTGCGCTCACAAAAGATATCTTGCAAGAACTTTTAAAAGGGAATTTCAGGTTGACCCAGCAAACGCCTCCAATCGTTCCGTTTATACATAAGGATCGATTATACGTAAAGCTATTATACATCGCTTATACATAAATCATCGTGGATCTCGCAAAGAAGGGAGAAATCACGGAAAACGTGAGCGCGATTCCAGGGAGCGGCAAATGGTGTCAGGGGTGCAAGAAACATCGGAACGAGTAAATGAATCAAGAAAAAGAAAGGCACTTTCATTCTCGCATGCGTGCTAGGCCGCTCATTTCTGCGAACACGCAGTAAAACGAACAACTTGTGCGGACACTAAAGCGATATGAAGTTTAAACCGTGTTATTGGGAACAAATAACACGCAGCGCATATGCGAAACTTTTCGGAAGCAGTATCGACCGCAGTTCCATGCGATTCACGAAACTAACAAACTAGACGTGCCATGGCTACAGCTGGAATCGTGATTACGCATAGTTGGGAGTCTTGCATTGCGTCTCCGCACTTGATAAAAATCAACTGTTGAAGAACAAAACAGGCAAACACGGTTTTTCGCTGCAACAACGTTGAGCTCCGGAATGAGTTCACCATGTCAGATCGGAGGCGATCGGCGCTTTTGTGTTTGCATTAGGGGCCTCCATCAACCGCACAACGTGTACTGGGTCGTCGCCAAAAGCAGTGAAAGCAGGTTCACGCAGAAATACCTTGAAATACTGCGGCCGCGTCAAAGCACTGGCAACGCATAGGTCCGCAAAAACTAACCGGGCGAAGCGGGTGTCCGATCGGCCAAGGAAACAGGCAGTACGCTTAACTAACGACAGATGGCAGCACGTCACAGACCGGCGAGTGACGTCACAGAGTACCAACTTGAGTCGTGAGGAGAAGCCGCAGCTTCTGGGAAAGCGCCGTATGTTGTGACCGTTGTGACACAGAAAAAAAAAAATGCTGCAATTTTATGTTGCGTGTGGTGACCTTGTTTTCTGATAATTTAGATGCGCGTCGAAGTGTTCAGGGAGCTGAAAATAATTATTGGCTCCCCTGATTAGGTGACTTACGATTCGTAAGCGCTAAGATCACGAGGTCGTGGTTAAAACTAGAGAGTTAAAACAAACAAGATACAGGACAAGCGCGATATTCTTATTATTTATTTCATACGGGACATTTCGCTTATTAAAGGGCATTTGCTGCTAAATTTACTCTTCAAAGCAGTGAAGCTCGTACATTTTTGGTATTTTCGTTAGCCATGGCAACCGCAGTGTCTCAATATAGTATATTCTAGGCACTATAGTCTCAAATTGAAGCTATTTTACGCATTCTATCTCTTGATGCCCAGACAAGCCCGGATAGTGTCACAAGATTGTTCCAGATCTGCCATGCCCTGGTAAAAGCGTGCGCGGAGAGTTGCCGAAGTGGGAGAAAAAAGAGAACAACCAACTAACGGCGGCTGCAAGCTTTGGGCTCCGGTACACAGATGGCAACACAAGTCCCGACCGGTCGTGAAGTGACGTCATCGTTGTGTGGTGCCTGCTGTGCGCTCGCTGGCGCTTACGCGATTTTCGAGAGGAACAGGTCGCGGTGCTCGGGGTGAAGCCTGCCGCCTCTGCACGGTTGTTCGGCGTTTTGTGGTGTGCGTGCGTGCGTGGTTGTGCGGCGCGGTAGCGGACCGATCGAGAGGCTTGATGCACAAGGCTACAGGCCGTGGCACTTCTGCCGTCGCGGACGCCACGCCGACGACGAGACCACGACCGCGTGCGAAAGGATTATGAGCTGCTGCTGCTGCACGGCCGTGCTGGATTACTACACCACAGCGGCAGTGTCGCCGGGGGTGCAACGCCACGGAGTTGCGACGACACGCTAGTGAAGGGGGGCACGTCGGGAGAGAGCGCGGTTCGGAACCCGGCAACACTTGAGGTGAGTGCTGGCTATCTTCTTCAGGCCTAAGCACTAGACGCTCGTCGTGTTTTTGAGTTCCGGTGCAGTTGCGCGGGACAGTTTTTTTGCAAAGGCCGCGCGCTCTTTTGTCGATGGAGGCAGGCCCTACCCTGCCCCGTCCGGCGCGACCGGTGTTAGCTCGTGGGCATTTTGTTGTCGCGTGCAGCGAATGCGAATCGTTTCTAACGGGACACGGAACTTCTGTGTGATGTTTCACACTCTAGTCACTGTCGTTACACGTTCGCGTAAGAATCTGATAGAGAAAGTGCGCTTCTTTCGGTGGTAGTAGCTTCACTCGCCGCCTTTCACCAACCGTCTCGTGAACGTGCGGCTGTGGTCGTTATAAAGCTGTGCTGCCACCGCTAGCTGCTGTCGCATAGCAACACCTTTGCCTCTTTTTATTTTATTTCCTTTTTTCCGGGACAACCCCCGTGTTCTCGCTCGCGGTCCAGCCAGTCGTGTGACAAACACGCCGCGAAAGGCTGTGTTAGCGGAACGACAAGGCCGTTGCTTGCACGCCGTTGCTTTCAGCCGCCACCGCGGGGCTGTCGCTTGTATGACGTGCACGATGGCTTGTCTTGTTTACTTCTTTTGTGTTTTTTTCTGCCGGTGTCGTGTGCGGTTGGAAGTCGTGCCGACGTAGCGGGTTTTTGCGTGAATACTGCCTGTATGGGCGCCATGTCGGGAGAGCTGTTTTTCTTTTCTTGTCTGGCGGCATCGACATGGGCGATGGATCGTCGTTGGCTGGTGATTTGTAGCCGTCGCTCGCGCAAGCTTATCTCTCTCTTTGAACGACGTTCGTTGTCTGGAAAGAAATATATCACATCCGCGAGCGCCGACGTTACCCTGCGCACGTTGCAAAATAACACAATAAGCTTAGTTGCGTCTCGGCTTGAAGGACGTGGCAGTTATCAATCACGTCGCGATCGCCCAACCCTGCCTGGGGCAAATGTCGGTACTTGATCTTGCCCTGAATTTCGTGAGCATTGCCGCAGCGGTGGGAAATCTGAGGAGTGCTTGCGACGGTTTTGTGTGAGAGCGAAACAGAAACTACCGGCGCTCAGTTCACCTGTTGAGGGGACGGGGCCCCACCTACATAACGAATGTATTAAAGTTGAGTTCACCCTTTGTATTTGTTACAAGTACTGGCCACCACATCGTCATCAGCTGTCATATGATACGAATTTTGCAACTAATCGTCCTGAAACGAAACGTCTGTCGCTGCGCCGACCAAAAACAAGTTTCTTTTGGCGCCCGGGCATTTCCTGTTTGTCCTGTGTTTGCTGGGTCAGTCTGAGCTCATGAGGATCGATTCCGCTTCAGGGTAGCAGTTTTTCACTTCCCAAGCACTGCAGTGCGTAAATATCCGACCACTTTCACGCAACTTTCACGCAACTTTTGGGCACATCATCATTAAACTACCTGGCTGGCATTTGTAGCATTTGCGCTTGCTGAAGTTTGAATTTTATACCATTTTCTTTTGTTCACATATTTCTCGTTTCCTTTTTTTTTTTTTAATGTGCAGTACAACACTGGAATGCCTTATCCGGTTGTGCCTTATCAGGGAGACCTCTGTAACAATCAGAAGAGACAAAGATGGCGAATTTCAGTGTTACCGAGCATTGGTCCAGTATAGCAACCCCGGAAATGATATTCTGGACTTTGTCAAGTACCGCTATCCTAGCAGCTCTGATTGGCCCGGAATGCTGTGACGGCCTTCCTTATTGGCTCAGACTACCGCCATTACACAATCTGACAATATGGCGGCATTTGACAGTGTCGAGACAGTGGTGCAGACCATGGTCCAGAACGGCACCTCGGATCTGACTGCCGAACAACTCGCCGTAGATCACTTTTCGAACGTGTATAGTTTGGTTTTACAGTACTTAATTTTTTCCTCATTGGCGTATACGTTCACTTCCCAGTGGTATATTACTTTTCGCAGTTGTTATGGCTTTACTATGGGGTTGCAGAACGATAAATAAACGATTACGTGTGTAGTGCAGTGTAGATAACCGCCGTTTCCTGCTGGGACAGGATACCGCGAAACAATGGTCTATTACAGCTCACCGCGGAGGCATCATAAAGTTGTTGCTGCCTCGCGCACGTCTTGACGGGGCCGCGGATCAGCGGCGGCATTACTTCTTTGCGTAGGCCGTTCTGTTGCTCGCTTTGCATTTCGGTTTCTTGTACGCGGAGGCGGCGGGTGGGGGGGAAGCGAAACACTGCCAGCCAACAGGCCAAGGCGTAGTAGGTAGTAGAACGTGCTTCATACCGTGTGACGTATATATGTGCTGCGTGGGTTCGTTGATCTCGGCTTTGACTAACCCGCCGACGACCAGCAGCAGGTTCGGCGTCCGCTTCATTTCGGCCCGTTTTCTTTTTTCTTCGTTTGCCACCCCCCGGCCGTCCCTTGTCGCCTACCCAGCCGCGCCTTGTTTGCGTTGTCTTGTGAGGACCGCAACTGCAGTTCATTTCGTCGCGCAATAGGCGGTGCTGTGGCGTGTCTGTCGAAATATGTCATCATCATCATCATCAGCCTGTATGATGATGATAATGATGATGTCTGTCGAAATATGTACTCTGTGAGTAAACTAGAAACGGGAGAGAAGACGTCTCATTTCTCTTCTGGTGTGGTTTTGCGTCTAGTTTGTCCGCAGTAGTGTACCGACTACGTTTCAAGAACGAGTTCTGCTAAGGCTGTTAGAAGTGTCGTCCCACTGCGGCCGTTGTGGTCTGCTATGAAGTACGGCTGTGTGCAGACAACTGCAACTGAATCAGTCATGACCACGTTGCAGAGAAAAAGTAACTGTTACAGGTAGGCGTTAAAGGGCCTGTGCGATGAAGGCGCGTTAAGGGCACTAAAATGGTAATCAGTGCGAAAAACTGTCATAAGGCTTGCTTGTAGATGCAGCATGACAAAGGCACAGGGAAGTTAAGGAAATCAAGCGATAAGATAAGGCACGTTTATGAGTACGGGCTTGAGTAGTGGAGAAGAGTAAGCCTGTGACAGAATTTTTTTTTTTTTCCTCTGTAGCTGTACGTAAGAAGTCGCAAAGACGATTGTGTAGTCTCACGATTGCCCGAGAACCATCGAAGAAAGCGGCGTAAACACACGGACACAGGAACGCAGCCGTAGGTGACGGCCAATTAGATGGATTGACGAAACCACAAAGTTGGCACAGGATAGGGCGAATTGGAGATGCATTGGTAGAGGCCGTCGTCCTGCAGTGGACATTACAAGAGGCTGAGCATGATGATGACTTGAATGTCTCACTGTAACTTCAGAACTCGTTTGTTTGTTTGTTTTGTCTTATTTTCGTCGCATTGGCATGATAGCATGTTCCTAAATTTGCAAGTCTTTGACTCCCTTAAAACGCAGTGTGATTAGTTTTTCTTTTTTCCGATTTGGAGTTGTTTAGCATAACGCCGTCGAAATTTGCGGCGCCACGCAAGTCGGTGCGGAAACTTGAAGAGGCATCGCCACGGTGCTGATCCGAAGGTCGCGGGATCGAAACCTGGCGGCGGCGAAATGCAATCGCCAGAAAATCGGCGAAAACTTGAAGACGTCGCCGCAAAACCTGTATGTTCCGTTTACGCTTTTCACGTGGTTACTACCAAACATCTTCACGAGGAAAGACTGCTGGCTTTTGGCATTGTTGAAAGTACGTATATACTTAACGCGAAAAGCGAAAAGCAGTCGTTTTTCCTCTTTCGGGTTCATAACGTAACCGTTTATTGGGCGGGTTGCAACTGAGCGGCGGCGAAAACGACTTGGCCGACGTTAAACGAAACGCGGCAAGCCTGTTTACTTTGCGGTCGCCAAACACTCCGGTCACGTATAAGCGTTGTGTCTGTGCGTTTTCCTTTTCTTTGCGCAAAGTAACTTTCCACTTGGGAGCGCGGTGACAGAGCGAGAGATGCCTCGTCGCTTTTACAAAACAGCTCTCTCGTCAGCGCAAGATGTCATTCTTGTCGCCGAGCTCGTCTGCTGCAAACCTCGTTATGCCAAGCACCGCGGGCAGGCCCTTGACGCGTTTTCTTTTTTTTTTTTCCTTTAATTCTCCTGACTGTCTGTGGTGTGTCTTCCTTTGTTTAAAGGTAGTAGACGTTTCCTGCCGTGGGTGATGTGACGCGTCTCCGTGTTTAATTAGTATGGTTTGCTGTTCCAGCTGCCGCCGTTTAAGCCAGGGGGTGTTAATCGTGGTGTTGCCAAAACGCGGGGAGGGGGGTGGGGGAGTTATTTGGTGGACAGACAGACAGACAGACAGACACACAGAGAACTTTATTCATGTCCTGAGGGACGCTACTGCTAGCTGGAAAACTTTTGGGGGTTCTGCGAGAATCCACCTAGGGGGGGATGTAGGGGGATGTATAGGAGGGGGGGGGGGGGGTGTAAATCCCTACTACAAGCTCTCTGATGTCTTCGCTGGCCTACACTTTGTGCTGTCGTTCCGAATGGGAACTAAAAACTATGTATGTATTCATAAATGACAAAAAAAAAAGGGGGGGGGGGGAGGGGGGTATTACTACTGTACGCTGTAGGCTCTGGGAGTATACTGGCAAATGAGTTCTGCAGAAACCCGCAATGTGGAGTAATGTTTGAGAAAGGGATTATTATTCCGTATACTCCTTTCAGTATATTGCCCCGCCACGGTGGTCTAGTGGTTATGGCACTCGGCTGCTGATCCGAGGGTCGCGGGATCGAATCCCTGCCGCGGCGGCTGCATTTCGATGGAGGCGAAATGTTGCGGCCCGTGTGCTGTGCGATGTCGGTGCACGTTAAAGAACGCCAGGTGGTGGAAATTTCTGGAGACCTCCTCTACGGCGTCTCTCATAATCAGAACTGGTTTTGGGACGTTAAACCCCACAAATCAATCAATCCTTTCAGTATACTCCTTCAGTATACTCCTTTGAAGGGAGAAATGAACATCAGCTGTGGTAGTGAAAGCACTATAAATAATCTCGCTTGTATACTACACAGACCGCACGCTAAAAGAGCCCCCTGTTGGCTATGCACGTCAAGCTCGGCCGTGACGCGAATATTAAACACCTCGACACGGTCTGCTGTTGTTGACGTAATGGTTACGGGAATTGGTAATGGATTAAGTCGCAAAACCCGGTCGGTGTAGTGTTTATTCGTCGCGTAGTGCCTTGGAATGTGAAACTGGACGCTGCCGACGTGACGCGATCTCGCCTCTGATAACTTACGCACGCTTCGCCCCAGTTTTCTTTATTCTTTCTTTCTTTTTTTTTTTCTCGCGCCATAAATTGGTAGGGCGTCCACCGCTAGGCTAGTAGGTCGTCTTTCGCTTCGCAATCGACTTCCGTTTTGCGTAACGTTGTAACGCAGCTGCGTTTTAATGGCTGCTAGGGCTACTTCGTTGCGTGTTGCTCTATCCGTGGCCTTGTAGGAGTGGTGGACATCGCGTGGAATGAATTGACGCTGCATTACCTTTGGATGTTATTCCTCTTCGATGAGGCCTCGAAAGTTTAATGAATATGGAATGTGTCTAACGTTGCCTACAATGTAACCTTTACATTTGAAGGAGTGTAGACACGAAGATATGGGACGATAAACTGACCGTACACCGTAAGTATATCGCGTGCTTACCGGAAATGTCGTGAGGAATTTTCTCTGCAGGTAATTTCGCTGAACAGGCAATTAAGGGTCATTTATTTGGCTTTTTATGTTTTGCAAAAGAAGTTTGGCTCCCTTCAGCGGGCTTATTGCTATCATCATCATCAACCCATCTTATGACCACTGCAGGACGAAGGCCTCTCCCAATGCGCTCCATCCTTTCCTCTCCTGTGCGACTTGATTCCATTTACTGCCTGTGAATCTCGTTAATTTCGTCACTCCATCTTACCCTCCGTCGTCCACGGCTGCGCTTACCCACTATCTATTCCGTCGTTCTAACTGTCCATCGGTTGTCTGGCCTTCTCATCACGTGGCCTGCCCATGTCCGTTTTTTCTTCTTCGACTATTATGTCAGCTACCCCGGTCTGTTCTCTAACCCACTCGGCTCTCTTCCTATCTCTTAATGTAACGCCTATCATTTTTCGTTCCATCGCCCGCTGTGCGGTTCTTAACTTCCTTTCTAGCTTCTTTGTAATTCTCCAAGTTTCCGCCCCATATGTCAGTACTGGCAAAATACAGTAATTATATAATTTATTGCTATAACTACCAGCAAAACGACACACCAGGCATCCAGAAAAGTGACTTGGGAAACGTTTACGATATCGAAGTGGTTGAGGAGACCTTGGCAGTGAGCAGCGACCAGATAATGCGCTGCGTTGCTGCCGTCGTTGCTTCGGTAGACCACGTGATGTCTTGACGTCACTCGATGCTCGTCTGTGTCGTCACTCCCGAGGTTCCCGATCTTTTGGCGGCATGTTAAGAGTTGTGAACGGCGCCGTATAAATTACTTAATAATTGAATTATTTGCGGTATAATCGCGCACATGCCGGCCGTTACCGTGTTCCCCAATAACTGGTCTTTTAGGAAAGGCATAAAATTATCCTGGAAGATACCGGGGTTCTCTATATGGCCTGCTTCATGAGCATATGGTGTTCTTGGAACGTTAAATCCGAGCAGTTGTTAGTGGCTGGTATATGTCCGGTCCGGTCGCCATCAGAGAAGAGCTTCGATTAGGCCTGCGGGACGCGTAAGCGTTGACTATATAGTAACCACCTGCCATTCCGTCATCGTATGATATAATATATTCTGCTGAAGCCAGAATTTTGTTCCCGATGCCGTTTAGTGTCAAGCGCTTGTAATTCCTACTCTGCGTTGCTTCCCCCCTCGACGGTTGTTTTTTTGCTGGGCGGCAACACCACGTGCGTCATTCATCAGACGTATACCGCTCGGGCCAACGTTACTCTGCCAGCCAATCACAGAGGCGGTAGTATTACCACTCTGCGCTGTAGGCACAAAATCGACGACATGCAACCTCTTCAAGATGGCGTCCTGGATTGTTTCCGCCCTGGCAAAAGAGTGAATAAAGAAAGAGCGTACTTAAGGACAGCTCAAATTGTTCTGGATTCCTCTCAAGGGCAACATCTTCAGTTAATATCTTTATTTCGCTCATATCGAAAGTTTTGAAGTGCGAACTATTTGCAGCCTCGCCACTGCACCGCCGTGGCGGACAGCGGTCAAGATCTCAAGAACATAGAACCCGCGGCGACTTTTGCCTGTTGAGCTTTAATGTGCCCAATCAAAGAGAGAGTGCAGGATCGAGAGAAGAAGAAGAAGCAGAACGACAGAAAAGGACGCTTTCTCTCGAATACCACAGATTAGAGTATTCGAATGTAGTTCACCTTGAGTCAGGGAGGCCGTGAATTTTAATGCATTGACAGCTCTTCTTCCGTGTCCTGAGGAGAGAAAGAAAGTTTGTCTGCGCAGATTAACTATGACACGCATCGAAGTACAGCTTCCTTTTCTTTTTTTTTTTTTTCTCAGAGCTTGTCTTTCGCTGTGCAGGAGCAGCGAGATAACCTTGCCTCCTCTCGCATTTCGTTCTTCTCGACGCCTTTCTTTGCTCGCATTTTCAACATCGCGAGGAGAAAAAAAAAAAAAAGAACTGGCTCTCCGCGCGATAAGAGTATACGCCGCCAAGAGCACGCGAGAGGGTTTCGTACTTCTAGTTCACTATATAGTCTGTTTCAGGAGTTCCGTGCAGCACAGCCAAGGCTACGAGGCCATCGAGCGCAGTATTCTTCCGAGACGAAGCGCCATTGTTCAGACACGCACACCCCGCTTCATCTTCCTCCTTGCAGGGCTGCAGCAGCCACCGCAGCGCCCGCCATTGGCGGATGACAAGCCGCGGAAGGACACATTCAACATGTGTTCGCCCTCCGGATTGGCCGAAGAGGGCTGTAGCCTCCACAGTGCTGCACGGAACATAGTTTCCTATGAACGCCGTGTGCAGATCGTGCGAGAGTCCGGCTCCCTCCTCCGAGGCGGTTCCGCTTGACCGACATGGAAGCTTGCGAGTGCGTGCGTGCGTATGTTGGCTGATGTGGCTGGGCAAGGCGCTGGAGCGAGTGAGGGTGCTTGTGCAACGCAATAAGAACCGTGCCGCCGGCGCCAGCGCGTTCGCGATTATTTATCTACGTTGAAGAGAGATGGGGGAAAACTACAAGTATAGGAAGCCTGTATGTAACTTGGAGGAGGAGAAGGAAAGAAGAATGTTTCACCCCGGGTCCGCGTCGCCGTTCTTTTTTTTTTTTTTTTCTGCTAGAAGAGGTGGTGATGGAGAAAAGAACGGAGGTCTGTTTTATACACCCCCTTAACACTCCCCCAGTTCGATTCCCCTCCTCCCTTTCAAAAAAAAAAAAATTCTCCAGAAAACCAACGACTTGATATCCCCCTCAAATCGAAATTATGGATAAACCCCTGCCGATAGTTTCCTGGTCCAGAAAGAATCAGATTCATGCAGCGTTTAGGGAAATAATGGGGAAAAGGAAATTTCACATTTCACGGTAGGGTGTAACAGGAGATGGAAAGGGGTTAAAAGTGGTGCGTAGTTGACACGCCCTCGTTGAGACTATACTCAGTTTCACATATCAGGTGCAACGCTGCGAAGGCTACTCAAGTAGTCCGTAACGAAAAAGTGTATCGCTCCGACAAACATCAAATGCAAACTCTCATACTTCCATCGTTTACCAAGAAATACGGGGGTGTTATGCCGAGCTGATGAGAAAATGTATTATAATTTAATGCTGCCAAGCGTGGCATTTATTGCTTTTTTTCGCTCACAGCAAGCGACGCACCACTTTTTGGTCGCGGAGGTACATAGCGTAAACGCGAGCACTAGCTCTGACGGCGTTACACTTGATGTATGAAACGGAGTGCGGAGGGGTTAGTCGTTTCATCCTTTCTATTGAGGCTGCAGTCTCAGTGCCGGACATGCGGACCCTTCGCTTATACCGTAGTTTCGGTTTTCTGTTTAGTGCTTGCCTTCGAGCACGGCATAGAGTTATTATACTGAACAGTGCGAGATTGTTGTTCACACCGCTCACTTCCACGCCTTTTTGTTCGTGTCATCCAAGGATAGTTTCTTCCAGGTCACTTCCCCGCTTCTCTCTCTCTGTCGCTAGATCCTTCATATATTTGCTCCCCGTCCATTTGCCGTCGTCGACGCGTCGTTTGCACGGCGCTCTTTCGTCCCCGCGGTGTTCGCTCCGCCGCGAGTCCCACCGCGAGGCTGCGTAAACACTCGGGTAGTCTCCCTCGCGGTCGGCGTGATAAGAGCCGGTGGTGCGACCGACCGACTGACCGTCCGTCCCCTTGGCACCAGAGCGCTCTCGAATCCTGCCTATCCTGTGCCTCTGCAGACTGCGGGTGTGTTTGATGTAGTCCGTGCTTTTTTATGCAGCAGTATATTTGTAGGATGTTGCTGCTTTTTAGATGCGAAGCAGCTTATGCGCTGCACAACCGTTCACCGGCCACCCCGTATATATATTTAGGCACAGGATCTTGACCTGCAATGTAGTGCCGGTGGGAAATTTCTGTTGTGCGTAGTTGAACCATAAGGATTCGCAGCGTGCGCGTTAACTAAAGGTATAATGCGGTACTCCGCACGATCTACGACGTGGGAGCGCAGGAACCTCGTCAAGACCAGGAGCATAAATGACAACGCGTGTGTAAATATACACACACGTTGTCACTCATTCACATGCATGAGTGGGAAATGTCACGGGTGATTTACGGTAACACCGAACGATCCCCAGTGCTTCGCCCACTCGTCATGGTTCACTTCGTAGAGATGCGTGATTTTTTTTTTTTTTTTGTGCCTGTCTTACGGGTTTACGGGAGAGTTGAAATTTTGGGGTGTTGGGTAACCGTTAACGGTATCGGAAGAAGCGCTAAAACAGCTAGGTTGACAAAGTAGAGCAAACTGAAGTGCAGTGCAACTCAAGATTGGGGCTGGGAGACAGTCTAAGCATTGTCTATATTGGTGTTCTTAATTTGAGCCACGTGTGTTTGCCGTACACGCGGGGTCCTCCTGTCGCTTTGAACGATAACGGAGGTGCAATTACCTGACAGGCCGTTTTCACGACTTGCATTACCCGTCGCGTAATTTTCGTTTGTGTGTATAACGATGTGATAGAGATAACGCGCAACTGCTAGGGGTCAGTCAGCCCTCGCGTTATCTTTACCTCTTGTCCTTTCGTTTGTGCCACGATGCCCATTTCACAGAGTACAGGAAAGCACGCACGCACGCGCACTCACTAACTCACTCACGTGGGCGACCTTGCGTTGTCTTTCACGTCCCGTTAATTGTGTTGAAATCCCCGCCACGGTGGTCTAGTGGCTATGGTACTCGACTGCTGATCCGAGGGTCGCGGGTTCGAGTCCCGGCCGCGACGGCTGCATTTCGATGGAGGCGAAATGTTGAGGCCCGTGTGCTGTGCTATGTCAGTGGACGTTAAAGAACCCCAGGTGGTCGAAATTTCTGGAGCCCTCCACTACGGCGTCTCTCATAATCAGAGCTGGTATTGGGACGTTAAACCCCACAAATCAATCAGCTGTGTTGAAATCCTTTAAAAAGAGAAATTCTTGCTCCCTTTTCGCCTGTGTAATTATGTGGCGGTGTACCGGGCTTCCTTCGTACCTCTTCCCATATCTCAGTGAATAATGTAGCCCCGCCACGGTGGTCTAGTGGTTATGGCACGCGGCTGCTGATCCGAAGGTCGCGGAATCGAATCCCGCCCGCGGCTGCTGCATTTCGATGGAGGCGAAGAGGCCCGTGTACTGTGCGATATCAGTTCACGTTAAAAGAACCCCGGCTGGTCGAAATTTCCGGAGCCGTCCCAACGTGGGTGCGGCCCGCGACCCCTGCCGACCATTAAACCAAGAGTGGGTGGAGAGGGGTTCCTCCTCCTCCTCCCTCCACTATACGGCGTCTTTCATAATCATATCGTAGTTTTTGGCACTAGAAAGCCGTACGAGTCAATCGGCGAACAATGTGAAGACAGCCAACATGAAAGGCAACAACTTCCGGGCGCATCGAGCTGAACGTAACCGACGCGAAAAGGAAACGAAAAAGTCCGTTGGTGTATATATACGCGATTGCACCTTGTGCAGTAACGTATAGAAAGACGACACACACCAGGAAAGATACGTTTGGCCTCGCCTGTCCGGTTTATCAGCCTATGTACGTACACGGCCGATGTTCTTTCGCAGTGCGTTTGCAATGCAGTGGACTGTAGCTCCTGATCATCTCTAGGAACATCCCTCTCCATCAGCCAGCGCCTACTTCAACTTTTTTTTTCCCTGGTGTAGCATGTTTGGCCCATTACCAGGCAAACATCTCCAGCACCTCATTAAAGGCTCTCTCTCTCTCTCTCTCTCTCTCTCTCGTCTTCATTTTTAACATATTGATAACAGCGTGCTAATAATGTGTTATTAAACCAAAATAACGTAATGAATCGAACACATATTCACGTTTCTATAATCACATTATCATCATCATCAGCCTATTTAGGTCTACTGCAGGACGAAGGCCTCTCCCAACGATTTCCAATCCACCCTATCCTGAGCGAGTTGGTTCCACTTTTATGCCAGCGAACTTTTTATTTCATCGCTCCATCTAACCTTTTGCCTGCCTCTGCTGCGTTTTCCCTTCTCTTGGTATCCATTCCGTCGCTCTTACTGTCCATCTGTCCATTGCACGTTGCGTGCTCCTTTGTTTCATCTCCAGTTCTTTCGTTATCCTTCACGTTTCTGCACCGTACGTTAGTGCTGGGAGAATGCAGTGATTGAATAATTTTCGCTTTAGTTTCTATAAATGGATGCTTATATAATTATTTGTTGTATCATTATAGTTTTATTCTGTCTTCGTTCTTTCTTTCTTTCTTTCTTTCTTTCTTTCTTTCTTTCTTTTTTTTTTTTTTTGTTCTTGCTCTATCTCACCAAGACCTTGTCGGACGTTCTTACCTCTTGGCGGCTGTTCGCAATGTAGGCGAAAGAGACTTATCCTTCTTAGCTGCAGTTCCCGGTTGTAAATTGGTATCTCACAAAGAATGCCGTGAGCAGGATGTGCCACCTTCTATCTCTGGGAAACGACCTCCTACACTTGAGGCCCGTACTCAATCGATATAAATGGGACGCTTGTATACGCCCTCTCCTCGTGACATTATCGCATCGCGTCATCCGTGACGTCAGCACTTGACGGCATCGTGTGATGTCACTTGGTTACACGCCGTCGCTTGGTCACGTGAATTTTGGTTGGTACCTTCGGCTGCGGAAGACGTCCCGGTCGTGTATTTCGTTTGTTAAAACCACGTAATTCCTACTGGATTTTCACAGCTGTTACAAATCGGTGACCCATGAACACTGTGTGAGTGTTGTCTCTTCTCGCGGTTTCTGTGTGTCTGCCGGTAGACACTTTGCGAACAACAGTGTGTACCTTCGGGGAGTCTGTCCTTTTCTGTCCCGAAACCGCAATCGCCCTCCGGCTTAATTACGTTTCCTCTTTTCGAAAACGCGTCGATCTCCATTTCCCCGTCAAAGATGCCGTGCACCTCAGACGCGTAGCACGACACACCGCTCTGGTCGCGAAGGTGTACTAGGGCGGAAAGAGTCGCTGTTTTGATGCCGATTATTGATGCGTGAAATGAAGACTCCCAAGGAGTCCCCAGAAGGCACGGGCATCTTTTTTTTTTTTTTTTTTGAATTACAGTAAAGGCCATCGTCCCATTCCGCTCTCGCGATAGTTGAGAATTTCCGCTCTCGACACTTTTCTGTCGAGAGGGCTACGTCGCGCCGATAAAACTCGAGCCCTTAGCTTATCAGGAAACATATCGACCGCGCGAGTGAGAGGCGTGCAAGACAGGTGACGACTGCTTGTTTAGGACGTTGCGTAAAAGCTCCAAAATTGTCGAACCTGTTCTTTTTTCTTTTTCTTTCTTTCTTTAGAGTGTGTACTATACCGCGTTGATGCAGATGCGTATCTATTTCATCGATTGTTCTCCGATCGCGCCGCAAAACGAAACATGCACAGTCCCGTATACGCATTCACGATCACGCACCTGCATAGGTCAGAGGGCAGTCACCGCATCACACGCGGACTCACGCTTCAGTCTCATCTCTTCTCCGGGGATCCCAGCGCCTTCTCCTCGGTGTTGAGTCATCATCATCACCACCAGCGCCATCGCTGGCGGCCTCAAGAGCTCCCTCCCATCCTCCTGCCTTCGTCGGCGTTTGCGATAATGGCCCTGGCCCCTCAGCAGCGCGGCCTCGTTTGGATATCAGCTCGACCCATCGCCGACGTTCCTCGTCTGGCTCGTACGACCTGCGTGCAGCAAGGACGGCACTGGGCCAAGACTGCGGAACTGTGGCCTCCGAGATCGGCCATCAGTAAGTTCGCTAGGCCCATAGAAAGGCAGCGCTTGCATTGCAGCACGTGTCTCCTCCTCGTGCAACCCGCACGCGCGCACGTCCGAGAGAGTGCAGTGAACGCGACTGAGCTGTACCGCGGGCCGTGTACTGAAATTTTAGGCGCAACGGCTGGTGATCCCGTTTTAACACTGTCTCATCGCATGTGTGTGTGTGTGCAGAGATCGAGCTCGAAGATCCACGCACCCCCCCCCCCCCTCGCTATAGTGCCGCGGGCCCGAGAACGCGAGGTCCCGAGGTCGTCTGCTCGTTTCGAGGGCGATGACGTCATCGCGCACGTTCTCACCAGCCGTCGCTGGCTGCGTGCAACCCGCACTCTCGGCACGGGTGAGAGTGCAGTGGACGCGACTGTGCTGCACCGCGGGCCGTGTACTGGAATGAAATTTTAGGCGCTACGGAGGGTGATCCTGTTTTAACACTATCTCATCGCCTGTGTGTGTGTGTGTGTGTGTGTGTGTGTGTGTGTGTGTGTGTGTGTGTGTGTGTGTGTGTGTGTGTGTGTGTGTGTGTGTGCGCGCGCAGAGATCGAGCGCGAAGATCCACGCCCCCCTATACACTACAGTGCCGCGGGGCCGATAACGCGAGGTCCCGAGGTCGTCTGCTCATTTCGAGGGCGATGACGTCATCGCGCACGTTCTCAGCAGCCTCGTTTAGAGGCGCAGTTTCTTTACTGCCGTCGCTGGCTACAAAGGGACAAGAAGTGGAGCTACGCGTGTACCTGGAGAGAGATGGGCAACAGAACAGAATCCTGGGCCGTTGGTACTGCATATCTTTTACTAAAGATGTAGCGCGAGGCAACGAAGTACGCGGGAGGAGACACCAGAACACCGCGCTTCTACTAGCAACCGTTGGGTTTATTGTACGTGGCTAGCATAGATACTACAGTACAATAAAGGAAAGGAGAGTTTCAACTTTCAACGTCATGCAGCGTCGCTAATTGCTTAGATAAGAACAAGCATTCTTTTCCCCGTTCGAAAGTTGAGTGACATGGCGAACGTTGACCCTATAGCGAACAAAGCGACGCGAACAGGGTCGATGGGCTCCATCTCATGCACAATACTCGAGCACTGTAACAAGTCAGGTGACCGAATTAGATCCAGTGTTTGATCGGGGGTGTCGTGTGGAGATAGCATTTGTGTGGAATCATATAGGGTCATTGCTCTAGCGGGCTCTCATCTGCTATAGGAAGTGTTCCATATATATAGTTTGTTCTCAGGAGTTCCGTGCAGCACAGCCAAGGCTACGAGGCCATCGAGCGCAGAATTCTTCCGAGGCGAGACAAAATGCCATTGTTCGGAGGCGCCCCTGCGAGCCCACTCCGTCCTCCTCAAACGTGGCTCCTGCCACTGCGGAGTCCGCCATTGGCAGGTGCCATGGTGCGGAGGGATACGTTTAACACGTGTTTGCCATCCTGATTGGCCGAAGGGGCCTGTAGCTTTCGCAGTGCTGCACGGAACTCCTGAAACAGACGATAGTATACCAGTCACAGGCGCTGCAGTCGTGGTGTGCAAGTCATATGAAGTTGCAGTACAACCGCTGTCACACTTAAACGCTAGCGATAATCGAAGACACATACATGTATGTGTTGTTTGTGACTGTTATTTCTTGACAACCGCTTGTTGTAAACGAGCAAACATGCAGTTGTTGCCTTCGGATGACTATACGTCACAGGGCAGCCCAGGCGATTTTTCAATGTCCACTGATCTCTACGACATTTTCAACTTATGTTCTGCTCGGTACTCTGATACTATTTTCTAAGCCTGGCGGCTGCAAGTCGTTTAGTTTTCCTGAAAGTTAATTTTAAGATTCTTTTAGCGGACTCCCACGCGTGGCACCCTGCGTTTTTGACGTCATTACCTACAGCGCTGCCTTCCCGAGCAGGTGCTTGGTCAAAAGCAGAATTGGTGATCCTTCAATGCTCAAATCGTCGCTGTCAAGTTCAGAAAAGTTTGCATAGCTCAATACATCTTCGGATCACATCGCCACTTTCATTTTTGTGGCACTAGCTCCATATTTCTGATGGCGGGGAGGCTGTGACGTCATCGCACGCGCCGCACGAAGCGTCTGCCCGTTTCGGTTCCGGTTTGAAAACGTCGTTCGTCCGGTTATTTAAGATCGTTGGTGACTTTCTCAGTAAATTGAACTGTACCCTGCCTGCTACGAGAGAGCATCATTGGGAAGCAGTGATATCAGACTATGGTTTAAAAAAAATAATAAACGCCGGAGTCATTCAAGGCAGTGTGTTTCCAAGACAGTTCCAGTACAGCCACGAAAAAAGCATCATCATCAACTGGCTCGCTAACGATTATGGGACCTCGATTTACACGTTCACAAGAAGGTGGCTGCGAGACGCTGGAGTTGTAGCCGGCCGAACTTTTTGCGTAGCCTTTACGGTGTTGCACCTGATCTATGAAACGTAAAGGTGTCTGGGAAGAAGACGGGAGGTGTCATACAGAGCAAATGACGCGGCTTGCGCGGGAAGTATCAGTGCATCGAGCTAGTATAGCGCAATTCCGCCGACGTCTCTCTCATCTTCTCTTTTTTTCTCCTTCGGGGGAAAAAAAAAAGTAGTCGCTGTACTCATCGTACCGTGACCGAGTGGTCGTTTTATTTATTCATCTACTTCTTTATTCGCTGCCTGTCGTGCGTGCTCTCTCGCCTTTCGCGAGGTGTGTGGTTGTTGGAAGCCCTCTTTCTCAAAGGAGACGAGTGCTCACGTGGACGTCGCTGCGCTCGTTTGCGAGGTCGCGATGACTCACGCGCTGCTGCTATTCAACCACTCAACACCGCGCCCGCCGCCTGCTTTGTGTATAGACCTATTCCACCCGGCCTACGTCACGAAGATGCGGTGGCGCTGTCGTCGGGAGTTTTGGTTTCGCATGGTAGGCAACCGCCGGCGCGCCTACCGTAGCAGCCGCTGTGTTTTCGCTGGTGCGGGCGCTTCTCACCGCCGTGAAATGAAGAAAAAAGTGTTTACCGATGACCTGCGCCGTGGGTTGGTTGCTCAGCAACGCACAAGATATGTGCGATAGGTTTTTATCGGTTTCCTGCTTATGTCTGTCTTAAGGAAAGGGACGAACCTGTAATGCCGGTTGTTTGGCGCATCGGTTATGCGCCAAACATTTTCGTCACGGTTAAGCGTATGGGTAATTATTTGGCATTAGTGCGGCTTGTTTCATTTGAGAGAAATAGCATTGTCACAAGTTTGGCAAGTGTAATGCTCGACACCAAATTTCTTGGCATAAACAAAGTGCGGACACAGAGCGATGACGCTTACCGCAAAGCACGCACGACGTTAGCTTAGCTCGATGTGTAGAAGTAATCGCGGTCGCCGTGTATTATTGAAGTGGGGAAGCTATACATACGTCATACGAATTTCAATCACTCAAATGAAACAAATATATAAGAGCTTAATTCACGTAGCCGTGAGCGAAAGGCCGATTACAGCGACGCTTTTGCAAATTGCTTGTGGCTGCGATAGCATACACACGAGAAGTGTCTTTGGCAATGCTGTAGTGGTTACGATGCGCTTTAATTTTTTTTTCGATTGTCAGACTGCTCGAATGAACTACACGCTTGAAATGTGCCGCGTCGTCACAGGACTTCACGCCGTCACGATCGGAACTCAGCGTATGGGCAGAGCCGCAAGCCGCGGTTATGCGCCTTGCTGTCAGTTATTTGAGAGCCTTGTCCTTGGCGCGTCACTGCATTTTTGTGTGTGTGCGTTATCACAGCCGTATTTACATAGGTTCTAGCGTCACCAGTATCGCATGCTTGAGTTACATTTGTTTTTGCGCAAGGATTTCGTGTAGGGATTAGAGGCTTTAGTCCGAAACAGTATTTTAGCTGAGGCATCTTCAAGTCGTATTTAAACAAGTCTCACTGTTGCAAGTGGTTCATCCTTGCGCTAGTTACCGAATTAAAGCATACGCATGAAGCGATGCCGACATGATAGCTCGCGATCGTTCGCATCATGTTGCAAGGTGCTTATCCTTTCAATCAATTTCTCACATCTTGTCATAGCTGGTCGTCAGCACATTCTTTTCTACATTCATCGACTGCTTCCTACAGAGCTAACGCGACTTCATCTCACGCGGCTGCCCCTCGAAAACTGTTGTAAACACCCGTCGGCGCTCCGACGCCCCGTGCTCGGAGGCAGCTTTCGCACGCGCTTCGCCGGCGGCGGTGGCGCGACCGTGCGGGGCCGCGTCAAGCGGTGGGCGGGGCCTCCGCGCCGCGACGTCGACACAAGCCCTGGTTATATCGCCGGTGCCTACCACTGTTTACCAACATGGAATAGGTCTATACTTCGCCGTTCGGCTCGCGCCTACGTGCATAGTTGCGTGCATCGTGGCTGCCGCGTGACCCCCGTTGACGTCACGTGGCCGCTCTGCTTTCTTTCTCTCTCCCCAAGTTTTATGAAAGGTTTCCGCAGAACTCATTTGCCTGTCCCCAGGTTTTGTGGTTGACACCACATGAACGAAGTAAACGAATTTTTAAAAAATCTTTAAAGCACTTTCAGTTATGGGACTCTCAGTGCTCCCGATTGAAGCACACCATTTCGTTGCGCTTCTTCGACATCCGTGAGCATGGCTAGCACCTCACCTAAGCCATGGTTTCGATGTTTTTTGGAGGGGGGCTGGGGTTGTTACCCATGGTGTAACCAAAAGGGGGGGGGATACCAAGTCATTGGTTATCAGGAAAACTTTTTTTTTTTCGGGGTGTAAGGATCTAATTGGGAGTGTTAAGGTGTGTAAGCGAAATTTGTATTCTGGGTACCTTTGCTGTACGGTATTTAGGGAAGGGTAGCATAGTAGGGCTGAAACCGGAGCTATGGACGGTGCACTGAAGTTGGGAAATTTCCCAGGCAAAGGAAAGCTGCGTCATCTGCCGTAGGGCAGCGTGAATTCGATATCGCTGGGAGAGCCAGTCGTATTTCGGTGGACGCGTAAATATAGGATGGCGGAAATTGAAGACAAAAATCCGTTATGTGGCCTTTTTTTTGTCTGCGTTCATGTCATCTCTACCATGTATAGATGCGAAAATAATGCTCAAGTACAAAACAGCGACAGGGCTTACTGTACAAGACTCAAAGAAGTGGCGTAATTGGCGTGCACAAGTGTGTGTAGCAACTAATGGCGTCCATAACTCAAGCAACGCCATAAAATTTCAAATTTGGAGTTTCTTCTTTTTTTAAAGAAAGAATGAAGTTTTGCTTCCGGAGCAAAACTGGCGCGGCACTTGAACTTGTGCACGAGAGACTGTGATGGCTCGCTGGTGCTGTGACGTCGCGCAATCACAGAAGCAAACAAAAATCGGCATCATGCAACCTTTGAAAATGGCGTTGTGGGTACTGTTGCTGTCTAAGACTGCATCTTCCACTCTTGACAAACGAGTGAAAACATATATGTTCATCTGTAACTTTTTTCTTTCTGCGGTTATATCGCTTTATTTTGCCGATACATGGAGAGGTTCCAAGTGCGAACTATTTGAAGCCACGCGGAGGAATGTGGCCGGCGGTTACGAGGCCGTGGGAGGGGCTTCGCTGCAGACTTACGAGTTGTATCCGACTTTGAGCTCGAGACGTGTTGTTCAAGAGGAAAGCAATCAAGATACAGCACTGTGCAGTGACTGAAACTATTATGCACTTGCTGCACTGGTAAGCTAACTTGCCCAAACATCTGCGCGGACGGTTCACTGACCCCGGCCGTGTCCACGTCACTCGAGCGCCACGGGCGGCTGTGCGCATCGTAGTCGTACTGCACGCAACTGTCGCGTGCGCGCGGCCGCCCCCGGCGCCTGCGCGCGCGCATTGTGCGATCGGGGGAACTGCGGCGGCGGCGCGACCTTCCGTTTGTTACGAACGGCGTGGCAGTCGCAAAAATGAAGTAATATACAAAAGAAGCGGAGAGTGGGAGAGATAGAACCGAAATTGAAAAAAAAAAAAGGGGGGGGGGGGAAGGAAGAAGCGAGGGAAAGGATTGCAGCGAAGCCGAAAGTGAAGGGTGGAAGAAGAGCCAACAAAGAAAAAAACGGTGCAGCGATCCGACGCATTTTGACGGCTTTGCCGCCAGCGAGTCGCGCAAGTTGAAAAGGAAAAGGAGCTTTGCGCGACTCTCGGCTACTGAGCCGCACGTGTTGTTGAGCGTGTCTGGTCGGGGCTGGTGGCGCTGCTCCGTCGGTCGTCCTTAGCCCATAGGCCTTGCGCGCCAAGATGAGATTGGTGCACGGCCGCGCGATCTTGCGTGCACTCGATCTCTGCTTTCATAGCGGGATGCAATAATAATAATAATAATAATAATAATAATAATAATAATAGCCAAAGTCTATTTTTAATAGGAGCTGTCCAAAGTATGCATATGTGAATCATATCATCATATTATATGTGCTGTTACGTGGAGGTAGGCATTTGATTTACTCTGTTGTTGCAGTGCGATTAAAGACATACTTGCGTGCATTGATGATGATGATGATGATGATCCTTTAGACCTACGGCACTTATCCACCAGGGGGGATTGGCCAAGGGTTATTTGATAATTACGTTTTGATTTGAAATGATTGAAAGGAACAGATAGAAAAAAAAAGGAGGATTTGGAGGGAATTTAATTAGTGCAATTGTGCATGTTAACTATCCAAACCAGACAGATGATTCACCGAAGCCTATACAGAAGAATGACTTAATTATGTTTTACAACACATATGAGAAGAGTATAGTCTATCTTTACGATTGACTTCCTTCTTTTTTTTTTTTAAACAGGAATTATCAAAATCGTATGCGATTTGTCATTTGTATGTAATTGCACTGCATTGTAATATCAATCTTCTTCGTCTTCTGTTCGTTTTATTGTGTCTACTTTGCGGTGTGCCTCTTGATGGTGTTTCCTCATGTGAATCTCGAATCCAAAGAGTTCTCTTTTTTTTTTTTTTTTCCTTCCAACTTAACGCCGACTCGGCCAGTAAAGCACGCGCATTAGAGATTACGGGTATTTGTGCACGCTGTGGACGTGACAAGACTGTGTGCTCCACTCTCGATATTGTTCCACAACTCCGCCCTCGATGCCGGAGGGCAAGTCTTGACCGTGAAGTAAGGCGTGCGTCAGCGATGCCCGGGAGCGGATAAACCGAGCTAAGACACGGATAGACTGACGCATGTTACGCGGGTCAGGGGCAGATTCAGGTCAGGGCCAGAACACTATATTTTGTTCTCAAGCGAAGCTTGTGTTCAACAATTTTTCAAGCAGTTGTCGATAGCGTACGGAAGAAAAAAAAAAAAACGGCAAATCCTACGCCTTGTAAAGAGAATCAGTGTCATGCGAAGAGCAGTCAGCGATGAAATTTCCTATGGTGAATTGTTCGACATTAAAGCCAAGTCTAACGCGTATGATTATTGGTTTTTGTGCAAAGAGCATGACAGGATGTATGCTTGATAACCAGGAACGTCGACAGTACCACGGCAACTATAAGATATACTATAAATTTTAATTCACGTTTTCGGTGTCACCTCGCCGAACTGCATGCCGTTCGCCCACACCCACGGGAGCACTGTTGTCATTCGTCAAAAATTCCTGCGTTCATGGTTCAAGACGTGCCGTTCTACAGGAGTGTATTACTCTAGGTATGATGGCAGATGCCGTTCTGACGAAGACAAACAAGTCCACTTGTCTAAACGTTGGCTCCAGCGAATATTCCCTGTTCTCCGTCGTTTTTAGCGATCTGTTCATCGATTCAAGCCTCCATGTTCACCTGAGCTTCACCTGAGTATAGGTATGACGGTGTCATAGCTGGTCACCTATATTAAAAGGTACCATTAGTGCGCAAACTAGTAGTTTCCCAGCTACAGTAAGGAGGGAGACAGGCGCTTATCGCACCTCCGTGTCTGCGCTGTATACACTCGCTTTCCGTATCGAGAGTATTGGTGTGCGTGAACACGACGCGACAGAGTCGACTCGGATGTAGATGTGAGCTCAACTCGACTCCACCGACCTTACGTGCAACGTTAGGCTTAGCGCGTTTATCTATTTATGCCGGATTGAACGAACAACTCGACGGCGAGTGAGTCGAGTCTAGGAATAAGTTTTAACCACGGATTTGTACACACGTAAATCAGACTTCCATGCTTGTAAGGGGACCTGACACCCCCTCCCCTTTTTTTTCCCCTCCTTCTTCATCGTCCGTAAACGAGACCTCTCTCTCGCTCTTTACACCCCCTCCCTTCGAAATAGAGAGAGAGAGAGAGAAAAAAAATACAAAATAGCATTACCTAACCCGACTCGATCGCGTCTTCATGCGCCTTTTATATGGGGGAAGTGGCTAGCGTTTATGCGAACCCAACGTTGGCCCGAGCCCAGTGGCCGGTTTTCATCCGGCCTTTGTCGAAATCATGATGCGAACTCGTGCTTCGATCCCACATCGCGCCCCTGTTGAAGGTCCCCGGCGCCGGAGTATATCATCCTCCGTCCTGCGCATCACTTGATAATTCCCACCTCGCTTATCCTCCGTCGCCATTAATATATCGCCTATAGCTGCCGTATAATGGGACTCATTACACGGGGAACCTTCTCTCGAATATACCAGCATCCCGCGGTGCAGTTGCCTGTTCTGCGAGGACGCCAGAGTCTCGAGGATGGAGGGAGAGAGAGAGGCAAAATGCTGCACAAAACGTACAAGAAATGAGAGAGTCGAGGATCGAGCGATTGATAATGAGGCTTCGAAGAGGAGGTGAAGTGGATGAACATCAGCCAGAACCGGAATCGAACAGCGTTGGAGAACGCTCTTGAGAGAGGAGGGGGGAGGGTTGTAAGAGTGGGAGGGAGGGTGCTGTAAAACAACACCCGATCATGGTGGTGGTGGTGAGGCGTTCGTGCTAACGGACAGCAGCTGATAAGAGTAGCACCACGTCTGCGGGAATGGGGCGGCGAACTCCAATACCATGAGTATAGAGGGATGAAAAGCCCCCGCTCTGCGAGCCTGCGAACAACCGCCGTCGAGTCTGACCCTGCGCTTGTCAACGTGGGACGTTGTAGATGGCGCCACCTTCTCGAGCTGTGTGAATGCCAATGAGCGCTTCGCGAACATGGCGCTGTTTTCTTCGCTCTGTGTATAAGGGTCATCTAATACTTTCTAGAGCTCATAAATCATCCATGAATGCAGCCGCGTTTCGCCTGTGCGCAGAGACGCCTAGGCGTCGTTAGGAGAGGGATGACGTGCTCGTCCCCTTTCCCACCGAACTTGTCCGTGTCTATTTATTTATTTATTTATTTATTTGCGCAGTACCCACAGCGCCATGACAGACATTACAGGGGGGGGGGATTACATAATAGAAGCGGACTTGCGCAGCATAAGGGAAGTATTATAGAACAAACAGTAAGCGATATAATAAAGAATCATATACACAACTAGCATATACATTAGAGAACATACACGAAGCGATATAATACAAAAAAAAAAAAAATTGGAGTGGAGGCTTTCCTGCTCCCCCTGGGTGGGTGGATGGATGGTGGATGGATGGACAGACAGACAAGGCTGAACCCTTTAGATATGGCGGCGGCTTACGCCACCTAGCAGCGACTGTTAATATCCACTGTACTTATCCTTAGCAGTGGGCTACATTTTACTCGTGTCTTGATTTCACCTACTAATCAAGTTATCGGTAGCACCCGTTTGTTCTTTTTGTTTTTTTCTACCCGCTTAATGTCTATCAGTATTTAGACTAAAGTCTATTGGTTTAGTTTTAATATGTCTAAGCATGCGCATTATACCTATAGTGTTGATTCAACACACGCGTCGCATACGGATCAGTGCTTCGACGCTGTCTTCCCGCAGGAACGCACTCTTCGAACTCTTTCGGCGATAGCGGATCTGAACCGTCTTTGTAAACACATTGTAAGACAGCAGCGCGGCCTCCATTAGCGACACAGGCGGTGGAGGCGTCCGCATTATACCTTGTACCGCAAACGACGGCGGCTTGCATGTTTACAATAGCCTGGAGGACTCTGAGTATATACGCACTATACATCCCTACCGAGTTCTATGGCGCCTCTGAGCCTGTACCGGTATAGTGTTTATATAAGGACGGGCGGGAGTGTGTTTGTACTCCGTGGCTCTGGGAGTGTACAACTTCGCGAGGAAGGAGTAATGGTGGACGAACTATACAGGGCGAAGCGAGTGCATCTGGGCAGAACCGAGGAGGGATTGTATTCGGAAAGAGCGCGTCGAACTATCAGGCTCCTACGGCTGTGTTCTCCCATTGATCCTCGCTGGGCGTCTCATTCGTTGGCGGTCTGCAAGTTTTGCTTTACCGGAATCCACGTTGAAAGGGACCCTGCTAACTGATTGTTATCATCCACGTAATCAATTCTTCGTTAGTAGGACAGACTGCTGGGCTAGTTGGTTATGCATCATGAAAAGTTCAACTTAGTTGAACTTTTCAAAATTATTCGTTACTACGTCGTATTTGTTATAGAACTAAGGCTTTTGATCCCTCGGCTTTGCTACGAGGCCTTCTGAGTGGTATTACACCCAGTGCCGTCGCTTCACCGCGAACTTCATTTCTGTGTGTGCACAATCGATCAGTTTGGAATGTTTGACGGCATTGTTTCTTTCCTATATTTGCTGCTCGGTTTGATGATCGTGTAGGTGCATTATCCTCTTATTAGATATTGCTTTCATCATAGTCATCATCGTAATTACAATGATCATGATCCCACCACCACCACTAACCTGTTGCATGTCCTTTGCAGGACGAAGTCATCTCCCTGTGGCGACACGAAAAGAAAAAAAAAAAATGCAGTTGGCGGTCTCCTCACCTGTTTCTAAATTTAGGTGCGCCCCGCCGCGGTGGTCTAGTGGTTATGGCACTCGGCTGCTCATCCGAAGGTCGCGTGATCGAAATCCCGGCCGCGGCGGCTGCATTTCGATGGAGGCCAAATGTTGAGGCCCGTGTATACCGTGCGATGTCAGTGCACGTTAAAGAACCCCAGGTGGTCGAAATTTCCGGAGACCTCCACTATACGGCGTCTCTCATAATCAGAGGTGGTTTTGGGACGTTATAAACCCCACAAACCAATCAAATTTAGGCGCGATATTCAAAGATTGAAACGTCGACTTCCTCGTCTTCTTCAAATATTTTCTACATAATGCGGTGAGTGTATCTGCCCGCACTACTTTAGAGCATCACTTGTAGTATCCCTTTAACGCATCCGCAATACATGCTTGCGCGCTCGCGTCAGAGGCTCCCGTCGCGTTGACACGCGACTCAGTTCTAGACTACAGAGAGGTCGCAATGCGCGCGCTGCCTGTCACCGCCGTTGGCGCTGCGTGCAGCAACAGCAGAGTGTATTACGTTCGCGTACAGCGCCAAACAAATGGCAACAACTAGCGCAAAAGCAGGAAGACGGGACGTCAATCGAAAGTGCGTGGGTTTATTTCCACAACCGCGCAATAAACGAATCCGGAAACGGCGCTGCACGAGCTCTCGCATACACATAACCGAGCATCGCGTGTGCAAATGTTGCCGAGTTTGCGTGTTATGTGTATACTAATGCGTGCTTTGCGAAAGCCATGGGTCCCTTTCCGATCGTAAACAGGCACGGCGCGTATATAGCATCTTATCCCCTCTCGATGATGACTACATTGCGCTGTGCAATCACGCTTCCTGTGGTGGTGGTGCTGCTTCTTGCGTATACACGTGTATGTTATCGTAGCGTTCGTGAAAGCAAGCGAGCTCCGGAAGAGCAATTCAACCCCGATGGGGGTTTAGCTTACAGTGCGTACGAGACTACTATAGCAGGAAGAGGACCATGCGCCACTGGCTCGCATCCAGCACAAACAAGCACACCTGTGACCTGTGTGTGTGTGTCCATCAGCGTGTACTTGTATATTTATCGTGCCTTTGTACATAATTGTTTGTGTGTGCGTTTTTGTGCATGCACCTCCGCTTGATGTGTCTACGTGTGAGTAAGCGTGTGTGCATGTGTATGGATGCGTGCAAATCTCTGCTTGCCTGTCTGTGCATGTGTGTGTGTCCATCAGCGTGCAGTTTTAATGTGGTGTGTACACATGATAGTGTGTGTGTCTGCGAATCTGTGTATGTGCGTCATTTGTGTGAGTGTGTCCACCAGCGTGTACTTGTATATGTGGCGTGTGTTTGTGCATGATTGTGTGTGTGTGTGCACCTCTGCTTGATGTGTCTACAGTGTGTATGCGTGTGTGCGTCTGTCTGTCCATCAGCGCGCACCTTTCATACGTGGTGTATATGTTTGTACATAATCGTCCGTGTGTGTATGTGTGCAAATCTCTGCTTGCCTGTCTACGTGTGTGTGTGTGTCCATCGACGTGTAGCTTTAATGTGGTGTGTACACCCAATCGTGTGTGTACATGCGAATCTGTGTAATGTGCGCGAAGTTAGTGTGGTGTCCATCAGCGTGTAGTTTTAATGCGGTGTGTACGCATAATCGTGCGTGTATATGTGAATCTGTGTACGTATGTGCGCGAAGTTACGTGCTGCTTCCGGTGGTGGTGTAGCTGCAGCCGGCTTGTGTTATAGTCGACAACGACGTGTTGGCCACTGGCTGCTGCTGCTGCCTTTTGCCGCAAGGTGAAGCATCCCATTAACCCACTGGCGTCCCGCCCTATGACCTCGCTGTCGTTGCGGTGTTGCGGCGGCGTTTTTTTTTTTGTTCCCGGCGTTTCTTTTTTTCTCGTATAAGGTCGTCGTCGTCTTATAGTACGCTCTTAATGCTGCGTGATCACACCCGTTATGCACGCGTGCTGTCGGACACCGTATGTGCCGTGACGTCTATCGGCTGTCGATTAGCTATTCGGCCTCGGCCCGCCGTGCCGTGTCATGTTCCCGATGCATTTGCCCCCGCCGCGTGGATCGTGCGCGCCAGCTGAACGTTGTATACGGTATGTACTGTACTACATCGGCCTCTAATGTCGATGTCGGGTTGTTTCGGTGAGAGGTGTAACGGGGAGGCGCTTTGGCTGGCAGATAATGCCCGGTTGTGGTTTCTTTCTTTCGTTTCTTTCTTTCTTTCTTTCTTTCTTTCTTTCTTACGCTTGGCTCGTACCGTGTATCCGACGAACGCAGTGTGCGCGCCTGTACCATTCAAATTAACTTTCATTACACTGGTTGTTTAATGACTCTTTTTTGCTAAGCTTACGGTATTATATGTCGCACCTATCTTATACACCTCTAAGCGTTATGTTTTATGTGTTTTATATTTTTCGATCATTTAAAAAAAATTGAATTACCCGAAGCCCCATCCGGAAAAGAATCGGGGTTAATATGAAATATACAATAGGCGCTCAGTAACAAACACAGCCTCGCTAGGTGCAGGGGCCGCAGAAAGATGACAGTAATACGGCGATGACAGCGCTGTTAGAAAATCGCGTTGTCTCAGGCTGTGTACGACATCGCGTCCGACAATAGCGCTCAATTTTGGCTTGCAAGCCTCGTTGACAAATGAACCATTGGAGCACCTTTCCGATCGTGCGCGTTGTGGGAATCCATTTTTGTGAGACGAAGCTTGGCGCGCACACTACTTGTATGCATATATACTTAACATATATGCCTGACAGTTCCCGTTTCGATTGCTTGCCGAGATGTCAACCCCGTCTGTGCAAACCGTCGGAGTGTAGCGCCTCCGAATATTGAATAAATAATAATAATAAATAAATAAATAAATAAATAAATAAATAAATAAATAAATAAATAAAGTCACGTAAACCGAAGTGTCAACGGCGAACTGTTTTTCTTTTTTTCTTTTTGTCACACGATATTGGAAGCATGGAGAAATGTCACTACGATGATGACTCTTTGACAGATATAGTGCTGTATCCGCAGGGCACTGATTTCCCGGGAAAGAAAAAATGCACATACACTTGATCTCTGCGACAGCGCTTGTCGCACTCCGCGTTCATTCCCGTGTTTGTCATACCTCTCTCTCTCTCTCTCTCTCTCTCTCTCTCTCTCTCTCTCTCTCTCTCTCTCTCTCTCTCTCTCTTTCAGTGCTTCCCGACTCCCCTGGAAAAGCGTCGAAAACTGACAGGCATGGCAAGCGACGTCAAAATACGCGTCGTCGCGTATGATGCATTCGCCGTTATATTTCCTGCTTCGGTTTGCGCCTTTCGCGATACGGGAGTCCCGCGTTGTTGATGGCAGTTGACAGCGCCGAAGACGACAAGGATGTCGGGGGGCACAAGCGCGCTATGTTTTTCTTCCGTCGTCATCGTCTTTTCCGTCTTTGTCGATCCAGTGCCGTATATCAAGACGAGCTGCAGCCGAGCAGGAAACTGCGCGTATAGTATACACGTAGATATAGTGCTCGGCCCGCGCCGCATCATCTGACAGGGCCAGATCTCGCTCCCCGTCGCATTTCTTCCCTTCCCTTGTTATATACAATGTTCGTTGTTTTGCTTAGTTCCGTGCAGTACGCTAGGAAAGTACGGGCCGCTTCCACCGATCGGAAGGAGGGCGAACACGTCTTGTATGTGTCTGTCCGCGCTCTTTCGTCTGCTAGAGTTACTGTTCCCTTTAGGGAGCCGTGGCTCTGCTGCACGGAAGTAGTGAAGCGGAGTACGGTATCCTATACGCGGAATTGGATGTTGCTGTGTGTACGCTTTGTCTGAAAGGGCAGGACCCAGGTCCTGCGCCGATACTCGCTGCAGTATCGTGCAGTGTTCTCGAATGGTGTAGAAGCGTTCTGGATGCTTCCTGCAGAAATCGATACGTGCGGGCCGCGTGTTCTCGACGTTTTGTACTTTACAAAATCTAGCTAGAAAAGCCAAGAGCGCTCAGTCTGTCTTTCCTGTGAAGCGTTCACAACGCTTCCGGATCGTCTCGTACAGGAACAGAAAGCGTTCTATAGATGCTTCCGGAATGCTTCCTATGCATGAACAAACAACATTTCTTGGTGCTTTTTTGAACTGTACCAGCAAAGCAAGTGTTCTGCCTCTTTAAATCTTGCTAGTTCCTGCATGGGGCATTCTGGGAGCTCCGAGCGGTTTAGCGGGGGAATTAGCATTTAGTAGATTTTCGTATTATACTCCTAAGTTTTGTGTTCTTTTGGCCACAGTTTTCAAAGAAACATCCGTTTTTGTTGTTTGCCTAATCACTGAAGTCGGTGTAATGTCCGCGCACGCACACTTATCATTTCGTTTACAAATCTTTGTGTTAGTCAAACTGATGTATCTGCGAAGTCATTTGAGCTCATGCGGAAGAAATTTGGGTGATGCCAAGCGCCGAGTGTGTGTTTGTATTTAATTGTAGCTCTAAGCATTTTCTTATTATTTATTGGGGTTTTATTTGTTCAACTCGATTCAAGTTGGCACTTGGGCTGTACACTGTTCATCGTTCCCATTTTGTACGCTGCAGTCACTACGTTTTCGTTTCATTTAGGTATATTCATGTGCGTCTTAAGCTTGCTTTTCTTTCTTTTTTTTTTAATGCTCACCTGTCGGCATACGCGTTACAGTGGAAAGCTGCTGTGCAACTACAGCCCAATTGTCTTGCATCTTGTTCAATTTTATTTTGTCTGTCGCTGTAATAATGTCCACGAGAACACGTGTTTTACCTTCGAGCACATGCGTTTCACAAAGATTATTACATTTGTTCCGTATCTCCACAACGGTGGCAGACTGTGCGAGTTGGTGTGGTATGATCTCATCTTGCCCTGGTCGTCCATCACGCAGTCTTTTCTTGTTGGTCTCTTGTTAAATTTCTTATTTGGCCAACCTGAGTTGCGCAAAAAAAAAAAAAAGCGAAATCACGTAATAGAGTATCAATGTGTGAATTTGGGCCGTTTGTCATGCGTTGCCTTAAAAAAAAAAAAAAAAAAGGAGCAACAGCGTGCGAGACACTGCACCCAAAAGGACGGCTGTTCAGATACCATCTTTTGTCCTTTGTCGTCATTATTCGTTTTTTTTTTTTAACTTTACTGCTTTAGGCCTAGTTCGTTACCACTGTCAGTATAAAAGAACGGTTTATGCACAATTACGCAACGAAACGCCGTACGTCTCACGTCACGTGACGACCCTATATGGCGCCCGCTTTCGCCTAGAGGATTTGAATGCCAGCTCGTCGTCTGCATACCGTCTGCTTCGATATCCCGCTCTCGGGCAAGCAGACGACGTCGACGCCAGACGCTTACGTTCGCGGATAAGCTACGGCACACTGTGTGTACACGTACGCTTTCGATGTCCTGATTGGCTTACGCGATTGTCTGCGCTTCCATATGCGCTGCATGGTTTCCGCGACGCTCCAGGCAGCAACGTTTACTATAGAGGCACAGCTGGTTAGGATAGTCTGTCAGCGTTCATCTTGTCTTTTTTTCCCCTCTTTATTCTTCTCGCTCAGGTGTTAGTCTTGCTATGTTCATTTGTGTCGTTCTGCATCGCTGCGTCTGTGTACTACGTACAATCTATCGTTGTGTCGGGAGTGTACTATACGTCTGTTGTGCGCTTGTGTGTTATAGCGCCGAATGTATGTCTTCTGCTCGAGAACATCTGCTTGATCGTTCGCATTCGTTGCGCCGAGGCGGCTGCAGCGGCACCGGCAGACCGCCTGTCTCCCGGCGAGGCGTGAGCGATGTTTCTTTGTTCCGCACGCGTGTGTGTCGAATAGCGTTGAGACTTCGCTGCTGTAGGCCGTAAAATAAATTTACTCATATGGCGTGACACGGCGCTGGTGTAAGATGGATAAGACGTACGTGGCTTGGAGTACGGAAACTTGGCGAGCCTCTCAGACGCCATTACAGCTTTCGTATTTCGTACGGCAACAGAAGCAAGAAAAACAAACCAAAAGCTCCAATTCAAGATGGCTGTGCACTAACAGGGTTCTTGATAAAATATAGTCGGTGACGAATGTTTAAGTGCTGTGTGACATATAGCTTACGTGGGTGGTTGAACTTCGAGCGTACTCGATTGATCAGTCTCATTAGTGTGCTCGAAATCTTCAAGCGACTCTATAAAAATAGTGTAAGCGCAAAAACAAGCAGCAGTTTGATTGATTGATTTGCGGGGTTTAACGTCCCAAAATCAGCTCCGATTATGAGAGACGCCGTAGTGGATGTCTCCGGAAATTTCGACCACCTGGGGTTCTTTAACGTGCACTGACATCGCACAGCACACGGGCCTCGACGTTTCGCCTCCATCGAAATGCAGCCGCCGCGACCGGGATTCGATCCCGCGACCTTCGGATCTGCAACCGAGTGCCATAACCACTAGACCACCGTGGCAGGGCGTCTATCAAATAGTGTAAGAGCAAAAACAAGCAGCAGGTGGATAGCGACGCCATTTTGAAATAGCACCCTGTGCCTCGTTCACGAATGAACTAAGTAAGGTAGGGATCTGGGGGAGTTTGGAAGGGTGCATGTACTTAATGATGAAGGGCGAAACAACGGGCCGGCGGACGTTGCAGGGTATGTTTAATATAAGCATATTCTGCAGCGGAGAGCGTCGTCTCCATGACTCTGCACCGCCCGTCGTTCACTCGACGGCTTCAGCGCGCAATATCCGGCGGCCTTGTGCGCCTTCCGGGTCTGTTACGTGCATGCACGCGCGGATGCTGAGAGGGGATTGAATTACCGCGAGCATACGAGCTTTCCCAGGGCCGTTTCCTGCTTTTCTGCTGGCATGCATATACCACGTGGCTAAGCAAAAAGCAAGGCATGTTTTTTTTTTCTTTTTATTTCTCAGGCAGGCGATGAGCACGGCTGGCATCAGTCGCGCGCAATGGTATATAATGAGATGCAGCAGGTATGTCGGGTCCGCGGGGCAGGCCGCTTGTGTTTCGCGGGCTGTAATAGACCCTTTTCGTAAACTGTAAAAGCTAGCCTCCCTGCAATGCAGCTTGCCCCTACTAATTGGCGGCATTGGCAATCCGGCAAACAGCGTGTGCGAGCGAAATTTGCTTGCCATAGGGCATGGAAAATGTTGACGCAACCCTTCTGATACAAGCATCCCCCCCCCCCCCCAGAAAAAAAGAAAGAAAAGAAAACGGGCCGCAGTGTGTGCAACTTTAATTTTGACAGCATTTAAGTAAAGACAGCTGTCGCTATTAGTAGGGCAAGCTGCATTGCAGGGAAGCTAGCTTTGCAGTTTATGAAAAGGGTCCATACGCGCCGTTGTACCTTATAGACGATTTTGCGTTATATGTAAAGTAAAACCGTTTATGAACTACAGCTATAGCTTGATGAGCGGCGCCGTCTTGTGCTATGTTGCACGAGTTACTTCCCAGTTTTGGGACGTCGTTTCAGAGTCGTGGTTTTGGGGCGTAAAATCCCAGAAATCAATCAAAATCAAGTTTTTTTTTTTTTTTTCATTCTGGAAGAGAAGCTCAGGGGACGATGGAGGCTTCAATCGATGAACAGATCGCTAAAAAGATTGACTTGTCTATGAAGTGGACTTGTCTTCGCAGACAAGTCCACTTGTCGAAACGTTGGCTCCAGCGAACATTCCCTGTTCTCCATAGTTTTTAGCGATTCCAGTTAAATGTGTGCCCTTAACAACATAATATTACTTCGATTGCATACGCATTTACAATTGCTTTCGTGCGTGTTAGTGTACTGCAGTACTATACGCGCAGTTTCTCTAGATCCAAAACGGCAGCGCAACCAGTCCGACATGGCGATATACCAAAGCCTATCGACCTGTACGCGTAAAATGGTCTGCATATAGTAGTTTTGTGATGCTAAGTTCAATTTCCGCTCACTGAATCCGCATATCGTTAGAGGAGGAGGGGGGGGGGGGGGTGAGACGCGACGAAACACTTGTCCGCTTTTCAATTTGGGCGCACAGTAATTAGAACCTTCCGTAGGTCGAAATTAATCGGGAGTCATGCGCTATACAGCGTGACTCGTAATCATACAACGGGTTTGGCATGAAAGACTCCCGAGTCAACCCCGACGCTATAGGGCCGTCCCTGCGTTCTGCTGTCGCGCACACAACTGAGTAAAGCGAGGCTTTGTTTTCGAGGCAGGCGACGAGCCTGTCGGCGTCAGGCGCGCATCTGTAATGAGACGCAACGGGTGGTATATTGGTGCGTGCGGGCGCGCGTCTCGCGTTTAAATATATAGTTTACCGGTACCACTGCCCACGAAGCGAGCGCGGGAACGTTGTTTTTAAAGGCGATATTAAAGACGATAGTCTTTCTTGGGATACTTGAACGCGGAAATTTTGGTCTGTCACACGATTCAGCCACCCGGCCAAAGTTTAAGCACTTGCCTAACGCCCAGCCATCTCGGAACTGGTAGCTGCGTTCATACTTATGAACCATTGTCGATCAAAAAGCAAATATTACGCATATCTGAGGCGCAACATCAATACGTAAGTATTAGGTGGTGTGTTCCTTTACTAGAAAATACATAGATACGTAATTCTGAAGACCCCAGTGTTTCTTAGGCTGCGCAAAAAATGCGACGCTATGCACGAAAAAAAGGCCTCTGCCGACGATTTGATGCTGCCACCTGGCAGTTGCCCAGGGATTCTGCGCAAGCTCATGTTTCCCGACGGCGCTGTCAGATGGCGTCCATATCTCACGCAGCGTAGTACGGCCCGCAGAAGACTGTCGTCTTTCAACGACATTTGCAACGAAGCACTCAGATACGCGGCCAATTTTTTTCGTTGTGTATTATATAGTGAACCCCTGACAGAAGGCTCCACAATCGACTCATCCTGCTGCAAAAAAGGCCCCTTTTAAAGGGCAACTCAGGCGATTTCTCATTGTCCTACTGATGTCAAAGTTTTCGGTATATGTTCTTCTCGGTACTACAATAATTTATGCCATGCCGGGCGGTTGCAAGTCATTTAATTTTCCTGAAAATGAATTTGAAGTTTTTTTTTTTACTAGGTTCCCACGCGAGCCACCCCGTGTTTTTGACGTCATTACCTGCAACGCTGCCTACCCGAGCAGTACGGGCCGTCTAAGGCAAAATGGCGATACTTGAGCGCTCAAATCGTCGCTGTCAAGTTCAGAAGAGCTCAATACATCGTTGGACGACATCACTACTTCCATTGTTCTGGCACCAGCTCCATATTTCTGATGGCGTGGAGGCTGTGACGTCATCACATACGCTGCACGAAGCGTCTACCCGTTTCGGTTACGGTTTGAACATATCATTCATTGGGTTATTTAAAATTATTGGTGCGTTTCTGAGCAAATTGAAATGACCCTGGCTGCTTCAGGGCTGTCAGTACTATTGGAAAACAGCGATATCAGAATACGGTGGAAAAACCGCCGGAGTTACTCTAAGGAAATTGCACAGTTTAGTCCTTGAAAGTAGTAAAGATGTCAGGCGCGTATGGTCATCCGACTTACCTAAGCGAACGTAAAATGTTGTTGTTGGTGGCTTGAGAAGAAAAGACGCTTGACACTGCTGGTTGGAACGGAAATTGCTTCATTGCAACAAAGTAACAAGAAACCACGTGACGCACGCCGTGAACAAATCCCCTGTGGACTGCTGCTGCATGCTGCTGCGCCTTCGTTTGGAAATCGCCTGCTGCTCGGCCGACCTTGCAGCGGACGATCCACGCCTCCGCTTTGTGGAGCGCGGCACCTTCTGCTGAGATAAGGTTCGCTCACTTCCGGTTCGTGCTTCCGGACCTTTGTCACCGTCGGTGACAGCGAGCTTCCGGAAACTGACGTGTAACCAATGCCACGCCCGCTCAGTCTCCATCAAAGGGCACCCTTTTCAGTTCTTTCATACTGTCACTTCTGTACTTTGTCACAGGCTTCACTTACTAGATTTCTCTTTACCTTTCTTATGTGCCTGTTATTCAGCGTAAAAGGACTGCAGACCATTCCGCGTATGGGCCGGAAATAAGCAATATCTAAAGACGCGCAGCAGTTTTCGGAACCTGGCTTAAATGGACGCTAAAGTGAAACACGGAGGCTTTACAGCGATGAATTGCCTGGAACTATAGTTTTACAGAACTACTTTTTTTTTTTTTTACTGTGTAGCTCTAGACCAGAAAATTTTCCAATCCTGCACACTTCAAGGGAGTTTGCCCGGAAATTAACCCGTACGACACTTGCATTGATTGATTTCTGGGGTCTTACTTCCCAAAATCAGGATCTGATTTTGAGAGACGTTGTATAGTGGAGGTCCCCGGAAATTTCGATCACCTGGGGTTCTTTGACGTGCACTGACATCACGCATCTCGCCTCCGTCTGGCCTCAACATCTCACCTCCACCGAAGGACGGCACGCGTACATTATGTATAGAGAGCACAGCGACTATAAAGCGCATCCTACGGAAAGTGAATACGTCTATGCTGAAAATTCAGTCTCCCCGGCACCAATCTTGGCGCGATGGAAGACCTCGCTGATCTACTCGAATATACAGGACCAACTTTGGGCGTTCTAGCGAGCCCTGGAGGCGGCCGGAGGGGGGGAACCCCTTATTAGGAACGGGGTCGACATGGCAGTCTCTGACCATGGGGCCCGATGGGAGGCGTCCCTGCTCAGCCGCAACCTCACCGATCAACGCTGGGCCTGTCCGGCACGCCGAGGAAGCCGCCCGTGTCTAAGGACACGAGGCCGTCGCTGGGGTCCTCGTGGCCCTACCCCGACCAAATCGCCGGACCCAATTATTTATTAAAGTTTTCCCTCTCTCTCGGATATTCTGGACTGACCCTATAATATATTCCGAAGCACGCTATCCCAGGTATATCACGTTTTACGTGTGCGTAGCGTATGCCTTTGCAGACAGTGTCAAAATGTCATCAGTCGTGTCAGTATAAGAGCGAGGCCTCTGGTATCGTGAAAAATTTAATTACTAATACGCAAAAAGGCTTTTCCTAGAGGGCGCTGGTCTGCTAACTCGGGTGGCTAGGTCCGCCGCGGTAGTCTCTCTAGTGGTTGTGGTACTTAAATGCTGACGCGAATGGTTTCGATCCCTCCAGCGGCGGTGCCATGTTGGATCCAGGCGTAAAATGGTAGATACCCTTGCGCCGTGCGATGTCAGTGCATGGCATATGCGCCTCGTGATCACGGTGTGGTCCTGGCACGTAAGATCCCATCACATCGTAGCCTAGAGGGCGAGGGTTCGACGGCCTGCCACCCCGGCCGCACGTATGTAGACCGGAGCTGGGTGTGGAACACGCCTGTGCGCTTCAGTACATTTGGGCGCTCGTTTAGGAACCCAGGTTGGTCAGAATTAATCCACAGTCCCCACCACGGCACACCTCCTAACTGTACCGTTTTAAAGCGTAGACATTTAGTGCTTTGAAAGAAGTTTCACGCAGTGAAACCAATAAAACGTTAGTGAAACGCAGTGAAACCAATAAAACGTTACTTTCCGCTGCTGATAAGAAGAGCCAGTGGAGAGGCGACACCTCAGTATACTGTCTGTGGTGCCGCGCCACGGTAGTATAGTGGCTAGGGCGCTATAGGATGCTGATCCGAAGGTCGCGGGATCGAATCCCGGCCGGGGCCGCTGCATTACGATGGAGGCGAAATGTTGAGGCCCGTGTACTGTGCGATGTGAGTGCACTCTGAAGAACCCCAGGTGGTCGAAATTTCTGGAGCCCTCCACTACGGCGTCTCTCATAACCAAACCGTCGCTTTGGAACGTAAAACCTCAGAAATCAATCAAATCAACTGTGTCTGGTTACTCATTGATTGTGCTCATCTGCGGTAAAATTTACTTTGAAACGGCTCGCATATGCTGAGCGTGATCACTCGGCTGCCTTTAATAACAGCGACTGTTCTGCGTGCTTCTAGAGAACCCTATAGTTCTGTTTTCTCGGTTGTCAGTATACACTGAAGGGTCGTAAATAGGGAGTTTTAGCAGCGACGGCTTACCGTATGGTAAGTACGGTACTGCCGTACCGTCGTAGTTTGCACGCAGAAAATTGAGCTTCTGAGGGCTTTACCAGCAAGTTTCATCATCTGACGACGTTTCCCTATTCACTGAGTAACTAGTAAAGATCTTTCCGACTAAAATAGCCGCGTGCCGACCATGACGGTACGGCATTACCGGCGTTGATAAAACTCCCCAATGTCTTCAACGCTGCAACTGGGCCCGCAGTACAGCGAGCGCATCCCTGTTTCTCGGCAAACGCAACAGTGATCTCTCGGCCATCTTCGCCTACTCTGATGTGTGCCGTTGCCTATCGGAAAGGAGAGAGAGAGAGACACGACCGGATTGTCTGTGCTCTTTGTGTTTTTTTTTTCTTGTTTAAACTTCTCTCCCACCGTTGTTCGTCCCGGTTCCGGACGGTCCGCCAGGTGGTCGTCCTTGACGGCGCTGACCGCGCCGCTTCGGACCGGCTTTTCCACGCTGCGGCCGCCGCTTCCTTGCGGCTTCATCGGCTGGTGGCGCCGCTCCGTGGTTGGCGTCCGCGTTACCTGAAGGCACGGAGCCCCCGTTAGTTACGTGAAGGTTTCCTACTGAGGTCGCTAGGGGGAATCCCCCGCTCTGCGATGTGTATAAAGCAATGTTCGTTAACGGCAACGAGGATTGCACTCACTATGAGACAGCTAGGCAAACGATAGAAGCTGTTTTAATTTCATATGGGGATATCCACCCAAATGTGTGTGCGCGAGTTAGCCCACTTGAAGCCTTAGGATTTAGGGAGAGCGCGGGAAGTGTAAACAGGCCAGCGATAGAAGTCATTATAACAGACGTCAGACGGTTGGGAGGTCGGTGATGGAATAGTGTGTAGCAGAAAGTAACGTTACTGTTTGCTGCACAGCTCAAGTGTTAGATTTAGATTTAATGAAGAAATGTTTTGATTATGCACAGCAGCTGTTATGCAGCATTTAACATTATTTACCTAACACAGGCTGACATTTGCCAACATAGCCAACACACAACATTCAACTACCGCGAGCCGTCATCCAAACGACAGTTTTTAAAACTTCCGACCTATCACTCCATGACCAGTCGTGTGCGTTGCTAACCTTTATGTACTTTCCGTGTTGGACCACCTATTAGCTACGCGGGCTATTTGTCCTAGTATTTTGTACGCATCCTTTCTAATTACGTCTCGATAAAACACGCATCGATTTGATTTGAATATTTAGCCAACATTTAGCCAGCGTTTGTCCGCGTTGAACTCTTGCTGGTTGTACGCTAGCGAATACGATATCCCAATTCGGCGAGCAATATTCTACGCAAATCGTTACAGGATGACGCCGTTTCAGGATGTCGCTGTGTTACAGAAAGTAACTGAAAATGTGCTATTCGATCTTTCGCGCGCTCAACCTCAGCGCCGCGTCGCATTTCTCGGAGGACGCGTTGGGTTTCGCGCGGTTCGTTATTCCCTAGAGATGGCGGTACTGTTCCCGACTCCCGCGGCAAATTCTGCAAGTCGTGATTGACCCTCTTGCCAGCTGGGCGCGCTCTCTTTTTGCGTAAATTATGCGCAGACGGGTCTTGTTGCGAGTTAATCGCCGTTTTACTTAAACGGGGGGCTCTTGCTCTCCACTGCACGACTTCCGGTTTCTGTGGCTCTGAATATAAGCAACATCGCGGCAGTGCCGCTCTGCAAACGGGTTCGTATCGGTCTTCCAGCGACAGCAGCGGATAACACATTTTGCTAACATAGTTAGCTAACACGGGGAAGGGGTCAAGGGCTCGTTTTCATTTGTTAGAAACAACTTAACGAGCAAACAGACAATCAAGCCAAGGAAATCATAGGGGAAGTTAATTGTAGTAATGTAATTGTGAGTAAGTAGAAAGGAATTAAAGTGGACGAAAAGACAAACCTGCCTTCGGTGGGAACCGAACCCACGACCTTCGGATGACGCGTCCGATGCTCTACCTCTGAGCTACGAAGGCGGTCGTCCCCCCGTCCACTTTATTGGGTATTTATGTAAATATTATCCTGGGAGTGTTAGGCAGCGCCACTCGTAGCCATGGCGGTGTGTGTGGAGCACTCTTTCTTGCCAGGAGGCGTCACGTAGAACGTGATCTTACGATGAGATGGCTGCTGTCCAATAAGCCCTCGCATGCTCTAAGGCACCAAGTCTGCCGCAACGAGGACCAAGCTATGAAATAACGAAAGGGAAGGTGCCAAGGGCTCGTTTTTATTTCTTAGAAACAACTTAATGAGCAAACAGGCAAACAACTTAATGAGCAAACAGTCTGTTTGCTCATTAAGTTAGCTAACACAGGACATTCAGCTACCACGAGGCGTCATCCAAACAATGCTTTTTTAAAACTGCAGTGTGTACAAAATTTATCACTCCATGAGCAGTCAATGGATGTTGCTAACATTTAAGTTCTTTCTACGTTGGACTAGCTACTATAGTCGGATACAACTCAAGTCAGCAGTGAAGCTTGTAACCGCCAGCCACTGTACCTCCGCGAAGCTTCAAATAGTTCCCTCTTTGAACTTTCCGCCCCGACACGGTGGTCTAGTGGTTAAAGCACTCGGCTGCAGATCCGAAGGTCGCGGGTTCGAATCCCGGCCGCGGCGGCTGCATTTCGATGGAGGCGAAATGTTGAGGCCCATTAATGTTGAGGCGAAATGTTGAGGCCCACGTTAAAGAACCCCAGGTGGTCGAAATTTCCGGAGACCTCCACTACGGCGTCTCTCATAATCAGAGCTGGTTTTGGGACGTTAAACCCCACAAATCAATCTTTGAACTTTCCATGTAACCAAAATAAAGCGATGGTAGCAACAATAATGGTTAGGTGAATAATTTCTATGTCTTCATTCGTTTATTAGAGTGCAACATGGAAAGAATGATTATTTACTGAGATGAAATCAAGTGCCTGCATTGCAAAGACCCGGAGCGCCACAAGCGCTGCCACCCGAGTTTTTCAACTCAGTTCAGTGAAGTTTTACGCGTAAAACGGGCTCGGAAACGAAATGAACTGTACCGCGGCCGTTTGCAGATAGAGACACTGAGACTAAACACATTTTTGTGCATGCTTCTCGAGCACATCATGGTTTATACCGATGAAAGGACTCCAGAATAGCAGGCGCCAAGCTGGTACCGAACGCATTAACACGGCGCCATTTTGAAAAGGTTGCATGACCATTTCGTTTGCTTATGTGATGGCTGGCGGAGTAACACCGACGCGCGCGGTCCGCGGCTCTTGTTGCCAACTGTTCTTTTTTTTTTTAAGTTATATACCACTATAGGTACGTAGGATATTTGTCCAAGTATTTTGTACGCATCTTTTGTGATAGCTTTACGGTTAAATCGGGAGTTTTGCATACAGAAAGAAATGGTTTTAATGTGATGCCTAAAAGGTACGGTATATTTATGCAGATTCCCCTTTGCGTAGGTTGTTGGACAGCGACCGTTGTGTGGACCGCAGACAAAAACTAAATTGCGTAATGCACGAGCTTGTGTCTATTTCGTATACAGCTCTGACGAGCGTCATAATCTGGTGGGTAGGCCACCACATATCACACCAGGCTGGTGTATACACCAGAACACACCACCCCATGCTGGCGTGTACCCCAGAACACACCAGTGTATTCTGGTGTTAACACCAAAATACACCACAACACACCAAACCCACTTGTGGTGGTATTTTCAACTGGGCAAGCATGTTTCTGTTTAATGTCCTCACCGTAAGTACGTCGTAAGTACGCATTATACCCGTTCTTTCCAACCAATTAGCGCCTACAGCTGAGGTACACGCCGTCGCATCACATCCCTACACAAACTCTCGATGTTCGACGCTGCATTGGTATTGCATTGCTATTGGTAATGGTTCATCTTGAGGTGGGCGCAGCGCTTCACGAAACACGGACAACGAAGAAGGCGCATCTGTCCTGTGCGTCTTCTTTGTCTGTGTTGCGTGTAGTGCTGCACCCACTTCAGGATGAACAATCCAGGAGGACATATGCGGGGTGGCCGAGCCCTTTATACGAATAGTCATACACACTATGCTACGGAAATTTTCGAGATTTCATAGTTTTCTCATGTGGTGATTTGGAGGGTATACGTAACTCGATTCTTCCGGGAGGCCTTACTTTCATACAGAATGTTGAAAGTGAGATTTTCTTTATAGGGGGTACTTGAGCGACGTTACCAAAAAGAGACTTCATAGGGACAGAACATTTTGAAAAGGGCCAAGAAAATTCCAATAAGTCCAGCTGCCAAAACTGTCTTTTTCGAGCTGTACATACGAATAGTCTTCCTGTAAGAACGTGGCTTCAGGAAAAAGGCATACTTGTACCCTGGACAACTAACTGCCTTTTATCTAATAAACCAGAGGATATAAAACATGCTTTTGTAGATTGCTGGGGTGCATTAGCTTACTGGAAGGCGCTTCCGTGCACTACAAAGAAAGAACTGCCACTAGATGCTTATGGCATAAAGTTCTTACCAGTAGAAGAGCCATATGGACATAATTGTTCGGGGTCTCCAAGCCTTGTGGAAAACTCGAATGCAGGGCCGTCATGCAGATGCGCATCTGAAATCCTCGCGAGAAACCTTCGTAGAGAGCGTAGGGCAAATTAGGGAGATTTATAAGATCCTTGATGTTCTGCAGTATATATGAAAGAGCTTTAAACATGGTCACATCAGTGCGTAGGCTAGTGCATGCATGTGCGTATCATGACCTTTCTGTACTATTTTAAAAAAATAAACAGCGCAAACGACGAAAGAGGAGACACGCAGATCAGCGCTGTATCTGCGTGTCTCCTCCTTTGTCGTTCAAACTAGAAGCTCAGCGGAAGATGGAGGCTTGAATCGATCAACAGATCGCTAAAGAACGATGTTGAACAAGGAATGTCGTCGGAGCCAACGTTTCGACAAGTGGACTTGCCTTCGTCAGGGTACGGCAACTCATAGGTTTCAACCCTTGTCGTTGTCTTTTCGCGTTGTTTATTCTTTAAGATATATGAACTAACTCGCCCAAGCTTGCGCTTTAGCTGTACGATGTTGAGCAAGGCAATAAAGAGAAAATCTCTCACTGGGCAGCCACCCGCTATGCAGTTTGCATAGCGGGTGGCTGCCTTCTGCTGCTTCCACCTTCCTTTGTCGTCTGCTCTCGAACCACCGGGATGCGTCTGTTATCGTCTCCGAGCGAATCGCACGCACGCGGTATCCGCTTTGCGTCACGAGCTCGGAGGCCGCGCGGTTTCTGCATCGTGTGCGGGCCATGGTTTCCAAAGCTCTGACGGAGCCGCCAAGGGAGACACCCCACTCCCTTACCCTTAAGCTGAGCAGCCGTGAGCTCAGCAGCACAGCCGCGGAGCGCTAACGGGAAAGGGGCTAAGATGGAAGTTGAGGGGAGGGCTTAGTTATTTCTGGTACCCACGTGCGTGTCGGCATTGCAGGGGGAGCCGTGGTTTAAGGTTCTTGCATTTCATTTTCGCCGGGTTTGCTCCTGTGGCCGTGAGCAACCGCCGTTGCGTTTTCTTTTCCCGTCGTCGTCTCCCGCCGTTGTTTTTTTGTCTCTTGGCCCCTTGCGCACCACGTGCGGTGACAGACGGTCCGCAGTGGAAGCGCGGCGGGCTCTGGTGACGTCGCGTCCGACGCCCGCGTGACGTAGGCATTGACGTCACCTCCCGTAGTCGATCGCGGCTGGTCGAAGAGCAGAATACGCCCAGGGTCCGCATTCTGGGTTGGCCGCGGAGGAGGACGTTTCCTTTTTTTGTGCGGTGGACTGCTGGTGTTGCCGGGGGGCCACCCCGAAAAGTGCGCGTTACATTTCTGCGGTTGGGAGAAGGCGGAAGAAGAAGCGGGCAGTAGTGCTACCTACTTGGCGTTCGTGTTGAAGTCGCGTCGGTGCGGAAACGTGTGTGGCTCCGCTTGTTCGGAGATGGTTGTGCGGTGAAGGTGTCAACTGCGCGTCGTCTGATGCGACAGTGGGACTCTGCGCTAGGGCGTCGTCGTCTCTTGCAGCGTATGCGATGACGTCACAGCCTTCCCCCTCAGAAAATCGAAAAAAATCACAGTGGCGAGGTCATCCGACGATGTATTGAGTTATGCAGCTTTTCTGAACTTGACAGCGACGATTTGAACGCTGAAGTATCGCCGTTTTGCTTTTGATGTCCCGCAGGCTCGGGTAGGCAGTGTTGAAGGTGATGACGTCAAAAACACAGGGTGGCCCGCAGGGGAATCCGCTAAAAAAATTTAAAATTCGTTTCCAGGAAAACTAAATGACTTGCAACCGCCTGGTTTGGAATATATTATTACAGTGCCGAGGGGAACACATATTGAAAATTTCATTAAGATCAGTGGACACTGAAAAATCGCCGGAGTTGCCCTGGTCACATCAGTGCGTAGGCTAGTCTATGCATGTGCGTATCATGACCTTTCTGTACTATTTTAAAAAAATAAACAGCGCAAAAAGACAACGACGAAAGAGGAGACACGCAGATCAGCGCTGTATCTGCGTGTCTCCTCCTTTGTCGTTCAAACTACAAGCTCAGCGGAAGATGGAGGCTTGAATCGATGAACAGATCGCTAAAAAACGATGTAGAACACGAAATGTCGCTGGAGCCAACGTTTCGACAAGTGGACTTGCATGCCTTCGTCGGGGGTACGGCAGCTCATAGTTTCAACCCTTGTCGTTGTCTTTTCGCGCTGTTTATTCTTTCGCACACATATCTCCCTCACATAGAGGTATCACATAGTGATACTTCTATATCGCTGTTTGATAGCGAGATGCACCGTTTCGCATGCACTTGAAATAAGATAGACAAACTTGCTTTGTTGAGTGATTGCTCCGTGTTGCGCATGTACTATATACAGTATAAACAGAAACCTTTCTTCCATCCTGAATAAATCAGTTGGTAGCGGCGCTGTGTGTGTCTGTGTCCCTCTCTTCTGTATGCTGATTTAGCGCCCTGTAAGCGTGTGCACCAATATGGACCAACTAGCCCAAGAGGAAGGTTTATGAAGAGCGTGTGACTGCCTTCTACTGCTTCCAACTTCCTTTGTCGTCTGCTCTCGAACCACCGGGATGCGTCTGTTATCGTCTCCGAGCGAATCGCACGCACGCGGTATCCGCTTTGCGTCACGAGCTCGGAGGCCGCGCGGTTTCTGCATCGTGTGCGGGCCATGGTTTCCAAAGCTCTGACGGAGCCGCCAAGGGAGACACCCCACTCCCTTACCCTTAAGCTGAGCAGCCGTAAGCTCAGCAGCACAGCCGCGGAGCGCTAACAGGAAAGGGGCTCAGATGGAAGCTGAGGGAAGGGGCCTAGTTATTTCTGGTACCCACGTGCGTGTCGGCATTGCAGGGGGAGCCGTGGTTTAAGGTTCTTGCATTTCATTTTCGCCGGGTTTGCTCCTGTGGCCGTGAGCAACCGCCGTTGCGTTTTCTTTTCCCGTCGTCGTCTCCCGCCGTTGTTTTTTTGTCTCTTGGCCCCTTGCACCACGTGCGGTGACAGACGGTCCGCAGTGGAAGCGCGGCGGGTTCTGGTGACGTCGCGTCCGACGCCCGCGTGACGTAGGCATTGACGTCACCTCCCGTAGTCGATCGCGGCTGGTCGAAGAGCAGCATACGCCCAGGGTCCGCATTCTGGGTTGGCCGCGGAGGAGGACGTTTCCTTTTTTTGTGCGGTGTACTGCTGGTGTTGCCGGGGGGCCCCCCAAAAAAGTGCGCGTTACATTTTGGCGGTTGGGAGAAAGCGGAAGAAGAAGAAGTGGGCAGTAGTGCTACCTACTTGGCGTTCGTGTTGAAGTCGCGTCGGTGCGGAAAAGTGTGTGGCTCCGCTTGTTCGGAGATGGTTGTGCGGTGAAGGTGTCAACTGCGCGTCGTCTGATGCGACAGTGGGACTCTGCGCTAGGGCGTCGTCGTCTCTCTGCTGAGGTGGACTCGCTAGCTTACGAGATAACATGAAAAGACCGCATTCCTGTCTCATGCGCTAAGGCGGGGTACATTCAAGGCTGCACTGACGACTAAAATGCGTTGTTTGATGTTTGTCTTTGCGTGACCTTCATGGGTGTTGCGCCGCCGGAACTTGCAAGAAAGTAGAACCAAAGGGAAAGGAAGACGTCGCATAACCGTGCCGTCTACATTTCGCTCGTGACTGAGACAATGCCCTCTTCGTGTGGATGTTGACGGCGTGCGAGACTGTTGCCTAGTGGAATCTGTGTGCGGCTGCTACGAAGCTTGACTGCAGCGCTATCTTAGCGTTTTGTTGTGAAGTTTGTAAGGGTATCGAGACGAACGCGACGCAATGACGGCCGTGCTGTCAGCCCTGGGTGACGTTGGCGGCGCTGCCATCGGCGTAGCCGGAGTGGGTAAGCCCGTGTTGTGTTAATTAGCACGTGTAGATGTAGTGCCGATGAAAGCGCTAACTAGCAACCAGCTTACCCGCGCTTAGCACTCGGATTACTCGCTCGTTTATTAGTCTTTTTTTTTTTTTTTTTCGCTGGCTGCTTGTTTTCTCTACCTCTTTCCTATACTTCTGCGTCATTGCGTCTTCATGCAGATTCTGCTTTACATTCGTTTTGGCGTTCAGCGTGAAGTATACTGCTCTAAAGCTCGCAATATGCAGTAGCGCCTCGCGTAACAGTTCAACGGTTCAAGTAAAGCGTGAATGATAAACAATTAAATATAAATAAATGCGTGAATACCGTATTTTCGCAATTATAAGCACCCCCGTTTCTTCCGGTGAAGAGTGCGTAGCAAGTGCCTAGCGTGCTTGCTCACCACGAATCTCTGAGGCCGTTGTCTCGTCTCGTAAGACCATGCCCATGTCTCAAGCCCGCGCCTCAAGTACGGTGCGGCGGACTCGGTAGTTGAGTGGCGATGAGAGTGAGCGACCGACTATCATACACAAGATGTGGTGGGTTCACTGTTTGCACCTATTTCTCGTTTCACTGTTCGCAAAATAAAATGTGATTTTTTTTTTTTTTTTGCGCGCTCATCTCATCGAAATGTTGCCGCGAAATTGGGGTAGCTGTTTCGCATCTAAACACCTCCCTCCTCACTTTGAGTATCGAGATCTCTTAGAAAAGGCGGGGGTTAGAATCGAGTAAATACGATAAGTACCAACGTGGAACAGGTACGTCAACGCGAATAAAGAAACAACAACAACAAAAGTTGAGAGTGATCGGTATTGACTGTAGCAACACGCTTCCAACACTTTTTTTTTTTTTTTCGATTAGCCGAGTTTGGTACTGCGAAATGTTAAATGCGTGAAGTTTGACGCAAGACGACTTCAGCGTTTTTGTACACTCTCAAGCGGTGTTTCACTCGTGCTTATCTCAGCAAATCAATCTTTCATTTACAACTTGATTACCCAGTAAGGCACGGGTACACTCGTACAAAAACACCCCGCCACTGTGGTCTAGTAGTTATGGCTCTCGGCTGCTGATCCGAGGGTCGCGGGATCGAATCCCGGACGCGGCGGTTGCATTTCGACGGAGGCGAAATGTTGAGGCCCGTGTGCGTTGTCAGTGCACGTTGAAGAACCCCAGGTGGCCGAAATTTCCGGAGCCCTCCACTACGGCCTTTCTCTCCCCTCTATCTCTTTCAATCCCTTTTCCCCACCCCCACGGACGCTTAGCCCAGAGCCGTATATTCCTGGCTTAGCCGTCTCTCATAATCCTATTGTGGTTTCGGGACATAGAACCCTAGAAATCAACCAATAAAAAACATTTGTTGTGCTCTGCACCTGTGCTGTCTTGTCTGCCTTCTTGTTCGTCGTTTCGTTGCTCCACTTCACGGCCAATTCAATGCCTAACCACCAACTAGCCCAACATACAGCGCCCTTATTGTCTCGGTGATACACGCAGCCGGAGATAACTCCATCAAGGCGGAGGTTGCGAAAGAGAAAATTGGCGTCCACTTTTTTTTTGTAGTGGGCAGCTACAAGGATATTCACATGCGTATTTCTCGGACGTGAAACGTTCACAAGTTGGTGAAAAGGACATTTTGACATTCTGGTCTGGGGACCGAACCCGTAACGAACGTCTCGGACGCAGGCTGCTGTTGCTCTACCAGTTCAGCTGGCCGTGGTGGAGTCTAGCAATTCGCAGCGCGAAGATGAATTGAGTCAAAAACTCGGCTCAATTTAAGAGAACTGAGTGAAACAACTTTATTTCGAGATCCGGCTAGTTGCTAGTCCGGGCCAGACCGCTCAGATGGAGGGCGGAATACCCTGTCTTCCTGTAGCCTCCCTGGCCTGCTGGATAGCCCAGCAGGTATGGTCCTGTAGGTCGGAGCTGAGCAGCGTTTTCCGCCATCGCTCCCGAAGAGGTTCTGGGGAGTCTGTCTGCTGATTGGTTCAGCCCCATAGTATATGACTTAGGGAGGCCTCTTCTGTTTTACAGACTTTACATGAACTTCCTGTCAATTTCCTTCTAACTATAAACAGCTGGATGCAGATTTTCCATTTGACGATCAAAGAAGGGATTTCACTTCTAGCTAGTCGCCTCTCTCTCTCTCCCTCTCTCTCTCTCTTTCATTTTTTTCACGATGCCCAGAATCTTACCGTGTACCCGTACGGGAATTCTGGAAATGTGCCACTCTTCTTTCGGCAAATTACGAGAACCCACTTCGTTGCTCGACTCCTCCCCCCATACACACACACTTATTTATTTTTAAAGACTAGAGTCTTTCTTGGCTACCTAAACGCGGAAAACTGTCACTCGATCCAACAGCCCCACCAGAACCAAGCAAGCTACTGGCACTGCTGGCGCGGGGCTCTTACACGTAGATGTTACACAGCGCCTATTCGCGTTAAATATATGTACATAAACGTGATCTGCGGCGTTTATTTAATTACGGGTACACATTGGACTAGTTCTTACGTTAGTAATTGAAAAAATCAACGCGTTAGAAATAGTGCCCAAGAGACGCTGCGAGCTAGCAAACAAGTTGACGGAAGCCGCAGCTCTGGAGCCGGCTTTAGGCCAACAGTAATAAATGGCTCCAACAGATGGCGCGAGAGCAGGGAGAACGCGGGAAATTTGAATTTTACTCTGCGAAACCTCCATTGCATCTATCATTGGAGGAGTGAGAGGGGAGGGGAATAGCGTGAGGAGTAAGGGGGGGGGAGGAAAGAGAAAGACGAGAGGGTGTTACGTATCAGGGGCGGCAGAAGATTTGCAGCGAAGCAAGCAGATATACGGCCATTTTTTTAACGCTTTATTTGTTGGACTCCGAGCGAACAAATGAAGCATTATACTGAGGATGTATCCCGCGATTATAAAATCAGCCAATGCTTGTTCCTGCCCCATGCGACGTAGTTGGTGGCGCCCCTGTGACGTCACATGTTGAAAGAGAATGCAGGGCTCTTTCCAGCTGCGCTTGAAACCGTATCGCGAATTCCCTGATGCGTGCAGTGCAGCAGTATTTGGATCACATGTCACAGAAGTCCCCACTCATAATCGACACCGTTTTCTGACTACGTTCAAGAAAGTGTTGTAGGGCCCGTTCAAAGTATAGAACGGACAAAGAAAGTAGTGACAGAAGCGTAGTGCTTGCATGACTGCACGGGACAAATTTGCTTCCGTATGGTTGACTATGCAGGTGCTTTCGCATTCCAGTTTCTAAACGGTCGTACATGCCTCTGCCAACTTTTCTCTCTTTTCTTTCTTTCCTGCTAAGAGTGAAACGTAGTGCCTTGTGTAGTTGGAAGCTATGCATACGTAAACACGAAAAATAGTCTATACTGGTTAGCACCGGTCGTACACTAACAGCGGGGATTCCTTGCGTGGCTGAGGCTCTCTCCCCTTGACGACAAATCTCTGCGCTAACCCCTTTTCTTCTCCGCTGCCTGTTGAGGTTCCTTTCTGTCGTCGGTGGGGTTTATCTCTGCGGGGCAACGAAGAGTGCTGTGCTCGCGCCAGCCGACCCCCCTTCGCTTTCCTAGAGTGCCTTGCTTGTCTTGCGCGCTGCGCCGATAAGCTCCCGGCATTCCGCTGCGGTGTCGCATTCGCTTGTTGGTCGCGTTGGGCGCACAGCTGCGCGTCGTCGTTTGCTTGCCCGTAGGGCAAGTTGCACGTGTCTTGGACGGCGTTGCTCAAGTGCACAGTTAACACCTTCTCTCTCTCTCTCCTTCCTTTCCCTGCATGTACGTTCGTGCGAGTGTTTGTACGTGTGCGCTTGATATGTCAAGTTTATTTTTTTCATTTTGTAAAGCACAATTTACAAAGACCGAACATGCAAAAGAGGGCATCAGTGTTAGGAGACCGCGCCGAGACCATCTGTACATGATTGGTGTAGACAACGTAAAACAATAAAAAGCAGATACAGACTATAATAACACGGTTTAAGAACTAACCAACGTGAAAAAATATGATTACATAATTTCATAACACAGAAACCTGTTTAAGCAAAAGTGAGACCTAAGTTCATGGGCATATAAAATTATGCAAATTCAAACTAAGACGCGGACTAAACATTTCGTTGGTGCTGAGGTCACCTGACCAAGTGGTGAGTGACATCACGTGGGAATAGAAAAATTCACTCGATCGCATTCTAGTGCATGATTAAATGAGCACGTCGTGTGACGCGTGGACACGTCGGATCCTTAAGCGTCAAGGTCAGATCGCCAGGTGATCACGTCTTGCGACTATGTCACGTGACGTGGATGTCGATGTAGTGGACGTGACGAGACAGGCCGTGCTCATTCAGTGCACCCAAGAAAATTTTAGTGTCATTTCTAACTATTTAAATCATGTTCCCCTTTGGCTGTAGACAGCGTGGTAACTGTGATTTCGTCCACTGATGTTTGTGTGTCGTATGTGTGCCTCCTGCCTTCTTGTGCCCCGTTTGTCTTGAGTTGCACTTTATTTTTTTATCATCACGTTTTCGTCCAACACAGTGTTGAAAACACTATCTATCATTGTATCGGTTCTCGTTCAACACTATTTATCGTCATTGTATCGCCCACCCCTGCCCAAAGTCGGGCACTCAGAGTGGCAGTTTTTCCATAAATAAATAAATAAATAAATAAATAAAATGGTTAATCCCTGCAAAGTCTGTCGCGTGGGCTTTTATGTGAACATGAAAATGCACGCGAACGTGAGTTTTCTCTCAGCTCTTTTGTGCACGAAAAGTCTGTCCTACATCGTCCCATCATGTCCGCTGTGTTGTTTCGGGACGTCATACCTAACCAATCAATCAATCAATGGAGTCTCTCCTCGGCACACCAAGTTACACAGAGAGGAGCTTGCTATTTTTGTATATATACATTCGCTGTCAGGAACGGGAGTGTTTCCAACAGACAGCCAGGGTTGAGCCATGAGGGAAACAATAGCCTCGTTTGACGTTTTCAAATGGAAGGGGGAGGGGGGGCTTCTTGCCGCTAGTTCGTTGAGAAACGGTCTTCCTCGTGATTTGGAAAAGTGCCACGATTGGGTTGATGAACCTGATTGCGAGCGCACTGCGTTGGCGCAAGCGACGAAGTAATCTGAGGGCAACCCTGCCTGACGGACTGAGCGGTTTCTGTGCGAGGAAGTGTAATGAGACTCTAGTGGCTTTGTTTCGTAACATTTGCTGTCTAGCGAGTCGCTCGTGACAGCTTCTATGTCTAGTTTTAATTACGACGAAACGACCTGGAACCGTTATGAGTCATCATCATCATCAGCCTATTTTAGGTCCACTGCAGGACGAAAGCCTCTACCAGCGGTTTCCAATCCACCCTGTCCTGAGTGGGAATGCTCAAATTGAATGGTATACGGCAGGGCGAGAAACTTAATAACACGTTGTTTTAATTTCGTGAAACGGTTTAACTTGGGCCTTCATATACCAGCTGAGGAAAACGCTGGGCTGTAGTTTGTAATTGGTGTTATAGTGCATATATAGAGAAAATGAGTTACAAACAGGGCGATAAAAACTCCCAGGCTTGCGCAGAAGACGCATCGCAGTGGCAGCATAAACGAGTCTTTTGCAGCATACTATCTCATTCTTCTTCGTTTGGTCTTCTTCCGTTCCTGCATGCTTCTCCTCCACAACTTCTTCATCTACCATTGTCATCTCACTGCGATTCTTTTTCTCCGTCGTTGATTTCTCCGTCGCCTTCTGCGCGGTGCCTCTTTGGTACAGTCAGAGCCTCCGTGATTGCGCGCCGCCGCGCGTTTGTTCAGACCTGGCAACCTTCAGTGGCGCTTGGCCGTACATGAATCTACTGCCTGCCTGTCACGTCACCAGGGCATATATTACCCATGACTCGCTTCCTTAAGCATTTTGTAACTAGGCTTCAAGAGTGTCACGCGACGCCCTATAGCTTTTTTTTTTTTTTTTTTTTCCGCTATGGATGTATCTATACGTGCGCAAGTTCTCTCGTCCTGGACTCCGAACAGGCAGTGAAAGGAGACTCTTTGAAACTCGTTGGCTTCGGCTTACAGCTTCCAGCGGTCCTCGTTTTGGCATACCAGCGGTGTTGGGAGGTGAGCTCGTCGTCAGTGCACAGTTCAATGGAGTCGAATTTCGAATTTCGTCGTCGTTGAACGCGCTGCCGGCATTTGTCTTTGCGTATCGCGGCAGGCAAATGGAAAATGGACCATAGTTTCAGTGAACAGCGAAGGGATTTGCAAGACTTGGACCTGTACTTAGCCCGCTCTGTAATTACCTGTGGCCCTCGAGGGTAGTGAAATAAATAAATAAATAAATAAATAAGAGTGCTGCAGCAGTGGTGACCTGTGCATTCCATGTCCATATGCAATGCTGTTGCTTGTATGTGAAAACGGAACTACGCCTGGAAGTGCATTAAGAAAGAAAAGTAATAAGGAACGGTAGGCAACATAGTCATTGGATTTTGAATTGAGGTTTTATTCCATTGTTTGATAGGAGAAAGGAGGGGGGGAGTCTGGCCCCATTTATGTGTATGTCTGTTCACGTGTTTGTGTGTGTCTGTGTGTACATGTACGCACGAAAACGGAAATATTTCGTTGCAAGCGGACTCCCTTCTCGACTATACGCGGATGAAGACATTGTCGGTGCTGTGACGTCGGACAGCCAAAATTAGCCGGTAGCTAGCCAACATAAGCCATCATATAGCCACACTGTTGGTAGTATGCGAATGAATACGGTCCCTGAATTCTCTAACAGAGAGTGGCTGCAAGAGGCACAGACTTCGGGCTATCATTGCTTCGGCGCTAAGAAACGGCTACACGCATAGTTTACATACGCGTTTATATCTCAAGGCTTTCCTTTTTTTTTTTTTTTCCTTCCATCTTGGCACACCTTTCATACGCCTCATCACCGCTTGGTTTACATACCGATGGGATACCTTCCAAGTACTTGTTTTGATCATCCCAGACCGCAGAGCACTCAAAAGTCACGGCCAAGAGATGACGATGATGCCAGGTCCCGCATAAAATCATTTTCCGGGCGTGCTGCCTTGAGGGCGCGTGACGTCACCGGGAAAGAACAGCGCGTGCAGTACATGTGACGTGACGCGTTTGCTGCTGCTGCCTGCTGGGTCACGTGACTCGACTCCAAGGCCGACCAGTACACAGTGACGTGCGTTCCTTACGCTTTTTCTTTTGGACTTCATTTTTTTTTTCCGGTTTCAGCGGGAGGCTTGCTCACCTCCCCTGCCGTGCGGCAAGTTGCAAGCTTTCGGTTTCTTCGTGTCATTTTTTTCCCCGTCTTCGCTGCGTCCCAGCGCGAGGGCCTTTTATATACGTGCCGCTACGCCGGCGCCGCCGCCTCTCTTCTGGTCCATGCGAATATGGGGCGAATAAAGCGTCGCTCATTTCATCCAGTTGCTCGCGTGCGCCCGAGGTCTCTTTGAGGTCTCTGCTCAAGGCGCTTCTTCTCTCTAGCCCTGGAAGAAAAAACACGGGACGCCTCGCGCTTCTGCCCACGGACGTAATTCTGCAACGTTTCGGGCCGGCCGCCATTGTCTGGCGTCGTCTGCTTCTTCTTCTTCTTTAAAGTCTTCTGCTTCTTCCCAGCTGATCGCCGGGCCTGTTCGTCACGGATGGGCCGCCGTCTGCGGTGGTGCAGCGGCCGCTCAGATTGAGATCGCCTGCCGGCCGGCCGGCCAGGGAGAGGGGAGAGAACTGGAGGCGCAGCTTTTTTGCATATCTTTCTCTTTCTCTTCTCCGCCTTTGCTTTTCCCTTCATTTCGCGCTGCCTGCTTGCCTGTGTGTGTTTGAATCTTCGGGCACAAGCGGTCGTCGCCGTCGTGCGAGGGAATACGGAGACCGCCCCCCTGTGTGTGGTGGCGCCTTGGCCGTTTCTTCACGCGCAGGCCTGTTGCCGTCGTCTGCTACGGCAGAGCGAACGACGCCCCGTCCGTGTCTGCCACTTGTGCGTGTCTGTCGTCTGCTGTTGCGCCTTCCAAAACGCAGTACTTCTGGACGCCGTAGCAACGTCTGTCGTCTGCTGTGCCGTAGCGGTAACCTACTCGCTCTGCCGTAACCTACTAGAGAACCTGCGTACTCTGTGCAACGGTGCTCACATCTGGCGACGATCGACAAGTGGCTCGATCGGCAGTCGTTCCAGTTTGTGAATATACCTCGAGAAAACGGTCGCGGAGGGACAGGTTTTCGTCGTCATTTTTTTATCCGACGAAGAGTCGGGAGCAGCCGCTGCGCGACCGAACGACGTGCATCTGATCCCAGTCCGGAATTGGCCGGTTTTTTTTTTATTTTGCGCGCTGCGCGCGCGCCCGCGTACGGCGTGTCGAGCCCCGTCTAGCCTCATTCTCATCGGCAGTCACCCAACGACGCAGCGAGTTCTCCCTTGCTCGCTCTAGCCGCCGCGGGTTTCCCGTGGCCTCCGACGCCGCCGCCGCCACCACCACCTACGTGCGGCCCAACAACCGCCATCGGTCCACCGTGCGTGTGTGTGTGTGGCCTTTGAAGACGGCAAGTTCGGTAACGATGACTACTACGACGACGACGACTACGAGGGTCAGCGGCTGCGGCGACGCGCGGTGACACGGCTCAACGACTTCGCGGTAGCCGCCGCCGGACCGGCGCTGCGTTTTGACCGCGGAAGCAGACGACACCGCCTCCAGCGGGGCTGGTGCGTGCCATCGAAAGTTCGTCGTCTGGATCTTCGGCGGACGGGGTCGCGCGGTGTTTTCGCTAGGCCTAACTCACCCCGCTCGCTCGCTCACTCCGCCTCGACGAACGGGTTGTTGCACGCTTCGACTGTGGCGTAATATTTTTTTTTTTTAGTGGCTTCGCTGTTGCGCGCGCGTGTGTGACTGTGTCGTTTGCGAGCGTGTACATGTGTGTGTGTGCATTACGCCGTCGCTGACTACACCGTCGATCCACGGAGTCCTTGGGAATACCTTCTGTAGCGGTGTGTGTGTGTGCTAGTTTTGTGCGTCGCTGAAAGTTCGCCGGGTTGATTCGAGACTGCCGGAAGCTGTGTCGACGAAGAGGACTCATCGGAGAAGCACAGCGCGGGAACCAATCGTCGTTCACGTCACTCCTGTTTTAATAAGAACTGTAATAGTGAGGAGAAAGTATCGTCGACTATGGGGCAACCGCACAGTCGAGCGACGCCCGGTGGCATGGGCTACACAAACCAGGGCGGATCACCGGAACTGAGGCCCCGGCGGCATTCCACGCGACTCTCGGCGCGTCGCGCCCGCGTCGGTGAGTCTGCTGCATACGAAACGAGCTCTCGACTGGCTGCTTTACTCGGCTACAAACTTAAAAAAAAAAAAAAAAAGTCACTACAAACATCTCCCGCGGAATAGCGGGACACCTGTCCATCACTTTTGTACGAGAGAGTCGTAGGCGGCTGCTCCATGGAGTCAACTTAAAGTTTGTGTATTTTCTCTCTCTCTCTCTGATAGTGGAAATAATAAGTTGTAGTAAATTAATGGTTGGTTGTTTCTATCAACGATAGTTATTTTGCGAGTACTGATATCAGGATGTTCCAGAACATTCGCCAGGACGTTCAAGTTTTCGGTCTCTAAGCACAGAGAATTTGTGGAACCGTGTGACTCAAATCCTAAATGTGCAAAAAGTGTTCCTGTACGTTCACGAAAATGTGAGCGAGTTCGTGTAATCCGCTACCGTATGTAATAGGTAAATTATCTCGCTTGTACAGCGGTTCACACACTATTATAATGTGCTGGTGTAGACAAACCCGTGTGCTGTAATCATCTTGCATTGACGGTAACGTGAGAGATTTCTCCGGCACTTTTTCTTTTTTTTTGGAGGGGGGGGGGGGGGGGGAACAGGGAACAGACAGGAGTAGCTGATATTATTGTATCAGTTAAAAAAAAGAAGTGGACCTGGGCAGGACATGTCATGAGGAGGACAGATAACAGATGAACAGCAAGAGCGACTGAATGGATACCAGGAGAGGGAATACGCAACAGAGGCAGGCAAAAGGTTAGATGGAGCGATGAAATTAAAAAAAAAAGTTCGCTGGCATAAAGTGGAACGAAATCGCTCAGGATAGCGTGGATTGCAAATCGTTGGGAGATGCCTTCGCCCTGCAGTGGACTTAAAGGAGTACTGACACGATTTTGCGGCGGCTCAAAATGTACTTTTTTTTTTTGTTTTATAGCCATGTATTGTCAACGCCCTCCGCACACGGAAGCCAGGAAACACGTACAAAATATTTTAGTTTGGGTTTAAAGTTTTCGTTTCCCAGCACTGCAACCCAGCCCCAGCGCAATGGACACTACGATGACGGGTGAGCACAGTCTATTAAAAGATCGCCGAAATCGCTGTCAGAGTCACTGGACGACCGGGAAATTGTCGTTGTTTTTTTTCACGCCCCACGTGTATTTGACCACAGACGACAGAGTGGCAGCGACGCTATCACGAATTGCTGTCCCTACGTGACTCAGCCGTACGTCCGACTCTGTTGACACATCGCTAGGAAACCGCCCCCTCTAAATCGAAACCGAAAGTGGGCTTTTAAGGAAGCCGTATTAAAAATATATTCATTGCCTTGCGAGGCACCGTGATACCCTTTTTGGGGCTCTCCACGCTAGTGCTTTCATTTACAGCAATAATAGGAGAATGTCAAAAATTCGTGTCAGTACTCCTTTAAAAATAGGCTGCTGCTGATGAGGAGGAACCTGTCTGGATTGAGTGACACTTCCCATTGCTACATGTATCGCAACCGCGTCTCGCTTTCTGCCCCACTGCGATTCGACACGGTCGGTATCGCTCTTTCGAAAGCGCGTAGATTCTTCCAGAAACTGGACCCTCTCGTTTCCCTAGGGCCTCTCGGTGTACAGGTTTTCCTTCGTTACGGATGCGTCATGCGACGGATTGCTTAACCGCTGTATAAAGGAAACATACTTCGTGTCGAAATGCGGCGCACGGTGTTCCGTAGGCGCGTTCACTTGCGCCGCGACGACGGCAACGGGGTTTGGTTTAAAAAAGCGAGTTGGTTGGTTGCCTGTCGTCGCATAAAAGCAGGAGCGTGGCATCGTTAGTTCTTGTCGCTTTGGTTTCATTTTAACGTATGCGCACATGCACTAGACAGGCAACGCAGGATGGTGGGTCTGAAGCAGTCTTCAGTAATCTCCTTGGGGAACCTCAACTGTTCCCCAAGGAGATTACTGAAGGGAATGGGAACCTCAGCTGCCATAGGTTCCCATTCGCCATTGACGTTCCCATTCCCATTGCCATTCGAACCTCAACTGCCGTTCCGAAGTTGAGCTTCCAGAACCTCAACATCCTACCCATAGGCAGTTGAGGTTATGGAAGTTGTAAGCGAATATATCTACTTAGAAGAGACGGTGACCTTGATCTGAGCTATGAAGCTGGTGCAATTAGAAGATTAAGTATGAGGCGGAGTGCATTTTGTAGGCATTCTCAGATAGTAAACGGCAGCTCGGCATTGTCTCTCAGAGGAAAGTGTATAACAGCTGAATGTTACCGGTAGTTACCCAAGGGGGAAGAAACCAGCAGGCTCACTGAGTTCAGGTTTAATTGAGGACGACGCAGCGAGCAGCGGAGAGGAAAATGGTACGTGTGAGCGGAGTGCGTCAAAGGGGGAACAAAAACGTGCCTAATGACTTCTTAGTAGAAATCAAGAAGAAATGGGCGTTGCCAGGGCACGTAATCAGAAGGCAAGGTAACCGTTGATGAGTAAAGGTAATGCGGTGAATCCCAGCAGAAGGCAAGCGTGGCAGGGGGCGGCAGAAAGTTAGGTGGGACAGGCTGAGATTAAAAGAAGTTTTGCAGAGTTATGCGTGGTCGCTCTTAGCACAGAGCCTGGTTAATTGTGAAGTGTAGCAGAGCTAGGCCTTTGCCCTGCAGTGGGCTTAGACAGTTTAATGATGGTGACGATGATGTGCACATAAACATAGTGCACACACACACACACTTTCTGACAGCACTCTTCGACAACAGCTCGATTGATTGTCTCTTGTTTCACTGTTACACAACTGAACCGCGCGGGGCTCCGCGAATGGTGTGGTCGAGGATTGTCGTCATGTCGACTATTCTACGCGTTTGTTGCTGTACCGCCATCTTGGGACGTCAACGTCGCCGTTTCGTGCCTGCAGCATCTAAGTGGATGATACTACCATCGACTAATACGCACTAAGACAACTGCACCTGTTCATTAGACGTGTTATGACCTTATTGGATTGAGAGTCACGGCGCTCGCGTAACAGCCCAAGATTGGTGCCGTCCACGAGCCTTATGTGAAATCGTCCGAAACATCTTTTGTTCGTTTATGCGTCTGTATCGTTTAGCAGTGTATGTTCTTACACAGTCGCGTAACGTTAGGCTTTTCTCTGCTGGCGATGACACCACCTCTACCCCCCCCCCCCTTCCTTCCTCCTCACCTCCGATACTCGGCGAAAGGGCGGTGACCTGCGGAAGCTTTGCGAAGCTTGATGCACCGAGAATGTTGTGATAGTTCAGTCAGCAATATTTGGTGATGCATATGGGAAGGGAAATGCAAAGATATATGATAGAATCAATACGGGAAATGAGCTCGTGTTGTTGAAATTGGGACATTTGAAGGTGTCAAAGTTAAGTCAATTCTACTCAAGTAAATGTTGAAGACAACGTTAAAAAATGTGACAGGCGACTATGCTTGCATGTTCAACTTCTTTCGACATGTCTCTTTATTGTTTACAAATGCAGAAAACGCTTGTGGAACCGTAATACAGAAAAAAAAAAAATTACAGTGAGTTTGCCAAGGAAATGTTGTAGTTTGCGAGCTCGTTAAATGGAGCTAGGCGTAGTTGTACAGTTTTGTTTAATTAACGTTGTTATAAGGGTGAGTGTCCAACATAAGCTTGCGCTGGTTTAATGCCAGTAAATGCGGCAGGCACGCCTCACACAATCCGCACACAACTTTTCTGAAATTGAAGGGTGTTCTAATGTATATTTCGGTCATCTCGTAAGTACGCCGTATTGTAAGTCGACTTTTTTGTCTGCACTTTAGCTCGGGACACTTTTGTTGTTTTATGCCCACCTTGTATCCTGCTCCATAAACCCCACTCACAACACAGTGTTTCACATTAATAGGAGACACAAAATTAATGCACACTTTGTGGCCATTTCCCTTTGCGGCGTTTGCTCGGATGTGCGAGAGATTAGGCGAATTTATGCCGAAGACGTACCCGACGCGGGATGTAACAGTGCTGCCTATAACCCCTACAGGAAACGTCCCACGGCTTCATTTGCATGCACGATCCGTAGATGCTATCACTTCGGTCACCGAACGGTCGTAAACACGGGCCGGTCTTGATCCGCTGTGGAACGTGATGAAGTAGTAGTAGGTGAAAAAGAAGCGGGGAGGAAGGAGAATACGCATTGCTCCGGGCAGTTCCCGCTTTGGTGAGACGGCTTGGCTTGCAGGGTCGTATCTCCCAATGTCTGTACGCGGACTGTACACAGATTTGTATATTGTTAGTTTGTCCCTGGCTCTGTGCCTTGCGGTGTTTTCTTCAGGTGACCGCGTGTTTTAGACGCGAAGCAGCTTATGGTCGGGGCTACGTCCCTCCCTCCATCCGCCGTGTGGCGTCCACACCCGCACTGCGCATGCTCCTCCCCCTTCTCTCCTTGTCTCATCTCTCTCGGCATTCCTCCTCCTCTCCTAACGGCGCGCGTTGACTATGGCAACGCTTTCTTCGATGAACGCTTTACCAGCTCGCAAGGAACGAGAACGCGCCCTCGCCCGCGAGAGACAACGCTGACGCAGGCAGCGTCTGCTAGCGTCAAACCGATGCAAACGCGGTGTGCACCCCCCGTGCTGCTTCGCATCGCCTCATGGTACCCTTTAGCGGGAGATGGAGTAATTTTTTTCAAACTTCGATCAAACGGGGAGGGGTGCAGGGTTGCCACCACTGTTTGCCGCATGCCTCCACTACAAAAGCTGTAATCCGCAAACTGGGAGTTAACGGCCAAACTGAAGCCCTCTTGACAGCGCGGCACGTGGTGCATGATGGTAGTAAATCGGACGGAAGTTCCGACGTCATCCACGTTGAGTGGTGCTTAAGTCACGCAACCAAATTATGTTGTCATTCTTGATGACGTATTCTGCGACAAGTAAGGACGGCACGTAAGGACCCTATGATAATGTCACGTGACACGGACGTCGAAATACTAATATGAACATCCATGTGTTCATCGCGTTTAGATACGTCGTCCTATCGCATTCGGTTCACGTATGGAGACTTCAGTGCTTCTAACTTTCGACCTTTCCGTTCCAACGTGTCCCCCCTATTTCCGGCTCAGTATTTGTCAACCCCTTTGTCACCCGTTCCTTTCTTTTATCGCTGGTCACGTGATGTTGCCCGTTTACTCACGTTCCGCTTCGCCCTCTCCCTCCCCATCTTTCTATCTCTCCAGTGAATTCGACACGACCTGTTGTCGGTTTAGAAAACACCGTCAACCCCCCAGATACACGACAACAGATACCACAAAACAATACTTCAGTTCATACACTACACAGGACTTGCAGCACACATTTAACATAACACGCCATAAACTATGCCTTAAGGGCAAGCCAATAAAAAGAAAAGAAAAAAAAAACACCGACACGTCGTTGTGTGCATGCATAGCACGCGCGGTCTTGCGGTCACCTTCCGGTGGTGGTATAGTGTTCGCTCGCAATGCCCGCCTCCTGCACCGCCTTTTGTTTGTTTTTTTCCCTGTGCGCGGAGGCCTCGTCGCGAACAACAAGATCGAGTGGCGATCGATGGCCCCGACGACGACTCCATTGTTTCCAGCGGATGGTGTCCGCCTCGACTCGGGTTTCCCGGGGGATGGCCGCCGACATCAGCGCTGCGCGTGCTCTATGCAGGGTTATTGCTCTGCCTCATTGGGCAGTGCGAAAACATCTCTAGCCTTGTTAGCCAAAACACCTTCGTTTGTTTGGCGACAGATGCTTATGGGTGGGAATTGCATCGACCGTAGTCTCGCAAAGGTTTTACATTAACGGCTCTTCATTTTCTTCATTTTACTACTTGACTTTACTACGTGACTCTTCATTTTACTACGACGTGGCAGGGGGCGGTAGAAAGTTAGGTGGGCAGATGAGATCAAGAAGTTTGCGGGGATGAATTGGTGCACAGTTAGCACAGGACAGGGATAATTGGATATCTGTGGGCCTTTGCCCTGCAGTGGACGTAGACAGGTTGATGATGACCACGTCACTCACTCTATTGGACCTTATAGGACTCTTTTTGGGGTGCAGGCAGTTTCCCGCGAGCACCTTGTCACGTCTGCTGTCGGATCGTATATGTACTCTCTCCGTCTCCTTGACGACGCCGTCTCGTATTGTTCTTGGTTGTGTTGGTCTCGTGGTGCTCGCTGCCCTCGGCAATCACGTGGCCTAGTCATGGTCAGGTGGTAGTCACGTGGCCTAGTCCCATCCTCGTCGCCAAGATGTCGTATTTAGGACACAGAGGAACGGTGCATCCGATGCATGAACATCATCTTCGTTATTCTATGTCCCCAGCGTGCCTGTTGTCATCTTCTTTCATATACAACAGTAGTCACAGACGCAAGACCTTTGGGGTCGAAACTCGGTGACCCGAATTTCCAATGTGAGAGCCAACGATAGTCAAGTGGCGAACGCCTCCCGATACCATTCAACTTATGTATGTATACGTATAAACGATGCGTACTCTTTTCGCGTCACATCAAAGGGGCATTGCACTTCAGCACTAAATCAACTCAGAACGATAAGTTACGTTGTGATAAGATATAGTAAATCACACGGTGATCATCGCACAGTAAAGGCATACACTGATGCCTTGCAGTGCATACAGTTACTGTGTCGTCTGAGTCATCCAATGTGCTCATCGCCGGCACACGTGCCCGGCAAATGTTGCCCCGTCATTTTAGTGTGATTAGAAGTGACGTGTCCCTCGCTCGCATGCTGTGACTGACGGTGGCTGCCTTCTCGGGTGTGTTCCGTCAGCTCGCCACATCACGTGACTGACGCTGCCGCAGCCGTGGGCACGCGCTTATTTTTCCTTCCGTCTTCACGTGCACATGTCTTCTTTTATTATTTTTATTTTGTTGTTCTTTTCGTTCCCCTTCGGCGACCTTGATAAAATGAGCTGCACGTCTCGCGCGCGTGTGTGTGGTGTATGTGCATTTGCTTCTGTGGTGCATGCAAGAGCCGTTCTCCCTTCCCCCCAAGTGAGACATTCATTACTCGCCTTGTTTGCCGGACGGAAAGGTCATCCCGTACCTACTTGGCCGTGTCCTCGGCGGCTGGTGATCCCTTCCGGGCGTCGTTGTAAAACAATCGAACCCCGCCGTCGCCGCCGCCGACCCGTGTAAGCGTGCGAATAAAAGAGCCGATGTCCTTTACGGTCGAAAGGGCGCATAATGTTAATGCGTTCTACCGAGGTTGGCTGTATGACATGCTTGTTTGCTGTTTGTATGCGTGCTGGGTGTACAGCAGCGCCCTTGTTTCATGCACATTTCAGTTTAGCTAAAAATAATAATAATGTAGCGCTAACAGTGTAAACCACATACAAAAAAAAAAAAAGGCGCCACTTGGCAAGCTCTGTGTAAGTAAGCAAATACGTGAAAACGATAGAGTGCCTGGACATTCTTTTCAGCGAGGACCATCGAAGCACCTTAAAACTATATACCCTAACGATAGACGGATAGCTCCGCCTCCGCTCGGAAGTTCCCGCTTTAGCACGCTATGACGTCATAGATTCTGACGTCGTTTGGTGGAGCTTAGTTGGACAGACAGCATAGAAGTGAAACACTGCGTCAGTTTAGACCAGCGAATCATTTTTTGAGGACTCTATTGAGGCGAATTTCGCCATTGTAAGTTCCTTACTAGAAGAGAAAGGGACGGCTCAACTGCGCATTTGAATTTCGCGCCGGAACCGCTATGCGTGAATGTCGGTGTGACGTCATGGATTTGAGTATTTTTTTTTTTTTTCATTTGTCAGCCACACCGGCTCAAACTTCATTTTTTTAGTACCCTAAGTTGTTCTAGGGCCAAGCCCGTAGCCGGGGGGGGGGGGTGCCCTTAGGGGCCCGCGGCCCTCCTGAAATTTTGTTCGTACTGCGATTTTTACCGAAAATAATGGAAATACGTCTTTCTGAAATAGTCAAAGCCAAGGAAGTGCCTGCCAAGGAAGATTGTATACGCTGAAGAAAATTCCTGCCGCTGGTCTAGGTCACTGTACTTGTGTGCAGTATAGGAACGCCGCATTGGACATGAACCACTCCGACATACACGTTACGAGTGTTCCTTCGATTTATTCGTGTTGTCATTCCACAGCCGATGCATTCTAAGCGTCTGCGTGTTCGTCGTCTGCCATGCCCGGGGGCGGTGGAAGCAGCAGCAGACGACGCTTAAAAGAGGCAAGCGGCGAAGGACGTCATCTGCTGCTAGCTTTGAATGGGCGTTCGGTCCACGCATGCGCCGCATTCTCGGATCGTTTTCGCCGCACGTGCTCTTGGTTGGCTCGCTTGAATGAAGAAGGTCGTCCAGATGGAGGGATGCTTCGTCGCACATCCGGTCTCTCCTCCTCCCCGCCCGCTTCGCTCGAAAAGCATGGCCGATCAAGCGGCAGCGAGGGTGGAAGCATTGTGGCGAGCGACGCTGGGCTGATTGCTACGCTGTGTGCGACGGGGATGGTATACACTGTAACCCTTGGATTCAGAGCACGTTGGTCGTCAGTTAGCATTGGAGAATAAAAAGGAATGAACAGTATACAAACACTGCCTCTTGGGCGTTTGGTTGCGAAATTCGGAGAGCGAGCTCTGTAATGCGGCATTTCTTACCGAATTATCCTCGCTAACGCCAGGCGACGAAGATTTATTTATTTATTTATTTATTTATTTATTTATTTATTTATTTATTTATTTTGCGAGTCGTGTCTGAAGTGAAGCCCTTCCCACACCCTAACAGCCCGCCAGCCACTGTTGCTCCCCGCTTCACACTTTCCGCGTCAGCTGAAATGACTGCAAATGTGAAAATGAGCTGTTCATGAAGGAAACGCAACTCTCCTGATATCGCTCTGTATTCGCGTATTTTGAATGTAGCTAAAGTTATATTTGCTTTAATTTCACTCAGGTAGCGATGTCACCATATTGCGAGCGCGATTTCACCTAACGAAGGCTTTCATTTAAGCGTGACGCGCGCGCGCACACTATATCTTATGTTCAATGTAATCGAAGGCTGGCTCAGCGATGCATTTCCATTAGTAGGCCACGGCCGCTGGATAAAAACGCACGTGGTGCGGCCTGCGACGTCGCCCGAAACCGGCGTGACGAGCCTAGTTCTACGCGCCGCCGCATCGGCGCCACTGCTACGGGACAAGCGCGCGCTGGAGGAGCCGCTGGTTCTGCATGTTCCGCGCAGCGGCGCGCTGAGAGTTTGCATTTTACTCACGCAAGAGTGTGTATTGCTTTGTCAAAATAAGATCTCTACGCTGCCTGCAAGAACGGTACGGGCACTGGGCTGCTAATGGACTCGCACGAGCCCGAACCGCGCACTTATATGCAGCAGGCTTCGACACTCGACCACCGTTCAATATAACTGGCAAGTTCCTTATCGCTTGCTTGAATACTTGCTTCGCTTTATGCGATTGTTTGCTCTTGAAAGAAAAACCTGTTATTGATATTATTATTATTATTATTATTATTATTATTATTATTATTATTATTATTATTATTATTATTATTATTATTATTATTCAAAATTCCTTACAGGCCCATTCTAGAAGAGAAGCTCGCGGGAAGATGGATGCTTGAATCGATGAACAAATCGCAATACGATTTAGAACAGGGAATGTCGCGGAGCCAACGTTTCGACAAGCGGACTTGTCGGACGAAGACGAAGAATGCTCTGACGAAGACAAGTCCGCTTGTCGAAACGTTGGCTCCTGCGACATTCCCTGTTCTAAATCGTATTGCGATTTGTTCATCGTTACAGGCCCATTGAAGGGCATTGAGTAAGGGGGCATCCGTATATACATAACAGAAAAATACACGAAAATACACAAATAAAAATGAAGGTAAGATATAAAAGAAACAAACAAGACAAATATTACAAGCAGTAGAACGTTATACAATGATAAAGGGCAACGAAATTAGGTTATCACGGAACGTTTCACGGTTAGCAATGGATATAATGTGATCAGGAAGACCGTTCCAATGTGCAGTGGCTCTAGGTAGTGGTGATGAGTTAAATGCCTGTGTGCGACCATGAACTCGCATGAAATTAGGCGCGTTGTGAATGCGTCGAGATGTGCGCAAAGGAGTATGAAGCGGCAAACTGTGAAATTTGTTACTATAAATCTACTTGTGAAATAAACACAATAGAGCAATGGCGCAGCGTTCTTCTATGTATATATATAGTCGCTGAAATGCAAGATCTTCGTTTTATTAGACTTTCTCACAAATGCGTGCCTACGATCGACTTACTGAATTGGCCAAATAATGTTCTTATATAGTGTTTTAGTTCCAGCTTTTTATAAATATGAGGCAGACACCTACGACTAAATGAACATTCAACCGCTTTGTAGACGCGTGTTTGCATTTCTATGTGAGGACGGAGCTAGTTCGGATTGGCTGATTAAAAAAAAAAAAAAGTCGAGGAACGCGGTGTCAGACTCATTTCTTTATTTAGAAGTTACAACATGTATACATCCACGGAAAGGCGACTCGTTGCATCAAAGTCGCAGCACCTTCCGTAACAGAGGTTTGTAAGCGAGTTTGAACCGCTCAGCAGTTGCGTTCAAACCGTATGCCGCAACAGTTTGCTCAGAAACACCTCACAGGTCTCCTCGGTGTGGCCTTGTTCACCCCTGTCACACGTCAGTTCGCGACATAACACAATTTGGTAGAAGTGTTGATGCCAAGCGCACGAACTGCCGTCGGAACAGCCGTTGGAAGCAATAGCTTGAGCTTCGTGGACTTCTTATTGTCTCCGTGAGGGAAGCGACGTGAGTACACCAGCGACCTGTCATTTGGCTCGCACACGCTACCTTTTCCAGTTATTCCCGGTCGAGAAATGTTTTTTAGTCATACTTTAAGGCGATCTACGTCGCACGGAAACTCGCGGTGCCGTATCTGAGAGTCCTTCCTTGCGTTTGTGTCACACAGCAGCGCGCAACAGTTGCGCGGCATAATGCCGCGCACGACGAAAATTATAGGATGCAATGGCACTATAGAAGCACCTCGACACGTTGTAGTCACAGGGCGTGCGAGCGAGATGCAGAATTTCGTCGACACACACAGAAAACTCGTCCCGTACTGCTTCGCGGGGAGGCCCGCGCGGCGAGAGCCGGGAGAGTTGTCCCGTAGCAGTGGCGCCCTCCCATAGGGAGCATTAACTAGCTCCCGTAGGGAGCAGTAACTATACTGTATATGTTCCCGAAGGGGAACATATACAGTAACTCTACCATGTATTGATAACCGTACAACACGCGTGTTTCCTCCTCTCTCTCTCTGGTGGTTGTGTGTGTGTGTTGTGTGTGTGTGTGTGTGTGTGTGTGTGTGTGTGGTGTGGTGTGTGTGTGTGTCATTTGGTAGGTTGCCCTTCGACATAACATGTTTACGTAATACTGCGAGAGGCACGTAGTCCGGATAAAGATTGGTGGAACGGTCTATTTATTTATCCATATCTTTGTAAGAAATGAGAGCAACCCGGACGATCTTCGTTCAGGTCACGGAGTTCGTGGTGGTCCGTTTCCAAGCGCTTTCCTTTTCGCGTGACTCGATTCATCAAGTAATATACCCGTGCAGTCAAACCCTGAAATGCGCGGATGCATCTTCCGATGAATGCAGAAGGCACTTTCTGAGTGTGCGTCATGGGTGTATACGCTGCAAATTTCGGCTGGTGGGCGTTGTGCGTTTGAGTGTATAAGAGCTAAAAATAAGTGCAACCGGGACCAGGGAATCTGCCGTCGGGGAAGTACGTACCCAAAGGTGGGGCTATATACTTTTGGGCGTATCGGTGGCGGCCGTCACTTTGCTTCCTCCATCAGCATAATCGCGGTATATGTGTAAATACCCACTATGTGCCACTTTCCCGTGTTGCTCGCAATCCCGGCCGCGGCGGCTGCATTTCGATGGAGGCGATCGACATGTTGAGGCCCGTGTATACTGTGCGATGTCAGTGCACGTTAAAGAACCCCAGGTGGTCCAAATTTCCGTAGACCACCACGTCTCCCACAATCAGAGCTGGTTTTTTGGGACGTTAAACCCCACATATCATCACCAGTGTTGCTCGCAGAAAGGAGCGGCTGTTCATTGATTTTCTCGGAGCCCCCACAAGATGTCGCAACAGGCGTTATTGTCGCTACACGCGGGCACCTTCCGGCATGCCAAACGCACTGCATTATTTATAGTCTATCCCGCAAATCACACGTGTGTTATCCGTAGAGCCGCATACCCGCTTCCTTCTACGCGTGAAAGAACACGACGGCCGGCGTGACGTTGTCAGTGCAGCTGGCCGCGAAGTTGAGTCAGCCGTGTGGCGGGCCATGGAGAGATGATGTGCGATTCGAAGCTCAGTGAATGAGCGAGAGATGGATGGACGCGGCCGTTGCACTCTCAGCGCTAAGTTTCTGTTCGACCGCGACGTCGTTTGTTTAAAGGAAAATACATCCGAGCGTCTTTGAAAAATGAGGATTTCTTCTTTCTTTTACTATACGTCCAAGTCGCTCGCCTTTTGACCTTATACATGGAGCGCCTTCGTCGCGTTGAGAGAGTTATGACGTGGAGTAAGTTTTGTGCAACTTTTTGATAATTTGATTGATTTTTTGGGGTTTTACCTCTCAAAACCCGCTGTGATTGAGAGACGCCGTAGTGGAGGTCTCCGGAAATTTCGACCACCTGGGGTTCTTTACCGTGCACTGACATCGCACAGTATACACGGGCCTGTTTGAAAATGTTTGAAAACATTTCCCCTGCATCGAAATGCAGCCGCCACGGCTGCTGGATTCGATCCCGCGACCCTCGGATCTGCAGCCGAGTGCCGTAGCCACTAGACCACTGTGGCGGGGCTTGTTCAATTTTTTGTCTCGTTTCTTATAGATGTGGCCGTGATGTAAGTCTGGACTCGTTGGCTGATATAAATGCGTTCTTGATATTCTTTCGATGGAGACGAAATGTTGAGGCCCGTCAGCTGTGCGACGTAAGTGCGCGTCAAAAGAGCCTTAGGTGGTCGGAATTTCCGTAGCCCTTCACTATACGGCGTCTCTCACAATCGTATCGTGGTTTTGGGACGTGAAAACTCATAAATCCTTGATATTCTTTCGCAGTTCGCTTCTTCTGTTTACGCGGCGTGGACAGCGTCCATTATTTCTAAAGCTGCCTGATGATTGCGTACCCCAAAACGTGCTTTTGTGTGTGGGAAAGCAGTTCTCTAGTCGTGCCACGATTGTTGAAAGTCCGATGCTTTGGCTCACGAACTGTCGATCACTTTGCCCGTACTATATAGTATGTCTCCTGGCATTTTGTTCAAGCACAGGTTCGTTTACAATTTTATTTTTTAGCTCAGCGCTTTCTTAAAGCTGAAGTAAACGCTTAGGCGCGTATTCACAACCTACTTTATCCTTATCTCTTGTTTTCCTTATCGCGAAGGATGATAAGGGCACAGGGAAGATAACGAAAACAAGGGAACGATAAGATAGGTTTATGAATGCGGGGCTTAAGTGGCTCAAATGGATAAATTATTGTTCGGGAACATTCTCCTCAATAATTTCTCCACATTCTGTTCGATATGAAAGGAGAAAATGGAGGTCAAAAATTCATTTACTAATTTCGCGCCGTAGCTCGCGAGTACGACGTCAAGAACTCCAGTTTTTTTTTTTTCCTCTCTCTCCTTTTTTTTTTTTTTTTTGTACGTCGGCTCGGTAAAATTTTCTGGAACATGCTAAATCTCTGCCTTCCTTTAGAATACAGTGCTTGATATTACAGGTGAGTAAGACGCCACCAAAATGTACGTCGTCACAGGTATAAGGGCCAATCGTGTTCTCGCATAGTGACGCTTTCGGTTTTGTCGAAAGATAATTGTGCAATACCAGAACAAAACTATTTTTTTTTCCCTAGCTTAGTGCCCCTTCAAGTGGCCTTAGTTGTGGGACAACTATTGTATTCAACTTTTCACGTTCCTTCTGCCTTTCCTTCTATCCTTTCCGGCGCCCGGAAGCGAGACGCCGAAACAGGAAGCCGCGCGCTGACTGTTTCGGGCAATATGGGCTGCCTGCAAAATGAAAAACTACAACAGAAAAAAAGAGGGAGCGAAAGCCGTTGCACATATGTAACTGGCATCCTTTGTTCTGTCCCCTCAACGGCGAAGTTTTGTCCGAGTTCCCCCTCGAGCACTTTCTCATCTCTTTACTTCTGATGTTCGTCTCTCTCTCTCTCTCTCTCCCCTTTGTTTTTTTTCTCCTCTAGTCTTTCCATTGGGACGTCTCTCTCCCTCTCTCTTCTCCTAGTGCCGGCTCTCTCCGCGTGTGGGTTTTCCCGGCCAAGTTTTCTCTAAACGGCGCTGTCGTACCTACTTGGTTATTGCCATTACGCTCCTCTTTTCTCCCCTTCTCTCGCTCACTCTCTGCTTTCCTTTTCCGTTAGGAGCGTTCTCTCTCTATTTCGTGAGTCTGCCATGTCGTGTGTGTGTTCTCGTCCGGGTGCCCTTTCTTTTTCCGGGTGTCTGCAGTGGGGAGCGCGAGGCCCACAGGCGCACCTGTCTCGTCTCGGAGCCTCATCGGGTTTGGGTGTGCACGAGTCAGTGCGTGTTTTCTTCCTTTTCATTTTCTTCTCGTCTCACTCTGCCCGACGCTCGTGACGATTCGTCGTCTGGTAACCCACATAAGCGCGCCTGTCTCTCTCTCTCTCTCTCTCAAGAGCGGCGTACTCTTCCTTATTCCTTGCTCTGAAGGTGATGAAACGGCGCTGTATATGTAGTAGCTGCCTTACCGCACAGTCAGCAGCGCCTTCGAGCGCCTTCCTCTTCATCTACTACTACTACTACTACTACTACTACTACTACTACTACTACTACTACTAATAATAATAATAATAATAATAATAATAATAATTTTGATCGTCAGGGCGAAAAAACGAGGATAACGTGCAAGGAAGGACACAGACCACAGCGCTGTCTCACAACTGACTCAGTTTATTAGGCAACACACGCATATTATAAGCGCTGACCAAACGTACGTGATCCCATGACAAAGACGTAGTAAGTAGTAGTAATAGGGGTAGTAGCAGCAGCAGCAGCAGCAGCAGCCATTAATAATGCACAGAATTCTATGGGAGGTAGTAAACAAGGGTTTAAGAAAGTGTGAGACACCTAAAGCGCAAAAGGACAATGACCGAGACGAGTAGACACACACTCGGTGCTCGTCCTTTTGCGCTTTAGGTGTCTGATATGAACCAACAAGCCCAACTTCATACGCTTCTTAAGAAAGTATACAGAGCGTTTCAGCATTTAGATAATTACAAAAACTGGTGCTGTAAAGTAACACGTGCAGACGTACTGACTATCGAATGAAGCTGTAGTCAGGACGGTATGTAGCAGCAGAACAGCAGAACGGTACAAGTACCTTCATGGAATCTACCATCTGTGAAAACTACTGTTTTTCACACTGGCATTGGCTAATTTTGGCTTACGTTGAATGTTGACCTTATAACAGTTTAATAGAGTAATGCATGTGTGTACTGTCATATGCATCGCTTCATAGAGAGCTTTATACAGATAAGGGTGATGGATCAAGGTGCTCCATTTCATTGTTAGGCACAGCCTACAGTGAAGCCAAGGAAAGCGTAGGAGGGCACTCTACTTGTTGTTTTTAATAGATACGTGGTGTTTATCATACTCGGGGAAATTTAATTAAAGTTGAGGAAAATAAACCTTGCTGCTTGCAGCTATAGGGGCCGAACCCGGAACGTTCGTTTGGCATAGTTCCCCGTGAAATCGTTCGCCTCAAATCGTCGTTTCTTTCTTTCTGACCTAATTTTTAAGTGGTAATTCGCTGTCATTTTCTCAGTCTCTGTGCGTCTCCCTCGCGGTTCTATATGCGCGGTGTCCGATCTGGGCGTTGCAGGGGAAAAAAAATAATAATAAAACGAATTCGTGACTGCGGGAGAAACGGTAGGCCGTGGGAAATGGAGAGTCTTGCTCGTCTCCGCTTTTGAATGCCGTAAAAATGCGAATGAAACAAACAATGAATAAACTGAAAATGCATCCTCGCATATAGATAGTACCCTCGTGAGTGCGTGTGGTCCGGTTTCGAAACCATTATCTCACGGAGCACGGCAAAAAGATAAACAGTAATAACGGGAACACCGTTTCCGTATGCTAGGGCGTCGTGCTTCGTCTTTACGATGGTCCCTTGTGCAGTTCGTTTCGCTTGTGGCGTTCTTTCTTTCTTTCTTTCTTTCTTTTTTTTCTTTCTTTCTTTCTTTCTTTCTTTCTTTTTCTTTCTTTCTTTCTTTCTTCTTGCTGTTGTCAGGGGCCGGACACTTCGACTACTTTCGGTATTCGAAATAAAGCGTCCGCCATTGTTTTGGTAGGAAGCGAAAATTCAGCAACGTTTGCATGTGTGGCCTTATCTTTGCAGCCTACGCATGAATAAAGTAAAGTTATGCAATTACGTGTAGAAATAAATTGTCTCCTTGGCTATTTTCCTTTTTTAACACCCTATATATTTATCCAGCCGCTGCATTCTTTGCACCAACGGGCGGCGCTTTCGCTCTTATCTCTTCTGCTGCCATTCCGTCCGTCTGCTTCTGCCGTTTTCACTGTGCACGTGTGGAACTTCTTTAAAGTCCCTTGAAGGTGAACATTTCGGTGTTTGTGAGTACGAACGCGCTGAAAATGTCGGCGAAACTAGGAAAAGGACGCAAGGCGTGCTGCGGTGCTTTTTGGTGCCATAACTCGGGAAGAAACAGCGCAGCGAAATTTTTCCATTTCCCAGCGGACCAAAGGTAAGTACACTTTTTGTTCGGTTCGAAGAAACGAGGGCTATCCTTATCAAATCAGCTAAAGGGCGAACCGAAAGATTTCTGTTGGTGTTTTACAGTGGGTTATTTTGGCACTGCGCATTTTTCAGTAATGTAGCAAGCATGTAAAGCTACTTGTGGACAGTTTCTCGTGAGCCGATTGATGCCAGCTGACGCACAGACGGAAATTTCGCTTCGGTATCGGTTTTGTTAGCGATGGCTCTTAATTTCTTTTTCTTCGAGAAGAAATCGTGCAAAGTATGTTCGCTGAATGCGCTTCTTCGACGAACTGGTTCGGCTTTAGAGCATTCCGACGGCCAGTTTCTTGTAGCGACTCTACCACATTTGAATGCTTAAGAAATATGCTCCCAAAATCACTTACGTAGCAGTGACTGCTTACATTCCGTGTAACGTGAAGTTCGTGTTACCTGCGGTAAGGCCAAGCTGCGCTTTGCTTTTGAACCTGTGACACATTCTTTTCTCCCTTTTTCGCACTCTCTATATTAGTGTCGCTTTTACGTGTTGTTTATTGATTTCGATTGTGGTATTTGTTTCATTTTCTAGGTGTGACGTAGGGCGAAATTACTACGCCAAAAGGGCAAACCTCGAGGGACTCACAGGAGCAACTGTACGACGGCTACTGCCTCTCTTGGGACCACTTCGCTGAAAATGCCTACGCGAACCCTGCCAAAACAAAACACTTTAGCGCATTTCGATGTCTGCGCAAACAGCGTGCAAGGTATTGTCTTTGTGCAGACATTCATAGTTCACATTGTTGCGCTATAATTCACTGCTGCGAACACGAATTTTGAGATCTTGTACTTGATGTGGTGAAGTTGCACAAGTACTATGATTACTCGGCATGCTTGACACGCACACTTTCATTTTAATATCAAGTGAGGAGGAAGAAGTTTCTTCTAGAAAAGCCAGAAATATTTTAGTAAGTCAAGAAAGCATGCTGTGCCACAAGCAAGTGTACCAGCAAAGTTGAGGCGCTTTCACCGGTTTGTTAAGGCGTCTTCGAAAGTCAAATGAAAAATTACCTTCAGCCAATTACAAAACTAATAGTACAGCTCAGATTTGTCCTATGCTTCCAACATTATGCACGAAGCTGAGCTTATGAGCTCTATAAAATAAATGTTTTATATTATTCAGGCATATTAGAGGAATGTCGTGAAAACCGGTCAGAGTAGGCTTGTTCGGAGCTATCTGCCCAGGCTGGTTCATTAAATGCTGTAGATCTGAGTTACTTTTGTAAACATTTTTCCATGTCCCGAAAGTGCGCGTTCCGTAAAACCTCTGCGCATGGGTCTGTCCTAGTCAGTTTCCAATGATGAGTAACCATCGACACTTACCTATACTGCATTTTTTTTCTCAATGGAAAGCTCTGTCTACAGGGTGTCATTTGTTGTTTGATGTTGTAGGATTGTGATACTCATGCCTACACTAATAAAAATATGGGCATTACAAATTGCGAAGAATAATTGCAATGTGTTGCTGTAAAATTGTATAATGATGCCCTGTTAGCAATGCTACAGCTTTGAACGAGGGTTTACGTGACGTATCGGGAAACATAGCCAAGTGTTATAACGTAAATATATTTTGCTCAGTATGTAATGGTACATTAGCACAAGCTGAGTTATATAGGAAGTTAGCTTGCTATAAAGAGTTATTTCGACTAGCAAGCTATAGAAAAAGGGGCCAGTAGTGTTCGGCTCAACGTGCAGGTCATCTGCACTGCATGATCAGTTTATTCGCAAACGTGTTAATATGAACCATCGTTTCTGGAGAATTGTATTGTGTACAGGGACCAATAAATGTGGTGACCCCTGCAGCGATATTCTGTATACGATAAATTGTGTGAAGACTTCTCTTATGCTTATGTAACCAATACAGAATGCGAACATGTGTATTTATCGTACGAGATACACTGTTCTGTGCTATTGTGGCATCCATTGAGTTTTATCGTTTGCAATGCGTTGCTAATAAATTGAGTGAATAAACCACATTTTCTGACTACACCGTTTTCTTGCTCAAACAAAACTGTCACGCTTCAAGGCTTGCTGGCTCGTGCGCATTCAAATGAGAAATATTTACAAACAAATGTTTTGTCTATGTGCTGAAAGTCCGAGAAAATAGCAAACGAAAGTTGTCGAAAACAAGATATGCAGCAGAGGAGTAGCCGGCGCCACACATGGGCACCAACCTCTCCTTAAATTACATTTATTTAAAAAAAAAGATATGCAGCAGAAACCCAACCCGAAAAAAAAATCCAAGTGGTCGCGGGCTCGTGGAGCGCATAGCAGACGACAAGCAGCTCGGCGCTTCCTCCTCTCTCATCAACAAACGCGTTGCCATAGCAGCATCAGCATTTTTTTTATTGTTTTTTGGTTTCACAGTTTGGCCTACCAAACACCAGGGGACAAATTGGCGCTAGTGGTGCTATTATCGTTTACCTGGGGGGTATACTAGCTGACCTAGCCCTGCTGTTGTAAACTTTGAGACGATCGTCTCGGCCGGAGGTGATGGTGGTACCTCTGCCTTCCGGGTCATGATACATGGTTAGACCTGGAAGAATGGACTGCGTTTTCTTGAGTGCCGAGTTGAAACAGCGATATGCGTAACATTAACCGATGGGAAGACACCGGTGATGGTTCTGGGTACAAGGAAGCGCGCGCAGTCGATATTATGCAGTTGACATCGGGCGAAATAAATGGACCTCGGCTGCCCACGTGATGCGTGTAACATGAAGCCTCTGTTCAGTTAAAGCAGCTGAATAGATATCGAAAGACGGGAAACACAACCGAGGACAAATATATAGAGAGTTTGGCAGTGTGATCAAATATTAAAAAAAAAAAAAATTGCCAGTTCGACCCTGTGACAACTGTGGAAACAGCGAAGCTGCCCTTCTATGGTTAACCGGGCATCTATGGGTATCAATTTCACTATCACTATCAACGTAGCATTATCATTATCACTATAATATAGGAGTGGACGGAGGGCCAGTGCGTATCGGCTTTTCCTGCTGTGCAACCGCAGGCATATCTTTCTTTCTTTTTAATTTCTTATATTGTCCTTCGCATAATCACTGTCACGTACCAGTGTTCACGGGTAGTGGTTCCAGGGCGTAATTGCGTAATTTCTTTTGCGTAATTGCCCCCGTGTTAATTGCGAACATCGCTGCTTACGGATCAACCTTGACTGTAAACATTAATGCTATTTCTGCCTCAAGCGACTACTTAGTCGGCGCCGCATGTGACTTCGTGTGTTGAAAGAAGAGCGGGCGCTTTCCAGCTGTCTCTTGAAACCGAATCGCGAATTCCCGTGGTACGCGTGCAGGGCAGTAATACTATAGGCTCACGCGTTCAGAGGAGCCTCTGCGACTCCGCTACCGATTGGCACCGTTTTTCGCGAGTTATTAATACAATTTATACAAACACCTCGCGGATTTCAATATCTGGAACGTTGTGTGAAGGGGTGTGCGACAGTAGTGAACAAGCACTAAAAAGTGCAGTGTCAGCATTGCAATACCAACTGTATAACAAGACATTAAACATAGATCCAATTTTATACTTGTACCCCCCAGCCCGAGTGTCACCGCGTGACAATCATCCGTATGCTATTTCACCTTATGCCACGAGAATTGATTTGTTCAAGTTTTCTTTCTTGCCTCGTACAATTACTGACTGGAACAAGCTTCGATTCCATTGTATTTGTTGATTGCGAGTCAGCTGAAATTTTTCGGCATCGTTTGGAATTGATTTTAACATAATATTGTATATTGTGTTTTCCCACCCCTGTAACAGCCCGCTAGGGCTTACAGTTTTGAAAATAAATAAATAAATAAGTAAATAAATATTATAGAAAATGGATTTTTAAGAACATCAAAAGACGTGGAAAGAAACACAGCATGTGTTCAACGTGTGTTGCAGGGCGCCTTTAACGTCGGCCAAAAGCGTATTATTATTATTATTATTATTATTATTATTATTATTATTATTATTATTATTATTTCCAGTGACACGTGTCCAAATTTCAACCGCAGTATGCCACTCAGAACGAACGTCAATAAGGGGGTGAATCGGCTTGGCTTCCGCGTTTCGTAACTTCATTTTCCCCTGGCGTATTCTCCTTCGTTTCGCGGTATATGTTGTACGAACGGAGAAACCCTGAACGCTGCATATCTGGCGAAAATTTAAATTCAGCGTTTAAGTACTACGTACGTTTTGTCCTTCTCGCAATATATATCACATTTTATGATTTCATTCACGGCTGCCACATCTTCCGGGCACACACACACACAATCTGCACGGTGGTCGCCTTCCCTGAATACGCGGCAGTGATCTGCAAAAACCGGTCTCCATACGACTCCCGCATTCCAACGGCGGCTCGCAGATGTGGTACTGCTGGTTAAGAGATTTCGTTTTTTTTTTTTTTTTCCCTTCGTTTGCCAAGCAAAACGAGCCAGGATATCTGAATGCGGCGTACACGCAGCAATATGGGTACCGCTTCCGGCCGCCCAGCGCCTTCGTCGTTCGCCCAGTCAGTACTCGCACGGCCTTGAAATAAAAAGCGTGCAGTGTGTATGGAAGCAAGTGTATATAAGGTATACCGTGCCAACACTTGGCGGCACTGCTCTGGCGACTTTCTCCATGTTGCGTTGCCAGGCCGTCAGTTTTCCTGGCTTGTTATTCGATGCCGACTCGTAGCTCGCGATTTGCATACGGTGTTGCTTACGATAAGGAGACCCAGCGTTGGTTTTGTCTCTTTTTTGCTGCCTTTCCCTGTGCACTGGTTTATCTTTCCTGATAAAGGCAGTTGAATGTTAGACATGTTTTATTTGCGTGTTGAGTTTATCGGTCCGTTCATCCGCGTGAATTGTCGTTGGAACAATTTGAAGCTGGGGAAGACCACCTGAGGTGCGCGAAGGCAGTTAAAGTAATGAGGGCTGCATTTCGATGGAGGCGAAATGTTGAGGCCCGTGGGCTGTGCGATGTCGGTGCACGTTAAAGAACTCCAGGTGGTCGAAATTTCCGGAGCCCTCTGCTACGGCGCCTCTCATAATCGTAGCTGGCTTTGTGACGTAAAACCCCAGAAATCAGTCGCAGTAATGAGGGGTCGACAAACCAAAAGAAATATTACTGCATATCCACGAAGTGAATGCTGATGATAAGGCGAAGCGCTATGCATCGGATCGTGAATTATTAGTGAAATGACTATTAAACGATTATGTTTATTGTTGTTGTTGACAAGGTTTTGGATTCCTATTGCCCTTTAGTATAACGGCTCGGGGTCGGTGAAGACGAGGCCGAGCGGTTCTTTGTCAAGCAGTTGCAGAGTAAAGTTGCGGCGTTCGATGCATATGCCTGTACGTTCCTATATACAATGCAGCGGCCGAAGAGACGTGTTCCATTTTTTCTCCGGCCTCTACATGCAAAATGGCACGAAGCTACGCACTGTTCTGAGCGCAACGCGGGACCACGCCCCTAAATGTGGGGCGCGTCCTGCTTGACCGCTTCTGGTCACTCGTGCCTAAACGAACGGTCTCTCGTTGGGTACGTGCTGTTCGAGGAGCAGTTTTTTTTTTTTTTTTTTTTTTCAGTTTCGTAGAAACTGGACTCGGCGGCGGGAGCGAGACGTTACTTTGGATTGCTTCTTATTGTCCGTGGCCACTTGTGGATTGTTTGTGTACCACATTCGATTGACAAAAGCAGCAGCGGAAGAAACGTGGTGGCTGAAGCGAATGCCGGTGGTTCGTTGTGGACACGTCCAAGAGTGCGAAGCGTGGCCATCGGCAGGACCTTATTTTGATTCGAAAGGGTGTGGGTACACATCATTTCTCCACCTCACACACACACACACACACACACACACACACACACACACACACACACACACACACACACACACACACACACACACACACACTGCTTAGCCTTCTTGAAGTGTAGAAAGGTGTACGGGGTGTGCAAATGGTGATATTTAAGACCGAGTACGAATTGACTCAGTGCCAAAAGCGAAGCGAATCAAGCGTCAAATAATTTTCGAATAGTTTTCAAATATTGAACAGCCGTTCTTACAATTATATAAATCGATGTTCACGCCCTCGTATTGACACACTTTATCGATAAAGGTACACGCACACAATTGTTTGAAATAAGCAAACCCTTCCGATTCTCGTGTTCGTCTGATTTAGCGAGCAACCTGTTACGTTGCTGTTGAAGAAAAAAAAAAAAGAGTGGGGAGGAAGGCGGGAGGGGGAGTGGTGTAGTGGCTTCTCCGAGTACACGTTTTTGACCCAGCAAAGGAATGGGCTGGTTGCGTGTTGCGCGAGCGAGCTCCGACGGCGGACCGATCGTCGTGACCGGATCGATTGCTCCCTCGCTCGCCGGATAATACGCACAGCCGTACGACGCACGCGCATGTGTGCGTGCGTGTTGTATGTGCGCTCGTGCACAAAAGGCGTCTTCCCCGAGACGCTCGCTGCGGCGTCCTTTTCCATTTCGTGGACCGGTCCACCAGCCGAGGACGCGTCTGCGATGGTTTCGTTTCGCCGTTGCGTGTCGTCTTCTCACGCCAGGGAGAAAATGCTTGGGTGACCTTTCCCGTCGCGTCGCGTCCCGTGGTGGACAGGCTCGGCGTCTCGTAGCCGTGAAGGGAAACGTGACTGCGGACGTGACACCTGAGGGACGGTGGCGGCTTGTATGTCCGAGAGAGCGATAGCTGTAAAATGCGACGACGTGTGTGGGGTAGCTTCGGACACGCAAGTAGACTTGTGCGCATTTTTTTCACTCCTTTGGGTCCGCGTGGCTACATTTCCCGCCCTATGCTCTGTCCAACGAACAAGTGTTGCTCATATTGTGTCGAAATAAACGCGAATTCGTGAGCTCTCCCTCTCGGACACAAACGTATGACTCTCCCGTTGGGGAGTACTGACATAATTTTGCGGCGGCTCAAAATGTACATTTTTCGTTTTCTAGCCATGCATTGTTAACGCCCTCCGCACACGGAAGCCAGGAAACACGTACAAAATATTTCAGTTTGGTTTTAAAGTTTTCGTCGCCCAGCACCGCAAGCCAGCCCCAGCGCAATGGACACTACGATGACGTGTGAACACGGTCTATTAAAAATCGCTGTCAGAGTCACTGGACGACCGCGAAATTGTCGTTGTTTGCGTGCCCCACATGTAACTGACCATAGACGACAGAGTTGCAGCGTGGCACAGACGTAAGTCCGACTCTGTTGACACGTCACTAGGAAACCGCCCCCTCGAAATCGAAACCGAAAGTGGGCTTTTAAGGAAGCCGTATTAAAAAATATATTCATTGCGTTGCGAGGCATTATGATACTCTTCTGGGGTTCTTCACGCCAGTGCTTTCATTTACAGCAACAATACGAGAATGTCAAAAATTCGTGTCAGCACTCCTTTAACCCCGTCGATGGCACGTGCTGGTTCGAGCGTCGGCCCCCGCATGTGCGGGAGGTACTGGGTTCGACCTCCTGTTCCGTCGGGCACTATGCACCGGCTTTTCCGATAGGGAGGGACGTATACACTGACCTCCTGGGGCCCGGTGGTTTCTGCCATCTCCCTTTTAACTTGGGAAAGGTGTCATCTCTTTTCCACTGTGTCCGCTACGGTGGTGCCAGTTTGATACTGGCTGACACCGTCGCATCTTAGATGGCGGTGCAAGTGGTATTGTGGTGAAAAAAAGGGGAGCACCAACCAAATTATAATCATCAAAAGTAAAATTTACTTCTAAAGATGACAAAAAACCCGACGTTCCGGGTCCCACTCGGACCCTTCTTCAGGTGTGACTGGAGGGCACCAGACAGCAGCAGTGCTTATAAGGCCTTCTTTTCTTGTTACTTTCTTTTTGTTTCCTTTTTTTCTTCTTTCTCCCTTCCTTTCTCACTTTCTCTTTTTCCGGTTCTTCAAACCGAGGGGGGGTCATGCTAGTGTTGAACCAGGTGCCGGAGTCCGCTAAAATAGACACTTGGCATTGCACCTGCAGACCGGTTAACGTCTTCAGAAGTAAATATTACTTTTGATGATTATAATTTGGTTGGTGTTCCCCCTTTTTTTCACCTTTAATTTCGTCCCAACCAGACATATCTCTGTCAAATGTTCACCTTTAAGTGGTATTGTGGGCTTTGCGATGACAGTGCATGGTGTAAAGAACCCCAGCCGTTCGATATTTCTGGAGCCCTTCCATGAAGGTGCGTGCCTCATGATATTATAATCGTGCAGCAGTTACCCCCCCCCCCCCCCTTAAAAAAAAAAAAATTCCCGCTGACGTGTCCTCCTCAGTCGAGAGACTGTTACCTTGAGTTTCTCTCTTTTCCAAAGAGTCTTTCTCTCGTCGGAGACGTTAATGCGAAGGTAACGCGAATTGAGACGCCTGTGTCGCAAGTTACGTGGCAAGTTTTCCCACCCTTATATGCAGAGTGGCGTAACACGCCCGGCAGTCGAGCACCGTGGGAACGGAACCGTCGCAGTTCGGTTACGAGCTGTTTTGCTTCTTTAGTTGAGTAATAGTTCAGTTCGGGGACGAAGCATTTTGGACACGTAGTTGCATGTGCGCATCTTTAACTTTTTGCCTACGTCACGCAGACAAGCATGACGTTTGTAAAGAATGGGGCATGCTATAGGGCGGACGTTTGGATCGTTTTAATACTTGCCGTTCCGTCGACTGTTCGCATGACGGCTTTTGCCTGTATTATAGCTTCGAATATGCGCAACCGAGTGCATGAATTGGCATACCAAGAACAGTTCACGCTGGTAGACTTTGGTACCGGCATTGGCTGTCCGCAAGCACGTGCTGCATCGAAGTACTATACGTCAAACTATTACGTCAAACTACTAGAGTACACGCCTATAAACCGCCATAGAGGAGTTCCCAAAGAATAAATTACATGTATAAACTGTCATTCAGTCGCTGTCCTGACGAAGACAAGTCCACTTGTCGAAACGTTGGCTCCTGCGACACTCCCCGTTCTCCATCGTTTTTTAGCGATCTGTTCATCGATATGAACTGCGAAGGATGGATATACTTGCTCGTGCTAGCAGGTCGTATTAAATGTAAGAACAGCAAGAGAGCAAAAAAGAAAAAAAAAAAACGAATGAGGAACAACACACGCGTGTGTGTTCTTCGCGTGACCTGATGTTTTCGCGCTGTGCTTACACGTGTTAAATGGTTTATCGTTTCACGTTATTGTCAGTTTCACTAATAAATGTGAAATAATGGTACGCGTAATGATTGGATTTCTTTTAAGTATCCCTATAACTGTCTACATACCTTATTAATTATCGCCCCGCCATGGTGGTCTAGTGGCTGTGACACATGGCTTGCTAATCCGAATGTCGCGGTATCGAATCCAGGCCTGCATGGGTGCACAGCGCGGAAAGAAACGAGGATAGAGACAAGAAGACACAGTTGAAGTCAGCGCCTGTCGCGTTTTCTTCTCTCTGCTCTCGCTTTTTCTTAATTTTTTTTTTATTTTCTGCGCTGTGCACCATGCCGATTTCATATCACCAGCTCGTCCAAGCTACCACGTTATCTACAATCCCGGCTGCGGCGGCTGCATTTCGACGGTGGGCGAAATGTTCCGTATACAGTGTGAGATGATATCAGTGCACGTTAGTAAGAACCCCAGGTGGTCGAAATTTCCGGAGCCCTCCACTACGGCGTCTCCGACTTATGATATTGTGGTTTTGGGACGCAAACCCTCTCCCCTTGAAAATTATTACCTTATTTACTTCTATAAGGATTCTTGGCAGGCTAGTTGGTTATGCATATCTTCGTAAGTACGACAGCACAAAAACGGAAGACACGCACAAGACCAGGGACAGAGTGCTGACTTGGAACTAACAGTGTATTTTGGTTGAGCTTGCACATTTATGGGATACCCCTTCAATAGCATCAAGATAAAACAAAAGAAAACACAGAAACAAACAGAAACCCCCATGATACCTCGAGCGCCAACGCTTCACTCACACGAGATCGAGCGTTCACTCCTCAACTAGTGATAGGTAATCAGGTTCCTTCTTTGTTAGCGAAACAGAAGGAGCGCTAACGCACGATGAGCTCGCCAGGTCAATCTCCCGAACTTCAACGATTTCACGTGCCGTTTTATTCCGGCATCTGCGCACCACAGAGGTTTGCCCGTATGCAGCGGATTACCTTATTTATCTGTGCCGGCAGTTGCTTGTAAGCGGCGCGCACATATAGTCTGTTTCAGGAGTTCCGTGCTGCAGAGCCAAGACTACACGAGGCCATCGAGCGCATAATTCTTCCGAAGCGAGACGAAATGCCATTGTTCGGACACGCAACGCCCCGCTTCGTCTTCCTCCTTCCAGGGCTGCAGCTGCCACTGCAGCGCCCGCCATTGGCTGATGACAAGCTGCGGAAGGACACGTTTAACACGTGGTCGCCCTCCGGATCAATCAATCAATCAATCAATCAATCAATCAATCAATCAATCAAACAAATCAATTTTATTTACCAGAAACAAAAGGAACTGGAGGGACTCCTGGGCATTAAGCTGTCGCAGAAGCTTGACGGAGGCCCAGGGTTCCTTACATGACAGTAGCACTCACATGACATACACAGAAGGCTTCATACACAACACTTTCATGAACGGCTTCATAAATAACAAGCATTACACATCACACGTATGCACAAAAAAAAAAAAATGACATTTTACACTTGAATGTAATATACCGAAAGGTCGCTATAATGAAAGAAAGTAATCACGCAATCCATTTCTGTTTTGAGTATAGCTGTGTGCTTATATTTGTTTAGTACAGTCGGATTGGCCGAGGAGGGCTGTAGCTTCCACTGTGCTGCACGGAAATTTTGAAAAAGACTATAATTCACGTCGCGTGCTCACGGCGGGGAGCTTCGCTCGTTACGTTTAAACTTGCTTGGCTGACTGCTCGACAGCGCTGGATACGAACGGGGCGAGGCTTGTTCTCTACGCCGGCGCGGTGTGCGTGCGCTTAATGAGCTCCCGACTTTAGTCGAGCTGCGGGTTTGCGCGTTTGCGTTTTGTAAGCTGTACGCGTACACACATGGGGGTTCTGCTCTGTATCGTCCCGTATATAGCTTCCCTCCACGCCTATTAAAACCCACTTAATATACCGCACAAGCGCAGGGCGGTGCTACTCGCTGAGGTCATTCGATGAGCGTGCGGGTGTCGTCTTTTGCGCTAAATGTAGCGTAGCCTCGTCGTGAACAGTCGGGTGGCGGGAAAACGCGATTAGGGCGAACAAGTCTGTGGAAAAAAATGTTTTCATCGTCATTCTGTACTCCCCCCCCCCCTCAAAAAAAAAAAAAATCTGTACATTCTGGACAAATAAATAAATCGTACATATGCAGTTTTCTAACGGTTAACTATAATAAGTGGATAGAAAATTGCCCATGTATAAGCCGTTACAACATATAGCTAGAAATAACTCCGTAGACTATGTCGAATGCGATGTTATGTCGACCTACTTGGGTGGGTAGTTGTCGAGAAGACATTTTTCTTTCTTTTTTTTTCTATGCCGAGTCAGTCTGTTGGCAATACTGTACTATTTACGACCGATTTACTCGACTGAAGCGCTACCCGGCTATCCGTACAGTCAGTAACGTAGCTAGTAAAGTTGGGAGGGGGGGGGGGGGTCGAACACACCCCCCGAAATTTCCTGAGCGCTGCACAACTGCTCTCCTTTCTCCCCCTACTTTCGACCTTTTCTCCTCCGCACATGATACTTACAGGCCGCATTGTGTAACACCCCCCCCCCCCCTCCCTCCCCTTTCTGACTACGCCAGGGACGTCAGTTGAGTAAGTGAGTAAAAAACTCGCGCAATATTTGACTCAAGGTGTCGCAAGTACACAGGCGCTAATTTTTGCACGAACCCTACAAAGTCGTGCCGACGTGCGAGGCTTTAAGCAAAAACAAACAAACAAAGCGGTGGTAGAGTCTCTTGGCGGGATAAAATTTTAAAAAAAAATGTCGTCGAGTCGAATCTGACTCACGTCGAATAGAGTTCGGTGTAAGCACGCTGGCAAAGTCTGGGCGTGACACTAAGCCCACCTACAAACGCAGTCTGTTCCGGATTGGCTCAGTCGGGATCAGCTCTGCTTTCGACTCAATCCTCTTATCGCTCGCGTGGTTCCTGTGTCGCCTTGGACCGGCGCGTTCTACTCCTTCAAAGAGACCTTATAAAGCACAGGTGACGCTTACACGAATGCGAAAGCAGCTAGCGCATCACATTTCGAAACGCATTTGGTGAAGACGACGCTCTCTATTTACATGTATAGCGCGTTAGCTTCCCTCTCAAAGCGTACATGCACCGTGGTCACTAAGTGCCCCCGACTCTGGCTGGAACGCTCAGCAGAAAAGCTCACCCATCTACACTATATTGTGTCTAGTGGTTATGGCACTCGGCTGCAGATCCGAAGGTCGCGGGATCGAATCCCTGCGGCGGCGGCTGCATTTCGATGGAGGCGAAATTCTTGGGCCCGTGTATACTGTGCGATGTCTGTGCACGTCGAAGAACCCCAGGTGGTGGAAAATTTCCGGAGACCTCCACTACGGCGTCTCTCATAATCAGAGCTGGTTTTGGGACGTTAAACCCCACAAATCAATCAATCACTCATCTAGCGCATTGATGCGACGCGCTTTCTTATAGCACACCAGCCCCGTTCACATGAACGCGATGCGCTATGCAAGTTGACGCCATGCGCCACTAGTCGCGTTCGTGTAAACGCCGGTCTGCATTGTCTCCGCCGCGCTTTGTCAACCCAGGAAAAAAAAAAAAAAAAAAACCTTTCGCGCAGTTGTCACAGCGTGCGCATTACTTCATCATCATCATCAGCCCATCTTATGTCCACTGCAGGACGAAGGCCTCTCCTAATGCTCTCCATCCTTTCCCGTCCTGTGTGAGCTGATTCCATTTGATGCCTGCGAATTTCTTAATTTCGTCACTGCATCTTTCTCTCTGTCGTCCAATGGCGCATTACTTCATGAGCATCGCCAAAGGAGCAGCACTTCGCGCTGCAGAAGGTGCACGTTGGAAAGGCGTTTCACACGCGGTTGTTTTATAACGGCACACTGTCCACTTTTGTCTATAGTCGTGCTTTTGTTTCTTCTAACTCGGTAGCGGTTTGAACGGAACGTCACGACGACATGCACGACTCGACGCACCAGCGTCACGGTTGGACGCGCGTAGCGCGCGCGGATGCTGTTCAGACGCCTCGTGTGAGTGAAGAAAAGAAAAACAAACATCCGCTTTAAACACTTCCTGCGCCTCGTGACAGCGTCGGGTCCGCTGCCAATCTATATCAGCAACAAAATATGACCTTGCGGTCGTGGCGACGTCCGTCTGTATTGTTCGTGCTGCCGTTAGACCTGCGCAGTAATTGACGCAGCTGGTAAGACAGTGAAACCATATGGGGAAGAATATGGGGTAAATTATTAAAGAATTAAAAAAATTACACCATCTCCCGCTAAAAGGGACCATGAGGCGATGCGAAGCAGCACGGGGGGTGCACAACGCGTTTGCATCGGTTTGACGCTAGCAGACGCTGCCTGCGTCAGCGTTGTCTCTCGAGGGCGAGGGCGCGTTCTCGTTCCTTGCGAGCTGGTAAAGCGTTCATCGAAGAAAGAGCGTTTCCATAGTCAACCAACACCCTCTAGAAAAATATGAAGGCCTTAGTTCTTTTCCCTTTCCACTCGCGCTACGTCAGCAGATGGGGCGGACGCATGAGGCGGCGAGCGCATTTTGCGGTTTTGCCCGTCGCCACGACACGATGCATCTGCGCGTCCGGATCGCGCTGGTGCGCGTTCATCGCGCGTCTCCAGAAACTCATTCGCCGGCGCATAAGTACAGTCGTACAACCTCTCTTGAACAGCGTTCCATATCTTTTTTTTTTTTCAATCCGCCCCATCGTGTGACGTCACGCGAAGAGAGCTAAGGCCTTCATATTTTTCTAGAGGGTGTTGAGTCAACGCGCGCCGTTCGGAGAGGAGATGAGACAAGGAAAGGAGGGGAAGGAGGATGCGCATGCGCAGTGCGGGTGTGGACGTGTCGTGCTTATATTTCGAAATTCTTCATGCGCGAACTTCCTTTATTATAAATCAATAGGTATTTCATACAGGGAAATTTGTGGATGGCATTTCTCCTTTTTTTTTCCCCTTTCATGAACGTTACTTGCAACTGATTTGCCGTAGTAGACATTACTCGTATTATTTTTTCTTTGATTCTTTAATTTAAAAATGAAAAAGGCAACTTGTCGACAGTACGAAGTAGAACGCACATCTCTGAACCCAAATTTGTGAGCGATCGGCTGCCACTGGCGGCAAGGACCTTTGTGGTTTGTGTTTCAGTTTCCGTTTGTCATTTTCATTCATCGTTTGGTCCGTGAGGTTGTAACACATAAATGACGAAGTGATGAGCGCATTGTTTCCTCGTTATTGTTCTCGCTTGTGCATCGCAACAAGCCAACCCGCACAATTGTGTGGGCGCCATAACGACACAAGTAATGATTGTATTCTGCAAGCCCAAGCTGATCGCCGTGATAGCACAAAATGACTGTATTCTCACAGTAAATTATATGTCTTATATATGTTCGTCTACGAAAGACGTGAACGAAGAAAACTTGGAGACACTTGGAGGAAGACGAAAATGCTATTTCATGACGACTGGATGCTGCGTTCTAATCCTCTGTTTTGCATTTCGTTCACTTAAAGCTCCACTGTGTTATATATATATATATATATATAACACACACTTCGAAGATAAATCTTTGGCAGCAGGTTAATTATGTCATCAAAGGATCACGTGGAAAAAGAGAACATTTATTTCGACGTTTCTGCCACGAGACCGGCGTTTTTGAAGCTTAGAATGGAAATGGTACATGCAGAGCCTACAGGGCAGTAACGGGAACACTATATATATAGTCTTCCTGGCTATCGGAATAAGGCTGGTCGCCAGCCGAAACGTCAGAATAAACACTTTCTGTGACTGTGAAACACTGTGACATTCTGATCGTGATATATATATATATATATATATAAGGTGGAAAATTGTGTCGGACCGTTTACACACGCACTGTCGGACCGTTTACACTGAAATCAATTTTTTCACAAGAAGGTACTTGTGTGGTCCAGTGCTTTCCAAAGCACATGGACCACATAACCACGCGGGTTTGCGCGGTCAGCGCAAGTTTTTAGCACTTCCGGGATTTCGAACCATTTTTAAAGTGTGTAGCGATGTAAAACAAGCGAGGATCCAAATGTGTAAAATTTAACACGGCTAAAATGAATTGGAAGGTTATTAATTGATGTAATTAAAACTACACATTAGTAATATATAATATGTAATGTAAATAAATAAGAATTGACAAATATTGAGAACAAGTAAACACAACATGCAAAGGACGACATTATACTTGCCCCCCCCCCCCCCCCCGTTCCCATAAACGTTCCGGAGTCCCTGGCTTGTTGTAACTTGGGGTATATAAGTGAACTACGTCCGAACGTAATTTCAGAGGTGGAAACTAACGGCGTTTGTCATGTATGCAGTAACGTTATACATCCTGCTATATGCCGCTGTCTCGTTGAAGCTTCCCAAGACGCTTGAACGCGATAGCGTTGTGTTTGGATAAGGTATAACAAACTCGCTCGTCGTATCTCCATTTGAGATTTTTTTAGATGTTTTTTTAGGCGTTCGAATTGGAACTGGCCGTAGTGAGGTCTGAGCCCTCGTCATCAAACATTGCCGGATTATCGATAAGGTTGTTTCCATCCATCCGTACAACTGGCCGTGGTTAATCGTGCAAGTCGACAGATTGGCGATGAGATACATGAGTTTAAAGGTCCCATGACACCAAAATTTCAAACGCGAGATGCTTGCGTTAATTGGTTTTCCTGCATACGAAGGCAATCTTGACCAAGTATTAGCGGCGAACGTCGCCTCTAAGTAATTTTAATATGGTTTCAAAGTAAGCGGGAATGCTCATCCGAGCTTGCAGCACCTCGCGACATCGCCACTAGTGTGACGCCGTTAGTGGGCAATCTGTGACGTTTCACTTTTGTAAGTTGATATCGTGACGTCACAGAGAGAGACGGGCGCGCCGCGCTATGGCCTCCGAGCGTGGCCTCCAAGATCGGCTCTCGCAGCCGATCGCGGAGGCTACGTCAAAAGCCGTATTTTTCTGCTTCCTCTCCGTGTTGGTCGCTCAAGCGTACATTGTACACACGCTATGATGCAAAGCGAGTGTGGCGAGCTGGTCTGGCGCTCGCGCTCTCCGCAACGTCACCGAATCTTGAGCTCAAGTGATCAGTGCATGCGCTCACTTCCGACAGTCGCCGCGCTACCCCCGCGGCGCTAGTTTCTTGCAGTTTTTGGCGCGCGTTTCGAAGCTTCATTAAAACTGAACAATATGCTGTGGCTAATTAGACTTCACGCTGGAGAGTTTGCCACTCCATGCCGTGATTACAAGACACTGTTCTACTCATAAGAACGTAAATGTCTCCAACAAAAAAATAGCTGTCATGGGCCCTTTAAAAAACACAGCAGTGTTGTGCGCGCGGAAGGTATGTTTTTGTCGCTGTACTGGGTCATCGGTACTGATACGGAATGCGATGCGCCCTTCTCTCTCTCTCTCTCTCTCTCTCTCTTGTAAGCGATCTATTTTTTTTTTTTCGTTTCCCAGTTCTTAAAGTCCAGTAATTCTTCTATTTAACCTCGGTACACTTTCGGTACTCTTGGCGAACGTCGTCTGCTCCGCTGCTTTCGTCCCAAAATGGCGGCCTTCATCCGTCTGTCATGACGGGGCAGCCAAATGACACGCGAATGGAAGCGGTGTCTCTCAATGATTAATTTTCGCGCGCTGTCATCGCGTCCGCACTGACATAAAAGTTTGCCGCAGGGCCTTCCAGAGGCTCGCGCGGAACCCCCACGAGCACTACGCCGCCCTTTGCGTATCGGCATCAGCGATCTTTATACTGGCTGCTACTTTCTCGTTCGATGCGATTCCTTCTCGGTCCGGCGACCTCCTGTCACCTGCCGTCCTCTATTCTGTCGTAAGCTTCGATTTCAATCCCAATTCCACCGTGCCTCACCCTGACGCCAGCTTGTTTTTTGCTGCCGGGCCAAGGTATCGCTCCTACTTGCCACGCGTTCGGTACGAGCGTAGTACACGTGTTATTATTCCTGCGAACGGGTGTGCCCCGGCCAGTTTTGATAACCTTGGCGGGCGCTGTGGTAGTAGCCAGGCCTGCCGACAGCGTTTTGGCACTCCGCTTGTTACGTTGACTCTCATCAACCGCGAGCAGCTAGGTAGCGGGTAATAATTGCAGCTGCCGCCTCGTACTTTGCAAGGGGACTAGGGCAACACTTGCGGTATGCTACTGAAGGACATAACGCCGTTTGTAGAGCTAGTTAAGCGCCGCACCTCGGCAAGGGAGAAATTGTAGTTGTTCATCGGCGAGCCGTTACACTTGTACGGCCTTGATGGCACGACCGATAAATCAGCACTGCTTGGAAGGAATGCGCGTTACTGTTACGGTTTCGAGAATGGTTTCTGTGGGTGCTGATAACAGTTCCGTGCAGCGCGCCGATGAGGTCTGTTATCGAAGTTTTGAGAATAGATAGCCCCGACCTCGGTGCGTGAGTTCAAACAAACGAAAGGACCTCTTCACTCGTATGACGTCACCATGCATTGCACTAGGGGGTTTTCTTACCATCACTGTCTCATTGCTTGCATTACTACCGGTACTTGTAGAATGCTTTGGTGGAACTGTTGGTTAACGTCATTGAAGTTTCACTTGTCTGCATAAGGGGCATAACGTGTACACACATACACATGTGTGTACACCTGGAGTAGCAAGCCAGGCCATTAACCAGGCTAACATATCCGGAGCCATCAATAAAATATTCTCTCTCTCTCTCACACATGTGTGTGTAATGTGCATGTATTTATAGCGTGGTTATGCTGTAAATTTTGACTCCCTGTAATTCTTTCTTTGAACAACTAACCTATGGAAGATATATACAAGCTGATAACAACAGTTAATGTGCAAGTCTTTATCAGCCTTCTAAAGGTAACTAGCAGTGACAAAATATTTCCGCCTTGATCTAGAGTAGGATGTGCGAAGGCAACAGGTGCCTTACTGCAGTATCATTTTCATTGAAAAAAGTATGTGTGTTGTTTGAAAAAGAAACCTATTATATGCATTTAATATTTGCTTTCTGTGTATACTAGCTTTTCTGTAGGTGAAGAGATGCCACTTTGTAACTTGTTTATGTTGTGCCCGTATTAACGTTACAAGCACACCTTGACATCATTCGTGCATCTTGAGGCTACCATTTGCCTATTTTACAGTTCTACACTGGTCACGTGGTTACCTCAGTCGCACTCAAATTGTGTTCTCTCAACTCGCGCAGGTATGGACCGCTTACGGCGGAGCCTGCGAGACAGTCTGCGGCGCGGTGCGCGCCGGGAGCACGTGCCAGAATGCAGCAAGCCACACCAGTGGCAGGCAGACGAGGCGGCTGTCCGGGCGGGGACTTGCACCTTCCCGGTCAAGTACCTCGGCTGCGTCGAAGTGTTCGAGTCTCGTGGCATGCAGGTAACTGCATCTCCCTTCCTCCCTTCAGTTTCTTGATTTTGAACTTTGCTATGGCCATGGTGTTAGGACACTAGTTCCTGTCTTTTGGCTTTCAAAAATGATGACATGCCACAGAGACTAACAGGGTACCAAAGGACAAGATGAGTGCTTGCTATTCAACAGAAAGTGCAGAGCAGGTCCTGTCGAACAGAACGAAAAGAAATTTACCTTGGCTCTGCAGTTTTTACACTGGAACACAGTCGTGTTATGTTTGCTGTAAGCTTTAGGCATGGAATGTCGCTTTCTCCTGTTGGTCTGCGGCGAGATATTGGACAGGACAAGAGTCTCATTGAACCACTGTTGACTGGTCAGCTGCAGTACGTGGTGTTACAAGGCAGGGGCTGTTTGTTTCAAAGGCTCAACATTGGAGCACTAGATGGGTTGTTCTGTAGAAGGAAGGGGAGGGGGTTTCCTTCTTTGCCACTGCTTATCATAGGTACCCTTGCAGTTTACGTAGTTTGTAACGGTACTTTCAGCTGCCTCTTGGAAGCCAAACCGAAAGTTTTGGTGAGGATAAGAGTGCAACATTTCTAAACAGTACAAGTTTCACTTTAGCACTCTTGCTGCTATCATGGTGGGGGGTCTTGGCAGATGCTCTTGTCACTATAAATATACCACATAGTTAGCTAGTAGAGATATCGTAGAAAGCCGCAGTCTCTGCTGATGTTTATCAACAGAAAGAAGCAGAAGGTGGCACTTGATGTCGCATAACAGTTATGCCATCACTAATACAGGTGCACTGGTTCTTCTGTGCACAGGCTTTGATCAATTTGCAAGCTGTGATGTTGCCTATGATTACTGAAAAACAGGGTTGTTATAAACAGATGTCCCACAGATATGCAGGATTTTTCTTGTTGTATAGCCCTGCACTCAGTCACTGGTGCATTGACCAGCCTGGGCAGTGATTTAACTCGCTCGTTTGCTTCATTTCAAATGTGAGTGTAATGTGTATCTGCAGTACAGCTGGTATGGAACTTTACAATACCACTGTAACTTATTGCCGTTTAAAAAAAAAAGGAAAGTCAGCAGAATGAAAACAGAGAAACAGCAAAGAAATATTTCAGAAGCCAAAGCACACCTACTGCCTGCATTTCACAAGAAAATAATAGTGCCAGAGGTGCTTGCTTTTGCTTTCAGATGCTGACACCTATCAAGCAATCAATCACTCATCAAAGGACAGAAGAAACTGCACTGCTAATACAGAGGCAACTTGTGAAGATAATTATGTATTTAAATACAGCTATCTCTAATGTTAGCGGCCATAGCAGATTGGTACAGATTATGTATTAGAAGCCATGAGGGACAAAACAAACACGTTAGTTTAAAATGTATTGCTATGTGCACATGTTCTGCACTGAAAGATCACAGGGTTAGTCTGAAGGTCACATCACCTTCACAGAAAATCCTGGAACAGCCTAAATTCATGTAGCTTTACCTGACATTTCCATGCATTCTGTGGTAAATTGAAATAAGGATGAAATAGAGACACTATTCCTGTATTTATGCAGCTGTAATTTAACGTAGCAATGCTAACAATAATAATAATTGATGGTGTTTTACGTGCCAGAACCATGATAATTATGAGGCACGCCCTGTAGTGGAGATAACGGGAGTAACACAAACCACTGGACCACAGGACACTGGTCAGTTGTTCAACGTGCATCTGGAGTACATATGTTGTTTGCATTTTCGTGCCCATCAAAATGTGGCCACCGTGGCCGAGATTCAATCCCACAAACACAAGCTTAGCATGCCAATACTTTAGCCACTAAGCTACGACAGCAGGTCAAGATGGCAGTGTTGTCCAGTAGCATAACTGGACAAAAGAGAATGTGAAACATTCGCTGATTTACCCTACAAACTAAATGGAATAAGCTACTACATGAGAACCCACTCCACTCCGCTTGCAGGTGTGCGAGGAGGCTTTGAAAGTTTTACGCAACAGCCGGCGGCGCATGGTGCGGGGCACGCTACACGTTACGGGTGATGGCCTCCGGGTGGTGGACGAGACGGGCACCCGGGGCCTGCTGGTCGACCAGACCATCGAGAAGGTATCGTTCTGTGCGCCAGATCGCAACCACGACCGTGGGTTCTCGTACATCTGCCGGGATGGCACCACACGACGCTGGATGTGCCACGGATTTCTGGCCCTAAAGGACTCGGTGAGTTACTCCTCTTCTCTAATCGAGCATCCGATGAAAGTTTGTCCTGTCAGTTAACAGGATATCGTAATGAAGATTTTACAGTGTCCAACTCAAACTGAAGATGTATGAAGATACATTCTGGGACTCAGGGTTAAGGCTAAGAATCTGATGGCCTGATGGAATCTCTGTTCAAATGATGGACATCAGTAGCAGCCAAACTTGTTGATGTTCTGTTTAGCTATGTTACATCTTGGTATAAAAGACTACTCACAGTTGGCCATTGCCTGCCATAGTGTGCTTAAGGAATACGTACAGGCCCTGAAATGTCTCCACGTATTTCTCACTTTCACTTGACCATAGAGGTCATCTGCATAGGCTGCCTTTCCTTGTAACTGGAGTGCATATGCTGTGTCACATGTTGCTATTTTAAGGGCATCAATTAAATACGGCACTGACATGCAATAACACTAGTTAAATGTCACTGCTAAGAGCACTAGCTGCCACTTACGAGATGACAGAAGATTAGGTGAGCAAGAAGGTAGCAGTAAAACCCATTAAATCTCTGCACAATGCATGCTTTCACTGTGCTGGACTTCGAAGTAACTCTCGCAGTATGATTGTTTTGATGGAATACTCAAATGAATGGTCAAGAATGTAATTTTGCAAGAAACATTTGCTTTCTCTCTATTCGAAAATTAGTGTATTGGTAAAGGTGTGCTGCCGAACTTGCAATGTGGATCATGCAACCTGTGTTAACAAGTTCATCGCTGGGCTTGTGCCAGCATGGTTGGCTAATTTCTTGCCCCTTTTAATTTGGAACTTCAGTACTTCAACTCAACTTGTTTCATTCATCGAAGCAAGCCATCTGTCTCCTGTTACGTCTGATTAAGCTGCTACTGGAACAAAATTCCTGACAGTCAGTCGTGGTTAGGACAAAATCCGTGCAAAGTGTAACTAATTAATCAAAGCGAGGCTCATTATTTGGGCTTGGGGGTGGTGAACATATTATGCACCACAGTATCGACGTGATTCCACTGTATCGTTGGGTGTCCATGCTGTGTCGTGTGACGAAGGCATTGCGGTGTACCATTACGCAGGGTGAGCGGTTGAGCCACGCTGTGGGCTGTGCCTTTGCGGTGTGCCTAGAGCGCAAGCAGAAGCGGGACAAAGAGAGCGTACTCATGAGCATCGACCCGAAGACGTCGAGCTTCACTCGCACGGGCTCGTTCCGGCAAGGATCCCTCACCGACCCTGTCCTGCCCCATGACCCCCAGGAGGGAAAGCCCTCAGGTGACAACACTCGCCATTACGGGTGCTGTCGAGCACCCTGAAAGCACTAGCAGAGGAATGTGGTATCGCACTTGAAGGATCGGGGCGAAAGGCGATGACGCATACAGTGGAACTTCGTTATAACAAGTTATTGGTTGTAACTTATTTAAAGTAGTATTGCCATTAAAACAATGTTGCAAATACACCTCACAATCAGTTGTCAATATAATGAAGCTATTTGCATGTCGTATCGAGTTCGTTATGACAAGGTGCGACTTTAATGCACGTTTTGACCTTTCGCCCTCATCTTCCGAGCACATTCCCAGATGTATACGAACCTTGTTCATCCAACTAAGTTCATTGACTGCTTACATGTAAACTGACATGTGCACAATTAACGGGAACAATGCTGTGCCTTGTCCATGTCTCAGCTTGTTTGAATGTTCAGTGACGCATAGCTGGAGAAGCTAGCTCATGTTTCCATGTTGCTGTTGCCCAGCTATGTTCATTGGCTTGGGCAGGAGGAGTTATTCTGTAGGTTTAGCAAAGTTGATACTTCGGTGAGTTGGTGACAGATTGCTTATCTGTTCATTCTCTTCCTTGTGCCTTTCATTTTGAGTGCGCTCCTTTAAACATTGATTATCCTGTATGGGCTCTTTTGCTCTGGTAAATCTTGGAGGTCACATTATCGGTTTGGTAATATGCAATTTCCTTGCTTCGGGCAGGGCTATCCAACAGCAAATAAGAAGCCAAATAATAATCATAGGTTAGGGTGATGAGGGTGTTTATTTCTTCACTTTACCCGAAGTTCTTGCAGGGGCTTGACTGACCGAAAATGCCGCTCTGCAAAGCAGTGTGCATGGAAAATACCGTATTTACCTGGGTAATGAAGAACGCACCCGCATAATAAACACATTCTAATTTCAGCAGACAAATTCCGTATTTTTTTCTCTCCCACATAGTAAACGCAGCCCCCCAACTTTGAAACCCTACAGTCCCGCAAACGGCCGTACTGTGGCTTTCCCACTTTACTCAATCCATGGTGTTCAGGAGCCTTTACACCATTTCAAAACTCCTGCGTTCTGATAAAACTGCCTCACATAGCCGCATGGGAGCAGTGGTAACATCATTTAATCGCACTGCTGCATTCCTCCGTGCTATCGCAGTTTCCTCGCACCACTTGCTGTGGCGTGCTGCCATGCGTGCGGCACAGGCCAGTGCATTTAAGCATAAGCGTGGTCAAGGCATGGTCTCCAAGACTGCCACGATGCAATCTCAGACGTGATGCTAGACGCGTACGATTGAGAGGCTCAGTACAGATACTGAGAGAGGAATACGATGGTGGCCTCTTGGTGGCCCGACGATGGCCCCTTTAACATTTTACCAGAGGGGCAGGGCTCCCCCGCACTTTCTAACTGTTTGCTCTGAAAGTCAATTTTGAAAAGAAATTTCAAGCTAGTGGTTGTGTCGTCCAGTGCTTTCCAAAGCACTGGACCACACAACGACATGGGTTGTGCGGTCTGTGCGCTTTTTCAGTAGTTCGGAAATTTCCAACCATTTTGAAAGTGGACACCAGTGTAAAATAAGGGATGATGCAAATACATAAAATTTATTATAGCTAAAATGAATTAGGACATTAACCAATATTATTAAAGCTATATGTAATGTAACTAAGTAAGAATTGGTAAAAATTGAACAATTAAATAATAAACACAACATGCAAAGACGACAAAGTTGCCCCTCCCTCCCCTCTCTGCCCCCACTCCCAAAAGAGTTCCAGAGTCCCTGGGTGGCATAGAAACTAATGTGTGGCGAAGACCACCGCATGCTGCTCGTTAGTTTTTTTCACTGTCGGCCGCTAGGCAGTGTCGGCATTTTTCCAGTTTTATGGCACTGTGGGCTATAAGCACATGTCAAATGCAAGCGAAAGGCCATCGTATTGGAATACAACGCAGCCACAAAAAGGCTTTCGTGGAGTGTGCAGAGTCGCATGGCACCGACGCCACAGCTCTTTTTACTGTTTTGTAAATAAAATTTAATCGCACACATGTCTCTAAGGGTTACAGCAGGTCACAGCACTGTCATTTCCGCACGTTAAAATGTTTTGCTCACACCGAAAGAAAAATTCTTAAAATTTACTGTGTGTAATAAATGCAACCCCCAACTTTGCTTCTCTTTTTGGGAAAAAAACTGCGTTCATTGCGCGTGTAAATGCAGTAAATGGCAGGTTGAATAACCAGCGTGTAATATAGGTCTTAATGAAGTGATAAGGGTAGGTGACATGCCAGCCGGTTTGTGGATGCACAAAGCCATTTACTAACACTCTGCAGCTGAGTAGGTTCTAAATAATCTGAACAAAACACCTTATGTTTCCTCCTGCGAGTCTCACCAAACGGTACACCTGAAAGCGACCTCCTGAATTGCAATGACATCAACAGAGCCTTTGAAGGTATACGGTGGATGCTTAGTGGAAATGACGGCAGGGGTGTAATGGAGAAGGGGGTCTATAAAACACCCCTTCCCTGTTGGTGCGCCACTGGGCAGAAGTCGGGTTGCAGTATTGGACCTGGGCCGATGTCTGAAGGAAGACGTCTTGTTGTGCACGCAGAAACCCCACCAGTGAAGGCAGTGGTGAACCCATATGCGATCGAGCGGCCGCACGCGACAGTGACGCTGCTGCAGAGGCAGGGTTCCTTCCGGGGCCTGGGCAGCCTGAGCCAGGCATCGCCCTTCAAGAGACAGCTGTCCCTGCGGCTCAACGAGCTGCCCTCGACGCTTGAGCGACAGCGCGCCATGTCCCTCGACGCCGCCACCGACCTCTTCCAGCCACCCAGCGCACGACACAATGGATTTAGCAGCGGTAAGGCAAAGGCACCCTCGAAAGCTATGTGCATTCCGTTGTGTGCAAGGCAAGGTTGGTTCTAAAGATGGGGGGAAAAGAGATGCATTTTGCCACAGAAGGACCAACAGACATTCATAGCACGTTATGCAGTGGACACTACCAGTGGTACAATAGACCTAGGACGAACTCAAAGGGACCGTGAAAACTTGTTCATCTTCAGAAACAACCAGAAAAAGAGTTCACAAGGTGACTGTTGCATTTGAATATCGGTTACCTAAAACAGTGAGGGAAGTAGTTTTACTGTAGGGATCTAATTGCAAACAGAGCAGTTATATAGCTTCTGCATGACAGAAAATGGTGGTTTCAAGCTTTCCCATGTGGTTTTACCCTGTCAGTAATGGTGTTTCCCTGTCGTGCAAATTACTGTGCCGTTGTGGATTGGGGCATCTGCATGTGCAATGTGTCAGTATATAGTATCTAGTGCATTATTGTTCTGGCAGCTCTCAGAAACTTATCGCAGTTGCAGTGTATGTCAGCATGCCATCGCTTCCTGTAGGGAACCAAACTAGCTAGTTCTCATCTTGCTGCCAGAACACGGAAAATAAAGAGACCCAATGTTGATGGTCACTATACTAGTTCATGTTAGCCACAGGTCAAGTTGATTTTGTTCACATTAAGCAGATATTTTTTTTTTTTTTGTATTGAGTCTAGGGGAAACCAGCCAAATGTTCCCACGCTGTTTGTGATATACAACGATTGATCTTAACACAGTTCATGTTAACACGAGCTTGCTGTAATCCTCAGTCTGTGTGCATGTGTGTCTGCACATGCACACGTGCATTTTGAGATGACATCATACCTCTTCATGAGGAAGATTTAGGAATGCTGTTGAACCCATTCATAAGAGACGTGAGCCAGTGTGCAGTTTCTGTCCCTTATGCGAGGGGTCTTGGATAAGCAGGATACCATGTTTTCATTTTCTGATCATTCATTGTTTCGATATGGGCGCACTACAGCCGAAGTGAGTGGAGGCTGCAATCTCTTGCAAAGGGTTTATTTTGTACCATTTGCCGTAATGTTAGGAGGTTTGCCTGGTGGACTGTGTCACTCGGAACAGTATTCATGTTTTCTTCACCACAGCCTTGTCACATTACTTGGTTATCATTTCCCTTTCTTTCCACTACAAATTCGTCTCAATTAGCAGCCTTGAGTGCTGCATGTAATTGTTAAAGTATCTATTACAAGCAAGACTATTGACCAAAATTTAACTGTCCTTTATAGCAGTTGTCATCAAGAGATTGTCTTTTACAAAAGAGGCCCAAGTAGTGAGAGAAACAAGGTGGTCACACATGTGGGTGAGTGATGTCTTTTGTACCCGTGGAGGAAGGAAGAAAGCTAGGAGGAGGCATCACGAGGAAATCTTGAAGGCTAGTCATAAAAAATTTAAAGGAGAGAATCATGGGAAATGGGCACCGGCCACGCGGTAGGCAAGTGGTAAAAATAATGCACAGTCAAGACCACTAAAGGTTACGACGTCCAAGCAACCTCAAGCGGCCCGGCAAGTGTGGCGCTAATCTTGCCTGAGAGACGCCACACAGAAGGTGTCAGAGGAGGTTTGCCTGCCAAGGCTAGTGGAATTGCACAATGCCGCTGCCGAGGTTTTTTTTTTTTTCCTTCCACACTAATGCCCAGTTGTCTCATATCGGTGCCTCTTATAAAAGGGTTGAACAGTAAATACGCTGCTGGTTTACTGATATTCCATGGCGCTGATGGATAGCAGCCATTTTCTGCACGTAATTCACAAGATTGCTGGAGTTGATCATTTCTTTGTGCATTGAGCGATGAAGGAGTGTTTCTTCCTTCACATAGGCAAGGATGTGCACTGGTAACACATGCTAAACGGACCTCTACCGTACCTGGGATTGAATCCGCATGTCTCGGCTCTGTGGTCAAACACCACAACCACTATACCAACGCAGTGGGCTGCCACCACGTCAATCCAATAAGATATGCTGCTTGCCGACATGAAGGTGGCAACACATGCTTTAGTATCATAGACAAGATTGTTTCTTTCTAGGTGTAGTCGTTGAAAAGAAAGTAAACACTAACTGCCCTCAGGCAAACAGTGCAAAAAGTATGCACAGCTTTCGAAAACTAGCAACCACGGGGTGCTGGATCCCGTCTACTATTGCTGTTACGTTGCTGGCTACACTGATGATTGTAGCCAGTGGCATCAGCATAGTGAGGTTACTTTTGCAGCACTATTGCAGGTCATCCCAGTTTGTTAAAATTAGAAATTCAAAGTTGTCGGTCAGCTTGTAAGCAAAATTGAAATGTGTACAGTGCCATTCAGGTGGTAGTGTTGTTGTTTTGCTTGTGGAAGTGGGGAATCAACTAACAATCAAACCAGCTTACAATTGTGTAAGTATGGGGCATTGCTGAAACTTGTGACTGAAACTGAAATGTGTACTGCCATTCAGTTGCTGTTGTTGTTCTTTTGCTTGTTGACTTACAATCGAGTCTACTTACAATTGTGTAAATATGGCGCATTGCTGAGGTGCGTAACTTCAGCACTGTTAGTTTTTTGCTTGCGATGTGCCTGTGTCTGCTTCAGATTCGTATGAATCTCGGCATCACTAAGGACGGCCGCTGCCACTTGCAGTGCCTCCTCCAATCCCAGAGTCCTCTCCGCTGAGCGAGAGGCCCGACAGCATCAGCGCCATGTGCCAGCAGGTTAGCCAGGGGCTCAGCCTGCTCAGCGATTCGGCCAGGGACGACCCGTTTCGGGAAAAGGCTCCCGTTGGACCGCAGCCGACACAGCAGCAGCAGCAGCAGCAGCCACTGCCAGAGACCGCCGTGGCACCTGTACAACAAAGTAAGTGTAGTTGCACATCACATTGCACGGATGGTGCGGTGACCTTGGCAAGAGAGAGAGAGAGAGAAGTGACTTTATTGGCACCCGTCAAATAGATGACGGGGTAGAGGCGTCAGCCTGAACCCACGCTCATCCTCCCTAACCGTCGACCGGAATCCCTTGGGACGCAGCGGCGGTCAGGGCGAGACCGATGACTTGCCTTTGAGAATTTTCTTCTTCGTTGAGTAGCAAGGACTCCCAGGATTCTCTGCATCTATCTGGCTCATCAAAGTTGGGACAGGTCCAAACCATGTGGGCTAAAGTCCGCTATACCATCACAATGCCTACACCGAGGGCTATACACCGAGGGATGCCACTTGCTCAACAATTGTGCGTTCGGAAATACCCCTGTTCGCAGCTTTCTCCACATAACTTCCTTGCTTTTGGAAAGGTTCTTATTCACTCTCGGGTAAGTCTTACGCCCCAGCTTATAATGGTTAAGAATTTCGTGAAAAGTGCTTAGTTCGTCAGCGGTCTGTAGGAGTTCCTCGCTTGGGGGTGTTGTCGAGACTTGGGCTTTATTACAGTGAATGATTAAATAGAGAGAGCGGAGCGGATCAGGCAACAAAGAAGAGTGAGTAGCTGATACCCTTGTACCAACTAAGAGAGAGAAGTGGACCTGGGCAGGACGCATGTGCAGAGGACAGATAATCAGTGGACAGTGAGAATTACAGAATGGATGCCAGGAGAGGAAAAATGTAGCAGAGGCAAGCAAATGTTGCGTGGGGCAATGAAATTAAGAGGTTTGCAGGCATAAATTGGAATCGACTTGCTCAGGAGAGGGTGAGTTGGCGAACATTGAGAGAGGACTTCTTCGTGCAGTCGATATATAATAGTCTTGTAGAGCACGTGTGCACAGGACTGATGATGACGGCTTCTGGTAAGGAACTGAATCTTCATTCTGAATCCGGCCGTGTGCCCGAGAGGGCACCGCGGAGCGCCATGAGGGAGAAAAGGAAAAAAATAACATGCACGGGCCGGACTGAAAGACGGGTACGTGTGGTGCCACGATTGCCCGCAAGCGCAGGTGCAAGCTGACAAAAGCCACGGGCAAAGAAGTTCCGGGTGTGTTGGCACTGGCAACCAGGAACAGCCCGCACAGTTGCAGTCAAACAAAAGCCATTCATTCATTCCAATGATTCGCTACAGTCTGGTCATGATTACAGTAGTGAGAGGTTGAATACAGATGCTAGTCCAAGCTACACTACCATATATGTTCGTGCATTGTTTCTACAATATAGCAAAAGCAGCTGCACTGAGTAAACTGGTGTAGGTGCAAAAGGACATTTCTTTACCATATCCAGGTTGGTTTCGAATAGTTTCACTATATTGGAATAAATTAGCAAGTATATTTGAAACAAAGAAGCAAGTGCGAAAACTTAGAAGCGACATGTCACGCAGAGTAAACACTGATTGGACTTGCTGCAGTTTTGCCACACCATTTCTATAATGCCAACGTTCATTATATCCAATAATTCTTTATATCCCCATGTACTGCATTGAGGTTCTACAGTACTAGTATATTGTTTGTTTCCTGATGGTGGCGTGCTACCCCTCTGTGCAGGCAACCCCTGGGCTGACTCATCTCGCGCCGATGCCTGGCTGGCCTCCCTGCCCACCCAGTCCTCTTCCCCAGTGCCGCCCCTCGCCCGTCACAGCCCCGCCCCCATAGCAGCCCCGCCCCATGCCCTGCCTCGTCGAGTCGGCGCTCCACAGCTGCGCAGCCAGTCGCTGAGCGCTGCCGACGGCCTCGTGTCCCCAACGCGCTCCACCTCGCTGTTCTCCTCCCACTGGGCCAAGGATCCTCAGACTCCGCCCGTCGTGGGAAATGCCACGCCCCCGCTGTCCGGAGATGCCACGAGCTCCGCCCTCCAGGACCCTTTCGACGCCGAGTGGGCGTCGCTACCCACACAGAAAGGGACGGCAACGACCAATCCGTTCGTGGCCCCCAATGCCGTGAAGGCCTTCGAGGTGCACCTCTAGTGGCGCAACTCATCTTAATTGTGCGCTGGATTTTATCGTGCCGGTGCACTTCGAGTCCGCCCGGCAGCCGAGGGCACCTTGCTTGAATGCCCATGTCGGGAAACGAGCAGTAGTCTCGATCTTAGGGGAAAACGTAGCTCCCCAAATCCCAAGCCGAGCGGTTTTGTCGCGATGCACGCGTTTCGAGCGAGAATTTAAAGGTCGTAGTGCAACGTTCGTAGGGAACCGTCTTCGTTCGGGCGGGTCAGGAGATACCGAGGGACTCGCTGCAACGAAGCTGCCTCGGAAGTGTCTCAGAGAGAAAAACTTCTCGATTGCGCTTTTCTTTTATTAGTTTTCCCTTTCTCTCCTCTCACTCTAATTTTAGCAGCCAACCATTTTGTTCATCGCCGCATCACTTTTCATGTTGTTGGGTGTTTTAAGCGCACACATTCGACTACAAGCGCTTCTTTTGTACATAATACGAGGCCATGACGGCAGAACCCTCTTACAAGCCCGCCCGAAATGGTCGAGAAGAAAAGGAAAAAAAAAAATTACACCCTTCAGAGTACCTTGTTCCCAGGGCTACGTACCCACAAATCCCAAACGTGCCCACCTGAGACCTACTGTGGCAAAGCTTACCGCGGTGCCAATTGTTTTTTGTTTCTTTTGCGGCTCTCTGCCGCAACGTTGCATTCCACTTGATAATGTTGCTGGGTCTTTAGCTGTCGGCAGTCGATTTCTGCCGGCATTCCTCTCTCTCGATGAACCTGCATTTCCCGAAGCGCCCTTGAGAGGTTGGTGCATTCACTCGAAATACCTCCGAAACGCCCCTTTTTACCCCGGCCATGTGTGCATGAATGTGGGGAGTGAAGTGTATTTATGCCGACCTTTTTTTTCATCCCTCGTCTTCGTATATCGTGTTTTTCTAGAGAGCTTATTACGGCTGAGCCGAGCCCATGTGGCGAGGTCACCCATCTCCCTCTTCATTGTACGCTGCAAACGCCGGTTGATAATGATGTATCGAAAGAGTAGGCCGATGTTACAATTGCTGAAAGAAAGGTGCTTGTCTGCCCTAATTTTTTTTATTTTCGTGGACGATTCAATCCAGGGTCACCTTGTCTGCGAAACTTCGACGTGTTTTTCTTTTTTCCCCACCCGCTTGTTTTTTAGTTGTACCGTGTTGTCCTCGTGCCATTCTGTTCACTTTCTGGGTTCTTTGTGCGGTTCTCTTCAAGTGTCAAACGAGAGTTGCTAGATCGCCAGACGTCCTATGCTGTTGTTCGCGCTGCATTTTCGCTGCATCTGGGGGAGTGTGTGTGCTTGTGTGTATATTTCAGCTTTTACTGTTTGTGTGCTGAACTGTTTGGGCTGTGCTTTCGTAGACTGTTACTTCTGGAAGGAAGTTAGCGCTGTTTCCGAGGAACGAAGAAAGGTTGTACAAGGCAGGTTGACAGTGTACAAAGGAAGGAAAGAAGCTATAGTTGTGTGTTTTGATGTTCCGTGCTTTATCACTGCTCTTTCTGTGAAGAACACTGGGCTAAAGCATGCAAAGGACTTATTACGAATCACTGCATCTTACTTTTCAGTGGCCTCGCATTCGTTTCTTCTTTTTCTCTTGTATGCGTTATTCTCGGCTAGCCGCAGTTCTCTGTGAAAGCGGTGCAACACGACAGCTGTGAAGCGCCTTACGACTCTTTTTGTTACCACAGTTTTCGTTCTTGCCGACTACATTCGTGTTGGTGTGTATCCACAAGTTATGTAATAAATGAGTATGACAGTGATCAAGTTAACTGGTTGATGTCTCAGTTTATTTGTTTTACAACGCCAGTGATCCATGAGCCATAGGTAAGGTGTATCTATCTAATGAAACGGTCTCTGCCTGTTTTAATGTCGTGCAAACTGAATGCCTTTAAAGCGACACTAAGGGCAAGTAGCGTATTATGGTAAACTGATGGATTACTTGAGAATGTCTGAAATGTCTTCACTGGGAATGGTGCTTTAGTAATGAAGATATTAAAGTGAACATAGTTTGACACCCCAAAAGGACAATCTGGTACTACCCCAAAGATGTGGCGCAGTGTATATAGTTCCGTGACTAGTACCCAGTCACCCTCGAAAGAAAGTCTTGCAATTGCATGGCATGTAGAGAGTAAAATGGTAGTTTTGAATAATGTTAGATTTTTGGAGAGACTGTTATTTTGACATTAGCCAATGTGGCGTGAAAATTTTCATGCCAGTGACAATTTCTTCCGACAACAGTAGCTAGTTTCAGGGGCTGCAGTGCCAAATTCAGTAGAGCATCTGGAAACGTGTCACAGCTACCACACTTTAAGGCAATACGGTTTTGGGATAAGGCTACCAAAACTTTGGGTAAGCAGTCGTGTTAGGTTGTCGCCAATGTGCATGGGTCAGGCTAACCTCTTCGGTAAGCATGATTTTTTGTAAATGTTGTGCATGCCCAGGGAATGCGACACCCGGGCACACAATTAAAAAAAACTGTACTCTTAAATGGCATCATGATTGAAAAGTTTTGATACTCTTGTGTTTCATTAACACTTTCTTTGTCGGGGTGTTCTTTCTTTTCATTTATTTATTTTTGCACTGCTCTGCAATCAGATTTTGTTTTTTGTTTCATGCAGTTAGATGCTCTTCGGGTCATGTAAACATGCTTTCTGAGAATCCTCTTCAGCTTAAAAGCTGCATGAATTACAATCAAATTAACAATTAACAAAATAAGCCACTACTTGGGATACCAAATACTTTAGAAAGCATTTCCAGTATGGTGTTTTAGCACCTGAACTTTCTTTTGTCCCTCAAAAAGCGCACGCACGTGGCATGCCGACTCCCCATGACTTTGCTGATGAGACGCGAACCAACCTGTATGTTGAAACATGCATCTAGCTATTGCCTGAAACGTTACTGCAAGTTATCTTTGTTGATATCTTGTCTCCACAGATGGCAGGACTCGCCTATATTTTTTTTTTACAAGATTGACTTCCCGGCTTTTACGTCCCAAAACCACACTGTGGTTATGAGAGATGCCATAGTGGAGGGCTCTGGAAGTTTCAATCACCTGGGGTTCTTTAAGTGCATCAACATTGCACCTCCATCAAAATGCAGCCGCTGCAAGGGTTGTCTTGCTAGTGGAAAAAGGGATATAAATGCAAAACGAGGATACCTGGGATTGGCAGGGCTGGTGCGAGTGTGGTCGGCCAAGTTATCTCTCGATTGGAAGTGAAAGTCTATGTGGTGCTTTGTTGGCTTAGCATGGTTGCAGAACCCAACTGCATTTCAGGCAAAAGATTGTAGTAGTGCTGCCTCTTGGGAAGTAAGGGGCAGTGATGGCACGTCCAACCATCGAACATCCTCGCTATACTCCTGTACAGGTCAAGAAAAAACATAAGCGGTCTGCTGTGACGTCACGTTGACAGAGCGGCACCATTGGCTGAAGAAGGGCTCTTTGATGGGCAGGTGCCACTTTCTTCTTGACCTGTACCAGAGTATAGGGGCATGCAGATCCTTGCAATAAACCTTTCTCTCGTATGCCACAAGGTTTCTGGAAAAGTATTTTACTATTTTACCAATACATGCTGACATATCTTCTGCTAGTGCACGATTAAATTGGTGCATTCAAACAGCCAAGAGTCACGTGCAGGTGAAAGTGTGTGTATTAAAAAACCAGCAGTTGCATAGAAGTGAACACAGCTGCTATGGTAGGACACAAGTCTGCAGTGAAGCCCCTCCCTTGCCCTATAACTGTGAGCTTGGTTCCACAGATGTACTTACCTAGATGATAGCATTGCCACAGATGTATTTACATAGATGATAGCATTGCCAACGTCACTCTTTTCATGTGCTTGAGTAACTAATCCAATACATCTGTTTGTGCACGACGAATTTGCATAGGGATTAGAGGCTTTAGTCCAAAACAGTATTTTTAGCTGAGGCATTTTCAAGTCCTATTTAAACATGTCTATCTGTTCTATGTGGTTCATCCTTGCACTAGTTACCGAGTTAAAACATACACATGAAGCGATGCAGATAGCTCACAGTCATTCACATCCATGATGGCAAGATTCTGATTGTTTCAATCAGTTTCTCACATCTTGTCATAGCTGGGTGTCGGTCTATTCTTTTATAAATTCATTGAATACTTCCTACATAGCTACCTCAACTTCATCGCATGCGGCTGCCCCTTGCAAACTGTTGTGAACACGCCGTCGGCGCCCCGATGGCCAGTAGGCAGCTTAGGCACATGCTGCGCCAGCGGCGGTGGCACAATGATGCAGGACCACGGTGGGTGGAGCCTCTGCGCCGCGACGTAGCTAGAAGCCCTGGTTATATCACCGGTGCCTACCACTGTTTACCAACATGGAATAGGTCTATAGGTACGGTGCTTAAAAGTTGACCCCACGGCGGCCACTGCTTCCTGTGCCACCAGAGCAGCTTCGGTATTCAATAAGAGACCAGACTGTTAGTAATGCCTCTCAAAAGCTCTCACTGTTATGCCATACGATGCACCAGTTTGGTCTCCCCTTCACGCAGAAGTGGTGAAAAGTCACTCGCAGCCATCTTTCTAAGTATCGCATCACAGTTGGTGAGCATCATACCATAATCCATGCACTGATCAAAGACTATACCAGTCAAACTGTCGTCATCATCATCAGCCTATTAAGTCCACTGCAGGACGAAGGCCTTTCCGAACGATTTCCAATTAACCCTATCCCGAGAGATTTGGTTCCAGTTTATGCCCGCAAACTTCTTAATTTCATCGCTCCATCTAACCTTTTGCCTGCCTCCGAGCCAAACCGTGCATGGCATCAAGTCCCCATAAACTGTTTGGTTGGTACACGGTACGACGTTGCCATGCTGGAGCTTTTGTAGTATTCGCCTGGTGCGCGACCGATGGCGGCGCTGCGAACGGCGCCTGTATGACGTCAGAGCGGGGATTCGCGCGCTTTCGTCTGCTACGTAGGCCCAGCGCCGTGTTGAAGTCACCGTTGCGGTAAATCTCAGCAAAAAAAGCAGTTCATTTGGTTATCTCGCGTATGGTGGCTACTGACGCTGTTCGAACAACCGTGGGTCTGCTTTTAACGTTCATTTAGAACTACGGCTCTTTGTTTTTTAGAACTGCGGCTGCTTGTCTCCGCGGCGAGTGCTGCGCAATGGTGAAGTACTGCTCTGTGCCTCAGTGTACTTCGTCCGCTCGTGAAAGAGGCGTTAGCTTTCACAACTATCCTAAGGACCCAAAGCTGAAGAAGAAGTGGATGGTCAAGCTCAGAATGGGAAAGCGCCCCACGCCTTCATCGACCGTGTGCAGCAAACACTTCGCGGACAGTGACTTCTGCTACCCACCGTACGCGCCACTCTTCGGTAAGTTTGTGACCGTGTTTAAGCGCCTCGCCAATACTTAAGCCGTTTATTGAACGCAGGCTATAAGCATAGGCGACTTACACCAGGTGCCGTCCCACAACCTGCCGCGAAGGCCCCTAGACAAGGAGCCGACGACGCGGCCTCCGAATCGCCTCGCGGGTAAGCGCGCCTCGTGAGCTCAGCTGAGCGGCGCAGGATGTATGAGACTACGGCTGCGTCTGGATGGTGTACATACGTATTTTACCTACGAAGCCACGAAGTCACCTACGAAGTCTCTTTTCATTTATAGAAATAATAGAAATGGTGCCGCAATTAAATATTTCATGGTGGCAACATTAAACATTCAAACTAGTCTCAATAGTGAACTTGCCTCTTAATTTAGAAACATTAACACAATGCAAAAGGCGATATGAGCTCGACACCAACTGCAGACCAGCAGTGAACATAAATTCTATGTTATGTTACACGTTGACATTGCCTCACTCTGCTTTGCACGAGCAGCGAGCATTGGCCACTTCACTGCTGTCGATCACGACAGAGACGTTGTGCGGTGGGTTGGTGAGTCCACTTGTTTGGAGGACGAGAGCGGCGACGGTGATGCGAACTCCGTTGACGGCCTCGACCGCGCATTCAACAACGTGGCCTGCGTCGTACACCGCCTCGCCCTCGATGAGACACCGCGACGTTTCGCAAGCTTTATCTACATACTTGTAGATGCTCGAGAACGGCACGCTTACTGTAATATCGAAAGAAACACCCAAACTAATTAGTATCGTACGGCGGAAACAAGATAACGAGCGCGAACACTCACACATAGTTTCACTTTCTTACGAGCAATGCGGTCGGTGGCATCGGCGCACTCGTCGGCCATCCGGGGGATTTCTTGGCCCTGTCGATTGGGCCGCAACTAAAACAAGTTCAAGATTACACTCGAAAACAATCGTTGCAGGCGTTAGTTGACCGTCGCGAGGCTGTTCGTTCGACAAAGTTCTGACGTGAAGCAGACGATACGCGTACAGGAGCAGCGGCTGCTGCAGCGCGGTTGAAATCGGAGTCCCCGCTCTGACGTCACACGCGAGAGGGCGCCACTCCAAGATCTCGAGGCCAATCTCATGCAAAATGAGTTTGCTGTTTTAATAAAACAAAAGCCTTCGTTTTTTTATTCTAAGAAAGAGACACCGAGATGGGTTGAAGCAAAAAGCTGGTAACATATTTCGCACGATTTTACCCATCAGAATTTCTGTGGGGCATATCCAGTGTGCACTGCGAGAACTGTGCATTTTAAAATTAAAACACAATCCATCGGAGCAGAGGCTATTATAAGGGCATGTCAAAGTGGCATTACATTACAAAGAATTCTTAAATAAGTGCAATATGAACGAGGATTCATTTTTAACTGCTGCTGACGTCAAAACATTTGACACTGTAAGCATGATTAAATGATGTCACAAATCAAAGCTTGCAACTGTGAGCTTATTGTGGACAGAAGCAAGCAGCCCCTACACATCTTAATCTGCACAGCGTGTGACCACACAGCGGCCAACCTCGAAAACAGTCACTGGCATTGCTGTTGGCTTCCTGCCGAGTTCTTTATATGGCACAACTCTCCCAATGCAAGCTTCAGGAGAAGTGGATGCCATTTGTGTTGAACAAGTGCAGCAACGCCATGAAGTCATCGGTGTCCATTGTGCGAGCCCGCTTGTCTGAGTACCCTCCTTGCGACAAGATTTCATCCACCTTGTCTTTCATATTAAATTCGCCTGGAAGTTCTTCATTGGCAACCGAACAGTGAACCCTGTAGTTCTTTTCCAGCATGGCCAGCACAGCCGTCTGCTTGAAAGCGGCGCCAAGGGTCTTGTTTTTCCGCACAAAGCAAATGCGAAGCAGTCCGTCCCACTCGATGAAGTTGATGGCAGGTGGTGGATTACGCGGCTCAAGGCCGAACGACACTTGACTCGACCTTGGGTGGTGGCCGGAAGTTGTTCTTGCCCACCTTCATGAGAATGTCGACGCGCGCCAGGAGTTGGGTATTTACCGACAGCCGGCAGTACAGTTTGTCGCCTGGCTTGGCCACAAGCCGTTGAGCGAACTCTCGCTGGAACATCAGGGTAGCGCACCTGAAAGTAAAAGTACGTGAGAAATTATTTGCATGGCGCCAACACTGCAAAGGTACTGCATTCACCAGGTAAGCCTGTCACAAGAGGAAGTCATAATTGGGGATAGAAACTGAATATCAGGAAAAAAACGAAATTTTATATTGCACCGACATTAGCTATAAGAGGTAGGCACTTGACATCATAGGCAAGGATCACTAGCAGCAGTCATCATTCTGCATGTCCCTACACTCGGCACATGTGCACAAAACTGGCTACAGGTGCTGTGTGTGAGCTCCGCACTATGGCTTGGATGACAGAAACCTCCGAAAGAGCTCCTACGATGCACGTAGGCGCACGGACAGCACCTACCTAATGTATCTGCAAATGCGAGACTGCCTAGCGATGGTGTCACCGCCTAACAGAAAAAGGCTCAGTGCATACCTCCTATATGAACTACGAGTTTCCCAGCGAATCAATGGCCTTGTACAATTGCATATTGCTCCATTACACTTTACAAAACTTCCTGAAGCACAATAAGATAGAAGTGGAACATAAATTTCCTTCGCCACTCCTAATGTGCAAATGATGTAATGCATGGAAGATGTGGAAATTTGGCACTGATGGTATGGTGTACTGCAAGTCACGCGGTACAGATGTGAATTTATACCCTCACCCAGTTCCAAAATAAAATCTGCTGAATTTAGTGTATGTGTCACCAATTCCCTCTGGCCATGTATTCTTTGTGCGTTACTGTAGCAATTTGGCACATGTAAAAAGCAAAAGGCAGGGAATGGATAGAGTGGCCATTCTTTTCAGACAGAAACTAATGAATCAAGGAAAACGTATAAAGGGCATTACTTGTAGCTTTTAACTGCATTTGACGAAAGGAAGCAAATTGAGGTGAGCAAGAAACAGCTTTTAGTCTGTGAGAAACTAATAAACTACCTTAGAGTATATGCAACAGCGCACCAACAGAAGAAAAGAATGATGGCACGTCTAAAATAAACGTCCGGTTTGCATTCTGCGTAGCAGGACCTTTTCCGTTCACTCTTATGAGCAGCTGAGCTCTCGTCGTGCGTTGCACTGGACATGTTCTCTAGACGCTTGTTGCTGCGATGCCGTATTGCACTTGATTTACAGGAACGTCAACTACAGCATCGTACTCGTTACCATACTCTGCCCACGAATCATGACAAGACGTACCGCAGGCTGCTAACACTGGCTGCAACACGCGTTCTACCGAAGTGAGTACGCGGGTTCAGTTGCCTTTACTGAGACGGTGAGCGCAGAAACAACACCACACATGGCACAGTACCACACATACACCAGGCATGGATAGCAGATACACGCACTACCGTCACACAGACACATACGCTAATAAACGATGGGACACACACATAGAGGCAGACATATGCATCAACACAAGGAGTAGCTAGAGAAAACCACTCGTGAAACGTTACACCCGTGATGTCTGACCGAAACAAACAAGCAAGATAAGGATTATTAGAGAAGTTCTGTTCACGCTACCTAAAGAATGGTCGGTGCAGCAGCAATTTAAAGACGAACGGAGACGAAATCTGGTACGGCAGGTTCGCGACGCAGATGTCGAAGAAAGGCAACTCTGACTTGAGCACGTCGCCGACGATGATGTGCAGTTTGCTGTGCAAATGCGTGCCCTGTACGCGCTTTTGCAGTTCGGCGACCAAACGGGTGTCCACTTCGCAAGCGATCACTTTCTTGGCCTTCTCGAGCAACTTGACGGTCATGTTTCCCGTCCCGGGGCCGACTTCGAGAACGACGTCGGTGGGTCGGATAGCAGATTTCTCGATCATGCCGTTAATCACCAGCGGGTTCTTGAGGATGTGCTGGCCCAGTTCGGTGCGGAAGGCGATGTTCTGCCGCTGCACGACTTCGTGCTGGCGCGTCCGCTCTGTTTTCACCTTCGGCATGGTGGCTAGTGAAAGAACTACCGATCTTACACTGAATACTGGAAGGGCATCGGACTGAACATTAGATCGCTGTTCTACACGTGTCCACAAATGACATAAGCGTGAGAAACATGGGCGCCGACATTACAACAGTTACAAGCATCGGAAACAAGCCGAAGTTTGGCAGTTTAATTTCAAAATAAGTAGCACAACTACAACAATTAAAATTACTATAATTAATTAAGATATACATGGTTTTAATTGTATTTGTCCTTACTCAAATTTATAAAGACATTGTTGCAGTGTACAGCTGCGCCTCTCCTATAACTGCACTCATTAAGACGCAAAATGGCTGCGCCCATAAACTTCGTACGCCGCAATATGTGATTCGAAGCTTTTCATTGTAACTGCTCAGTATGAAGGGCATAAAGAAGACCCTGCAGCTTCTATCGAAGAACGTAAGGCGTGTTTAAGTGTTGTGCAGCCTTTCTTTTTTATATATAGGCAGTGATTCGGAGCTATACGTGTCCGTCCCCGAAAAGCGGCCTGTCGTTTTTACATGTAGTAACGACTGGTCTGCACTACGTGGTAGTTAACTCACTGTATTTCAAGTAGTAGACAGATGTTCTCGGGGCCGCGCGAAGTAATTTTTAATCAAACAAATTGGCATTTCGTGTCCGTCACGAAAATGTCGTCTATGTGTTGTTCTCGTGCCATTTTCTTTTAGGTTCTGTGCTAGCGGTTTACACGGCAGATTCCCAGGGCCGTCGGCCTGAACATTTATGTTTATTTACCATTGGCGGGAACGCTTCCGTTTCGCGTGAACGAAAGTCTTTGCCACGCTTAATGTTAGAGCCGCAGCTTAGTCACATTGAAAACAATTATTTCTTGTAATCTGTGATCGTGGGAAACAAGTGCTTCCCGGAAGAGACTGCGTTTTTACATCACAGTTTTCACAGTTGCCTCCCTTTGCCCGTTTTCTTTCACGTTCCTCATCTACTTTTCGGCATTTTCTGTACGTAATTCACTGTATTCTCTGGCCTCTTTTAATGAAAGTCCTGCCTTCTAGAAATGGTCGTTGGCAGGATTGTCTTGGGGGGAGCAAACCCTTTGCATCGCGGAAAGGGAAGGCGGGCCTGTAGTGTTTGTGTTGCTTGTAAGGGGTCGGCGGGATGCTCTTGGTAGTTCATGTTCTCCTCATTACGTCTTTCTCACTTTTGCTTATTCTGCGCTGTAAAGCCTAGCACGTCTGCTGCAAAGGTACGGTTCTCCCACTGTTCTTTCAGAGTAAAACGGGTGCTGTGAAAGTGAGCAAGTCCAAGGACGCCGTCCGGCCCGAAGACGTAGAACGACTGTCGACCGTAGCGACGGTCGTATCGCCTCCGCACCCGGTGTCCAATCTGCGACGCGTCGTTCTGCCCACCCGGCCAAACGAGTCGGCCGCTGAACAGAGCTTCAGAGAGCAGTACGTCGCCGTGCAGGCATGGAACCAGGACTACTGGGCCAAGCACAACGCCGAGTTCCAGCGGGTACTGTCATGTTACGTTTGAAAGAGTAGAATTTTCGACACTGCACACTCTCACAGTAGTTGCATGCTGTGAGCTAGCTCAGTGACTGAGAATTCATAAATAAATAGAAACACCAACCTAGCTCCAAGTAGAGGAGATCCGACATTTCGAAGCCAGTCCAGCGTCTTGCTCAGGGATGACTGGGGCCACGTACCAGCTGTGTTACTATATATAGTGTTTGGCGCAGCCACCACGCTCAGAGTGATTCGCCATGGTTCGCATACAATGTATACACTGTGGGGAGAGTTACCAAAGAATGGTTCAGGTTTTGTGCCATCCTCTGGATCTGCCATGACTCAGTCATTTCCTCCATTGGGGCTCGCTTTTGAATTGTGGTCCCCTTCAAGTCAATTTTTTGAAGGGATGACAATCCTCAAAAGCCAGCCTCAGTTGAAGAAACAACTGTTGTTTGCCCCCTCCCCAAGACAAAATCCTGCTGATGTCCACAGGCATGCATTTATCTATAGTATTTTAGCTGTTCTTGCTGAAGATTTCAATATTGCTCAAAGTGAAGGTAATCACATATCCATAGCAGCAGTTATCAGGTTCTTGTCTGAACAGCTTTTAGGTTTGATAGAGAGAAGGTGTGATATATATACAGTAAAACCTCGTTATAACGAAGTTGACAGGGGAGCAGTAATAACCAATATCAATTTCATCTATAGGAATTTCAAGGGGAATTGCGATTGCTTCGTTATATCCGATCTTTCGTTATATCCGGTTTCATTATAATGAGGTTCTACTGTAGGTGTCACTGAGCTATGTGGGACTGGCTTGCATGCATGCCAGTGAGCAGTCAGTACCTGAACTACTGCTTATGGCCACCTGTTACTGTTTTTGGGCATGGGCCTTACAGCTGATACATGCTATAGTAGTAGTAGTAGTGGTAAGTGGTTGTCTGTTCATGGAAATATATAGGAAAGGTCAGAAGAAAAAAAAAGAAAGCTTTTACTGGAGGCAGCACTGCAACTGTCTAGCTCAAGCAGCTGGCACCTGAAGCAAGGTCAGTGGTGAATGAGGGAGGAGTAAAGGGCAGGAAGAGAGGCAGATAATACATATAGGGGAACTACATACATGTGCACAGAAAAAGGACGTAGAATATCATAGTTTTGAAGGGGCCTCCTCAAGATTGTCTGTCACCTGGCCCTGCACTGTTATACTATCAAGGACAGCAGCCAGACGTTTACTGCTGGGTGGGTGTTTGCTTGTGTGGAATTAAAACTTTTTACTATTTCAAAATTTCCACGAGATGTCCCAGTACCTCAAAGCACTGCCAAAACTAATTGTTTCAGTGCTTCAGGATCAAGATAATTTGTTTTCCTTTTTCTGCAATCCCTCAGGTTATGGATTAATACAAAAGTTCTTTGGATGCAATGAAATCCAAACAAGGCAGGAGTTAAGGAGAAGGTGCAGGCTTGGTGAAAAGAAACAGTTCTAAATGTGGAGCATGGCACTTCTTTTTTTGCCCCGGTCGTACCATGTGACATGTTTCAGGATGCAGTCTCTCTTTGAGGTTACAACATCTCTAGTTTAATGCTGTACCACTATTTGTACTCGTACATATTTCTGAAAGTAACCTTTGTACAAGCGCACGAACTCTTGCTTGTTCGTTGTGCTGTCCACAGAAGAAAGAGGAGTTCACTCAGCGCAAGCTGGCTGAGTACAAGGCACAGGGAAGCCCCAGAGACAGCGTTCCCATTGACGAAATGGCTTCATTCTACAAGACCTTTCTGAATGACAACCACCAGAAGCACATGCAGTACAACTGGTGAGTCTGAGCTGTACCTCCTGAGAGAAACCTGGAATCAAGGCAGTATGGGCAAGTGGGGGTATGCTTACATCTTTATTCAAGAAATGCAGAAAATTGACATCCAACTATTTGTAGCACAAAGCTTGAAAGGTTATACACAACCAGGATGGATTTTTGTAAAACTGGGAAGATTTCTCTGTGAGAAGTCCACAAGGATTTTATTTGTAGCTTTGTGCTACAAACACTGTGATCCCCTTCCTCCACCTCTGAGGCTTCTGCAGAACCAATTTGTCATGAACTGCTTGATTTAGTGTCAAGTGACTTGGCACTTTGCATTATTTCATGAAAGAAAGGCAAAGAAAGAAGATCTAGGTATATGTCCAGGCTATTTTATATTTGTGTTCCTTCTAATACCTCATTATTAAACTGAAACATGTTTTCATTTTAGTGATATTGCAGTTTGAAGTTCTAAGTAAATTAGGTTAGGAATGCTTTACTTGCACCCAGTTGTCTGATAAGGGGGCCTCCTAAGACTGTGTCCCCTCTTCATTGCTGATTTTTAGGTTCGCCCTAAAGCATCTCCATCGCGTCCACTGCAGCGGAAAATGCATGGGGGGGGTTTAGTATGCCCTATGCAATGCAGCACTGTGAAGCTTAATTTTCAGGCTGTTAGACGCGTTTCCACATCAGTCTAGCCATGTAGTGCTGATCCTGGTTGAGTGCTTTTGCTTCAGCTGCTCCCTGAAAGAGGCAGAAATAGGTGAGTTATGGCCAGGTGTTCAGTTGAGCTCATCCGTAGGACATTGGAGGTGTTGAGATATAGCTCTCACAGTTGATGCATAGCAGTTGGTGTTTGGTGAGGAGGTTACGTAAGAGTTGGAGGGGTGGGTAGTCTGTTTGCACTGATAATGGGAGCATTCTTTTATGTCATGTGAGGCTGGAGGCTAGTCTCTATGCATCGAGACAGCCTTGTAAGGCTTAAAGCACGCTCTTCAAAGCAAGACTAGCATACTGCAGTGTGCGAAGTGGCTGAAAGACAATGTCTTCAGAGAGAGCTGGTTTATCCCACCATTGCTCAACATCCCAGATACCAGTGTAGCCTGGACGCTGCACTATGCCTGCAATGTGACCGTAAGTGATACGTCAGTACATATTATTTTATAAGGAGGTGAAGTTGCAGAGATCATCACACAGAAGTTTATGTGCCTTCCAGCAGTTGTGAATGATGATCGGAGAGTGTCAAACACGTGTGACGACACACTTGCATGTAGTTGTGCTGCACAGCTGTTCCAAATGGAATATACAATTCAAAGACACAGCAGTGATGCTTAAATCTGCATTGCCTCACAGACTGGCCAGCTGATAATAGATGCTAGTCATTAAAATCGAACAAGTGCAAATACATGTTAGCGAATGATCTTATGTTTTGCTTGGTATTGAGGCCATTTTGTTAGTATGTGTACTGGCCATTCTCTTCCCTTCAAATATGCCGAGTCTCCTCTGCCTTTACGTCAATGCGCTTAACACTTGCAGGGCCTGGTACAGAAAAAACATTGGTCTGTTGGTGCCAGCACTGCTTGCAAGCTGGGCTTACTTCTACAGGGAAGTGCTTCCAAGTGTGGTGGGAAGGATAAAGTGAACCAGTGCCACAGGACATTGTCATAGTGTTATGCATCAATTCCTTGTTTCATATAGGAATACATGCATACGCTGCCACTTGGTAGTGACAATAACAAGATATATGTAATATATATGTAATAAAGTTTAAGCGGCTTAGAAAGTGAAGTATGTTAACTTTACTTGTGCAGTGCTCACAGAATGGAATGTGGCGCTAAATCTTCGATTGTAGTAACTGGTATGCAACCTTGCTACAGATCAACAACATGAAGGTGACACTGACTCTAATGTAAATATAACAGGCTACCAGCCAATACTGCGCTGATGGAGCATGAACTGAAAACTATGGGAACCAAAGTATGTGTGTTGCTCAGCCTTTAATGGAAGAGCTTCATTCTGTGAGCGGTGTATGCATTTATATGTGCTTGAATACCGGCACACTCACTTCTTAGTGTCTGTGTGTTTGTACAAGCCTTTCGATTCTTACTTTACCACATGGTTTTGTGCACAGCCCATGTTGCGCCAAATGGTGTAAAGTTTCCTGGGAAACATTTCAGAAGGGAAGTGTCCCACTCTAATTGTTTGACTTTCACAGGAGCGATGATTTGTTCATGGATTTGTTTAATGTTCACTGTTATAGCCTCGTACATACTTGTGACATTGTGCTTTTTGTTCCTCACTGATGTGAGCTTCCAGGCAATCATAACTTTTGCAAACATGTCAAGACACTAAGCGCTGATGCACAAATGCAATTGTGCCCCGCCACGGTGGTCTAGTGGCTATGGTACTTGGCTGCTGATCCAAAGGTCGCGGGATTGAATCCCGGCCGCCGAGGCTGCCCTTCGATGGAGGCGAAATGCCTAGGTCCATGTACTGTGCGATGTCAGTACATGTTAAAGAACCCTAGGTGGTTGAAATTTCTGGAGCCCTCCACTACGGAGTCTCTCATAATCAGATCGTGGTTTTGGGACATTAAGTCCCAGAAATCAGTCATCAAGAAGTGCAGTTGTTGCAGCTTCTAACAAATTCTTGTTTTAAAGGGATCAGTTTTGCAAATTTGACAAGCCATTTAAAGACAAATTACAAAGTTAAGTGAAATCCACATACTGCCCACACTGAGGAAGGTTGAAAGCAGTCATTGCACAGTACGACTGAAGCCAGAAAGTGTCAGCCCATAAGAGTGCACATGCGGTCAAAACTTAGCGCTGCTTGACGTACGGGCAATTTCTGGCATCCGAGGTCTGTGTCTTGCAGGTTGGCCTTCCCTTGTGCCATCAGTAAGATTCCTTTCAAGACTCTCAGAACGTTATCGTGTTTGCCCTGCGACAGCGTATGGACTAAATTTCTCGCCCTAGCTTTGGCAGATCGATTGTCGCGGTTTCTCAAGCAGTGTCTTCACTCGCCACCAGATGGCACAACGCGTTCAGGTACGAAACCAAGAAACCGCGTCGGGTTTGTCGTCTGCTGCAGTTCCGTTTCCCTCTGCTGCGTCGACCGCTAAACGTTCCCGCTAACGACGGTTCGCCTTTTTGCTGGGAAGCCTACAAGGTCACCGCGGCAAGGTCAGCTGACGTCGCTGGACGACGATATGGCGCGAAATCCGGCGGCTTCGGCAACTTCCGGTCTCGGCATCGGCGCAAACGTTACTTTTGTTTCCTCCGCGTCATCCACTTCCGGGATGCATCACCGCAGCTGTCCTCTGTTTTTCTGCGGTCGAAAAGGCGCATCGATGATCGAGGACCCAAGCTTTTAATACTACTTCGAACAATGTTGCAAAGGGCTGTGCCGCTTTATTACATTACAGCCGTGCTGAACGCGCGTGGGGCTTTGCCTAAGTCTAGCGGGAAGCGTTACCTAGCTTTCTTTTAAGTGCGGCGCACTTTAGGGGCACGGTCTGTCGGCGTGTGATGTTGTCATGCTCTGAAAACAGCACGTGAAAAAAAAAAAAAGGGGGGGGGGGGGCAGCACATGCTAATGACTGATTAAAACCGTTTAAAGTACATCAAGATTAAAATGGTTATTACTAGATTAGCGTAATAAAATAAAAGACGCACATCAAGTGTAGTTAATCCCACAATGAAGTCAAATTACGCGAAAATAATTCGTAAACACAGACGAATAAACGGAAGGGAAACAGGCTAATCACTGCCCCGCAGCAACGCGACCTTACGTACACCGATGATAAACTCTCATAAAACCGATCAGTAATGGTTAGAAATAAACTGAATGGATCTAGGTTAGGAAATGGCTCAGATAAGCCAGATTAGTACAATGAAATACGATAAGCATTAAGTGCCATTAATCGAGTAATGAGGTCAAATTGAGCGGAAATAATTCGCAAGCGGCCGACAATAAACACAAGGGAAAAATGCGAATCACTGTTCGATTTTTCATTCGTTTATTCTTTCGCTTTTATCGCGCGCCGAATAATCTTTTTCTTCGTTCAATAGCCCGTCTTTCTTTCTTTCTTTCTTTCTTTCTTTCTTTCTTTCTTTCTTTCTAAGCCGACGACACCGCTCTTTTGTTTTGCTTCTTTCCTCTATCTTTGTGCCGATAAGATAGGTTCATTGCCAGAAAAGCTTGTTTTCCTCGGGTTCCGAAGAATTATTTCCGTAATTCGGGACCGTACGACGGCAAATCCGAATACAACGCTTAGCTCGACATCCCTATTAAGTCTCGCGGTCCGTAAACTTCTGGTGCCGACTGTAGAGTTCCGAACAACCCGTCGCGACTTTGCGCACGCGCGCAAGACACACTTCGTGTAACTGATCCATTACTGAATCGAAAAAAAAAAAAAAATCCGTCCAGTGGTTTGTAACGCGACGCATGAAGGAAATGCATGCCGATTTACACGTTTAAAGAACACCCAGCCATGTGGTCAAGGTTACTTCGGGGCCCACTAACTACGCGATCTCATCGTGGTTTTTACACGAAACAGCGTCAATTACGCGTGCCGTTATACTGTTGCCTGACGAAATTGCCGTAATACCTGTAGTGGTTATAGCTCATTGGTTACGATGCTGGGTAGAACGAAGTTCCGGCGCATTGTGATCGCGTCAAAATGCAGGAAAACTCTGCAGGTGGTTTTAAATGTTACGGCCTGCCTTGCACGGAACTGCTGCACGGAACTGATTACTGTTTTTTTTTTTTTAATAATTCCAACTGGCCCTCACCACAGCGAACACTGCGCCGTCCCATGAACACAACGGTTTCTGCGACGATAATGTTCTTGATCCCGATATTTTCCGACACTCACGGTCGTTTTATTTATTTTTTATTTTTTCCCTATCTGTGTCACAGCTCTGTCTTTTCAGGTTACCTTGTGTTTTGTTTCTTGACACCTGTATTTGGCGTCGTTGCCCTTTTATGTTTGTTTTTCAATATTATGTCCTGGTCTCGCTTTTTGATACATACATTCCCACTTTGCACCTCTCTTCTGATGTACCTATTATTATTATTATTATTATTATTATTATTATTATTATTATTATTATTATTATTATTATTATATATTATTATTATCGGTTAGCCAGCGTAAGGACCACGGGGTTATTTCTGGACATGTTAAATAAAAAGTGATTCGAACCACATCTATGCTTGTGAACCCTCTGTGCCATACCAACGTTGGCCATACATAGCATCGCCTAGATCGATGGAATGGCCGATGCCATGGTCTTGACCGGTCGTTGGTGTTCCTGAATGCTTGTTGACCTGCTGGCATGCCGAGTTGTTGACGTGCGTTCCGTCGGCGAAACCGGGTTATTGTTAGAAGCGCGCGCTCTTGAGTGAGAGGGGGAGAATGAAAGAAACCGAGGAAGTCATTGACTTCTCCATCATGACTCGGGCTTTGTTTCAACGGCTTATCTTTAAAACCTCAGTGGCCAGCTAGCTGGCCGGGCTCTATCCCGCGAGATGCCCGAAAGTGGGGCGGCGTCGACTCTTCCAGCATAGCGACGGCCGGGGGGCGATTACGATGCACCCGAATTGTTGCCGCGTTGCGTCAGGGGCGGGGTGGTGGCGATGGTGAGGCGTTCGCTCCGTGACGTCACTTGGCGTTAAGCGCCGCCGCTTTGGCGTCGTTTGCTTCGTTCCTCACGCTCACCCCGATCCTCCTGCACGTACGCAGCGCGCCGTGCGTTGATGCCCGGGTCTGCAGCTCTTCCAACTTCGCTAGCGTTTCTCTCCGGCCAGCTTATTTTCGGCCTTCGCCCGTGCTGTTGCCGCTGCTGCATGGCGGGGCAAAGCGGTTCAGCGGAGCGGCTATTTCGAGCGCTGGGCGACGCACCGCTGTATCCTGTGTTTTTTTGTTGTTTTTTTTTTCTCTGCGCGTCTCTATGAAGCGTATGTTACTTTATAACGCGGAGCGACGCGCGGTGCGTTAGGCCTAGCGACTGCAGACGACGTCTTCCCGCCGTTTCGTATCGTCTGCTACGAGCGCACAGGGTTGCACGGTTGTGTTGCGCGGGAGATGTGCCGTGGCGATGGAGACGCCGCTGTGATTTTGCTTTACTTCTTTCTTGCGGAAGGGGTCTTGAAGGGGGCGAGGAGGTGGGGAGGGGTGTCTTCTTTCTTTCTTTCTTTCTTTCTTTCTTAGTAGATGTCTCGTTAATCTTGTCCCCTCCTCTCACCCCGACGACGCTATTCGGCATTGAACGTCGTGGACGCCTGCTTGGTTATATTCTCTCACTTGGTGTCTTTGCACCGAGGGCACCACCACGCACACCGCTCTCCTGTTTAGAAAACACACGCGCGCGGGTGGTGTGTGTGTGGGAGAGAGCGAGGGAGTGGAGGGGTTGACCTAGAAGACAGTCTCAACCGGCCTAACATTGAGCTCGTTTTCTGAGGTCGCACACCTTCGCCGCTTGTTTTTTTTGTCGCCGTGCGTCACCCGTTGCATACCTCTGTATGCGGTATCGAATTCAAATCTCCAAACAGACTATCAAAAAATAATAAAGACTATCTGGTGCACGTGTTTTATCTTTAACTAGCTGAAACGCGTGTACCTGCGAAGGTTGACCTCCATTGACCATTCAGCGTCGGTTTGCATATATACCTGCTGTGTGCAAGTTGCGGCCGTTATCTCTTGCAAACTGCTGGGCGGAGGTGTTGCCTACCATAGTGGCTTATCTTCGCTATAAAGTATATTCTCGTGGCGCTGCCATTTGGGGCATCTGGGCGCCTTACAAGAAAACTTGCCTTGCCAACCATATCTGTTCATTTCTTGCTTGTGTCGATCGGTTGTGCGATAACTTAACGACAGCGCATAGAACGTTTAACTTCCCCTCCGTCAAGAAAAGAAGTAAAAACAGAGAAAAGGAAGAAGATACGCGAGAGTTTTATCTCTTGTCGTCCTTTTAAAGCCCATTTGGGCTAGCGGGAAGTTGCGCATTGTCAGCGCAGCCCCATCTGTGCGGTTTACGTGCTTTGTGTGCATTATGCCGGAACGTATATACGGCTCGAGCAGGACGGCGTCGAAGAGATTTCCTCCGTGCTTTATTCCTCGGTCTGTGTCTGTTTATCTTTGCTTCTTGATTTCTTAATCTCTCTTTTAAGTCCGTTCTGTGTGACCTCATGCCACGGGTCACGTACAAACACTGCGACCGGTTTTTTTATTTCTTTTTTTACTGTTCGCTGAAGCGACTTCTTTTAAGGTTCGTATTCCTTTTGTGTCGTCTGGCACAGTACTGAGGAGCTGCCAGGCGATCATCTTGATTATTATTATTATTATTATTATTATTATTATTATTATTATTATTATTATTATTATTATTATTATTAAATTGAGAACTAGACAGTTGGGATGTTAGCACTTTGGCACTGTGGACAAATGCCAAATTAAGGGTGGTCCTTAATATGAAAAAAAAAGTTTAGGAAATTTTTATACCAATAGAAAAGGTAGTAAAAAAACATTAATGCTATATATTCAATAACGACTTGAACCCAAGGCTTGGCACGCCTTTCAAGCTTGTGGTGAGTGTGTCGGATGCTCGACCTCCGAACTTCGTACCTTGATTGTAGGTGGTCATTAAAGAAAAAGAAAGGTGACCATGCACCGATCATTACGCTATGGTAAACAGTGACGTCACTGGACCATGCCGACCAATCAGAGGGCAACACATTCAGAGATAATGGCCTCTAAGAATGATTAGGCTTTACCAAGCAATTCTTCAAACATCGGCAGCATTTCGTTTTATTGCCTGCTTAAGCGGGAGGCAGGTGATATGTTAATTAGAATTAATTAATGTTAATAATTAATTAATTAAGCAGCCGGATAAAACAGGTGATACCAATATCAAATCCAGTTTACCAGTACGTGCGCAAGTCTTCATTAATTCTGGCATTCCCTGCGTCACGACGACTTTTACCTACCTTACAGCTCTAATCGTGTCAGACGAACACTCCGTTATCGAAGCCGGTACGCTTTTTACCCTATACCATACAGGTCCTCTGGTTTTCCTTCGCGCGGTATCATAGGAAAATAAAGGAAAGAAACAAGCATGACGTATATATACCGTCTCACTAGCTCACCACGTGTTCTGAACCGTGAAACGACCTCCATATAAAGGTAAGTGTAGACTTAGATACACGTTCAGCGCCGCTGCTGCTTCTCCGTTGAGGAAGGAGGAACCGAAGAACCGGGCGCCGCGATCGAGATTGGGCCCTGCGCAGCGCATCCTGAAGCCAACGGCCTCGTTCTTGTGGCGATCGTTAATACGTTGTTTTTTTTTGTTTTTCCTTCTACGTGTGGTTCGGAACGGAAAGGCGCAATTTCCAGTTCGGCCGCGAATAGAATATAGTGAAGTACATACTCGCGCACACGCGCAGTGAAAAGTGTTGTTGTTTTGTGGGGTTTAACGTCCCAAAACCAGCTCTGATTATGAAAGACGCCGTAGTGGAGGGCTGCGGATATTTCGACCACCTGGGGTTCTTTAACGTGCACTGACATCCCACAGTACACGGGCCTCAACATTTCTCCTCCATCGTAATGCAGCCGCCGCGGCCGGGATTCAATCCCGCAACCTTCGGATCAGCAGCCGAGTGCCATAACCACTAGACCACCGTGGCGGGGCTTTAATAGTATTTAACAGTACCGAAGATGTCAACCTACTCAGATGACGCCTTCCGGTTTGAGAGTGGAGTTGTCTCCGCTCAAGTTTGGGCAGGGGGGAAGTTTGAATGCGGTTGAAAGGTGGATCTGATAGTAGAAATCATGAAGAAATGGGCATGGGCCGGACATGCAGTGAGAAGGCAAGACAACCGTTGGTCGTTAAGGGTAACAGAGTGGATCCCCAGAGAAGGCAAGCGTGGCAGGTTGCGGCTGAAAGTTAGGTGGCCAGATGAGGTCAAGAAGTTTGCGGGTATAAATTGGGCACAGTGAGCACAAAGGAATACGGCAGGAGCCTTTGCCATGCAGTGGGCGTGTAGATATGATTCTGATGGTGATGCTGATGATGAAAGGCAGGCCCTTGATTCATGGATGTGCTGTTTTCGTTCTTCAGTGTTGCACCGACGAGGTGAAATTGGTACTCTTCTTGCGCGATCGTCTATACGGCGCTGCCGGACTGCTCTGATCCGGTGGTCGCCGGTTCGATTGCCGTTCACCGCCGCAATTTTTCTCTGGAGGCCGGAGGATCGAAGCAGACAGTCGGGTGCGCGCGCGCGCTCGGAAATTCTGCATCCGCGAGTCGCGGAAGCGGATATTATTGGCCACGTCACGAATGTGTGTCATCGCGCACCGCGGTGCGCTGTGCTGCCGTTGTCACACTATCGGGGAGGAGTCGTCATTTGAAGGAACGCCGAAGTGAAACGCTGAAATGAGTTTACACTGTGACGTTATATTATTTGAGAACGCTATTAAACATCGTTAATTGTGTAATCGTAGGTTCACTGTTATAGAGGAGAGAATGAAACAGCAGAAAGGGACTAAGGAGTACCAGGAACACCTTGTATGCAATATACTCAGTATAATAATAATAATAATAATAATAATAATAATAATAATAATAATAATAATAATAATTGCCTTTTTGGATTTTTCTCTTCTTCCATGAGGAGTGAAAATGACTAAGATATACAAAGACAGCAAGCTTCCGAGCGGGAATGTGCCACGGACTGCAAATCCAGCAGATCATTACATATTATACGCGTAACAGCCGTCTTGCCGCTGGTGCTGCGGAACCCCCGATAGTTGGAAGGCTGCTAACTACGGCCTCTTCTTCTTCTCCTTGTTCTTCTTCTCATTCTTCTTTTTCTTCTTTCTTTCTTTCTTTTTCTAACGGCACAGAAACGCAAAAGCACAATGCGAACCGCCGCGTCCATTAACGATAAGCTCTCGCAGCATCAAAGTAAACAATGGCGCAGCGCAAGCTGTGAGCGAGCGCTGATATAAGATCTTCGGTGTAAGGCCGTATAACTTCTGCGATAAAAGAAAAGAAAAAAGACCAGACTGGCCGGCAGACTACAAAGGGGGAGCGTGCGAGCGTGTGTTTGCACCGCGCGGGGATCTTGAAAGGAAAATGCGTGCAGTACTCCTCACGCTATACAGCTGGATTCGACAGATCTCTCAGGAGACTTGCAAGGCGTAGGACAGTCTCTAAGACGATTTCACTGATGCGTTTATGTGTCTCCATCTGTTAACGTAGACTTTTTGTATTTGTGCCAACTAACAACTAAGCAAACTAACTTTAAGGTTGCGGTTTTATTTTTTTTATTTTTGGCAACTAACTAGGCGTATACCATGTTACGGTATAGTCTCACACGGCATGAAAACGGCTGTGCGGATGCATCAGGCGCTTCAGTCCTTGCTTATATTACATCGCGTCATAAAAGCATCCACCAATGTCATTCGCGTATAAGAGTCCAAGATGGCGGCGCCCATAAATCTGCAATCATCCATATATGGAAAGCCGCGGGGATACAAGCAAGCAGACGACACTGCACGACAAGGAATGCGCGCCGTGTCGTCAGGGCGCTTTAAGTCATTAAGTTCTCGGAAGTGTTGCCTTGACAAGAAGCTTGACCATGGCCCCAGCACGTGCGGCCATGATAAAGTGTCGCTTATTAAAAAGGCCCCCGTCCTCAAGGTGAGAGGAGTTCGTCGAGCGAAGCTAATTCCCTTGAACACATCCACATTGCGTCGTCTGCTATCCAGACGTCCCCGGGCTGAAGAGAGAGAAAGCGGTATAGAGAGATGAAAGCAGTAGAGATAATGAGAGGTTAACCATAGGATAACTGCAGCTGACTTCCCTGAAGAGAGGTTGGAGGAGAAGGAGGGAATAAACTGAAAATGGCTGCGCTCTGTCGACGACATCGTATGTATACACAGCATGGGAAGGCGCCACATAATGCATGTCCATTGTCGAATATTGTCGAAAACAAAAGGAGAACTCAGAATAACATTTGACGACTCGTTGATGTGTTACACAATGAAACTGAAGCATAGACGGTACAACACCAACATTTATTTTACTTCGCGTGGGGGAAATGTGCCGCACAATTACCCACGTGACTGCTAATTGTGACCTCGGTAAACGAAATAATAGTGTTCTTAACAACAGCTGCCGCGAGTTATCTTTGTAATTAATTGCCGGGGTTTTACGTGCCAAAACCGCGATAGATGATTATGATACATTCCGCAGTGGAACGCTCCGGAAACATCAAACGCCTTGACTGCACCATCATAGCAGAATAAAGGACCTCTATCACTAGGCCTCCCCCGAAATGTTACGGCCGCGCCCGGTATTGAAACCGCGTCCTTCGGGTCCTAACACCGCGTGATGTGAGAAACCGTTTAACATAAACTACTGTGCCACCGCGGCTGCCTGCGAGCTTTCATGATTGCTAATGAGGTGTTTTGTTCAAAAGTGGCTGACCTTGCACAAGCCTTCCATGCCTAAAAGGATAATATACGTGCTTGCCCCACCACGGTGGTCTAGTGGATATGGTACTCGGCTGCTTATCCGAAGATCGCGGGATCGAATCCCGGCCGCGGCGGCTGCATTTCGATAGAGGCGAAATGTCGAGGCCCGTGTACAGTGCGATGTCAGCGCACGTTACAGAACCCCAGCTGGTCGAAATTTCCGGAGCCCCCCACTACGGCGTCTCTCAAAATCAAACCGTGGATTTGGGATATAAAACCCCAGAAATCAATCAATCAATCATTCAATCAATATACGTACTTTGACGGGACAGTAGAGAGAAATAGAGAGAATAAACTTTACTGCCACAAAGTACTAGAGAAAAACGATCGCTTTTGTATTAGTAAATAGCTCTCTCTATACCGAAAGTCCTGCCCCTGTCGGGAAAATGGGGGCAAGTGAAGCTTGGCGTACGCGTCCGTTCTTTCTTTCTTTGTGCTTCGTTTATTGTTTTTTCTTCATTCTTTATTGCTTGCTACGTTCCTTTGCATTTTTCTTTCTGTCTTTCCTACAGTCTTAGGTTCGTACTTTCTCTCTTTGGTAGTGAAGCCGAAGGATTCAACGCTGCTCAGATGTCATCTCATCTTCGTTTGTCGAGCGAGCATTGAGGAGCGTGCACATGTTACGGGAGCGCCCCATCCTCGCCCGTAACACTGGAAGCGCAAGCGAAGAGAGTGCGCGTCCGCTGCTTTCGCGATGATGATTGTTTTCTCGTACAACGCCTACTACGCCGACACCTGTGAGGCAATAAAGGCTCCGCTTGAAGAAATGTGTCTAGTTACGTCACTTTCGACACCAACTCGCCGTGGCGTCATATATTAGAGCATTTTAGTTTGGCGTGTTTACGGCACGCTCCGCTCCGAGTGGCCCCGCTAAGGCGCAGCGGAGCGGGAGAAGACTGTCGCGTTTTAGTTACACGTTTTGTATAGCGGAACGTGGCCTTAGAGATCGCAGCGCCCTCGGGCTGAATGCGGCGTAGTGAAACAAAACTAAAATCACTTTTTGTCAATTTCACTCAGGAAAACAAATAAATATGAGTTACTTCTTTATAAACAAATAGGTATGAGCTTGAATAACGCGTTATTGGTGCATTTTACCGTGTGAAGAATAAAGGGTTGGCTTGGTGATAGCCATCGAATGCTATCCGGATCCAGTCCAAGCTTTGTTGACATTTGCCTATGTGCTGGAGACGTTTTCGTGATTTATTTATCCCAGGCTTGGGGGCTGTGGGCCGTTGTATCGGTCTGCACTAGCCACATCGCGGGTCAGGCGCAAATCCTCGTCGATGCGAAATCGTTTTTCGGGGCCTGCAATGTGCGCTGGACGATGACGCCGATTTGAAGGTGTCTGCTGGGAGCGTGTGTAATTAGCCGACGTTGAAAATTACTTGCATTGTGTCCTAAGAGAGACAGCGACTTCAGCATGGCAGCTTTCAGAAAATATCATTAAACCTAAAATACAAAATGAATGATGCTTCACTGACTTCAATACGGTGCCGAGGCTTCAGCGCTAAATTAAAAAAAAGAAAACATTGACAGTAATTTCATCCTGCATTATTGAACCCACAATGGCGAAATTAACGACGCTGTTCTCAAAGAATAATTATCCTGTACTGGTTTAATGTTTTGCCTTAATGTACGTTGAGCTATAGAGTGCTGGTAAAACTAGGTAGTGTCCTTACAGTGTACGGTAGCAGCAGCAGCAGCAGTAGTAGTGGTGGTGGTTTAGTAGTAGCATAAGTATAGTGTATCAGTAGTAGCTTAAGGACAGCATATATACAGTAGAGCCTCGTTATAGTGAACTATCGGATATAACGAAGCAATAGCAATTCCCCTTGAAATTACTATATATGAAATTGATATTGGTTATAACGAACTAATGGTTATAACAAAATAATTACCACTCCCCCTTCAACTTCGTTATAACGAGGTTTTACTGTAGTAGTCGCAGTAGTAGTAAATGTTCTGTGTTTGTGTGTGTGTGTGTGTGTGTGTGTGTGCGTGCGCGAAAAATAGGGGAGAGAAATGCCATCTCGTTGCCGACCGCAGTGTTGTAGCCTCCCGCAGTGCACCCCCCCCCCCCCCCCCTCCCTCGTTTTTCTTCAACACTGCACGCTTCGCGACGAGACCACCCGTCGCGTACGTATAGCTGGGGAGACGCGCCGTATCTTCTCGGGGTGACCCGCTTTTTGTCGTCGCAAACGGGGTCATCGGGTCCCCTCTCGATCGTCGCGAGCGGTGCTGCAGTGTTGTGTCCCCCGTCAGCGCACTGTGCAAACGACGCTTGCGCCCCCGTCTGTGTGTCCCGTATATGTCTGCGACGACCCTATAAAACGGCCAATCTTAATCGCACGCGCCGCTGCTCTGTGGACGGCCATGGGGTCTACAGGTCGTGGGTGACTCGTATGCATTCCCCTTCCATGGCAGACCCTCTTCCCCCTTTCCCCCTACCTCTCCATCCCCGCGCATCGACGTACAGTCAACGAGAAGGAAAGAACACAAAGCGAACCCGTTTGCGAGGTCTTCTGTCCGAAAGAGCCAGCGACGACCTGAAACAGCGAAAAACAAAAAAAAGTTAAAAAAAAAGAAAGAGAGAGAGAGAGAAAAGGAATCAAAACCCATTTAATGTACCAAGTATCGTCGACACTGTATTTGCATTTTTATTTTTCTGTTTTTCAAAGGACGATTGAGCATTCTTGCTGTTAAGGAGGAGGACTTGATGAAAGGACCTTCTCTTCACTGGCCACGTAAATACGTCTTACGCTTTCGTCATAGAGGAAGCTCAAGACGCTGTGGCTGCCTGTTCTGGAAAAATGTTAAAAGGGCGCCCCCCCCCCCCCCCCCCGGTTCCGGAGTCCCTGGGAGAGAAGTACCTTAACCTGATGTGGATAAGCTCGCATTACGAGGAGGTGCCCCCGCAATCGGCCAACCCGTACCAAGTTCTGGTTCTCGTTTTGTCCACGCAGACGATCCGCCGGAGCATTTTCTCCGTGAATAAATAAATAAGTAAATAAATAAATGAATAAATAGTGCAGCTTGTGGCGCGAGGCTAGGGAAGCTGATGGGCACCTGGCTGGTCCGGGTCTTAATAATAATAATAATAATAATAATAATAATAATAATAATAATAATAATCTGAATTCCCTCTTCCGGTCACGTGTCTTGCGATGTTACGTCATATAGCATGATGTCCAGGCCATACAGTGTAATGCTGGTAGATGTAGAGTCGCTTGGTTGCTAGGCAAGGTCATTTCAAGGTCATATTTCGTGACAGCTAGCATGAACAGCTTCGCTGTCAAAAAAAAAATGTCGCGAGCAAACGTTCTGCAGTGAGGCGACACCAGCGTCAAGCCGATGCTACTACGTCCAGGGTGCACAGGCGAGGCACGCATCGCTGTTTGTCCTGTCGCAAACATTAAAGGGAACAGCTTCTAGCCGGTTGCCCATCCGGATCCTCGCGGTACGGTCTTATCCTTCTATCAGCGCTTGCCTGCTCGCGGCAGTGCTTTGATGGCGTGGTACAGCACGTATGTAAGTGCCCTCGTATCTGACGCAACAGCACTGCAGCAGCGGCAGGAATGCTGCCTTCCAGTCTCTCCCAAGGACGACCGCTGTCTCGGCACACACGACTTGTCACTTCTTTAGCCTGTGCAGTATATAGTGTACATGCGTACGTATTGCTACAGACAGCACACTGAAAAGCTCACAGGATACAGAATATATAATAGACGAGACAAAATGGTAGCTTCCAACAAAGGATTACATGGAAAAGAAATTCGGAAATATATATCCCACCTGTCCGACGCGTGCGCATGCGTTGTCACGGGTTTTTCAAGGAACCAAGTTTTCTGTCGTGTAAATCCACCGACGAAGTGGAAGTGCTGACTTGCAACAATGCTAAATGCTTTGTTGGAAGTCAGCACTTTGTACCATCTATATATACAGTCCGTTCCCTGTGTGCTTCTAATTGCGCGATTTATTTATTTATTTATTTATTTATTTATTTATTTATTTATTTATTTATTTATACTGCAGCTCTATTCAGGGCTGTAGCAGGAGTGGGAAGTTATATAATACTAGGCAACAGAAAAAAAAAGTGCAAGCAGATAATACAGGTTGTAAAGCAAGTACACACGCAACAAAGCAAAAATGAAAAAAATAAATGAAGTAGATTACACGTTAGTAAGATGTTCATCGACTGCAACTATGAAGTCTTTAGTGGTAAGGAGCGGATGTTTCCAGGGCACTGGAATTCCACAGTTCTTTAGTACGTGGAAAAAGAAAAAAAAACTGTATTTAAGGTTATTAGTGCGAGCAAAGAAAGGTGTTGCGTTCAAAGCGTGGACCAGTATACTGTAATGGACCCGTACCAACACCCGTACCACTTGTGTACCCTAGTGTATACAAGTGGGTTTGTTGGTACGGGTGCTCTGAAGATAACATTTGCACAGTGATACGGAGGCCATTTGGGGTGAGGCGTTACAAAATGAACATCCGTTCCGGCCCGTCCCAGAGGAGTTTGCTTTATCGCTGTAGGCGACATGCGTTTGAAAAATTAAAGGCGTTAATCGCCGGGGAAGCTGGCGATGAGACGATTTGCTCGCTCGGTTGGCACGGTTTCGCGCGGCGAATCGTTCGCAATTAACCCGCAATTACCGTGCTGCCTCTCTTGCCGCTGACGATGTTCGGGGTGCCTAGATGGGGCGACTCCGGCGACCTTTTGATGCCCGCAGATCTCGATAAAATTTTATGTAGGTTATCTTCAGTATAAATTACGGCCGCAAGTCGTTCAGTTTTCCGGGAAATGAACGTTAATAATTGGTAACTATAGTTCCCGAACCGCGCTTCTTGAACGCGGGTCACCCGTTGTGTGTGACGTCGCAGCCTACATCTCTATAACTTTCCTCGGTCAAGAACCAAACGCGTCTATCTTTCAGCGCACAAATCGTCGTTGAAATTGCCGCTCTCAAGTTTTGTATACAGCTCAAACAGATCCATGCATCCTCGGACAACGTCACCAGTTTCTTGTTTCAGGCCCTGCACCAAAGTGTATACTAAGCGTAGATAACGTGACAGTTGGTGAAAAGGATGAGGGGGAGGGGGGGGGGGGGGCGACGTATACTACAAACTGCGGAAATATCGTGGGTGAGGGAGGACTAGCTACATAATACCCAAAGACAACGCTCGTGCTTGGTTGTCCTTTCGTCCGCTTTATCTATACTTCAAGTAAATATAACGTATTTCTAATTGCCAACTAAGAAAACGTATTAATATACGAGTACGCCATATAATGGCAGTAAGGTATAGATATCCGAGCTACACTGGAAAAGCACGTACCCTCCAGGGGAAACTACTCCACTGTTTTAATATATCACGGGTGGCGTTTCCTCGTTTAATATAAGCAAACATTCGCTCAGTAGTGCTATGTATACAAAACGCGAATAGTTTATTAACATTCAATCGGGAGGTTTCGAAGTTCTGTGTCGGCTGTTCCTCGTAAGTGGATATCAGTTGGTGTTATAGTGCGCTCCTTTCACTCAATGTGGATATGTGTCGTTCAGAGTGTTCGTCGGCAATAAGTTAAAAAGAAAAAAAAAGAAGAACACAGTAAAAGCAATATAAAACTACAGATGTACGCAATACGGTATAATTGTACACGAGACTTGCGGGGGACTACGCAACAGACCTTCACCCTAAAGGATTCATCGCCTTGTTTTCTTCGCACGGTTGTAGCTGTGTGGAGCATTTTTTTTTTTTTTTTTTTACGACGAGTCTCTTCGTATACGTACTACACACTCTTTCTCGGGCTACGCTGTCCAATTCAAGGTCAGCTCGTGACGCGCGCGATCCTCGGGCAAGCCGCTCTCTTAGCACGATCGTCCAAAGCGGATCTTGCGCAACGTTTCTCTGGCCTGGGGGGGTTCCTTAATTATACCACCCAGAGAGCACTACATGGAGAACATAGCCGGCTGTTTATATATATGCACGCCACGTATACGTGCGCGGTGCACCTCAAAGCCAGCTGCATGTGATGAGGCAATAATCGCACATTAAATGTCTTTTTTTCTTTCTTTTTTTTTTCTGCCAGGCATGTGCTCTGCACGTGGCGACGTATATGTAGGGGTGCTTATATGATACGTCAAACACGCACCATATGCCGAGAAAGTATGGCTCGCGATTTGCGAGCTGATGTGTGTGTATAGCTTTAGTGGCTCCCAGCCCAAGGACGCCGGTTCGAGTCCCGGACAAGGTGTTTCGACGAGGGCGAAATACGAGTGCAGTAGTATGCTCAGATTTCGGTGCACGTTTAAGAACCCCAGGCAGTAAAAATAAATAAATAAATAAATAAATAAATAAATAAATAACGCGTAATCCACCCCTCGCTCCCTTTCCCAACTGCGAGCCTCATATCGGGGATTCGAATTTTTTTATTTTTTATTTTTTTGAAGGTTCGCTGGACAGCACCTAAACACTGAGACCGTGCGTGGTTCTTCTTACGGCATTGCATAATAAACTTCCTGTTCAGAATCGGAATCAGTTTATTTGATGTCAATAAAAAGAATGAATACACGGAGAGTATATACAGAAGGAGGTCTCGTAGTTAGAAACTGAAATGGGACCTCCTGTGCATGATAACATTGTATTATATTACGCACAAAATGAGAGTGTGTAGAATAAATAATGACAACTGCAATGAGACAGAAGCAAACAAACATAAAAACAGCGTTATCAAAATATATTGAACAGGTAAAGGAATGAGACCTAATTAATAAGAGTAAAAAAGAGCAGACAAACGGGGCGAACATTTCTATATAAAAAAAAAAACAGTAATGCGATGTACAAGAAATAAAGCAAGCGTGCTGATTCGAATGTGAATGATTTGCGCAGATTAGCCGTTAATATTCACTGGTTATTTCCAAAAAGAAACATCGAGTATTATTTGAAAGTTGTTTTTGAGAGAAAAAAATATATCCAGAATAAAAAAAATAAAATGGCAGGTTGATAAAGACCAAATGCGTGGAAGACAAAGACAGAGAAGAGGCAGTGACACGTACGGGCGCTGCCCAAATAACGTGTAAATTAACCTCAAATCCGCCTGAGCCTTGGCTAATCACCCCAGTTGAGCAGATGCCAAATGTGAAAGAGCATCATCATCATCATCATAACGTGTCCAGGCAGTCACCTTTTCTTTTTTATTTAAATGCGAGAACATGCAAGCTAGGCTACATAACAGCCGGCTATCCCATCGTCATGATATTGAAGCTGAGAACAATGAACACACATGCAAAAAAAAAAAGAAAAAAGACGCGACGAAGAATATAAGCATAAGAAAAAGAAAGAGGAGTATGTACAAACTACTTACAAGCATGATGGATAACGCGTAAAGGATACCTCTACGGGCAGAGTTCAATGCATGCAGAGTGGATACACATATTACCGCTGATACAGTCCCTACAAATATTTCTATTTATACTGGCATACAAAATGTGCGATATGTCAACGCGTGATAAGAAGAGGCAATAATGCCTTTTCTTCGACCATGCACGGCCACATCCTGAAAACCAAAGACGTGCAGTCAGCGCTCTTCGAGACTTTTTAATGGACACAAATCTAATGAACTGTTTGTGAATGACATTATAGTGAAGACTGTTAGGGGTGGCAGGAGTGATAAAAGTTGAAGTCCTGCGGATCGGTCGTCTATACTAACGATGATACTAAGCGTAATTCAAGACGTGTGGCATCCCGCTCCCTTGTACTCATTATTATTATTATTATTATTATTATTATTATTATTATTATTATTATTATTATTATTATTATTATTATTAGTTGTTGTTGTTGTTGTTGTTGTTGTTGTTGTTGTTGTTGTTGTTGTTGTTGTTGTTCCCTACCACCGCGGATGCTGAGCCGCGCTCCCGACAAGGGCGTGCTGGAAAGAGCGTCCTCTCCTTCAGACCATACGTCAAACACTTCGGAGATGAACCACGGCTGCCACGTGTACAATGGGCACTGCCCCGACGACCTTCGCTTGAGGCCGATCAATGCAGCAGGGCGACTGGACGGCGATGGTCTGCTGTCTGTCGGGACGACAACGGAACGCCGTCTCCATCGATCCCGGCCGCAGAAAGCAGCGAAAATGTATTCGCGTGGTCTTTCTTTCTATCTTTCTTTCTTTATGTAAGTATAACGACTTGCTTTTTTTTTTTTTTGTCCGAGTATACATTGGGCACTCCGTATCGTGTTCACTGTTGCTCCCCTCTCCGTCCTGCTGGTCACCTCTCCACTTTAGAGTAACAAATCACGGGTCACCGTGGTGTGCTATTATGCTGCCTTGCTAAGGGCTGCTAAGCGTGAAGGCATGCTTTCGATCCCATTCTGATGCGTGCGAAATGAAAGAATGCTAATTCGGAAATCATTTCGAATAACTTACCTTTTTACCTGAAATGCGAATGCCTTGTTATAGGTGCTTTCAAGAATGCCCGAAAAGTTATTTGTTAAACTTTTAAAAATCTTGCTAATCTGCATAACTACTTCTGTGTTTCTTCGTTTTCTTTTCTCCTGTATAAGGTATGTCTTTTATTCTACCCGTCGTGCTTCATATCTTTATATTTTGATATTTTCGGCACTCCCAGCTCTTAGATACGTTTTTTTTTCTCTTTTTTTTTTCGCCGGCTTCGGCGAAAGATATCGCCGTAGCCGGCGTGGTATCTTTCGTACCACTCGACTAGATGCCGTGTTTGTTTCTTTCTTTCTTTCTTTTTCTCTCAGAAGGCTGCGCGAGATCAACCGCTGCAGGATTTGGCCTTGAATGGAAATACGATGCAGGAGATTTTGATGCTTTCTTAACGCTGTCGGGCTTTCCCTTTCTATTGATTGATTGATTTCTGGGTCATAATCATATCTAGTCCCAAAACCATGCTATGATTATGAGAGATGCCGTAGTGGAGGTCTCCAGAAATTTCGACCACCTGAGGTTCTTTAATAACGTGGACTTGACATCGCACAGTACACGGGCCTCAACATTTCGCCTCCATCGAAATGCAACAACCACGGCCGGGATTCGATCCCACTACCCTCGGATCTGCAGCCGATCGAGTGCCATAACCACTAGACCACCGTTGCGGGGCCTTTTCCTTCCTAAGTGTTCTTTCAATAAAATTTCAATTGTCAGACAGCGTTCGTCCATGTCTTCCTCGTCTCTGTGCCTCGGTTGTCTTTCCCGCCGGTTTTTCAAATATTAATCACGTCCCAACTGGCCTGCATTTCAAGAAAGGAAGAAGGCGCTGATTACTACAGCCCATAAGAAATTAGCGCCTTCTTCCTTTCTTCCAAGCCACTATACCACCACCACCACCCTCGGCAAGGCCCCCGTAAATTGCGGCCGAGAAATAAGACCGTTCCATCCACAGCCGGTGGCGCTTTCGCGTTCTTGAAAGTTAAAAGAGCTGTCGCACGTGGTGTGGTGCCTTTATCGTGGGCGTCTCAATTCAAGGCGACCACCACCACCGCCCGATGCCACCGCCACTTTCGCTGCCGCCGCGCCCGTCTCGATCCGTGCAAGAAGCGACAAGGCCCTCCTCCTCCCCCTCCCTCCCTTTCTGGCGCACCGTGCTTTGTGGCGCAAGCGGTGAAAAAGGTCGTGCGACCTTGACCATCCAAACCGCCGCCCACCGCGGAGAAGACACTTTCTTTATTTGGGACGTCCCACATTTCTCTTTCCAGGCCCCCAAAACGCCGCTATCCTTTCCTTTTGTCCACTACGCTCTGGCGGTCACGACGATACCCCCCCTCCCTCTCTTTCTCTTGTGCGCGCGTGTATTCGACTGACCACCCTCGTGCCCACCCCGAGTAGGAGCAGTCCCGTCTGTCGGCAGGAACGTGGCGTTGTTTTCACTCGCTGGACTCATTTCAGAACGAAGACAACAAAATGTTATCAGTGTATAGCTTTCTCATTCTGGGTACGCCGCGGTGGTGTAGTGGTTATGTATGGTGCTCGGCTGCCATCCCAAAAAACACGGGTTCGATCCCGGCCGCGGCGGTCGCATTTTCGATGGAGGCGAAAATGCCAGAGGCCCGTGTACTTACTGTGCGTTGTCAGTGCACGTTAAAGAGCCCCAGGTGGTCTAAATTTCCGGAGCTTTCCACCGTTGATTTTTCTCTCCTTTCTATATCTCTTTCACTCCCTTTCCCCTTACACTCCCACGGACGCTTAGCCGTGCTCCCGACATGAGCTGCAGAAGTTAGCGTCCTTTCCTTTGGCGAACCTCAGTTATTGGTGCCCCGCCACGGTGGTCTATAGTGGTTATGGCACTCGGCTGCTGATCCGAAGGTCGCGGGATCGAACCCCGGCCGCGGCGGCTGCATTTCGAAAGGAGGCGAAATGTGTGCTGTGCGACATCAGTGCGCGTTAAAGAACCCCAGGTGGTCGAAATTTCCGGAGACCTCCACTACGGCGTCTCTCATAATCAGAGCTGGTTTTTGGGACGTTAAACCCCACAAATCAATCAAATCAATCAGTTATTGGTACAGCGATAAAGAAGGAAACAAAGGGGCAGACGGCAGGGAGGTTGACCAGAAAGCTGGCTACCCTACTCAGCGGCAATGGAAAAAGGGGAATAGAAAGATGTGAGAGAGAGGGAGAAAGGAGGAAAGAACCTCGTGTGCGGTTGATTGGCTGAGGCGCAAGACGAAGAAAGCACGAAACGAAAATACAGGCCGCCTTGATGTCATCACCGGGAGAATCGAACATCGAGAGCATCCCACGAAAATGCAAGTTGTCGCGCAAAGTCGCACTGACGGCGTAAGTATTGACGGTGTCCGCCTAGGGGCTGCATGATTATTTATCGACAAGTGAATTACGTTGTGTTTTAACTTGTCGAGTCAAGGCGGCAAAAAGAAATGCAAAAAGCAAAATAAAATTCTTGACGTCGTACTGACATCCTCATGGCATTGTCGCGGAATTAAAATATTGATCTGCTACTCTTTCTTTTGTTTTTTTTTTCCCTTAATCAACAGAATGGATACTAAGAGATGGAAAACGCAGAAGAGGATATAAAACGACATCTGATATCCTGTTCTTGCTGCTGCGACTTAACAAGTGCAACTTACGTTTAAAGTTGCACTCCAAAAGAAAGAAACGAAACGAAGAAAAACTTGATGATTTCCGTTCGTCACTTGCTATCATCGTTCACAATTTAACTGGCAAAAATGAACCACGCATACAACTATAAATGTGTGCACTAAGCCTAACGCGATGACCTCATGCATCACGGGACGCATCTTCTGCGTCGCATCCGTACCAGAGCGATCGATAAACGCGCAGGTTCCAAGTCTGGAACGAGTAAACAACGTGCTATTCGCGTAACGTTCTGCGTAATCACATGCATCGCTTACTCTTCGGCCACGGATACACACCACTCTCCTGGTCACCGCGCCGCAGTGCGAAATGAAGACGGTCCCTAGGACCATAATGAGGGTGCCGACACCAGACAACCGCATGACATCACGACGGAAATAGCTTGCGCCATGCTTTAAGTGTGTCCACAGTTGCCGCTTTGCGTATAGCGAGGCTTTCGCCTAGGCAGTCTCTGTTAACTCATTTCTGGAAGAAGCATTGAACACACGAGAAATTCATCTTAATAATTCCTATAATATTGATAGCTCAATTTCCTTTCCATGTCTAGTTACAGCGGTGTACTTTCAAGTCTGTGCAATTTTGTCCATGTTTTATGTTGTTCCATTGAAAACTCTCGAACAATGTATAAAGCATTTCCTGGGTCTGAAGACACCTTTTCTATACATGTGACTGCGTGACTAACTAGAACACGAGAGCTAGGCCACCTTAATATAGCTCGTTGAGGCTTTCATTTAGACGCCGCCATGGTTTAAAACAAAGTGCACTACGAAGAAAGAAAGAAAGAAAGTCATGTCATGGTATGTTTTTGCAGCACGTATGAGAAAGGGGAAAAGAAAAGCCACAATTTTAAGGAGGTATGAAACAGCCTTGGCTCGTTATATTCACCGGTATAGTTACAATTATAAGTCCCGTTATCGCCATCTAGTTATGCTTTACATCTTAGATGGAACGAATTAAGGAATCGGTTCGGCTGATGCTTCGGGCGAGCTGTTCGCACGCTGCTCACGTATATTCTTTAATGGAGCAATGGAAGCTTTCTCTTAATTAAAGGTTGGCCCTTTCTTATTTTACAAAGGCGCTTTCGAAAGCAAGGAAAAGCTGCAATTGCTAGTGGCGTAAGACGTGTGTCGAGTGCTGACTAAGGCGACGAGGCAGCTGCAGGCTTGACTGACTTTATCACATAACTGCACACTTCTGTGACCACTGCTGAGTCGATGTGCTGCTATGATTTCCTTATTATTCTTATGACTTTCGGTGCCCACTATGCTCGCAGCTCATTGACTTCTACGACCAAGTGTGAACGCGGATCGCGCTAATATAATTTTATACTTTGTACACCTGCTGCGGTGTCAGAAAAATTTCTGCAAGCACAATGATGACTCGTGTTCATTGATTGCCTAAGGTCCAGATGCATCCGATCATTTTTGGCATCATGACTTTTACGTTAACTCTTTCGTTACCGTGGGAAAATGGGCAACTTTTCGTAGGTTTTTGTTGGTATTTTTTTGTAATAAGTAATAAAATGGTTATACTGTAATGCAATACATCAAGCGAAAGCTAAGTAAATGTACTTTTGACCTGTGTAAGTTTAAAAAACTGAACTTGGAAACTAATACGCATAAAAAATCGTTAAATGTAACATTTCTTGCAAATTTGAAAGAACATTTGCAATTGTATGTTTACTACATAAAAGAACTAAATCTGGAAAATATTCTGAAATATACAAATTGTTTAGATAGGAGACATCTACCTAACAGAAAAGCTTCACTGACCTAGCTCAACAACTGCACGAGTTACACTTGTTTACTTGTTGCCCAGTAGAAAGTGTCTTGTTCAGCCAGGTTGCACAGTTTTTTCTTTTTATTGCACAAATTTCTCACGCACAGAAGCACAGTAAATATTACTAAAAAGGGAAAGAAGTGGGCTATTGAATCATGCATATATGGACATATTGCGCTCTATGGTTGCAAAAAGAAATGGCAACCCGTCTTGTGCCATAAAACAAAACATACCGACGGACAGCTGATGTAGGTCCGGGCTGATTCTGCACGTCCTCGTCGTCTGAACTAAAATCCGATGATGCGGGATCATCATCTGAATCACTGGTGCTAGAAGCAGCCAAATGATCGCTTCCAGATGCAACAGAATCGCCAGAAAGGCGTCGTTCGCGCGAGGGACAAAAGCGTCTGCCATCTTCGTAAACAGACGGAGCGAACCGCACAATTGGAACCGCCGCTTAAATCGCTGCCGCACGGGAAAAATACAAACCACGCAAAAAATGAAAGATTGGTGCCTGGAGAATACGACTGATGGCGGTGCAAGTCCATAGGAGCGCTCATATTTTAAAAATAGCTTGTGGCGCGTATGGGTCACCGGTGACCCATGTCCTATGGACACGGTAACGAAAGAGTTAAGCAACCCCATTGAAAACGGCGATGAGTAAATTCGGTTTTGTAATGTATGAGACGTGCGGACGATTCATTTCTTGAAATGTGCTTTTTTGCGCAGATGTCCACTTCCTTTTTGCGTATGCACCATCTCTTAGGGCTGCGTAACCTAACCTAACCTATCCTGATCTATCTATCTATCTATCTATCTATCTATCTATCTATCTATCTATCTATCTATCTATCTATCTATCTATCTATCTATCTATCTTCCTTCCTTCCTTCCTTCCTTCCTGCCCACGTCCAGGTTCGGCAATTATAACACCGCAGCTGATGATTATGATGATCGTGGTTCGGTTAGGAAAGGACGCTAATTTCTGCAGCCCATATAGGGAGCACGGCTGGCTGGTATGGCATATTCGGCATAATGCCGCTCCATCTGATTTCCCTTTCCATCGACAATCGGCAGCAGCGCCCATCAGCGTCCCCGTCCCATGGTGCGCGGGTGTCGTTGTCCGTGGCCGTCGCAGCAACGGTCGAGGTAACGGGACCCTGCCCTCCGCGCGTGCGCCGAGCGTGACACGTGATTGGCTCGTCGCCGACCTCCGCCATGTTTGTGCCTTAGCGTGCCGCGGTGGATCGTTGTATAAACGTGGGCGCGGTTGGCTCCGACGAAGAAATTGGCGCCTCCTCTGTCATATTTTTTCTCTCTCGCACAATCTTTTTTCGTATGTTTCACTTCTTGCACCAACAGTGGGCGTGCCACACCGTCCTCGCTGAAACCATTGACCTTGGACCTCGGTGGTGCTTCGCGAATAACGATGAAAGTGAAAACGAGTGCTTTTGGCCGCGGGACTGTTACCTTACTGTGCCTTTTTGTGCGCTGATGGTGATCTTTGTTTCGTTCTCTCCGTTCGTTGTTTCTGTTCTTGCTTCTCGGTGCTGACCGTGGCGTGCATGAAATATGGCGCCGAGATATGCACGTGGTTCACCAGTTCTGTCCGCTCTCGTTTTGGTGCTTAAGAAATAAAATAAAATTGAAAAACGCGACTCTCGTCCCGGCATACAGTGGGCGCACTTTGCACGTCACATCGGGGAACACAAAGTGGATACGCGCTCGCATGAGTGCGCTTGGCTCAAACGCCACGTAATGAGCACCACGCCCGCTTCTTGAGGGTGTTATTGATGTATCCTGCACCCGACTTTATTTTTATCTCATTACTGGTTCCTTTCTCTGACTTCATCGGCTGTATACTACCGCGGCCTTGATACTGAAATAAAACTTCGTGAGGCTATATCACGATCGTGCAAATGGTTTCTATGGCGCACCCGCACTCTTGATTCCCTCAGGGCACGAATTTCTTGGAGAAGTATATATATCTTGTATTTATTGCAATGACGTAAAAGCAGCGTAATGCTTGTTGTGAAAGAAAATAGATTTCCTTCATTTTTTCTTAAACAACGTAGCTGTTAAAGCCTGAGGTTTGTGCGTACGTCGTTCCAAAAAAGCTCAGTGGGTATGCGCCACAGAAAGCGGGTATGGGTCAAGCAGCTCCTAAATTAGCATAGCCATGCGTGGCACAGTATAGCGAGGGAGTGGGAAAGAGGGGGGAGGGGAGGAAGGAACGGGGGAGGGGAGAGTGTAAAGCATGGCGTATACCCTCGCACAGACTATAGCTAGCAAGGGCTGAGGAGCATGGAAAGGAGGGGAGATAGCAATATAGAAAGAGAAAGAAAGATGACAGAAAGAAGCAGAACATGCAGAAAGAGATAAGGAAAGAAGGAAAGGTAGAGTAGTAGAGCTGTTGGCTTCGTCAGCTCGTGGGATTGAACACACACACACACACACACGTGTGCACGCTATATAAAGAACGCTGCGCAGCCAAAATGAATCCTCAGCCCTCCACTGTACAGAGCGTGTCTCATGCATAACTATATCATTGTTTGGCACGTAAAACCCCATCATTACTGCTTGACAAGGAAATCACTTATCTGCAGGACTAATATATCATTCTCAATCTATTTGCTATCGTTATCAAACAGATACAGTCAGAGCGTTGGCAGGAAGACGAATGGCGTTTGGTGTATATACAGAGTCCGTACTCTGAGAACGATGCGCCTTCGGCGATGTCGCCAAAGTGTCGCCTTTTTGGTGCTCGCTGATCGGCTGGTTGAAGAAAGGCAAGCGACCCCTCGCTTCGTCGTCGGACACGCGGAATCCTGAGCCACACAAGACGACACTGTCGCCTTTGGCTGTCACCTCGGGATACAGCATCTGTGAAGTACAATGTGTGCACGTACTGCCTGCCTGGGAATCTGTTGACGCGATTCTCTTATCTTATACGGAGGACTTCGTAAATGGGAAAAGAAAACAAAACACAAGAGGCTTCTCGAACGCACTCAGAAAACACTCTCCGATCTCTATGGGAGATAAGAGCGTTGTTTTGATACAAGGATATACTATGTGCGAGAGGAAAGCCGCCTGGCCTTCGTTTTTTTCATATGGGTTTGTTGTTGAGGTGACGTGTACACCTTACGCGCTGACGTAATCGCAATGACGTCTGCCGGTTCGACAGCTCGACTAAGTTTCCGAACAACACGACCGCACGTGCGGCGCATCCTTATCCGCGTGTACCATATATCATGCTTTCACCTCGGGCGAGTTCAGTCTTTTTTTTTTTTCTCGACTTTCAGATAACTAGTGACGTTGTACCCGTTACCTTGCAACAGGTAAAAAACTGTAACGGTTATAACGTTATCCTTGCAACGGGCACAAAGGTGTAACGGTTACAACGTTATCTTTGTTGGAGGTGGCGTGTATATAGGTCTGCTTGGTGATGGAGATACGCACGTGTACATGATGACTAATGTTAACGCTGGCTAGACGGCGGCTATTCTTGGCTAACTATTGCCCATTTCTCGCTAGTGTTGCCTATTGTTGGCTAAGCGACGGCTGCTGGCTAAAGCTAGCTAGCTACTGGGCAATGCCCTCCAATGTTGGGTATGAGCTGTTATAAGAGCAACATTGTAATAACCTAACGCTAATACAAACACTAAGATTTATTATTTACTTTTCTTCATTCATATAGTGACACACGTACATCGTTCCAAGTAGCATTGGCCATCCAGCGGGTACCGAAATTTCCAGGCTTTTCTTTTTCGATTTATTTTCTTTCATATGCCAAATAATAGAGGAAGAGTTGTGATGCGCGTTCACTCCATTTTAGCAAAAGCGTCGGCGCCCAGCGACATACGTGAGATGGTTCCGAAAGTATAGTGTGCGTAGACGTTTGCCAGTTGGGTAAAGTTCTACTCCAGAGCGAACGAACGGTCGAACTAAATTGCGAGAAAGGAAAGTCGGGAATGCTGACGCTATAATTCTGCGCCGCCATGCCGAACGTGGATGGAATCTGTGAGACTATACAGGACACAGTCGAGGATGTCTCGTCTGCTTTCATCACTTCTTTTCTCTTTTTTGTCACACGAGCGTCCTATAGTGGCGCACTTTGCAAATTAGCACTCAGCTGTTCCTGCTGCCACGCGCACTTCGTTATGTCGGGACCGTAATTTAGTTCGTTATATCCGATATATGTTGTAACAGCAGATATAAATAACGGCTCTGACAAGTCGGCACTCTAGCTCGTGCAGAAATCCTAGACACGAAAACACATTACTCCAGGCTTCAAACGCACTATAAATGAGGTAAACTTGACTATTTTTGGCGTTTCAAACAGACCGGAACGTGAGGAGGTGACATCACAACGAAACGAAGTTCGTTCGACAAAACAGGCCTGTGTTCACTTTTATTTGAAGGAGCGTGTTTTCAAAAAAGAAAATGTGGTTGTGATCGTCTTTTGTGCTGCCTTCCAGACATTATTCAGCCAGGTTCGAACAAAATCTTTTTTCGACAGGGGCGCTATCACGGTGGCTTTAGTTTTCTGTTTTGGTGTAAAAAGAGTAAATATGTCTCGGAAATGAAGCGTTACCAACCTAAGTTCGTACTTTCTTTGCTATAACCGATAGTTCACTATATCAGTGTTGTCGCGATATCCAATTGCAATAGTAGTCTAACTTAACCTCCATTCATTAAAAAACGAACAGCGTATAAAACGCCCATTTAAGTGGAAGCAAAACATTGTAGCCATAACAAACGAGCAGCTGTTTACAACGCCGACATCCTGCAGCAAATCACTGAAGCCAGTGCGGTGGTGTACAACACACCTACGAATATCTTTATTTAAATACTATAATCACTTCCATATACCGAACATTCGTGGCAATTCGTCATCTTTATGGGTCCGTGTCCGTGAGAGCTGCTACAAAATTTCTGATCAGCATGGCGAATTCGACGACATGCATAAATTGATGTACAGAATGAGACATCTAGTTCTAACTTTCGTCCTCAAGATACTGCAAATTTAATGAGTTTATAGTTTATGTGAGCTTTAATTGTTTTGTTTGACACTGTGGTATCACGCGGTGGCTTTTAAAATAACTATTGCATCAAAAAGAGAAACTGTGAACTTGACTAGTCAGTTAGACTATATAGTTTAGCTGTTTTAAGAACAATTTGACTATTTCAACGAAGACCAATACAAAACAAAACGTATATGTAGAATAAACAAGAGTATGACTGAATTCATCAAGGCAGCACGTAAAAAAATACATCAACTAGATTGCGAAGAGCGCTGTTGGCGGATGACGCTGTACACATAAATATAATATATCCCATAATCCTGTTCTCCTCTTATCCCAGCAAAAGAGCATGCGTACGCGTCGTCTACTGCGCTGCTTTCCCCTCGCCGGGATTCAATTTTCTTCGGCGTGCGGAAGTATATAAACCTCGGCGCTATATATCCAGTTTGCTATAAATAAGCGCTCGTAACCGTGACGGACTGGCCATATAATATCGGCGCTGTTTACGAACTCCTCGCTCGCTGCCCACGCACGCATTGCAAGAGTCTCCAGTGCCCGGCGTTTCTCAACCTGCATCGTATATCCCTATATCGGAGCCCCGCCCTCCCTCTGCCCAGGTCGAAGGGCCCGGGGCTCTTCGATTGGGGAATTGATGACGTCATTCGCGCGAGCAGACGACAGCAAGCGGCGCACTTATAAATAGCAGACGAAAGGTGTCCGCTAGCAGACGAAACCTGTCTACCCCGTACATGAAAACAGGACGCGTGCACAATATATTACAGCGGTTCGTCGGTGTATATGTATATGCTTGGCTGCGAGGTACAATGCAAGCAGTTCTTTCTGCATTTTCTTTCCCCTTTTGCTTATACACTGCGTCCTGTGACGAGGCGAGGTACGGGTAGAGGAGGTGATGTAACATCTCCTCTACATCCTCTACATGCCCGAGCACGGCGCTCGTTTATCTACATTATGTCGCGCTATAAATACGTGCATTATTGTGGAAGCTCGGCAGTCATCGGCTCTGTGATATCCCAGGCTGCATTCCGTACGACGTCGCGAGGACAGTGTGCGATATAGGGAGGAAAATGTGATCGATGATGCGGATAAATCAAGTTCTTAAGTCGCTTGGGCTGCTTGTGGGATAAGGTTGCACCTAAAGATTCAGCACACGCTAAGGCTCAATAGAAATATTGTACTGTTGCGAGAAAAATGGCACTGCTGAGACTGCTTTTACATATGGTTCAGTCGCCGGTGCAGTCATACATTACCGCCGATCTGAGATAAACTCGTATGGTATAGGCAATTTGATTGATTTCTGTGATTTTGCGTCCCAAAACCACGATGCGACTATGACAGACGCCATATGTGTAGGACTCCGGAAATTTCGACCACCTGGGGTTCTTTAACGTGCACTGACATCGCACAGCACACGGGCCTCAACGTTTCGCCTCCATCGAAATGCAGTCGCCGCGGCCGGGATTCGATCCCGCGACCTTCGGATCAGCAGCCGAGCACCATAGCCAATAGACCACCGTGGCGGGGCCGTACGGTAGACAAGCATGCCTGGAACTTTCACTTATGTCAGGAATGACTTCAAGAACAGGGTCCCAGCGAAAGTTGGGGGTCTGGCGTGATGGATAAATAGTTGACAACGATATTATATATACAGACTTGGAATATGTGTACAGTGCTATAGAGCGAACGTATCGAAAAAGTGGTCTGTCTTCGTGTAGGGCAGCGACAGTCAGCGATGTCTGTACGATGAACGCGACGGAACGTGGCCCAAATTTCCTCGGTGGCTTGGCCTCCTAAAACCGTCTAATCTAATCAGTGCGAACGCGAACACGTTTTGGCGAACGCGCTGTGAGACACACCTCAACAAGCGTTGATTTATCTGCACTGCAATGGGTTGAGATGACTCTGACAATGCAAAGACAACGTTGAATCTGATAGCCGACACAGAATTGACAGAAATAGTGCAGCTATATCGTCGCCAATCTAAGCAAACACAGATAGATAGATAGATAGATAGATAGATAGATAGATAGATAGATAGATAGATAGATAGATAGATAGATAGATAGATAGATAGATAGATAGATAGATAGATAGATAGATAGATAGATCAGGCGACAAAGATGAATGCAAGACAGGGAAGTTAATTATATATAGGTTGTTCGGTCTGCCTGCACGTGCGTAGGGGATGAGCCGGGGAGAGAAAGAGAAATAACGTAGGTGATTAACAATTCCCACCACAGTGCAGCGTAGCGTCAGTTGGCTTCAAGTATCGCAGAAGAGCACGCCTGGTTTTCTGAGCCGATAAGCTGTAACGCCGTAGGCTCACTCACAAGATAGTTTTCTTCTTGCTCTTTCGTCCAAGTCGCATGCAGCGCTGTCGGAGTGAAAATGGCCAATTCGCTTATGTGCGCCAACTGCAAACGTGACGAGACCATTGATCACCCATTGCACCGCTGCTCCTGATTCCACAAACGTGACTATCTTTAATGTGTCTGGGGCAGGCTTGATGGTACCAGCCGTATTAGGGACGCCAGCTGTTCGTATCAGCCTGTTCGTATAAGACTGTGGTCTTTTCGCAGCACTGCACCGTTCTCTCGGAACAGGATGCTTATGCGGCGTGCTCGCGCTCTTGCGGGAGCACATGGGAGCACCCATGCAGAAAGAGATCAACGCGATCAAAAAAAGAAAAAGAAAGGCGCTCATGTTGCACTTATTGCGCGTGCGGTAGCTGTTTTCACGCAAACATCGTCACCCCGCGCACGCGCGCGCGACAATGAAATTGACCTTGCGTCTATATGCGACATACTGTGGATGTTGCAGCTGCTTGCGATTATTGCCTCAAGGTCATTTACACTATGCATGCACCAGTGATCACGCACCACTATATATGCATATGTACCTTTTGTGCCGCGACAATCGTTGCAACTGTACTTTTGTTGTAACGATAATTTCGCTGTATCGCCGCTGGCTGACGTCATATCGATCACAACGAAGGCGCCTTCGTCGCTGCATATACGTGACATTGCATATCGTTTTGACACTGCACTCTGAGTCCGTTGCAGCGCGTTTCTGCTGTAGTTACTATGTATTACTCCCTACTGCACACTGCATACGTATACATTACTCAGTTGTTCTTTCTTTCTTTCTTTCTTTCTTTCTTTCTTTCTTTCTTTCTTTCTTTCTTTCTTTCTTTCTTTCTTTCTTTCTTTCTTTCTTTCTTTCTTTCTTTCTTTCGTATACGGGCTGCAGCGGTTGCATTTTCCATGAAGGCGAAAACGCAGGAGCGTATGGTGAAGGATCACGTTATACTCAGTGCATAATGATGAAGGGCGGTATGACTAACATAACTGATACGGCATGACGTAACTTGACACCCTTGAAAGTTACGTCACGATTAACGATAAGATAACATTTGTGCCGTTCCGATGGTTTTTACTGCGTGTATAGAACCGGCTTGAATTTTTTTTTTATTAGTTGCCGTTCAGCACCTTTTATGTATACGTGCTATTCAGCGACCTTTATGATGACGTTCGCGGTATAACACACTTATCGCAGCCGTATCGTGTGATGCACCTTTCCAAGTCCACACGTCAGCAGCTGTGTCAGTGGGTCACAGTGTATCTATGCAATATCTTCTCCAGTTGACGTCACAGCTACGTATAGTGACCTTCAAAAGCTGCACACGTCCGAGTGGTTGAGCCACGTACAGCCCTGTCCAAGGTTGCATACGTTTCAGTACCGGCTTGCATAGTGACGACACATGCGTCGTCTGCTCTCTCTCTCTCGACACGTCTGCTAAGTGCTTGGTGTATTGTGCATTTACGTATTTTGCTTTGGGTATGCATATATTACGTGGAAGAAAAAATAAAGGGGGGGGGAGGTATTCTTCTGAGCAATATGCTGCTGTCTAATAAGTATCCCATAAGAGATCAATACCGAATGGTCTTTCGAAACAAAACTAGTCGAAATAAAGCTTTCTTGTTCGCTTTTCTTCTTACCTCGATATCTTTCGCAGCTCGCCGTCACTATTTTCTTGCGAGCCTTGCACAGGTTTAACGCCGCGTCGCACTGTACAACTCAATTCCCTCCGTCTTTCAGCTTGACCCGCGCACATATATATTTTTTTTTTATTATGTGCGATATTTCCTTGTCCCTCGAGATTTCTTGTGTTGTATATTGCCGTGTTCTTGCCCTGTCGTCCCGATTTCCCGATTGTGAATTTTTGCTCTTTATTATTTTGCATTTTCTTCTGACGGCTGCCTTTACTTTATTTCTTGTTCTTTTTTTATTATTTCTATTTTGATTTTAATTTTTATTTCTTGCATATCCGCCAGCACAAAGGCCATATACAGCTGTTCCAGGGCACGTTAAATATGACCGACCGATCGATCGATTGATTGATTTGTTATACATAGGTGTTCTATCAAAGAAAGACAGAAATGTGCGCGTATCTTTAGTCTTTACAGACTCCTAGACATCCGTAAAAAGTTGCAAAGTGTGCGGTTTCCACGTTTGGGTACCTTGCGAGGAACCGTAATATATTTCTCCACCCTAACTTGTTGACTCGCATATTCACTTAACGCGACAATGTATACAGTCGCTTGTGTTTGCCAGACTGCCACGCGCTCCTATACACGTATAGTGCTCGTGCAATGACTGATTCTGCAACAGCGTCTCCTCGCATCTACGTGTCTGTGGACGCGATCGACGGCCGCTCAGGGTCACGGAGTCTACACTTGGTCCGTACTGCGCGCATACGCGCTGTTCTGCAATAACGTCACGGTATTTGCGCAGTCTTCCTTTATTCGGCCATGTTGTGACATCGGCCGGTTATCCCAGAGACGCGTATTTCTCCGGCCGTTGGCCTGACAACGTCCTTCGTGCGGTGTGTGTATATATAGTGAATCTATTGGCTCCCCTGTAATCGACGCTTAGCGTGCAAGGTTTGCGTAGTATGTGGTCCCCTACCCATAGGTACAGTACCGGTTTCTTCGCGGCATACAGGTCGATGGAGTTGCGTGTAGACGAGGGGTAAGGAGGGGGGGGGGGGGATGCGCTCTGCTCCTTCCTCCTGAATTGGTCCATAAATTGAGGAAGAGGCGGAAAAACTGCAACAGTGAATTCACTCCAGACGTGCATAATACAACGCTGGGACGAACATTGCGTCAGATTCTGATGCGATGATGCATTTTGTGCACCCCTTTCAACAATGTTCACGGTTAATTGGGCTTCTACCAAGATCCCTCCCCTTTACCCTTGACGTCACGGTTTGAGTCCCCATCCTCCAAACTCTGGAAAAAAGGAAACACTCTCTCGGTCGGTTTGTGAGTGAACGAGTGCGTTTGACGCAAGAAAGTGGATCAAGGTGTCCAGTACCTGCAGCGACGGAATAGTCAACAGGAAGTCGATCCAGTACATAATAATGGTGACGTAAGACGCGATAGACTAATAAGTTTCACGCCTTCGTTTTTCCCTGCTGTCATAGCAATAGGAGGTTATATACACAACCGGAGGGCCTTTGCTTGGATACACAATGCATTTATTTGTGCTCTCTGAGTTTCTACAGAGTGCATTGTTGTGTGACCACCCTGTGCTGTTCCGTACTGGGTTTCATTCATTCATTCGTGCATTAATTAATTAATTAATTAATTAATTAATTTGAAAAAGCTCCGTGAACAACTCCAGGTCTTTGTAGTGCAAGAATAAAAAGAGCAAGGAGTGATCTAAGCGTATGGTAAGAATTTCCAGGAAAATAAAAAAAAAGAACCCCAAGGGAGGAAGCAAGTGAAAAGGAAGAGGCAGAAAGTACGACACACCATTACACATTATAATTTAATAAATTAACAGTACTCCCCATTCACTCAGTATCATAGCTCACTCCTTATAAACTGTTTCTGTGATCACCATATAGTTCGCCCATGACCGTTACTTTAAGAGTAAGAAAGGCCGCTATATAACAGTGAGGTGCCAGAGCGCTGAAATCGCGTACAAGAAGCCAACATTACTCCTTCTGTCTTTGCTTCCTCTCCGCTTCGACGGCGGGCGTCCCGATCGGGGTGATGTTATCGCATGCGCCCTCCGAGCGACGGAGATGGACCGGGTTCGTTTGCTCTCTGCTTCGGCCGCGTTCGTCGCCCCCACTCGCGTGCTTTTACCAGCGGCTAGAATTAACGTACAATGCGCTGGGGGTTGGCAACAATTTGGACTTTTACCGGGCATGGCGGCGACGGCAAAAACCCGTTGAGGCTGTCCATATAAATGTTATCGCAATAAAAACTAGGAACGAAGACAGTTAATCCTATGCCGCCTCCACAAATGCTATACGCGCGTACACGTAGCCACATACCAGGCACCACACGATCGCTCACTGTTATTTTCTGCGAGCAGATTCTGTCGACTGTCTGCAGAATGGGTGCATGTATATATACCCAACGGACCCGTAGCGTGTGTTGTATCACGGCGCATCCGATCCACGCCGACATTTTGCGACGGTTCGTGGAACTCGCCTCAAGTGCATGCACACGCGGCGCGCTCGCACGCAGCGTGCACGTACGGTGCACTATGTACGATATATAGCAAGTAGGCACGCATCGGCGATCCGTCATGGAAGAGAAGTTACGACTACACTGCCGGCGGCCCGGCGAGCATTCATAAATTGCTTCGTTGGCGCGTTATTCGACAACTGAAGCGTCACGAAGATATTTGTTAACGGTACGTGGTGTAGACACTTCGGGCTAAACGATGAATCGATCACCGTAGGTGTGCGAATCATCGTTATATACGCCAATCACGTGTGAAGATTGAAACATGTCGTATGCAGTGCGCGTGACAGCTGGGGCAACTGGGAAAGGAACTGCTTAAGGTTGTTTATGATGACAGCAGCTCAAAGGGACAGCTTAATACAGAAAGATCAAAGTAAGCGAGATGCTATGTGCAGTTCACGTCTGATTTTGTTGCTTTCTTGAGCGACAGACATAATTCAGAAATACTATTCTCTGTTCGTCTAGTTCTGATCTCTCCCTATCTCTCTCTTTCGTTATATACATATAGCGTCCTTTCAACGAATATAGCAACCTTTAGAAATTGAGGTGACAAAGATTTCATCATTTTGAATTCCAAGAACGGCGTGCCTTTATTTTATATATGTATTTTTGTTCCTTGATTTTTCTGGCCCCCAATGAAAATCATAGGAGGGAACGTCGCACATCTCAGCCGAATCACAGATATTGCACTGCAGCTGTCGCGAGAGGAATTTCTGACGGGGGGAGGGTGGGGGGGTGTCACAGTGAAGCCGATGCAGCATAGTGACACGTCAAGTTTCCTGCACACTTATAAATTTGCGCCGCACTGGTCGCAGAAGGACGAATCAATGTCGTATAAATGGGCGCGCTGAACATGCCATTAGATACAATAGGGGGTCTGTTAGGCAAAATAGGGGTTGACCAGGGGTTTATGACCTGGGGGTGGGTGGTTAGCCATGGTGCCACCAGAACGCGAGGGGTGGGTGGTGTAAGGTCCCTGTAGGGACCTAAGGGAGGTGGGGTGGATACAGAATTGTAGGATAGCTGTAAAACTTTTGGGGGAGGCGTGGGGATTCACCTGAGGCAGTGTTAGGTGGTTTAAGCGGGCAGGGGGGGGGGGGGGGGGTGTACAAATCCCTTAGGCTGACGACCGCGATGAGAAAGGTTAAGGTGTTTCGCCTATACAAGCTAACCACGTTGCGTCACAAAAGTCTCTTTTCAGGTGCTGTACTACCCATCCGCTTCGACGAGAACTACCATGGCGCAAAGGTGCTCTTGTCTTTTGTTTGCTAGCGTACGCCCATGAAAACACATTCGCGGTAACGCCTGGAATCCACGGTAACGCCTGGAACCGACGTGCCTAAAGCGACTACGCTAGCGCTCGTCCACAATGGTTCCTCCCACGAGTGTTTATTTACGATCAAAGGTCACAATGCTTGAAATGACGCTAATTTAATAACGCACATAACATAGTAATATCCCAGATCTTACAAAGCATCTTACACCGCATGTTTTACACCACCCCAGCCTTGCGTAGTTGTTTACGCATCATTTACTTTTTCCAAGAAAAGTAGTCATTCAGAGAAAACGACCAAAACGATACAGCGACTCTTTCAGTGAGATACTGTTGACATTTCTGTATATGCCTTTACTAAAGACAATTTTCGAGCAATGACCTTTTTCTCATATCGGGAGAGCAGCGGTGGCCATCATCTTGTCGCAGTATTTCTCATCCCAGTGCTCGAAGTGCGTGTCATTTGCCACAGGCAACGCCTTTCATTTTTCTTTGGGAATGACGAAAAAAAAAAGTGGCCTGGGAAAGGAGGGTATTTCCGATTCCCAAAGCGGGCGATAGCGGAAAAGAACGCCGAATAAAACGCACTCCGGAAGCCATCTGTACTGGCGCGGAGCGTCGCCGCCGAACAGAAACAGGAACAACAGAGAAAAACGACAACAGAGCACCAAAAAAAAAAAAAAAATGCAGCGCGTTTCGCGAGTGTTCGCCGCGCCACGCGCCGCGGCGCGGCGGTCGCGTCCAACTGCGACGCATGCGCCGTCGGGGTCTGTTGGGGCGCGCTTGATGTCATCAGCGGGTGAAAATGGCGGAGGGAGACCTGAACGTAGACAGCATAATTTCCAGGCTCTTAGAAGGTGAGAAAATGCTTGATTTTCGCTCGTTTAACCGCTCGTAGGAAGGAACGTTTGTGCGGAGGCACCGCCGAACGCGTACAAGTGTTGTTTCGCGCTCAACTTGGCTCTGTTTTGGACGCCGGTAGGCACAGGTTCTTTTTTTTTCTTGCCGTGCATACTGTCATTGTCATTCGCAGCAGCGGCTGCCCGGTCGGGTTTCTTTTGCTCGCGCGTTTTTAAGCGCGCGACGCGTTTCGTAAAGTGCAGAGCGGAAAAGTTCTGGCCCTCCTTTACGGAGCGACAGTTGGCGTCGGCGCGGTCACACCCGCGAAAACGGCCGTGGGCCCGCTTGAAAAACGCGAGCACCCTACTTAGCGCTGGCTGGGAAGGTGGGGGGGAAAGCGGCGGTACGAAAGAAATGGCCGATGCCTCGGGCTTGTGTGCACGGGATGTGCCTAGCGCGATAAGCTGGGGCGTTGTTTCTCGTGGACTTTTTGTATTTCTCACTCCCGCGTTGCGTCCGCCGTGAGAGTTGACGTGCACTACCCGTTGCAATATCGTTATTGCGCACCTACTTCCCATGCTCGTATCTCGCATGCGCGGGCCCCTCCGCAGACACTCGCCATCCGTGAACCTGCACCTATTTCCGCAGCGTTCGCCGCACCTTGCTCTGTAACCGCGGCGACGCAAAAGCAGCGCTGGCTTTCTTTTTTTGTGACGCTTAGCAGGGTTCGAGTCGCTTGTGTGCGCGGCACAGTTGCTCGCGACGTTCTTTGTTTTTGGCCCCTCGCGACCTTTTCGGTGTCCACTCACGAAGCGCGGCTTCATCTCGGTGTCGTGGGTAGGCTTAGCCGAAAACGCCACCGCCTTGGATATAATACGTGCTCGTTCGCGACAAGCGTGCCGCATCGGCGAACGGGTTCCATCCCCGCGCCGTGGGAAAAAAAGAAAGAAAGATAGCGCGAGATAAACTAGTCGCCCTGTTTCTTTTTATCGCCGTGAGAGCCTTTTGCGTGCGGCGATGTATGGGTGAGGTGGCCTGTGCTCGCGGAGATTCGTTCGGGAGAAGCGGCCGCGTGTATTTCAACCTTGAAAAAAAGAATCTCGTGGCCATTTCGTCACTGACGCGGTGACGGTAAGGCACGATGTCGTGTCCGGCAGCTTTTCAGTTGACGAAGGTGCCCCGCCTAGACACACGGCTCGTTTTTTATGAGAACGCGCCGGCGTGCCTTTCGGCTAGGTGTAGTGGGGGGGTTGCGGCGAGGTGGTGAGGGCGGGGGTAGCTGTGAAGGAGGGAGGCTCTCATCTGCCCGTTTATTCTCGGTTTTTGTTCTTGCGCAAAGCGCAGCACCGTCGGGTTTCGTGTGTCTCTAGGGTTTACTTCCCCTCCCATGCTTGCCTGACTCCCACCACTTTTTATAAACACGGGGGGCCACTCCGTGGCCACCGATCATTTCCGTCTCTCGTGGAGTTGTGAAACGCGGAAATCGACCGAGGAGCTGCACCGTCGTCTTGCGTTTCTTTTACGTTTTTGAGACTGACCGTAAATATGCTGAGCTTTAGATTAGACCCTTGAGACCCGTACGGTCTCGCCGGTGCGTCGCTTAGAAGATTCTGACGTTATTATTTCATTGCCTATCGTTTCAGGAGTTTTGGTAATTCGTTTTCTGTCTCATTCGGACATGAGCGCCCCCTACTTTGTATGTGTATGTGGGTATCTCGGGTTCAGTACTAGGTAATCAAAACAGGCGCCTTGAGATAAGCGCTGCTTTAAGGTAAACTCCGCGTCTGGCGATGCATGGCCGGAGTACGACTCGGCAGAAGCAGCGGCTGTGTGTGTGTGTTTGTGTGAATCGGTGTCCGAAATGCGAACAAGTAAATTTGTGTTTCGGAATTTGGCTTCCATCGAAAGGAGGACGCCGAGTTTGATTTTCGGCTGCGTTTTGATGGGGGATGTCATGCTAAAACACGTGCAGCCCAGGTTAGGCCCTCGTCTGAAGAACCACATTAATGCGGAGCCTCCGCTACGGCGCGATTCGTGATCATCAAGATCGTTGTTTTTAACACCGAATACTCCTGATCATATTTTGTCAGAGTGGACGGCAAGTAAGGCAAAACCACGTTTGCAAGGCCTGCGCCTGTTTGTTGAGCGGTCGGTAGTGGGGCAGTGTTGTCACCCAAGATGCGGTTTGCGAACGGTTTCATGACGAATCTATCGCGAGCACCCGTGACAGAAAGGAAAACAGGAATGACATTGCGAAAGTTAAGCTGCACCGACAGCGATCAAACGCGGTCTGGCAGGCTGTCTGTCGTTCGGGGATATGGGTTTGAGGAGGCGCGATTGTCGGCGCTTGAGTGCGGGGTTCCATTTGATGAATCGTCCCTGGCGTTGCACGGCTATTGTTTCTAATTGGCGAGGCAGAACGCGTGCTGCGCCGTCTTTTTTTTTTTTTGTTCTTTTTTCTCTCGTCGTCGTCCGCTTTGTGTGTGTAAGTGCTGGGGCCCCGTTTTTGGAGCTTCTCTCCGCCGCCTTCCAGCCACCAACACACACACACGCGCAGTCCCTTTGCTTCGCATCTCGTACTCAACACGTGACACACCGCCGCCCGAGACTGACAGGAGTGTTGCACGTTTTCGTTGCGTGTCACCTCTTCGTCTCTTGCACCTACAAGACGCGATGCAAGAGAAAAACATAAAGCCTATGTGCGCCGTAAGCGATTTGCCGCTGTCATACACGGCACTGGCACGTGAGCGAGCTTTGTTCCAGGAGGTATTTGTTCCGCCTAATTGGGGTGGAGGGGTTGTTGCGTTGGTGGGGGACTAGCGCGGCGTGCATGCGATTTCGGGTTGCATTTTTTTTTTTTTTTGAGCTGCTGGTGTAGATGCAGGCCCTGCGCTTCCCTTTGTTGTTTCCTTCTGCAGACTTCTCCCTTGTTTCGCGGTTGTTTTCATTCGTTGTGGTTAGCCCATCGTCACCCGGGGGCATCTGCGCTGCGCGAAAAGACCGGAAAGACTTAGCTCCTTTGAAGATCTCTCTCCCCCCCCCCCCCCCCGCCCCTTTTCTCACCCATTTACTTTTTTTTGTTTATCTCATCCGAAAACTACTTTCTTGCTGTTTATATTTAGTAAAGCTCGGGACAGCAGTGCATCGTGCGATAACATCCGTTCTGAGGCTTGGCATTGTCCTGTTTTCTTGTTTTTTTTTTTTTTTCCTGAAATTTCAAACAATAGCAATGTGGAGATTACTTGAGGATGGCACTGAGGTGGTGGGGTGAGGGAATGGGCGGGGTGGTTGAATGTTTTGTTTGTGCACTCGTGGATGAGAGCTTCATTGGAAGGACAAAAGGAAAAAGTAAGCAAGAATGAATCAAGGTTTCGTCTTTATTTCTATTTTATTTATTTATTGCTTGGTGATTTTTCGAAAAGTAGACGGACCCCAGGGAATGTTGGGGTGACTGTGTTTACTGCACGGAAAAGCTCTACACCGTGCCAGATCGTAGCAGTTTATTTATAGATGTTTTGGTGTGCACCATCCGCTAGAGTTGCATTCAATTAAGAAATTAACCGCTTCCGTCAACCAGCTGGAAAGCTGGAAAAGAGAACCAGAAGTGTAAGCAGCATACATGTGTCTGTTCAGTGATCATCTGAACGTGAAGATTGAGATAATGTGGAAATTTCCATTTTGGCGGTTATACAGCAAAATAGCACCCCTTGTGATGTCAGTGCATACCCTCTATACCATATTCCAGTTTCTGCAGTCTTAGCACACCACCAATACAGCCTTAAGTCCATTCTTTATTTTTCATTTTAAAATTGTGAAAACCTGCTCTTATGCATATTGGGGCAGGAGTCAGAAGTACACATATTTGATTCATGAGTGAAGTCTGAGAGAACTGTGGAATGGTCCAGGGATCGAGCGATCCGGGTCGAGTTGCTGGTCAGGGCCTCGGTCCAGTTGCACAGAGGTGGCAGGCAACTTAAACTTAGTTGGACTTCTAGACGGATTAGTGGCTTTCCGTGTTTCAACTCTAACTCTAACTGTTCCACTGATAATTTCTTTTCCCCCTCGGACCGGTGATGTGGGAGCATGAATTAGTGTTTGTATTAAATTGCACAAATAGCAGATGAGTGTTCCAATGACATTGCCGGCCCTTGTGAGATTCGTAAAAGGAAAAAAAGAAAAACTGTGTTTACAATCCAACCTTAGCACATGCGACGCTGTCACATTGACAATTTTTACAAGCTTTGTGGCATGCAGGCCTCTGCCCTCCACTACGGCGTCTCTCATAATCACAGCTGGTTTTGGGACGTAAAACTCCACAAATCAATCAATAATGCAGGCCTTTCAGGGGCACTTGCAGCTCCAACTGTAGCGATTTGCTCTGAGCCTAGTTTCCTGACATCGCATTTCCTGCATTTTTGCCTGAGTGAAGTTCACTGTGCGATATTTCTCTTGGCCCATTGAGAACCTGTCTTAGCGATGTCCTTTTTGTTTAACTCATTAGTTTCCATCCACCTCATGGTATTTTTTGAGACAAAGAAAGTAATTGCTTCTTCTAACATGTTGGGTGCGCCATGTGCTTGCAATTGTTAATTGAGCCGTAATGTCATAATGTCAAAAAAAGGAGATCCAAGAGCATCACGTATCGGTGGGGCCAGATCAGGAGGACACGGGTATTGTGTAAACTGGCAGAAAAATGACTCGTAATTGCACCGTTAGCCAACCTTCGGTAATTCTTCATTGTGCCGTCTGTGCCGTTACCCACTCATCTCCATTGCTTTGATATCTGCATCCATTGTTTTCAGGCATACCTCTATTATGCAAGCATTTTATCAATTCATTTACATTTCTGGCCTATTCTTTTTCGTGTATGCAGTGAGAAAAAAGAAAAAGACGTAGACAAGTAAACATTCCCTTCTCAGTCTATTCTACCAAAATTGCAAAATTCGGGCTTTGATGGAATGGCCACATGCACACAAGGGTCTGACCTCAGGTTGTCTGAAGGCTTTCTTTGGTTCAGTTGACACAGCTAGTAGCAAGGCGCTTTGATAGCAAAGGGCTATTTTCAGAGCATGCATTGTGCATTGCCAAAGTGACAGATTCTAACCAGCTGAAACTGGTTAGAATCTGTGTTGGGAGTGCTTGTAACCACCTGAATGAGCCTTTGTTGTTGATGGAGAGATGCCCAAATATGCCTTTCCGTGTATATGGACATGTTAAGGACTCTACAATTGATGTTTCTGCGATGAGTGCAGTGGACTTCTTAGCTACTCTGTCTGTTAGTTCAGATGTTAAATATTTGGTTTTCTTGCTGTGTCCTCAGTGTATTTAAAGGCTGCCTAATTCTGTGACTGTGTGCCATTAGATTAATCTTGTGAATTCAGACATTTCTACTGGAAATAGTTGTTTTTATTTCTTCTGGCTGTATGTGTTCGCTCACTCGTGCAAGCACACACACACACACACACAACCTGGATAAAAGTAACAAATCAATGGGGCCAATTTGCATTTTGACGGCGTGAAATGCAAAAAGCAGCTATGTACTTAGATTGAGGTGCACATTAAAAGAAATCCAGGTGGTCATAATTACTCCGGAACGTTCCACTTCAGGCCATGCCTCTTAATCGTAGCTGGTTTTGGCACATAAAACCCAATCAATTTCATTATTATTATTATTATTATTATTATTATTATTATTATTATTAAGTTTTCCTTCTTGTGTGGAGTGTAAGAGAAGCTGAGTGTAATGTCTTCTTTCCTCTTTTTTTTTTTTTTCCTACAGTCCGGGGATGCCGCCCAGGAAAGACTGTGCAGCTGACGGAGGCGGAGGTGCGTGGCCTCTGCCTAAAGTCTCGGGAAATCTTCCTGAGTCAGCCAATCCTTCTTGAGCTCGAGGCGCCGCTCAAAATATGCGGTGAGTCTGAATCTCCGTCCTCTTGCCTTGAAGGGGAAGCACAGCCAGCGAGTTTTGTGATCGGCATGGTTCACTGTTTTTGGGCCGAAAATGGTGACCAGCAACCAATGCTGCTTTGCGCTTATCTAGAAGTTTTGGTTCTCTTGATGCAGAATATAGATTGTTTTGTGGGAAATTACATGTAGTACTACTTCTCATCTAAATTTAGCTTTGTTTGCAACACGAGAGGCACCAAAAGCAAAACAACCAGAAAAGGGAGATGAAATGTGCTTGTGTTGAATGGTGCTGAAATGTTTCTTGTGTTTCATGTCATGGGGTTTTCGAAAAGTTCTTGGTAACGACAGTGTTTGCCTGCTAGTGCGTAGCTGGAATGCATGAAGGCCTGATGTCCTGGTAAGCATGACTGACACTTACATATTGTCCATGTGTCTTCAGAAGAAATACAAGACAAGGACATGTCTTCTGAAGAAATATGGGCCAAGGAGTAGACAGGCATCTGATGGGATGGCAGTAGGAATCACCTTATTTCTTTTGAGCTCGTGAGTGGTGCAGGCACGTTTTAAGGAAATTCTGGTTGTGCTAGAAGTAGACAAGATAACCTTTGTAAGCTTCTTCGCAAGAAACCAAATATGACAATGACGTCATGAAATTCATGGCGCGTCATCTTGATGTCGTGTTTTTCAACGTAGAAGCTACAAGTCATTCTTTTGCTAGGAAGCGACATTGTTGAGCTGAACTGCGGTGTTTGCAAGTGAACACCTGCCAGTTTAGTTTCATGTCGTGTTTGTTCTTAGCATCCTTCTAAACCTTGTTGTATACATTTGTGATGTTTCGTTCTACACTTGCCGCGCACATGCAGGTGACATCCACGGCCAGTACACGGACCTGCTGCGGCTCTTCGAGTACGGTGGCTTTCCTCCCGAGGCCAACTACCTTTTCCTGGGCGACTACGTCGACAGAGGCAAGCAGTCATTGGAGACCATCTGTCTGCTGCTGGCCTACAAGATCAAGTACCCCGAAAACTTCTTCCTTCTGCGAGGCAACCATGAGTGCGCGTCCATCAACCGTATCTATGGCTTCTACGACGAATGCAAACGGCGCTACAACATCAAGCTTTGGAAAACATTCACAGACTGCTTCAACTGCCTGCCCATCGCCGCCATCATCGACGAGAAGATCTTCTGCTGCCATGGCGGTGAGACTGCCTTTTTCGTCCCGTCTACCACGAACAGACAGCCTAACCGTATGCTAGCACTTACCATAGTTGCCATATTTACATGATAGTGTATCAGCTTTTATTTAGGTCGACACATTCCTTTGCCTCCGAAAATTGCAAGTGAGAACAGAAAGCTGACTAGTGGCGCACATTTTTGGCTTATGGTTGTATGTCCACCCTGAAATTGGTATTTTCGAATTTCGACAAAATTGCTTTACTTACAGGGATGGTTAGGTGCCCTTTGCGAAATTGTATGTTTACATCATTGCACTGTAATGATTTACCCTGGAAAGTTCATCATATTCAAAGTCTGTTCTAAATAAAATGAGTCTAGACATGTTCAGAAAGAACTGAAATTCGCATAATCCACAGTCTTTCGTTACTTGCATTTGGAGATTAAGAGGGGGACACTGGTACTTAACAAATGTCGCATTCCTTCATGTATATTTTAGTTTCCCAATGTGATTGAATTTATTGTGATGATTTGAGAAATGCCATGTTTTTCTAAATGTTAGTTAATTTAAGAGATAATTAAATTGTTGTTTGCTACTACAGTGACACGAAAAAATCCTGTTAAAGGGCTGCTATTGACGCATGCCTAGATATTAAAAATCATAACCCCAGTCAATTGCAGCTTTCTTGGCTGGACTGGGGCGTTCCCTCAATGTGCACATGTGCTAAGAAATTACATGTTGTCCTTGCTGCAGGCCTGTCCCCTGACCTCCAGTCCATGGAACAGATCAGGCGCATCATGCGACCGACAGACGTTCCGGACACGGGTATGTGGCACTTGTCTACTTTTCTCTGTGCCTTCCCATTCATGCTTGCTTGCCTGTGTTCTATTAGAAAATCTGCTGTTGATTTCTCTCTCGTGATAACCTTCTGAGAATTTCTGTAAACTGAGGGTAAGTGGTTTTAGCAGTACATATGCAAGTATGTAAAGTTAGGTTTTCTGCATGATACATTACCAGAAGTCTTTTCAACGTGTTGCAGCCGAGTGAAATGCAGTTCAGTCCTGAGTAATATGAATGCTATAGTGGGCTTACCTTTTTTTTTTTTTTTTTAAACAACAGTATGTAGCACTCGTACGTATCAGATATGCAATTCGATGTTAGGAGGCAATTTTTGCCATATATAAATTCCACTTGTGCTTGAGGAATTCAATATTTACACACTTATTTGAGTTGTAGCATGTCTCAAAGCAAGCAGTGCTGCTTCCATGCCTCAGTGCTAGTTTTGCACACTTTTGACGAGAACGTAGTTTGGGGGACTGGTTTTAAATATTGTGCTTGTGCTGCACACTTTGGCCTAAGCCACAACAATAGGTGAAACATAACTTTTTTCCAAGTAAGTGTAATTGGTGTGGAATGCAGTGCTGTTTTTTTCATCCAGCTCTTGCCTCCTGTTTTGGAATGCTCCTTCACTCAACACTCAGGGACAACTTGAGGAAATGTACAGCAACATTGCTCCTCAGTAGAAATGTTCACCACTGTGAAGCAGGTTTTTGCAAAGCGTAGCGTTTACTTGCACGAAGGAGTGCCACGCTGCTGTCAACACAGTGTAGTGATGAAAGAGCTTTGAGTCAGGGATCACTTGAGAATAGTGCTGTGACATTTGCTGGCCATCTTTTGCCCTTTCTCACACTTGGCTGTGTGCTGTTTGCAGCACATTTTCGCAGAATGGATACCTTTCGAGTCCCTTTTTCTTCATGAGTGGTGGTTTCCTGTTTGCATAACAAAAACTGTCACCCAAACTAGAAGAGAAGCTCAGGGGAAGATGGATGCTTGATTCGATGAACCGATCGCAAAACAGATAAAGAACAGGGAATGTCACAGGAGCCAACGTTTCGACAAGTGGACTTGTCTTCGTCAGGGCAGACATGCCCACTTGTCGAAACGTTGGCTCCTGCGACATTCCCTGTTCTAAATCGTATTTTGCGATCTGTTCATCAAAATCTGTCATGTCACACATGGCGGAAAGCGCAGTGGTGCCGTTTGCAAGCTCCCTAGTTTCCAGGAAGGGAGTGCACACGCTGCCGTGGAATTTTAGAGCACCTCTGCAACTGGAGTGTCTGCAGGCGTCTTTGGCACTTCAAGCTGCAGCCAGCCACTTTTGCAGGCCTCTGTGTGGAGATTTGTCCATTGTACTATAAGTGCAGTGGTGTTCCACGTGGTATTCCTGGTCACTCCACCGTCAGAAGGCACAGAAAACTGTTGAGAAACTTTAGTGACCAGTCATCTGTGTGTGGTGATGCTTTTCAAGTTAGCAATTTTGCCCTAAATCGGTAAGTTTTGACTTACAGGTGAACCTTCGGCAAACCAATCTCATAAAAAAAATAATGAGGACTTTTACAATGTTGGATTTTTTCTGGTCCATACAGGATTGTTGCTCTACCGTATGTGCTGATACATTTGATGTCTCATTGCTTATTCTATGTTCAAGGTTGACAAGCAATTACTTGTTTGGCACCTTGCCTTCCTGTTGATCTTCTTTTTAAACATTTGACAGCTTCTTTGAGTGGGACTAAAGCAATACCCATGTATGTGCATATTCAGTTACACACATAGGCACTCACTTGTGTTCATGCTAATGTCTCCTTGCACCCTTCATTTATTCGCCCTTGTGCTTTTCAAATGCGTTACTGAATGTGTTCAGTTGTGCCTGAGTGACAGTCGTGAATACTTAGGTCATCATTGTCTCAGTGGGGCTCAGTAATGGGCATGCGTCATTATTCTCGGGGGTTTCTCTGTAGCCATTGCAGACAAATTGCTTGTGGCATGACAGCCTGCTTGCGTTACTTTGCCACTGCGCGCTTGCTGAGGTTTCCTGTGACTTGGGGACGCAGGTCTCCTGTGCGACCTGCTCTGGTCCGATCCTGACAAGGATGTCCAGGGCTGGGGAGAGAACGACCGTGGCGTTTCGTTCACATTTGGGGCAGATGTGGTCTCCAAGTTCCTCAATAGGCACGACCTGGACTTAATATGCAGAGCTCACCAGGTGAGTGAGTCACAGCGCAGCCGCTCGGTTTCGTCTCTGTAGTTGCTTGGATGGTAAACTGACCACTGCATAGGATGTTTCGACATGGTGCCCTTGGTTTGTCATTGTTTTTGGTTTGAAAAGTTGCAACCCCCTGATTACAGTGTCTTGCTGAGAATGCTTGCCGTGTCTGTCACACTGCCTTGTTCTTTAGTAGAGCAGCACATGAACAGCCGCTTTATTTTTTTTTAACAATTTCAGCTATCCAAAGAATTATTTGCCGTTATACATCACCAAAGAATCGTATTAATGCGCAGTGTCCTAGATTAGAGTGACGAGTGGTGAATCTTGGGAAGCTGCGCTCACTGTGCTGAAGTGCATGTTCTGTTGTCTGCATTTGCACTGAGAGTTCTCAGTGATGGCAAAGTGACGTGATTACCTTGACTGGAACCCATCGGATCCATTCGTAAATGCATGTTCTCGAGCCGTCGCCAACCAGTGACAGCCGTAATGGACAGTCCATTAGGCACACAGACATGAAATAGCTCCCCTGCATTGAATAATGTTAGAAGGGAATTTCACAGGGTTGTGCTCTCTTCCTGTTATTTGTCTGTTGATTTATCTTGAGCGTAAAGGTACATTGTAGGCAAGCAATCGCCTTATATAAAACAATTCTTTCTCCTGAGGGCATTTGCGTAGAAGTTGCTTAGCTGCACTTAAGACATCGTGCATACCCACACCCCACTGCTTTTGTGGTGGCCTATTTTACTCAGTAAAACACGTGCACACACACTGCCAGATTTACCAGTGGGTGATAATGGCGAACGAGACCAGCTCAAGAGCTCCGAGAATGTTGCTCAGCAGGCAGAAAGTGTGCTTCATTGTGGTGTTTATTCCGCAGGTCGTTGAGGACGGATACGAGTTCTTTGCCAAGCGCCAGCTGGTGACCCTCTTCTCAGCGCCGAACTACTGCGGCGAATTCGACAACGCCGGCGGCATGATGTCCGTCGATGAGACGCTCATGTGCAGTTTCCAGGTTGGTTGGCTCACTGATGAAAATGCCTTTCTTTTGGGACTCGTTGATAGGGAAGTAAGCCGAAAGCAAGTCTGAGTTGGCAGATGTTTGTCGCATCTGGCTAACGTGCAGTGCGGATTCATCTGGCTCGTGTGCTAGGATAGAAATCATTTCCCTTTCACTGCCGTGAAGATGGACAGTGTCACTGTTCTCCACCACTATGCACCACGCATGCACACACACGCGCAATGTAGCCTATAGGTCTGATGTGCGGGCATCTGCTTATTCTTCCTTTATTCTGGTATGCCAGGCGCAAGGAGGTTGCTGGTAGTGGAGGGCTTGTGCACACGCTCTTCAAGCGTCTGTAGTACGTGTACCGTGTATTGCCAGCTTTCTGATGCGTGTTCTTGACAGCGCACTTCTGGCCATACATGGTTTTGGCTCCTCATTTGCTCCTGCTGCCTCGAATCTTTATCAGTGGCAGGCTTGCACTGTAAAGCTGCAATCAAGTTTTGAAGTTTGTTGTTTTGTGCCATGTTTTTATGTTTTCCGTGGTATGTCATTGCTCATTAGCATTTTATTTTATTATTTTATTGATACCCTCAAGGTAAAACATTATAGAGGGGAGTGAGATTTGCTACAGTAATACAGCACAAAAAAAAATAAATAAAATACACAAGTGGTCAACAGAAAAACAGAACATTGTCCAGATTGGATGTGCGGTGGAAGCATCAATGCGTAGTTACATACATCAATACATTGTTGTGTACTTACTGCTTAAAAAACTTGATAAGGACTAGTTGCTCCTGGAATATTCGTTCCTCACACCCTTGTCCTTGGTTGCTGCTCAGATCCTGAAGCCCTCCGAAAAGAAAGCGAAGTACCAGTACGGTGGTCTCAACTCCGGGCGGCCTGTGACGCCACCTCGGGGGCCAGTCAAGAAGAAATGAACGCCACAGTGTAGGGGGGGAGGGAATAAAAAAAAAAAAAGAAATGCCGAAGGAAGGACAGAAAATTCGACTGCAACAAACAGCAAGCGTCTCTACCCACCACCACCAACCACCGAAAACAAGAGCTACGTGCCCGCCTCTTCCTCACACTTCCTCTGTTTCCACGTTGCCGCCGCCTGCGCGTTGCTCTTGCTGCCAGCTCGGCCTGGTGTTGGCCCATGCAGCGCTCGCGGACAACCCCCCTTTGTTCATTTCTCTCCTCGCTTGGCTTGGCCCAGTTCGTAGGTCTCTTTCTTGATGTGTGTGCCTCATTCATTGCGCCGTCGTTTCTTGTGTAAAACTCTCATCTCGCGCTGGTGTTTATCGTCATTTTTTAATTTTGTCATTGTGTTTTCGCATATTACATTTCTATAGTCCTCGTCCTCCTCCCCCCATGCCATGCCTGCCCTCTTTCTTCACATCGTTTTGAGTCGCAAGAACATTGTTTAGTATGCAGAGCAGGAACGTCTCACGAACAGGGTAGGTGGATCGAACATTGGCGGCAGAGTTGCAAGAGAGGGAGCTTGCCAGCAGGGACCTAATGGACTTTGCCTCAATATTTTTTATTTTTAAATGCCCTTTTGTTAAAAAAATATTTGCCTGGTATTGAGGCCTGGCGTGTGTGACAAACCTGATGTATTATCCAAGTGGTGCGTTTTTGACTTGGTGGTACTGCTTGCCGAGGCTCAAAACGCATCTGTACGACTCTCCTTGCGGACGAACTCCTCTCTTGTGCACTCTGGCCAACACAGTTGGTCGGGTTTATGAAATATGCGAGTGTGAAACTGGAGGTGACGATTGTGTGTTCTGACCATCTGCGCTGATTGATGTGTTTCTCATTGTTTCTCGTGGTTGCCTTCGCTGGTGACAAGAGCTATCAACATATGGCTGCCTAATTGTAGGAAAGTTCTGATTTTCTTTATTTTTCTTTTGTGAAGTTTGCTTTGTGGCTGGTATTTATGTTGCTTGTTCCCTTTGCATTAAAAACAAGTGACCTGTCCTCCAGCTACCTCTTTTTCTTTACTTGGAAGGCAGCATGCGGTGTTTGCCTGTATGTTTTGTCGGGCAAGAAAATGTTGGGTATTCTGGGGAAGGTGATATTTATCATTTCTCACATATGTTTTGGTTAGTCACTTCAGCTGTTTCCGGTGTGCCTGTACAAACCGTCTAGTAGCTGCCATTTCCGAGATGCTTTTTTTCGTGGGAGATCGAAGTATTTGTTAGGATGCCTTTATTTGCGTGCGTTACCGAGCTCGTTCCCACGCCATTCACACACCTAGCCTGCCGTCTTAGCAGCCATGCGTGTCGTGTGATAGGCCTGCATCAGTTGTAGGTCGCAAGGTGACATCTTTGCCCACGCAGGCTATCGGATGTGTGCGTCCTAGCACATAATGAGGGCAGCCGCAAATTGGCGCAACTTTTCTCGCAGGAGCTGACATCTTTTAGTCGCTCAACGAACCTGCAAGGTTCGCAAATTTCTTTGTGAGGTACAGGCGTGTGCTTTGCACTGCACACCTTAGAAACCTTGCAAGAAAATGCGTCTGCAATGTTGGACAGCGACACGTTGAATGGTGGAACGAGTTCCAAGAACACTCTTTCTAGGCTTGCGTCTTCAGTAGCCATCGTTTGCCGAGGGTTTCTCGTTTTAAACATTGCAAGTGCAGATGAATTGCACCGCACTGCCTCATTGGAGTTCTCTCCAAGGAGGCAGCGGTTGAACCCTGCATCAACGAAATGTTAACGAGCGCCTCCTTCATCTAACCACAACATGTCAAGCTCTGCGATGGGAAAAATGACAGTGATTACACGAGGTACTCGTTTTGTATGATAGGTTGCAGAGGAATGAATTGGTCTTGGAGATGGAGCATTGTGGATTTATATTGTATGCACACGTAGTTTGCCATCGGACTAGTTTCTGTCCATTCTTTTCGAAGCCGTTCATACTAGAAGCGTAAACCGCCTGTAAAATATCTTGCTCTTGTTCGGAAAGGTACTACTACCACTGTTGGTGTACAGCTCTAGTAGGTCAAATAACCATACCCTGTACACGAATTTTGCCATGTCTGTCTTGGAGGGGCGGGGTGAAGAGTGGTATGGCGAGTAAACTGGCGTCACAACAAATGAGAGCCTGCACTGTTACTTCGTGGGGAGGAATCGGAGCGCATGTTCATCTTCGCTGCGGCCTGCGATGTCGCGTGGCCATTTTCGAGGCCAATTCGCGACACAGTGGACGTGAGCTGTGGCCGTGTCTTGCCGTGCCCGGCGTTAGAGCGCCGAGATGCAATTGTCAATATCACCCGTTTGCCGCGTGGCAGTTTGCATGGCGGCTTGCAATGTGTAGCGGCCGCTTGGAAGCTCGAGGTTGTTAAAAAAAGAGGCATGTCTTTCTCCTTTCAAAACAGAGGTTAATAAACAGTTGGGAAAGAAAACTGGTGTGCTGTCTTCTTTTACCTTCTTATAGATCTACCACGTTAGAGTACTGACACAACTTCGCGGCGGCTAAAAAGGGGCATTTCGTTTTCTAGCCATGCATTGTCTACTCTCTCTACACCGAAGCCGGGGAACACGTGCAATGTATTTTAGTTTAATTTTAATGTTTCGTTGCCCAGCATCTGCAAGCCACCCCCAGAGCAATTGGACAATACGATGACGTATGAACGGTCTCTTGAAAATCGCCGATATTGTTGTCAGTCGCTGGACGACCGGGAAATCGTTTGCGTGCCCCACATGCAATTGACCACAGCCGACAGTTGCAGGGACGCCATCACGAATTACCGTCCCCACGTGACTTAGACGTACAGTTTCACTGTGTCGACACGTCACTAGGAAACTGGCCCTCTCGAAATCGAAACTGAAAGTGGGCTTTCAAGGGAGCCGTATTAAAAATATATTCATTGCATTGCGAGGCACCGGGATATTTTTTTTAGGGTTCTCCATGAGGGTGCTTTTATTTACTGCAACAATATGAGAATGTCAGTTTCGTGACAGTACTACTTTAACACATATGATGTTTTTAGTCAAATCTGCTTTTGTGAACTACTCGCTGTTGGTAGCTTAGCGGCTAGGTGTTGGCTTGCCAAACTTGAGGTCGAAAGATCGAATCTCGGCCATGGTGGCTGCATATTGATAGGTGTGGAATTGAAAATTACTATGGAGTCTACCCACTATGGGTGCCCCATAACCATTGTTTTGACACGTAAAACTCTATTTTTGTGAAGCAAATACTGTGAGGAGAGGTTCATTTGGCCTGACCTGGGTGACAATGTCAACTTATTGTGACTGCTTAATTCTATTTCCAAACCGAGCCACTAAAACTTTGCACATGCATTTGCCATTGAAATCAGCCATAAGCTAGAAGATGGGTTCAAAATATTTCTAGGGTTGCATAGAAGTATATACAGTAGAAAGGAGTAAAAAAATGTATTGGTTCAGCACTTATGCACAAGCACAGTTAAATACTTTTAGAACTTTCCTGTGGATCAAAGCACGAGCTGCTGCTGTGGCTTTGCATTGCCATGTTCAGCTAATGCTCGAGAAACAGCCATGAAAGTGAGGTTTCATTTTGACTGAGAATGCCAATGGTGGTGCAAACCGCAGTGCTGTGTGTAAAGGTGGTGTGAACCGTCTTTGGTTCTAATAATTGCACAGTATGCCTTTGTCAGAGGGACCCAGCAGCTCTTAATCTGGAGGCTGGGCCTGTCAGTCGTGGAGCTCATATAAACACGTGAGCCAAATATTCCGCTGCGTGCACCAGGGACTTCACACGTCTGGTTTCAAATACATCTGTAAACCGCCTGCCCACCTTTCAACATATGACATCGCAAGGAACGTTGACTCGGTTGCTTCAGGTAGAACTAGATTAGTGATTATGTAATCGCAGGAGTGTCCTCATTAATGCTTCATTTGTCCGTTTCGAGCTCGGCAAATACACGTCCACATCTTTCTTTCGGAACAAAGAAAAAGGTAAGCGACATAGGGTCGGTGTTACTTGTGACATCATTGGTTGAAAGCAGAGCGAGCAATTTCCAGCTGTGTTTGAAACCAAATTGCGATTTCCCTGATGCAATAATATTTGTCTCGCCCTGCAACGGTGGTCTAGTGGTTATGGCGCTCGGCTGCTGATCCGAAGGTTGCGGGATCGAATCCCGGCCGTGGCGGCTGCATTTCGATGGAGGCGAAATGTTGAGGCCCGTGTTCTGTGCGATGTCAGTGCACATTAAAGGAACCCCCCAGGTGGTCGAAATTTCCGGAGACCTCCACTACGGCGTCTCTCATAATCAGAGCTGGTTTTGGGACGTTAAACCCCACCAATCAAATCAATAATATTTGGCTCGCATGCTCAGGGGATCCTCCACAACTGAGTGGCACAGTCTTCAGACGATGTTCAGAAAGTGTTGCCGGGCACCTTTTTGCCCTAAAACACTTATGCACGAGGAGGTGCCATACCTCTGCACTCCTTCCATTCGAATATCTCTTGCAACATTGATTTCCACTATTCAAGTCACAAAATGCATCAAGTGTCAGATAGAAAAATGCTTTTGCAGACGATCTTTCAAATGCCACTCTGCTTCTGGTATGCAGCAGGGCTTTGTGGAAACTGAGCTTTGGCAACGTCATGCTCGATGTGAATTTTTTATTCAGTTGGGGGTTATTATTGCTATTTCACGTAGAACTTTTCATAGCAGAAATGCCACATGGCGCTTTTTGGGAACCCTTCTATTATACAGTGAGAAAATCTATTAGGAAAATAAAAACCAACTCGGGACATGCTGAGTGTAGTGTTGCACATCATTAAGCCTTGATGCAAAATTGAAAAAAGGTATTACTTGAAAAGGAGCTGATCATCAGGTATGTAGCTCTGAAAAAGAGCAATTTTTCCATTGAAAAAAAAAAAAAAAAAGAAAGCTTGGGTTACAGCAGATAACCTATGTTGTACAAGGGTGTATAACCGGGCCAGCTGGTATAAATTTATCGTGACATACAGGGTGTTTTTTTTTAGCTGCAACACATTTTTAAAATTGGAAAAACATAAATCGCGGGGATGTCTTGTGTGCCATTCGAGTGTACGGGTTGGCGGCCTCTAGGTACAGAAAAATTACCGCACTTGTATGCATAATTAGCGAGATTACGCTAATTAGCATATTAATTATCAGCAATTGGTGGCTATAGTAAATGAGTACTTTGGAGCCCGTCCTTGACACTACCTGTCAGAACGATCAAATTTTGAATAACGGAGTGCATGTCGGAGCTACGCGAACAATTAGTTCCCCGTGGCAGGCTCCTTGAAACCGAAATCGGCCGGGAAAAGCGCGTCTGTGACGTCGATGTCACCGCCCCCACGGCTTTCGTCACTCGCCCGCGGCGACCAACGCCGCAGATAAGAAGGAGATAACGCAAGCTGCTTGCGCGGCCGGAGCAGCGGTGACCACGGGCGAGTGGCGAGTGACGAAAGCCGTGGGGGCGGTGACATCGACGTCACAGACGCTCTTTTCCCGGCCGATTTCGGTTTCAAGGAGCCTGCCACGGGGAAATAATTGTTCGCGTAGCTCCGACATGCACTCCGCTATTCAAAATTTGATCGTTGGGGCAGGTAGTGTCGAAGACGGGCTCCAAAGTACTCATTTACTATAGCCACCAATTGCCGATAATCAGAAAGTTAATTAGCGTAATTTCGCTAATTATGCATACAAGTGCGGTAATTGTTCTGTATCTAGAGGCCGCCAACCCGTACACTCGAATGGCACACAAGACATCCCCGCGATTTATGTTTTTCTAATTTTAAAAATGTGTTGCAGCTAAAAAAAAACACCCTGTATGTGCAAACACACACTTGACGGCCCGGCCGCGGTGGCTGCATTTCGATGGAGGCGAAATGTTGAGGCCCGTGTGCTGTGCGATGTCGGTGCACGTTAAAGAACCCCAGGTGGTCAAAATTTCCGGAGACCCCCACTACGGCGTCTCTCATAATCTGAACTGGTTTTGGGACATTAAACCCCACAAACCAATCAAATCAATCAAACACACTTGATGTAGAGAGACAATGAAGCCTAGGAAAACATAGGGGAAGTTACTCGTGGTATTGTAATTGTGGAGAAAGTAGAAAGGAATTAAAGTGGACGAAAAGACAAACCTTGCCTTCGGTGGGAACCGAACCCACGACCTTCAAATGTCACGTCCGATGCTCTACCAGAGCATCGGACCATGCCTTTCTCTTCATCTCTCTCTCTCTCTATTGCCATGAACCTATGTTGTAACAGCTTTAATTTTTTTCTTTTTAGACCTTAATGCCGCTTGTAAAAGCAATTTGTATGTTTTCCTTGCTCCATCTTTCAAAGAGCATTTTCAGGCTCCTGACTTACATATGGGCTGCTTTCATTGCACTGTTGTAATATGAAAAACAGTAGCAGATGCTATTACGCACGACACATAGGCACTGACAGTGTTCAACACATGCAAGCTCACAGGGCTACAGGTACACAAGTGCCCCAACAGATCGACGATTACAGCTGCCTGCCACAATAGCACAACTGGCAACTCACCACAAGTGGTAAACTACAGGTGGTTGTGGGTTCATATCCCATGGGCAGCACAGGTTGCTTTTTTGCTCACTTTCACTGCATTTCTTCAATTAAAAGAGAAAATCTTTAATAAAATGCTGAAAATGTTGGCCTGGCTATGTGCCTTGCCCGCTACTCCAGATTCTGGGTGATGATTATGGTACAGTAAAACCTCTTAGACACACAAGGCTACCAAGAAACGTGTCTCCTGTAACCAAGATTAAAAAAAAAAAAAAGACACTGAGGAACTGCACTAGATCACTTTGTTATGTACCATCACCAATGTTTGTTTGAAAACATGGACAGGAAATCAGTCAAGGTGGCTTAAAGAAGTAGTTTGTTTTTTAGTGACTGCAAATTGTTTTAGCTTCCTCCTCAGCTTCTGGAGGTAAAGAAATCTCTTTGTGAGCCTCCCTGTTGCCCACGCTACCTTTGGTGCGTTCTTAGATGTTCGTCAGTTTCAACCCTAGACATTATCTGCCCTGCAGTGTCCTCATTATTCTCCTCCTTTCCTAGTTCATCCTCAAGTAGATTGCATGATCTGTAAGCTCTTCAGAGCGCAGGAGGTCCACAAGGTGAACATGTCTGGATTGTGTCTCTTCTAAATAGTGAATTTACTTTATGGACCTAGAAAGGTTGCCCTTAGTAACAGAGGTCTCCCTTGTAAACATGTCTCTTTTATGAATGTTAACATGGCAAACTAACCAGACCATTTTGAGATGTCTCTTATGACCAAGTTTCTGTTGTAGCAGACTTTTGTAACAAGATTCTACTGTATATACACTAATAAACACACATTCACCTAGATCCACACAACACACATAGGTTACGATATCAAGTTAAGGCTTGTGGCCTGCAAGAATGTCAAGAGTGCTTTCGTGGTGTGTGGCACACAGGTGCGTCTTTGCCACGGGCTGAGAACACGCCACAGTTCTAGGCTAGAGAGTCCTGTGGAATGTGTAATGCCGTCTTCAGAGTCTCTCTCAGACACGTAGCGCCTTTACTCGCATAGAATGTGTTGCAGGTTCCAGGGCTATAAATAACACTTGTTATGCTTTCCTTGGCTTCATGTTGTTGTGTCAGAAGCAGCAATTCCAAACAATGACACCACGGCTAAATACATTAGTTTTTATATCACACTGGCCGTATATACATAAGCTGTACACACGGGCATTTACACATCACAAGTTGAAAGATCAGCTGCCTGCCTCGCGAGCAGCGAAGTGGGCGGACACCCAGGCCAGTCCCCACTTGAGATTGGTGAGCATGAACTTGAGAGCCTTGGTCCACTGCTCCTCGGAGTTGAACTGGATCTTGATAGAGCACGACTGGCCGGTGTTGGTGTCCTCGATCTTGCCTTTGTCTATCCGGTAGGGTAGGCAAAAGTTGGAGTCCATCTTGCTCACCTGTATCAGTACACAAGAGATGAAGTCGGAACAGCAGTTCTAACAGGTTTTCCTTAAACAAAACTGAATGTTGGGCTAGATGGCTTTCCATGATTACTAGAAAAGTACAGCGCAAACAAGGACACACACAAGAGTGTAGGCAACAGGCTAGCACCACTATACTCTGTTTAACTAATTCCGTGCAGCAGAGCCAAGGCTGTAAGGCCATGGAACACAGATTTCTTGCTAAGCTGCTCATGTCACCAGAAGGCCCATATTGCTGTCCTTCTTCCAAGACTGACAAGAGGCCTGTAACTTGCGCAGTGCTGCACGGAACTTCTGAAGCAGAGTATACTGGTTGAATGCGGCGCCAGTCTGTTGCCTGTGCTCTATGCATGCACTTTTTTTTGGGGGGGGGTTCTGCTATTTAGGTAACAGGTTGTCCTTGCAGCTCACTTTAGCTATGCTGGACAGACAGGCCAATCGGACAACATGCCTCCTCATGCTGTCCGTTGCTTTTTCATTTCATGTCTCTGTGAAGTGCCCGCTCTCGCAAAAAGTATGTTGACTACCGACAAGGCTGATATCTTCACGTTTGACGAGTAGAACATTCAAGTGAAGCCTGCGTAGTCTAGCCTGTGTTAGCATTGTGTTGGACACACCAAATCTCCCAGGCAAATGGAACCTGGAACCTTTGACAAAAAATTTGTTAGGGGTGCTCGGCTTTGAGCTCGGGACGCTGCCCTCCAAAGGCTAGTGTCCTAACTAGACTACACAGTCACATTTGAGATAAGTGAACACATCTGAACCATATGAGTGCCTTGGATTCAATGCAGTAAAACATCGTTATAACGAAGTTGAAGGGGGAGCCGTAATTACTTCATTATAGCCATTAGTTCGTTATAGCCAATATCCATTTCATCTATGGGAATTTCAAGGGGAATTGCGATTGCTTCGTTATATCCAATAGTTTGTTATATCCGGATTCATTATAACGAAGTTCTGCTGTAGTACCTTGCTTAGGGCTTTCAAGGAGCAAGAAGGAAACAGCACCAGGAAAGAAATGACGGAAAGAAACTTCAAGCAAAGCTCGTATTGCCTAGTGTGTGGCTCATACCCCATTTCATATACGTGTATGAGCCACACAACAAATAAAAAGAAGTCGTGTGGCTCATACACACTTTGTATATGCATGTGCTCTGACCGACATGATTGAATTCACAATGTCTACCCAAGTCAACGAAAACTCGCAGAACTGCAAACTAGAAGAAGGCACTCCGTTTTCTTGACATGGAAGGCACCTGTGATATTTTAGCAATTTTACTGAAGTTATTTTAAACTATAGGAAGGGTGTGACTGAAGATATAGCATTTGCACTTTATTTGCTATTACAGACTTGTACATCACCTAGATAACTGGGAGCTGGTGTAATTTATTATGTAATTGTGTATCTTGTGCCAACCAGAGGTGAAGAATTTTCTCTCCAGAGGATAGAACACTTCTGTCATTCTACGGAAAATATATTTATGTGACTTGCCAGTTATCGTGCAGATAATGTAAGTGCCCATGCTCTCTGGAGTGCGCATGAAAGTTCTTTTCATGTTAAGCGAACTGTGCTACACACAACAGAAGGTGCAGAGAAGTCTAAAAGCATTTTGCAATATTGCATATGTAGAGAGAGAGAGAGAAGAGAGAGAGCTGCCTTTAGGAACAGTCGCGTGCATTCCAGTGAAGCTTCCTCAATGCTCTGCAGCTATGCTCACTTGTCAGTTGTGCTCCTGTTTCCATTTGTTTCAGATTTTCAAGAGGCTACTCAAGACGCCCACACATCTGTTGCCTATCCTGCTTTACAAAGTTGTTGAGTGCAGCCATTTCTGATGATGTAATTGTATTGGCCATGAAAGCTGTCAATGTGTCCCTGTCTCCGAGTCGGAACCCTGCACTTTGCACCTCTTGACAAATATATTCATACCATGGCACAGTGTGGACATGAGTTCTATACAGTCAGCAGTAGCACTCTACGCTTAAGCATTGCAGAAAATAGCACCCCCTGTTGTTTAGAGGGTTTTGTAGCGTCACAGTGACAGTTGTCAACAATGAACATGATCTCTTAACATTACAGCAAAGTGGCAAGAGTGAGGTTAAGAAACGAGAACAGAAGAAAGTGAATACACCTGCACGTGCTTCTTGTCATGAAACAAACTAATACAACACAATGATGTACTAATACAATAAGCAACCATCAGTTTGTACATGTTTCTTGTGCCCCTTCTTGTATCCTGTAAGTAATGGGCTAGGAAACACTAAGTATGAACAGTTGAATTAGCCCATTTCATAGCACTCTTGGAGCAATCAACGGTGACCAAGAAGGCCCTGCTGACCTGCTCCTTGAACTGCTGCAGGCAGTCGAGGAACGCCACCATGGCGTGGTCAAACTTGGTGTCCCACAGGAACTTGAAGCCACCGGCGAAGTACAGAGGCAGTTCACGGGACGGGTCCTCGAGGCACATCAGGTACGAGTGGTTCCCGAACGGTACCAGCCGGTACCTCAGGAAGGTCATCTCCATCTTATGGGCGAGCGAGTGGAGCAGCAGTACGGTCTGACCCCAGGCCATGTTGATCTCGGACCACTCGACGGGCACGTTGGGCAGCCGGCCCAGCCGGAAGTTGTTGATGGTGCCAAAGTGTCCGTTGTGCCAGATGTGGAACGTCGCGTTGAACACGTTCGTCTTCTGCAGCTGACTCAGCTTGTTCTCCGAGTACTTGAGCTGGCGCTCGACGCTGGCGTGATCGTCGGAGCACTGCATCAGCTGCCGGTTAAGGTCCGAGTACTCTCTCCAGTAGCGGTCCTCGTCGGCGCGCAGCCGCTCCAGCCGATCGGCGAGCTGCTTGCGCTCGCTCGCCACGTCGCTCCGCTCCTTCTCGATCTTCTCGACGGCCGCCAGCAGCTCGCGTTCCTCCTGTTCCAGCTTGCGGTACTCGGCGTCGAGCTCCTCCAAGTTGACGTCTTCGTCGTCGCCGTTGGTCAGCTGGTCGAGGTACTTCTTGTAGTCCTTGCACTCGTCCTCGGCCAGGTCCAGCTGCCGCTCCATCTGGTCCAGCAGGTTGTCCGTGCACTCCTCGCAGATGGGGTAGTCGACGGCCGACTGGTTCGTCATCAGCTCGAACAGACGCGTCTCGACGTCCAGCCTGTGGCTGATGGTCGTGTCGACGACTGCCGCACTGTCGCCGACCAACATGAAGCCGTTCCCGCTTTCGACGAAGCGGATCGGTTCGACCGTACGACGCGAGACGCCTTCGTCCGGTACGCGGTAGTGGACAGCGGGCGACGGACCGCACAGCTCGACGGGTTCCGACTGACTCAGCATCGGCTCCGACAACTCCGACAGCGTCTGCTCGTCGATGGACGAGAAAGACGCGTCCAGTCGGAGCGGCTGGCAGCATCGCTGGCAGGTGAAGTTGACAGGGAACGTCCGGTCCTTCGTGAGAGTGACCGACAGCCCTGCCATGACTGTCGCTTATTGTTGGTCACTCGTCACAGCTGTGGATCAATACCAGGAAGCGTCTTGCGTGTCTACGCCATTGCGTAAGCGCGTTGGCAGTGCCGCCGTATTCGTTTCTCTTCGGCAACAACGTCAGATCAGACTTATCTGGTATTGCCAGCAGGATTTCCGCGAGCAAAGCAAGTGCGCATACAAATCTGAGACGGTTCCGAGGTGGCGAAAGAACACCTGCTGCTGCTTGTTTTGCTTTGCAACTGATCGCTTTCGAAACTGCCAAAACACACGCGCTTGAAGTGGTGACTGAATTGACTTGAATATTTTATCAATAAAGTCAGCATATATGCGCCTACGTTCAGAAAGTTACAATATCTTAATAAACTACCTAAACTAAAATTTTAGCGGTCAGTTTTGTCTTGTTAAAAACTTAATAAACCTCTTCGTATCTTTAGATGCTACACTGCGGCTGAGGTTCATCAATTATAAACAGCTGATCGCTGCTCTGCACGCCCGCTGGGAAAATCGATTTCTGCTACGGGATCGCGATTCCTCGTTTGCTTGTGCAACCATCATTTGCGGCAGCAGGAAATAATGGTCTCACTGTTAAAATCCAAGCCAGTGGTTTTGCTGAGCTCGGTCGGTGCTGGAGTCGGAGCTGTGGTGCTGTTAAAGTAAGCCAGCATCTTGGAAGATGGATTCAGTAGTGCTCCTCAGCATCCTCGCTCCATCCTCCTTGTCTTTCTGTTTCTTTTTTTCTGTTCCAGAACATACGTCGGTGGCTGCCGCTACGACAACGACAAGAAGCTAGACGGCAAAGTCGTCGTAATCACGGGTGCCAATACCGGTCTGGGCAAAGCAGCCGCTAAAGAGTTCGCCACTCGAGGTATACAGCAGAATTGGCCTCCTATTTGATCCCGCATGCATCTGTGTACTGCTAGCCATATGCCTTCAAATTACCTCTCCAGGTGCCAGCGTCGTCATGGCTTGTCGCGATCTCAACAAGTGCCGGCGCGTCAGGAGCGAAATACTCGCGCAGACTCGGAACAAGCGCGTCGTATGCGAAGAGCTGGACCTGGCCTCTCTCGAGTCGATACGCAACTTTGCGGCGAGAATTAATGACAGTGAGTTTGCTTTGCATGATCTCGTGCTGAGTGTTTGCTATTTAAGTTAGCAATTCTCATCAAGTGACGGACTAATTTGTTGCTCTATTTTTTTTTTTCTTGGGACGAGGCACATCCGCCCCTTTCCTGCCAGCTGCAAGCACGCGCGAACTTCACTGCTAAATGTCTTGCGGATTTTCTCGCGAGCTTTAATGCTGGCTTACGAAAAAAAGCTTTGTGTACCCGTCCCCAAACACAGATAGGTTTTATTAAATTATTAGTTGCAGTCGTATGCAGATACAGTGTGCGCGCTCATGGTTATTAAACTTGAAGCTTTCTTTTTTTTTTTTTCACGCTAATTTTATCAGTAAGCATGCCATACCAGCCATTCAGTCCTCTTGAAGTGCCAATCATACCTCTTCACAAACGGAAAAAGTCCCACTAACCACGCCACTTCTATTACTCTTTGGAGTATGTTGCTGCCCACAACCAAATAAGACATGTAGGACATTTATCAAGCACTAGCTGTAGTGACTAGTGCGTTAGTAATTGCCTGAATGGGAAAATGACATGACGATGTGTCTTAGAAATTAATTCTTTCTGCAGGTGTGAAGCAAATCGATATTCTTGTGAACAATGCTGGTGTCATGAGGTGTCCAAAGCTGCTGACCAAGGACGGTTTTGAAATGCAGCTTGGTGTCAACCATCTTGGTAAGTATGCCTGTATTTTCTTATGCTACTGTTAATATTTGCTCATTCACAGCTCTGATCTCAAAGGCGACGATTCAGTCACCTTGGACATCAATATGTAGCAAACAGTTATAGCAGTACCTCAGCATAGCAAACAGTCAGTCGAATGACTGGGCATTACAAAATCTGAAGTTTCTCCCATAAATCGGCAAATATGCACTTATAACGAAAGTCATATACATGCAGTAAAGCTATTTTGTTCAACAAGAGCCTGTTCGAACAATGCGCTGTAGCTGCAAGTTAATGTATTTGCTCAAATTGAAGACTGCTTAGTGTCAACTGCTTTTCATAATGAAAGACACAATTCATTACAAACCATGTTATGAAATTTGAATCAAAACAGTGTGGCTTCATCTGCAAAACAAAGCTTCCTAACTGGTGAAAAATTTGTCCTGATCAGTGACTTCAACTAGAGCAATATAGAATGATCCTCCTGGAGAGGCATTGGTCTCATGTTCGAATCACCTGCCGAAAGAAATACAGTCAAATGCCATTGTGACAATGTTTGTCCAACATGGAAATAGCTTTATTATGCCCAATAATATTTTATACATGTATATCATCATTACTCTTCTAATGGCAAAACCAGTCGTAATTTACTTATTTGTAACCAATAAGTCATTATAACCATGTTCGCTACATTGAGGTTTGACTGCATTTCGTCAGCTAGGAAGCTATTTTTCTGACTAATTCACATAGGTTTTCTTTGTAGTCTTGCGCTGCAAACAGGCGATAAGCAATTTCTCCCTTTTGTTTATCTTCCACCTCTTTATGCACTCCTAGAAAGCTATACACACTGCACCACATTTTCACAGCATACAGCGATCTGAAGCATCTCTAAATAAATGAAAGAAGTTTCAGTGTTTTGAAGCTTCAAGTATTGTTTCTAAACAAATTCAAAGAATGTGAATATTAACACCTTATCAGCTGGAGACGGGAGTAAACACGCTTCCACATGATGCATGTCTGAAATATTCACGTTCATTAGCTGGCACTGTCGATGGATGACTGGCACATTTGTTTTTACACATTACATTCAACATGACAGGCGTTCACCCAGCTCATGAATGTTCAATATGCATCCATCTGGCAGACTCTGCTTGTGACTTTCCCATTCTTTTCTTGCATCTTTAAGTGCTCGGCTTGTAAATAATGTGTTTGGCCAATGTTATACTGGTGTCACACGGGCACTTCGAAGGCCTTTGAAGCGCCCGTGTGACACCAGTGTTAAATGGGCCCTGCAACATTTTTTTAACACAAATGCGTTGCCGATCGGTTTCTGTGAACATGTCAGCCAAATATTGTCACACTGCATGCACCAGTGAATCCGCAGTGTTATTTCAAATACAAGTGTAAATTGCTTGCCTTTCTCTTGGCAAATTGTGCCATTATGGGGACCGACTATGTATATTGAAACCAAACTAGCAGTGGCTGATATCATGCTGTTTTCGAGCGCATGTGCCTGAGTAGGTCACTTTTCTCACACTGAGCCCATTGTGACAGCACTTACAGATGCATGTTGTTTCCGAGGCCGCTGTTACGGTTGCTGTGTGGCCAGTTATACTTGCTCAGTTGTGCTGTGTAGCTACTGCAGTTATCCAAGGCCACCAAGGGGAACTGTCACATCACGGCAGCAACGCTGCCGGCATGCTTGTCATCATGGAAGTGCACAAACACATTCATCAAAGAAAGAGGAAATACTCAAGGTCTTGATGCTTGCTGACGTAGCTCCTTGCCCCTTTTTGATACTCTCTGTGTGTAGCTCTTAGTGTGTTCTTCAGGACGAAATGAGAAAGAAGGCATTCATGTAGTGGAGCTCTGTGCTTGATGCTTTACAGTCAAACCTCACCATAACGAATTCAATATGACACAGAAATAGCTTCATTATATGTGGCAGTTCGTTTATAGATGTAGTTTCGTGATACTGTTTTAATGGAAACACTGTTTTTGTTTAATTCGTTATAACCGATAATTTGTTATATTGAGATTCGACTTAACTGAGGTCCTACTTGACGGATTCGAAAAAATTTTCCAGGAAGCGATTTGTGAGGCAATAAGCTCATCCAGTGAGGCCACTGAAGGATTACTCGTGTTGCAGGGTCCCTATAAATGTGCGTTAATCTGTTCCTGGTAAGTTGCAAAATGCACAGAAACCAAACACAAGTATTGTCACCCAAAGGATTTTGATGCAGATATCAAAAGTGAGACTGCGGCCTTCATTTTCTGTTTTCATAATTAGCTGAATGATCATGAACGGTTCTCATAGACTAACTTATCATTATAATCTGATTTTGTCTGACATTACTGTCCCTTCGGTTTCACTTGTTGACCTCCTTTATTGAAATGACAGGTCACTTCTGCCTGACCAGCCTGCTGCTAGACAAGATCAAGGCAGCAGCACCCAGTCGTGTGATAAATGTTGCAAGCACAGCTCACCAAAGAGGAAAGATCAATTACACAGACCTCAACTCTGAAAAAGAATATGATCCTGCTGGTGCCTACAACCAGAGCAAGCTTGCCAACGTCTTGTTCACAAAGGAACTTGCCGAAAAACTGAAAGGTAAGCAGTGATGTGTCTATTTGCTAGTCACATGTGATTGCACCGCTTTCTGCAGGATATTCATAGTTTGGTGTCAGTAACATCCAAAAATTACAAGTAGCGATAAACCACTAGTAGCAGCTAATGTGTTCAAAGAAAAGAAGATATACTCAGGGGTCATGATGCATGACAGTTTTAACTTTCAGGCGCCGTATCACCACCTTGCCGCCTCTCCTCCCTGTGTATGTTCCTGAATTATTATGGTGATGAAAGAAAAAGAACAGTTGCAGAGAGAGACAGGTTTTTGTTTTCATAGCTGCAAACCTCGCTTGCCTTTTTCTTTTTTTTCCAGGTACTGGTGTGTCAGTGTTTGCAGTACATCCAGGAATCGTGAACACGGAAATCACTCGTTACATGGGAGTCGCCTCTTCGTGGACAGCCGCGGTGTTTGCCAAGCCATTGCTGTGGCTTTTTGCAAAGACACCGAAACAAGGTGTCCAAGGCATCATATACTGTGCCCTAGCTGATGGCATTGAAGAGCACAGTGGGAAGTACTTCTGGTAAGGATGCAATGCCATGCCTTACGTGAGGCAAAGCGGAACAGAATTTCAGCTCAATTAAATTTTTTATAAATGACCACTAGTATGAAACCGAAAAGTTAAGATCAAGACTAGAACTAGCTGGCTGCCATCTGTCTGCCAGAACTTCGAGAATGACAGTGGCCCAATGTTGGTGCCTGCTATGAAATGTGGTCTTAAAGGTAAATCAACAGTAAATCAACTTATGCTGCTAATTCCTTGATAATTCTCTTGTTAATTTTGCCGTCATGGGTTTAACATTACAGGAAAAAAATGAAGTTCAAAGTTTCATTTTTTGAGTTTCGTACCGAACCCCTGGATGTCAACATAAGCGTGACGTTATATGTTTCAAAATTACCTTTTGTCATATTTTGGCCACATTGGCTCAGTGTGATTTCTTCACACTTGGTATGTTAAGTATCTGGCCACCTAAAACATTCACCGGTGAAAACATTTTTACCGGTTAACGATACGTGGACTGAAGTGCCTTTAGAATCTGATGTCACAGTGGGTTAGTGAGGGAACTTCGAAGGGGTGTCACCAACTGTATTTTCTCTTTGCATGTTTTCTCACTTATTAAGTGCCCTCTTGTGGCAGGAGTGGTGCTTTTTGGTATAGTGGAATAATGATTTATTGATATGAAAAAAATTGTTTTGCTCTTTGTGTCACTTTAACCATAAAGCAGCTTGAACTAAACACCTCTTTTTTTTTTTGCATTGGGTCTATACAAAATAAACCAAATGCTCCTGCATTGTTCAGTATATCAACTAATTTGGCTTAACAGTTTGTCTTAATAGAGCTAGTTTATATTCAGTATTATGAGTGTCCACACCAATACTGCAGTTACACAAAAGCAGATGCCGAGGGTGGAGAAGCAACACGAACTAATGCGCCTCACTTATTGCATTGTCGCAATGCAGTGTATGTAGTTGTTCAACTGTACAGCTTGCGCTTGATTAATTATTAATGTAACAATGACTTGCTTCTCTTCTCTTCTGCTTGGACCCAGATAAGCAATCTTTGCATGGGAAAATTTCCTTGTGAATCTTTCATTCATTAAAGTACAATTGACCTCATCTGCAGCTCGCAATGATGTTAAAAAGATATCTCAAATTTAGTAAATGCTAGTAGAATGCTAGCTTGTGTGATGTTAGCCTTGCTGCATCGACTTTAGTATCAGTGCTTGTTGGTGCATTATTAATCAAGAATGCTATGGCATGAAAGAAAGACATAACAAAAGACACACATAATAAGCATCGTGTTTATTTCACAAGTTTTGTGTACTCGTCTTTCTTGCGCTTTAGCATTCTCAGTTAGCACTGTGCACTTGCAATGTTTCCTATATAAATTTTGTATGGACGATGAGACACGCAAGTTGCTCCATGTCCACACGCAGTTGCTGCAGTGTGGACATGCTGTGCTAACCAGTCTGCTAACTTGTGTGCTATATACAGTGTGCAATACTGCCTTGTCATGTTTTCACGCAGCAACTGCAAAGTGACAGCGCCAAATCCGATTGCTGAGGACAAGATTGCCTCAAGTTGGCTGTGGGCTGTCAGTGAAAGGTGGACCGGCGTGTCGTAAAACCTTTCTACGTGTAGTGCAATGCAGCTGGGTAGCTGGTGTACATGATGTAAATAAATGTATTTAAGTTTATGAACATATTCTGATTGTGTTGTGTTGTGCCTTGATGTGACATGGAACAGGCGCAATAAAAACATTTTTTTTTTTGTGTACGGTTGTCAAAGACTGCACAATACAGTCAACAGGCCAACAGCCATTTAAGCAAGGTTCTTCTGTAGGCAGATATATTCCCTTCTACCATACTTGGTTAATTAGATGTTACTGAATTTCATAGTTGAGTTGCTCTTTAAGGATACATCGTGTGGAGATTTCAGAGTGAAAAAGGTGCTAACGAAATCTTGATTAGGGCAGGGAACAGTACAGGGAGGTATAGATCGGTGAGCGCTCGCACTGTTTTCTCTTGTACACATTTACATCGCGTTATTTCAGTTTATTGCTCATGGTGTATCGCCTGGCGCTACAACACATTTAGTTGTGTATTTTAAATGCTCATTTTCGCATTGGGTCGCCGTGCCGAATTTGAAAGCTGCGCACAAAATTGCGGCAAGTCACGCCGTGATTTCGGTTTCGATTTCACCTTTAAGTAGCTCTCGTGATTTATATCTGCTAAACTGTTTTCAATCAATATTTCTGAGTTGTTCTATACTGAAACGCACACCCACCAGTAGTTACGTAAACGACAGCCACCATTCAGAACAGATTTACTTGCTCCACGGAATCGCGCGCTCTTCTTGATGCTGATAGCGCGTTCGTCGCGAACTCGGCAAACTCGTCATGGCGCCGAATAGGAGTTGGAACCAACAGCAATCGGCCCACGCTCAGGCGCTTACCGCGTTCTTTCAGGCCAACAGCCGCGTCAAAGATTACCAGGCACACTCGTCCAAGGTTCACTCCGTCAACTGGAGTTGCGATGGCCGTCGCCTTGCCTGCGGGAGCTTCGACAAAACCGTCAGCATCTTCGTCCTGGACAAGGATCGCATGGCAAGTAGTGAGCGGCGGCGTTTCAAGAGTTGGCTATGTTACGAACTTGCGCGAAGGCACCTACACGGCATCCTCGTTTGATACGCGGGGATGACGCTAGATGAAGCGATCAGGAAGGTGTCGGCGTTCCTTGTGGCTTTTATGTTTGAGACGCGAAAGATTGCGTTTCGCCGGTCAAGACGCGAAATTCGGTCTTTACCGGCGTAACGCAAATGCTAGTTTTGCAGTGGATATTTTATGTTGACCAGCGCCTCCTCTATTATTAAAAAATAGAGGAGGTGCTGTGTTGACAGTACACACGACTAGCAAGTAACACGCTGTTTACAACCAGCGCAGTAAAAGGTGCTTTCCTGCTTGAAGTATTCGAAATGGCGCAGAGAAAACACGAACAGTACGTTAACAAAGCGCAGACACAAGTAAGCCCCATTAAACAGTTTCCCTGCGTTCAGGCTGAGCCTCACATAGACACGGACAAGCGCTATCTCCTCTGATTCAGGTATGTAAGAGCAGTCTGTTCTCCTTCAGTGCATGGCCTGCTCTGTGGTAGCACAAAGGCACGCGTTCAATTCCAGGCTGCAGCGACAGCATTACGATGGATGCGAAATGCAAAAACGCCCTTATGCTTAGATTTAGGCGCCCGTTGAAGAACCACATAGTAGACAAAACTAATGTGGGAGTCTTCGACTACGGCGCACCGCATACCAGCCCTGTTCTTGCGCGTAAAACACTACGAAATTCAGTTTATCTTGTAGTTAACGTAGCTGGTGTTCTTTAGAACAAGTGCTCATGCATGTGCTTCAAGCGTTAAACATGAAAGTAACCTCCATTTTTGTGTCTGTCTAGACGAAGGACCATGTCTTCAAGGGTCACGGAGACAGCGTTGACCAGCTGTGCTGGCATCCTTCGAACCCCGACCACTTGGCGACGGCGAGTTTGGACAAAACTGTCCGGCTGTGGGACGCAAGGACACAAAAGTCAATAGCTGTCGTCGGCACTAAAGGTGGCCCATTCTTTAAAGCTCTGGTGGGAAGCACCTGCATGTAGTTGCATGGTTTCGATTGCAACTGTTTGACTTAGCTGAGAGAATTGTATAGAACGGCCATATGTGAACATAAGAGAAGGGGCACTGTTTTTATGCCCGGTGAAGTTTCTGAAGTGATATTTCTTGTATATACAGTGCTCATGGAATAGAATGCGACAGTTTAGGGCTGAGCAAGATGTGTACCTTTGCTTTGGGCATGAATCGTAGAAACATGAACCTGTTGCAAGGAATTGCGCATACCACTTGTTGTAATGGCAGATGAGTTCTGTGAAAATCTGCAAGGTGGAGTAACGTTTATGGACGGGAAAATTAGCATCTACCTGTGTGTAGCACAAGGCTACAAGGAAATCCATCATTTCTGAGAAATCTGTATGGATGTCCTTGTAGCCTTGTGCTACAAGACGGGTGGATGCTAATTTTTCTTTTCAGTTGTCATTTTACATGTCACGTTTGATTCCATGGACATGGTGCATTCTGAAATTGTTGAGAGGTATTCCCTTGCATGTTTCCTCAATTGGAAAAAGGTAAAATTGTCACCATTGGTACTTGCATCATGAAGCTACGAAAAGATCTGTACAGATTTCACAGAATGAACGCATCTTGCTTGATGAAATACTTGCAGCTGGCATTGAAATTTCAATATGTATTTTTGTGGCAGGTGAGAACATCAATATCTGCTGGTCACCTGATGGACAGACAATCGCTGTGGGAAACAAGGAGGACCTGGTGTCCTTCATTGATGTACGGTCGCACAAGGTTCGGACGGACCAGCAGTTCAAGTTTGAGGTCAACGAGATCTCTTGGAACAACACCAACACCCATTTCTTCCTCACCAGCGGCCAGGGTTGCATCCACATTCTGAGGTAAGTTCTGGTAGAAGTTTTTTTGGGCAGTGTGATCTCTTAAATGCACCGTATTTGCCGTAGATGCTAAATTCACATTCTGTATTTTTCTTACTCTTGAGATTCGGTTGTGGAAATGTGGTGTGTATGCATCTGAAGAATGGCAGGCAGTCACTTTCACATTGTTAGAGTTGTCAAGGTGCACTTGGAACCCCTTTTGTAATGTGAAAGCAGTGCTTTAATGTCCTCATTATTTTTTATTGTGTGACTTTCATTGTGTTCGCTAGATATACGCCTGTGATAATAAAAAGTTGAGAAATGTTGACCTTTAACTACATTGTCTGGCAAGGCCCATGCACTCTATGATGTTAGTGCACGTTAAAGAACCCCAGGTGGCCGAAATTCCAGGACCTCTCTGCTACGCCGCCTCTCATTATCATACTGTGGTTTTGTGACGTAAAGCTCCAGAAATCAATCCATCACGTTGTCTGGCATAGACTTAATCACCAGTGCTCTGCTACTTTCATTTTTAACCAAATCAGCTTGAAACATGAAATGCTGCTAATTATATTTGTGTATCTACTGGACATGCATTGAAAAAAAGTAATATGAAACATAAATAATGCTTTTTCCTTGTCCGTGACCTTACTGTCATTCAATGAAGCAGAATGTGAGCCACAGTGGCAGCACTGCTTATTATATATAGAAAGAAAATATTTTTATCCAGGATATGTTTCATATTGCCACAGGGGTGCTCAATGTAGTGGTAGAAAAGGCATTGAAGGCTGCATCTGTGGAATTTATTCACTTATTTACAAGCTCTCTGCCACCTTATGGTGCATTTTGTCACTTGTAAATATATATCATCATGTTCAAGACTGTGTATTGTAATGTAAGCACAAACATAAGAACGTGGCTTGCATGCATACGTGAGAGCTGCTGATCCAGCTGGGAGCTTAGGCATATGCAGCATCCTGCACTAGGGAAGGCGGAAAGGGGCACTGTAGTTTGATGGAACCCCTTTACGGGTCCTCTCTGGTACGTGTAACACAGGGGCAATACCAAGTGGGGGCACCCCCTGAAATTCTAATCTGTTCTGGAGCACCAGAAAGGTGTTCATATAGTTGTGTCCACTCCTTGACTGTATGATGGATTAGGAAGCCATGAATTTGGCACGCCATGTACAATTCGTGATGAAGGGAAAAGGGAAGAGGAAGGTCTCGTCTCATTACCCTTTACATACATTATCTGATTTCGGACACTGTGGTTTCTAATTGTGACATATCTCCATTTCATTCTATATTCTCTTGAAGTTTGTATGGAAAGATCTGTGCAGACCAGGTGCCCTTGGTGATTTGACTGCTCTTCACTCATATTTGCAGCTACCCCGACCTGCAGCTGCAGACTGTGCTAAATGCCCACCCTGCCAACTGCATCTGCATCGAGTTTGATCCGACGGGCAAGTACTTTGCCACAGGCAGCGTGGACGCCCTGGTCAGCCTCTGGGATGTCCAAGAGCTGGCTTGCCTCAGGACATTTTCTCGGTAAGTGGGTGCAGATGTTCAACATTGGCATTTTGACAGCAGACAAGGGGACTACAAGGGTCATATTCCGAGGGGTATTTTCACGGTGTTGCCTCTAGTGTGTGCCGATTGGTTGGTTGAGGAAATGTGGGCACGTAGCCGCTTCGTCATTCAAAATGTATGCTTCTTCGTCATGCAAGGCGACACTGATCTCAGATATACGGCCCGAAGTTCACGAAAGGGAGGGTGCAATGTTATCTCATGCACTTCCATCTGTGCTTCGCCACACCTTTTGCTAAGTACATGTATGCTATCCCTAATATCTGATGTGCATCACTGCTTCGTTGTTATTTGCTTGCAGGAGTCCTGTTTCAGCATTTCCTACTTCCCAAATTTCTGTCTGCTCTGCTGCGCCCTTATGGCTCACTCTCACCGTCGCATTGAAGAGGTCTGCGACAGGCGGCCAAGAAGCAAATCAAAGTGTCTTAATGTTAATACCGGCTAGTGTAACCTGTTCATTTCTGCACAAAAATTCCTCACGATTGTGATGCCGGCATGTGTACTCAATCAGACATCATCTCGCAAATCAAATGCGCATTCTGATCTTGCATGTAGGATTGTTCTTCTAACTTTGCGACTGCAGTGATGCGACTGGAAAGTCAAGCAGTAATCCAGTGACTGGAATTAGTTACTTTCCAAGTAACACGGCAAGTGTGCAACTTGGTCACGTGACCGCTGCTAATAACTAATGTGGATGAGCTTTTGCACCTTTGTGGAGCTGTGGCAGATGCCATCGCTTCTGCTTGAAACTGGTGGCCGAGATGCGGGGCTTCAAGAATGAGTAGCTGTGCAAGACATAATGAAGAGAATGAACAAAGGGCTTCATTCGTTCTTTACCTTGGTTGGCATCCTGCGCCTTTGCTTGTTTTTGAAGGGATACTAAAGTGAGACGCTAGTTTTGTTTCAAATGATAAATGATGCCATGATAAAGTTATTGTTGTTGATTGCAACATCGCAGGTTCATTACTAGGCAACACAATGAAAGACAAAGTTTAGCTTGAATTTTTTTTTAGAATTTCAGCGCCTAGGTGTTGTGACGTCGCAAATTTCAAAAATCCTTTTCTAGTATTTTGTCCATATTGGTTGAATGAAATTACCTGCTACTTACCATGTTGTTGCTCTGACTTCATTAGAAGATAACGTAATTCTTTTTTAGTACCTATAAAGAATTATTTAGGTCCTATCAGGTGCCATCAGAATCAACATCATCAAAGCGAGTAGATGTGGGAACTTCAAGGTGGAGTACCACCTGTGTCTTATTTATGCACACTTTCTTGCTTACCAAGCACCGTCTAAGGCAAGAATGGTGCTTTTGGAACTGTGAAAATGTTACACAAATTAAACAGTTTTCTTTACTGTCCCTTTAAACTCAACCTTGCATTCAGACAGCAGAGTGCATCAGTTAGCTTTTCCTCCCCTCTTGTTTTCGATGCATCAGGTTGGAGTGGCCAGTGCGAACCATTAGCTTCAGCTACGACGGCAAAATGCTGGCATCTGCATCAGAGGACCTGCTTATCGACATTGCTGATGTGGAGACTGGTAAGTGTTTATGCTTCCAACAGAAAGAGGTAGTACTTTCTTATATTGCCTTTATATTGGCTGTAGAAATCTATTCATAAGTTTGTACATAAGGTGATGTGCCACTGTTGTGGCTACACGTTCATATAATATTCATTGTAGTATCATGACCATCTGTAGCAGGAATTTCCATATTTGCATTCCTCCTTTAACATATCGTAATAAAAAGAATGTTTAAATAAATAAGTCATTCTCATGACGGGTAGAATTCTCGGTTACTGTTATGAAGCTACAAGTGGGAGCGTGTGTGAGTCTCTTGGAGGTCTTCTGCCATGGAATAGTGGTGGTTGGGAAGGCACTTGGTTTGACATACAGTGAAACCTTGTACACTGTAATAACAAATCCAATTCAATGCAGAAGTATCTTCGTTGTATCCGATAGTTTGTTATTAACTTTTATTTGTTGGTGCTGTTGCAATGGCAGTAGCACTGTTTCTAATTTAATTTGTTACAACAGGTAATTTGTTACATCCACATTCGCAGTATTGAGGTTAGACTGTAGTCATGCGCTCTATTGGCCTCGGTGAACAAGAAAAGGCAAGGGCATTGACTTCACTTTGGGCGTTTGCCGAGGCAAAAGGACAACATATCTCAACTAGCCGAGAAGCTTGCTTCATGGTTGCATGGCAGTGGGACAGTTCAGTTTCTTGGAACTACAGTAGACCCTCGTTATAACGACCGAATATAACGAACTATTGGATATAACGAAGTAATCGCAATTCCCCTTGAAATTCTTATAGATGAAATTGATATTGGTTATAATGAACTAATGGTTATTAGTTATTACTGCTCCCCCTTCAACTTCATTATAACGAGGTTTTACTGTATTCAACTAATGAACTGATTAAAAACACTTTTGTAAAGCACTTCACGAACCCTTTCTCACAAATTCTGGCACATACGGTCAACTGCATATGTGGGTTGCACTTCATTAGTATTCAAAACTGGTATATAACTGCAACATCTCTTCCACTCCACTATGGAAATACGCCGTGTGTGAGGTCTCATTCTGAAAAAATGTCTTTTTCTAATTTCATTATATAGTTGGCTGGTGCGAGCTTTTGAGTAGTAATACGAGATTTCTTATAGAAGTGCTCAACTCTTTACATACACAACCAAACTTTGCTGTGAAGCCTGGTGAGGGTTTCATTGAAAAGCCATTTGTCAAACTTAATTTAGTTGATCAGCGCGCAGCTCACTAGAACTGCTACACACTAAAACTTGGAACATGAGCCTATGTGCCCAGGCTTTTTCGAGTGTTCCATCTTCCTTGAATGTTTGTGACCGATGTGCTTGTCTCTCAGAATCAGGAGTTGGGAGTGGCCCTTGCCCACGCAAATCGAGCTACCTTGTATTCGCAGGGGAAAAAATCTTCGAGGTTCCGTGTGAATCACCCACTTTCACGATAGCATGGCACCCTAAGCGTCACTTACTGGCATTTGCCGGTGACGACAAAGGCGAACGCGACCAAGACGCAGGAACGGTGAAGATCTTTGGCTTGCCGAGTTCTTCATGAGTGGTCGTCAGCCATGTCTCATCTGGTACGTCATTTGTAAATAAAGATATTCACACTTACAATAAAAAAAAAAGGAGGAAATGTTTGGTGCATACACAGCCAGCCCTCCAAGTCTCGTAAACTGCTTACCTTTGTGGCAAGTTTAGCTGTTACTGATTTATGCTTGGTACCCTCAGCTGGCGTTTACACTAAGTCAGCGGGTACTTTCAATACCCTTGCCACATGGCAAATGCCATTTCAGTTGAACGATAGCGAGCCTAATGGCATTTTCCATGCATGCTGTCGCTTGAGTGGAACAGATGTCATTTCAGCATGATGACTATGATGACCTTGGCCTCCTGTGCAATGGCTTTGGGAGTAAATGGGAAGCTAACGAAATTTACACTGAACATGCTTCTTTGAAATATAATAAGTTTGTTACCATAGAAAGTTGCTCCAAGTATTTGGTTGATTGTGCATAATTAATCCCAGCTAAACAACAATTTCCAGCGACCAAACGAAAAATGATGTGGAAGGCACGACGGAATGTGGGAACAGTGCAGCTGCTTTTATAATTTAAAAAATTCTCTTAATTGCACAGACTAGAAGGAAATACCTTTATTAGTAATCCTTGTAGCATGTACCTGGCGCTGAAACTACACTGTAACAAATTTTATGTGTATGAACTTATGAACTTACTTGCCGTGTGACAGTAAACAATTGCATTATGAACAAATGTTGTTAATTGAAAATGACATCATTAGTTTTCTTGTGTAAAGGTATAAACATCCAACAAAATGGGTAGTAACAGACTCGCAGTCTTGCTGTGGCTGCAAAATCAGTAGCAACTGGAGATTTGAACGTAAAGACTAATTATGACTTAATTCTATCACAGCCATTCCTAAATTTATAATTCATAATGTTCATTGTATGCATTACAGGATCATTTTCTAGTCACAGTAAAGGTATTCTTTGACAAGTTTTTAGGGACTGTTGCTCTGTGTAAAAGTGTTAGTGTTGAGAACGCTAAAACAGGGTATCGTGCTGCCTTGGAATGCAGTGAATATATTTTTCATACTACTAGTGCCTGGAAAGATGACTTACAGTTTCGATATCAGAGAGGGCGGGTTCTCAGTGAGATTCCAGCGCTGTTGCATATAGACATAAGTCACTTCAGGACAGCAGCTCGTGAGAGTGTCACAGCATACTATGGCTTTTTCGGCTGCTGTCATTTGCACGTAGACTGGCCCACGTGAACAGTGACGACCGAACTGCCATCCAGTGACTCCAACAACGATTTCATCGATTTAGGGGACTGTGTCTACACATTGTGGTATTGTCGATTCCAGTGGGGCTGACTCACAGATGCTGGGCAATGAAAATGAAATCAAATCAATATACTTCACACGTGTTTCGTGGCTCCGGCATGTGCAAAGCGTTAACACTGCATGCCAAAGAAGCAAAGAATGTTTCTTTTTCACTACTATAAAATTGTCTCAGTACACATTTAATGGTCTTCTGTAGTTGGATTTCATGAAGGGAGTTTCTCCTCCGGACGACTTAGTTCTTTTCGAGGCAACACAAACCAATAGCGAGGTCGTTTTATGATAATTTAGGAAAGTGGTGAAGGGTCCCCTTCAATAATGTATGCCAGTATGCTACGCTGCAGCAAACGGCAAACCTTCCTATCAAAGATGCACACCTTGACAAGTTCTGCAATGCCTTCCACACTCCTTTATATGTATTTTAATGTCCACATGTAGCAGTTAGAACTGTATGTACTGACAGCAGCTTGACGTGGCATGACTGAAGCGCACAATGCAAGCTCCTGTCTCCTGAAAACACCATTCTGCTTCTTTCAGTGTCCAATTCGTATTCACAAGAGTACATGGCAATTTATCTACCACCGTCACATTTTTAACGAGATTGTCACAATGCCACAACAGAAAGTATGGCTCGCTCCTTCTTCGTTTTCCTCTTCTTCCTCTCCTTGAACGCTCTCGTCGCGTCGGTAAAAAGTGCCACTTCCTCCCCCGCGTCGATCTCTCGCTGTAGGAAGTTGAGCCCTGCCAGGTTGAAGCCGATATCGTCTCTGGCTTGGTCCAGATGGTTGAGAGTGCAGAGCCGCAGCCTAGTCCACGGTCGACACAAGCGCCGAGGTGGCCCCTATCTGTCCGCTGTGCACTCGGAGCAGGAAAAACAGGCAGCGGCAGCACAGTTCTGCCTCCCAGCCCCGACTCAGCAGTTCAGCAAGTGCCTGCAATGAGTAGACACACATTTGGTTGCATGGTCAGTACATGTACAGTCAACCACAAAGGTTTGCGGACCATGCGAGCGTGTGGCCAACAGCGTCTTCGCGACACTTCCGCCATGTCACCTGCGATCGACAGCAGTGCTACGTTCAAGAAGCATCCCTCCTTAAATATAGGGCCTGTCTGTTTCCAAGCTGTGCACAAGCACTTTTCAGCTTTCTCTCTTTCCCACTACACGCTCTTTGGCAGCCGTGGCTGCGGGTTTATATCTTGATAGCCCCTTCGTGAAACTAATATCTCTTCATCGGCACTCCGGTCGATGCAGGCCGTGACGGCTGTGATTCCGCTATCGAATCAGATATGTGGCGCCTTTACCGATGATGAGCGCAGTGCGTCGAAACAAAGAACTAACACTGCGGTTCGCAGCACTGAAAAATTGACATGCTAGCGAGTAGCAAGAAGACGCATTTCCGGCGGAGGTGTCAGGTCGCCGATTGGCGGCGTACTGCTAGATGGCGCGGAAAGTCAGACTGGCACGCGCTCGCATGGTCCGCAAACTTTTGTGGTTGACTGTACATTACATGAGATGCCAATACCAGCAAGGTACAATCACGCTGTTTCAAACTCGCACATTTTGCCTGAAACTAGCAGAATAGTAACTAACGTCTATATGTTATCATTTAATTGCTTTTTCCACTGTCACTTGCCCTCCTCTTTGAGCAGAATTTCAATCTACAGTAAGACAGCTTTATAAATGCAGGCTGCAGCACAAGGACCACAATCAAAAAGACAATGTGTGAACGCAAACAGTGCAAGTTTACATTAGCCCTTCCCTCTGTTCTTAGTATACACCTAATGTGCAGAGAACACACGGCTCTCATCTGGCACTAATGATTTCATTTGTACAAATTATATGAAACAGACCAACCTTAAGAAGGTCAACCACATATCCAAATGGAAGAACAAGCAGTGTCTCTTCCAGTTCACTGTAGCGGATTCTTCTCAGTGTCTCCAGCATGTACCGTTCTGGACAGGTAGTCTGGTAGACTGTCATCAGTGGGTGCGGTGCAGGGGGCGCGACAGGTTCTGCTGACGCCTTCCGCTCGACTTCGTATTCTTGGAGTTTCACCTTGTGCTCCCTGTAGACGTCGATGGCCTCCAAGAGCCGCTCCGCGATCTTGACGGTCTCTGTTGTTTTCTTGGCAGCCAGGCCCAGCTCGTCCTTGCCACCTTCCCTCGGGATGACTGCTTCCTCGAGATTTGCGTTGGCCTCAAACTCGGCCTCCTCTTTCATTCTCGCGCTCTTCCTCGAGCACGAGTGGCTCTTCAGTCTTGAGCCAGAGGCGCAGGGAGCGGTCATGTGAGGATGTGACCACGTATCGTCCGTCGGGGCTGATGGACAGTGCCCACACTTCTGCCTGATGGCCCTCGAGAGTGACAATCTAAAAAAGACAATGCAGTAAGAACATAAGGTCACGGAAGTATTGATTTTGACATCATTCTCCAATTGATATTCCACACATTAAATACTTTTTTAATGCTGGAAACGATGCAAAAAAGGAAAGAAGAGAAAAATAAATGCGAGGACTAGACATTACTGTGTCTAATTTTTTTTCAGACGCTTCCAGTATGAAACCCTATCAACAAGTTCAATACCAAACCCCATTAAACACTTCCTCGAGTAACCAGGCAGTACGTACCTGCCAAACTAAGTTTGAGAGATTTTGTTGCCATGAGCTTAAAGGCGGCGAAGGGAGACAGCCGACATGCTTTGGAAAGCTCGTCTTCCTCAAAAACATGCCTTTTCTGGGAGACATTCGCAACTTGTCAGATATGATTTAGCTTTAAATGAAGTGCACACAAACACTCACAAAACTTGGCACAACACATATGGATGACCAATACCTTGTTTTCATATTATACTATCATTTTGTTTTAAAACTGCTTTAGAAATTTTTGCAAACATGTTCGAAGCATGCATTCATTCACCTCTGGAACAACTGCTGGTGGACGGTCTTGGGGACCAACACATTAAGAACTTTTTCACAACTTAAATTTATTTATTGTAAAACTTGTTGTACAATTCATAAATTGAGAAAAATAAAGCCCAACCTCTAATCTCTACAGAATATTTTGGAGAGCTGGCAGTTATGAGCTGTAAACAAATCTCAGATCCCACAATATTCGTTGGGACTACAGGGAATGTCCATTTGACTAGGAAAGATGGCTATAAATAAAACTCGCAATGTTCTTCCACAAATTTAGCCTTTGCTATGCTGCAGTTCTAGATCTTTTGACTGAAGAGAGTAATAAATGGAAGTGTTGTTGCTACTACTAGTGAGAACTGTAACTCCGCAGTACCCTGAAAGTGCGAAAATTAGAAACAAGCCTTGAGTGTGTTGTAAAGCATTCAAGTACTGCTTACTATTGAGTATCTGTAAATTTCCTGAGAAACCTTTCTTTATACATTACGTGGTAACTGGAGTAAAGTCTCCTCCCATCTGAATGTCATCAGCACTAGTCTTAGGTAAATGTTACCATATGTGTGCAGACACAACATGGTTGGATAGAAATAATGAACAGAGCGCTAAAAACTGGAGAACAGGGAATGTCGCTGAAGCCAACGTTTCGACAAGCAGATGTCTTCGTGCTCGTGCTGCTCTTCTCCTTCTGTGGACGAGGGAGAGTGTGCAAAGCATACAGAAACGAACGCTCGAGATGGCAGTCGCTGTCCTGATGGAAGACAAGCTTACTTGTCGAAACGTTGGCTCCAGCGACATTCCCTGTTCTCCATCTTCCCCTGAGCTTCTCCTCTAGTTTGGATAGACATAGCAAGACATGAATACATTCATATACAAAGTAACAATATCACAAAGAAGGAACTGCTCCATGATATCCTAAAGGTCTCTGAGTAACTTAGCTACTGATATTTAGCTGCTATTCGATGATACTCAAGTGATATCCACCTTCTGAAAGTTGTCGGCATCCCACTGTTTGATGGTGGAGTCCTTGCCTCCGGTGAAGAACATATGTGTCTTGGGCAGGAACCTCAGGCACATAACACTGTCATCATGTGCAAGGATAGAGCGATGGCAATCCCCAAAATCGAGCCCCCATATCTTGACACTACGGTCGGCCGAACCAGTTGCCAGAAGGTTGCTGTCATAGCTGACATCCATGCAGAGTGCGGGAAACTTATGACCATAGAGGGACAAAAAGAACTTGAGCGTGTCCATAAAGAAAACTTTCACAGTGCTGTCCAAGAGCGATACTGCAAGCAACTTGCTGTTCGGGGTCACACGAACACAGAGAACCTCTTCCGCCATTTCAAGTGTTCTGGTGTGGACCAACGTAAGGGCTTTGACACCGTTTCTATCAATGAGGTCAAAGTCCCAGAACTTGACGGTCTTGTCACCACCACCTGAAACGAGCCCCCTTTGATTTGGGTACATGTCCAGTGACCACACGGAACCGCTGTGTGCTGCGATTTCCTCCACTAGGCTTTTGGCACCGATGTCAAAGAGCTGGAGCTTTCCGGTCTTTGTGCCCACGATACAGTGCCTGTCGCCAGGCAGAAAGGAACAGCAGAGGCCATAGTCGCACGCCATGCTTCGCAGGCACTGCTGACTGGTGCGGCCCCACACTTTCACTGTCTCGCCGCTGACTGACAGAATACCCGTGTTGTCGGAACTGAAGGACAGGGCCCTGACGTCACTCCTGTGCCCTGCGAGTTGGATGCTTTCTGCCAGCACCGGCGTGACACTCTTGTCCATCATGTTGAATACGTAGAACTCGACCTGGTTGTTCTTGAGACCAACTGCGGCCTTAGCCAGACCATTCTTGGCGGAAAAGATGTCCAGGCAGCAGGGCTTGCTGGTGCACTTGAAGGTCTGCAGCCTCTCTACCGTGTCGGCGATGGTCACCTCGACCTTCGGCTCCTCCTCCTCCGGCTGTTCTTCCGAGGCCAACTTTAGGAGTTTCTTGCGGACTTTGCGCTGTCGCTTCTGTAGCTTGTTCTTGATTTCGGTCTCGTCGTTCAACTTGAAAACCTCGACCAAGGAGTCAACGCCGTGGCAGAGGATAGCCCTCTCCGACGGGTCCACGGCCAGAGAACATACCCGGCCTCTGCCTTCCCGCATGACGCTTCCGAACTTGGTGCACGTCAGCGGGCACCCCGCCTCTTCTTCCACCTCTTCGTCGTCATCGGCGCCCTCGACTGCGCCATTACGTGCAGTGGAATCGTCCTCCGCGGCGTCTGGTCTGCTCTTTTTCGCCTCTGCCGCGTCTCCCGATGTCTCCTGTCCCGGCTGCTTGTCGGCAATCGCCCAGACTCGAAGTTCGCTGTCGGCGCTGCCCGTCACAAGCCAGCTGTCACCACGGACTAGTAGGAAGTCCCACACCTCGCCGCGATGACCTACCAGCGTCTTGAAGCAGTGCTGCGTCTCCAAGTCCCAGAACTTCACGAACGTGTCCTTGGAGCTGGACACTAGTATGTTCCGCCGCTGGCGCATGAAACGGCATCGCGTCACGACTCCCTTGTGGCCCTTGAGCCTGAACATGCCGGCCTCGGCAACGACGTCCCAGAGGATGATCACTGCGTCCTTCCCAGCCGAGGCGAGCCTGCCTTCGTCGAAGTCCAAGCTGGTCACGGCCGCCTTGTGGCCCTGGAACGTGATCGCCGGTTCTCCGTGGTCTTGGCCCACGTCGAATACGCGCACGGCGCCGTCGGCGTATCCGACAGGCCACATGCCGATGATCGGGACTGGTCGCGATGCACGTTGACGAATGCTTCTGGCCCGAGAAGGTCTTCACCTTCTGCTTGGTCTTGGTGTCCCACAGGAGCACGTTTTCGCAGGCCGTCACGGCGTAGTACCGCGACGCCGTGTTTTGGTAGCGCACGAAGGCGACCCGCGCCTCGGCGCTGGCCAGGACGCCGAACACGGGCCCGTTCGTGAAACGCAGGTACTGGTGCGTCAGCGGCATCTCGGTAAGTTAGTAAGCTGATCGAACTGCCAGACTCACGCTAGTTAGCTTCGCGAAAACGAACACGGATGCCATGTGCTCGCCATGATGTCAACTTGGCGCTCTTGCGTTTCGCTTTTTTACGCACTTGTTAGGTGGCAGCACCGATTATGTAGAAAAGTATTAGCGCAGTGCGAAATATGTTCTTTATCTAAGGCTGCAGACTTTATTAATAATAGGTTCCAAGCAAACTTTGCATAGCGATGACAACTACTTGGAAATTTCTAAAACAACTTAATTTATAGATTGCAGGGGCCGCTAGCTAGCATACATAAGCACGAAGTGAGGTGATACAAAGGAGGTACATAACAGGTCTACAGATGAGCTAAGTTTTCTGTAGTTTTGTTTTCGTTTTCCTATTTCATTGCGTTGTTTTGTGCAGCTGTGTCTGTTGTGTGCGCTGCGGGAGCGGCAGCAGCCGAAGAGGGGGGGCAGGTAGCATCACGCGCAGCAGGAGGAGAACCAGGAGAACTACCGTAGCCCACGGTAGCGGCGAAGCAGTTGGTCGTGCGTGCGGCGTGGGGCGTTACGGCGAAAGCGGCCGGATCCCAACTGCAAATTATGGTATTTCGTGTTCCTTGCTTTTGCCAATCACGTCGCCATCTCGAGCCTCCCGAGATTTTCTTTTTTGTGCGCAGCCGTCGCGATCGTACACGATACTCGACGAGGTCAGCTGTTGCGATCACGGGCACGCCAGCAGTGGAGGCGACGCTGTGTATTGATTGTTCCTCTCAGTTGCGATAGTAACCCGTGTAAATGCATCCTTGCGCGCTTTAAATGCGGCCCGTTACAGCCCGGCGACTTCTCGTGCGTCGTTGCTCCCTCCCTAGCTGACAGGTGCGCAAGGCCGCGGCTTAGTCCCGGCCGTTCCGAGCCGGTAGTTACGGAGATTGGCGTGAGATTGGTAACCTCGCACGGCCCAACGCCCGTGAGGCAGCGGGCGCCGGCTTTGAAGAGGCACCGTTTTTGCCTGCGTTTGCGTGCGTGCCAACGGTACGCGCGCGCTGTCTCGGGGGTTTCTGACGCAAGCTGCGCCCCCCCTGGAGCGCTCTGCCGTGCCCAGAGATAACGGAGATTACAGCTACATTGGCCACATCGCCTATCGCCAGCGCGGCAGTCGGTTCCTTGGTGTTTCGGGGTGGTTTTGTTGCGAGAGCCGCGTCGAGCTGAATGCGTGCTGCTCGCCCGTGCTCCACCCCCTGCGGGCTTCGCGCGCGCCTACTGTGCCGTCATTTTTCATCGCTTTCGGAGACCGGAGAATTGCCGACTCAAAGGTCAGACGGACGGCGATGCGACTGCTTGCCGTTTCTTTTACACCCGACAACCACGCGGTTGAAAGTGATATCTCGTGAGCCCCCCCGCTCGAAAGGAGCTACCAGTGCGTGGGGTTTTGCTGAGCTGTGCGCCGGCTGTACAGCTTGCAACTCCACTGTGCGATCCACATTTTATTTTGATATATGTGTGTGTGTCGTACGAATTCATTTATCGTAATATATGCCCATTGGTTTAGGAGCCACAGCTGTCGCTGCAGTTCCCGCTGCGGGCATATACGAAAGAGTGCTCAGTTTTCTTGTAAGTTGAATGTGCTTGATATGAAAAGTGGTGAGCGTGTCGCGTTCTGACAATATCTTTTTGTGCATAATTCTTTTCCAGTCAACTTCTGGTGGACAAATAATGAATGCGGTCAGTTATACCTCCCTTTTAAAATTATTGTTGCAATTAATTTCATACCACGCAAACCAGCTGTGTCAGCTGTATACTGTTTTATTTATCCTGTGTTATCAGTTCGTTATCCTATCAGTAGCCTTACTGGAAAAAAAACAGTTTCTCGTTACTGCGCCACTTTCTGCCTCTGATCCATTCGTACTTACTGGGATTTGCACGCAGGCTTTGGCCTACACTATCTATCTATCTATCTATCTATCTATCTATCTATCTATCTATCTATCTATCTATCTATCTATCTATCTATCTATCTATCTATCTATCTATCTATCTATCTATCTGTCTATCTGTCTGTCTGTCTGTCTGTCTGTCTGTCTGTCTGTCTGTCTGTCCGTCTGTCTGTCTGTCTGTCTGTCTGTCTGTCTGTCTGTCTGAATGAATGAATGAAGGAACTTTGTGCTGGGTGGCTTTGTTCATTTTCTCATTACTGAAGCATCGTTTTAAACACTTGTGAGGCAGCAGATGCCCGGCTGGCATCCATCACACAGTGGCATGCCCATATCAGCAATAAATATTAAGCCACTTTGTAAAAGCACATTACTATTCTGTCTGGTTGAAAATTTTAACATACTATCTTAGTTCGTTTAAATTAGAAATGTACATTTGAAAATTACTAATAACACTGAAACCTGCCCGTAATTACTTTTCTTAACTGGTGCTTTCGCGAGTTTACTTTAAAAATGTGTAACGTTCTGTTTTCTCACTAGGTTGCATTTCCTCGTGTTTTTGAGCTAATTTCATGGCATAGTAAATGTGCATATGAAAATTATATGTATTTTACTTGTTACATACTTATAATTATTGTATTAGTAGCCTTTGGCCATCATTCAAGACTTTAGTAATTCTTTATGCTCACTATCTGCAAATAAGAAAACCAATCAAGTCAAGTGAGGTTCTTCTAAGCATATTTATTTTATTTTATTTATTTTATCGAAGTACCCACAGCACCTTCATAGGCATTACAGCGGGGGTAATTGCATAAGTACAAAATACATACAGGTTACATGGAATGAACACCACAGCATTGTCATACCTATACTATCACACCATGGAGTGCTTGGACAAATGCAGCATTTGAAGTGATATTCACAATACTACTAGGTGACCGATCCCGGCTCTAACTGTATTGGGGAAGAACGAACTTACGTGGTACTTTTACATAACGTTTCTTTCACTTTTAATTTGTGAACCGCCCCCACAGACACACGATCGAGGTCGTGCAGATGCTTAGTGAAATCAGTCCCTCTTCTTGAATGGTAGATATTGTTCTCTTTAAACAAACGAAAACAACCGCAAGTGTCAATATCCTGGAACATTTTCAATTTATGATCGAGTGAAGCATCATTTTTAAAGCCTGTCCCTACCAATTACCTTTGTTGTTTCATATGCCTTGAAACTCCTTGAATAGCTTCAAATGCAAACCACATAACTCTAGTCTGTACTCCTTACCAGCTAGTCTTTGTTCATTTGTGTCCAGGCATCCCAAACCATACTGGTATGTTCAAGTACTGATTGTACTCTAAAAATTTTTTAGCATTTATTTTTTGATACCCTAGAACATGAGAGTCCTTGGCAGCAACATGATCAGTATGTTTTGTCCATGATAAACCAGTGGTGAAAAACACTTCCAAATATGTAAATTCGCGCACAGACAATAGTCGCGTTCCATTAATGTTATAACTAGTGTGAAATTGTTTCATTTTTTCTTTAGAAGAAGACATATGCTCGCTGCACTTTTACATTAAAGTTCATGTCCACCCCTGCAAAATTCGATCTATGTGATATAGCAAAATTTGCACACTCATTTCTGTTATTACTAACTCTGTACAGCATACAATCATCTGCAATCATGCATACAGGAGATCAGTATTGTCACTAGTATCATTCACAAAAATCAAAAAGAGCAATGGGCCAAGCACCGACTCTTGTGGTATGCATGACACAGCTTCATTCTTGTCTATTAACTACAACCTTTAAGCACATTTAAGTTTAAATCATTTTTTATCCAATTGGTTACAGCACAGTCATTGTCATAGTGCGACAACTTTTCATTTAACGAGTAACTGTGTACAGCGTCAAATGCCTCCTTGAATTGAAAACAGAGAATTGGAAAACTGGGGGCAAGTGTTGCGTCGGTGAGAAATATGCAGTCTATCCTGCCACCTCTGTCGAATGTACTTGACAAGTCATGAGTCAATTCTGTAAACTTTATGACACAGGAAAATGCACTGCAGAAGCCGTGCTGGCAGTTGTTTAACATGTACTGATTAACGACACGGAATGGCAGTTTAAAACCAAATTATGTGGTCCAGATTTGTGAATCGGTGCAGTACATTATAACTTCATTACAACTGACCTTCCTGTCTCTTCCATTGATTGAAATTCTTTTACAATGGATTCTGATAAAACATGCATTCAGATACAAAGGACTAAATTTAAATTACTAGGCCAGCTAGCTGGTCAGCACTCCTTTATAGCAGGCTTAAATACAGTGGACATCCCAGATTCACTAGCTTCCAACTTCAAACATAGCTTCAAAGCAACCGTGGGATCAACACAGTGGGGTACTATAGTGGCAGATGATGTCAACAGTCTTGTAATGATAGAGACACTCATAGTGTACAAACTGTTAATTGGACAGCACAGTTAAAGCTGACAAGCTTCTGTCAGAAAAGTTAAAGAGGAATAAATCCCTTCTTTGACCATTTCTGCAACTTGTAATTCACTACGCTTATAGCAGCCTCATTCACTGTCGACATAAAAGTCTGTTTTACTAGTATTTGTATTCTACATACTCCTTTTACAACAGACCAGAATCTTCTTCATTATCTAGGCCTGTTGTAGTGAGATTAAACTGTAATGTGCATTTTTCCAATCTGGAGGTAAACGACCCTCCCCGATCAATTTTGCGAAAAGCAGACATAAATATTTTGAAATTAAGTGCACACATGTTTTCAATAAAGCATTCGGTATGCCATTTAGACCACTAGCTTTTGTAGAATAAAATTTTTTAGAATGGCTTTGATTCTGTGCAGTCTTAACTTAGCCTTTTTCATAGAAATGTCATAGAGATGTCACAGAGCTTTCTAGGAACATTTGAGAGCTCACAAACAAGAGTAGAAAATGCAAATGTAAAAAAAAAAAGAAAGATGAACACAAACATGCCATTGTCATAACATTTGCCAGTGCCAGATACGTACTGGCAATACTGTTTTTCCGTTGTCTTTTCCGTTTCTGTTTCAAGACATGCCACAATATTTTGGGGCGATCTTTCATTCTCAATTCTAGGGTTTGAAAGTAATTGGCCTTTACTTTTCTTATGGCATCATTCATTTTATACGTAAGTATTTGCAAGTTTTCTATTCTTTCTTTCTGTCCTTTTGTGCAAGTTTTCTTTTGCCTTTCCATCCGGTCTCTTTTAAAATTTATTGCATTGTGCCAGTTGAAATTTAATCTTTGCACATATCTTGTAGACAAAGGCTCACTTGTCATACTGTCACCAACCATGAGGACACATGTTTGCTGACTTAATTCGAGAAGTTTGCTTTTGGAACCTCACCCACATATCTGCACCCTTTGTATCCGACAGTTTCTCAGAAATGTCATAGTAATGCTCAAGTGTTTTTGTTATCTCATTATTCACCTTCTTACAGTTGTATATTTGACTTTCTTTGGTATCTGTAACTTTAACACAACACAAGTTCAGCTGGCAAAGCACAATGCTATGTTCACTTATACTGGGTACCATTAACATATGCTGGTCCTCATCAATAATTAATAAATCAATAATTAATAAATCATTCATCAATAAATAATAAATCAATAATTAATCAATCAAGCCCATTATTTTCTCTTCTAGGATGCTCTACGAATTGGTTAAGCAGAAAACAGCTGAACATCTTTAACAACTCCTTACTTGAGCTACTAATGATGTAAGAATCGTCGTGTTCTTGATGCCACTCAATTCCAGGCTGGCTAAAATCACCTCCAAGTATTACATGATCATTAACTGCCTGACTTCTTCATTGAAGTCATTCATCACTTTAACCTGACTGCTCGGTGGTCTGTAAAAAGGACAAATTGATACAGTCTTTCCGTTTTGTAAATGTAATTTCCCCCAGATTGATTCAATTGTTTGTGTTTGTATTTTTAACCTCTTAGAACGAATGTCCCATTTCACTAATATAAAAATGCCTCTGCCGCGCCTATCCCTGTGTTCCTGTTTAGCCGTCAAGGAAGATTTCACTGTTATTGGTTTCACTGTTCAACCGCGATAACTCGCGTACATATAACCTGCATGTCACACCGTCCTTTCCTGAAATATCCCAGCCATTTTGACTTTATAGAAACCATCTCTTCATCTGTGCAGACATGTGCGCTGTAGCATTTTGTGTGCCACGAAAAAAGGAAAAAAATAGCGTGCATTGACATATCTATTGTTTCTCCATCTCATTGAAAGGATCGGCAGCAGCACGAGTCATTAAAAATTTAAGATACTGCACCTTATTGTTCTGTATGTTGTTGATTGTTATGACCCGTCAGCTATGCTGGCAGAACTGCAGCAATCTGTGCCTCTGAAGAAAATGTTAAATGTGCAGCTGCAGAACATTCCATCTCCCACATACTTGCACAGCATAAGGCAGTTGCGCTTCGCCTGCAACAGATCCTCGGCCATCGTGTCAGACCAGATGAATGTGTGTGGCTTGTTCTGGAGGGTTACAAGTAACAGCGCTTTTTGAAAGGTACGGTGGAACAGGTGCATGTGGAACTGTACAAATGATTAACTCCTGTAACTTTTTAAGTTGTAGGTTATTATGCTGCCGATATGTATTGCCCGTAGCTCGCGCCTAAACTTTTATTGCTGTTCTTTACAGCAGTGACTTGATCATGCTAAACAGTTGTAACTTATTTCTTTATGCCAGCACAGCATTAGAGAAAAATCTTAAAACCTCTGCATGAAGATGTCGCCCTTACTGGCTACCAGCAATTTCAGTGAAGGCACTTCGTCACCTGGGCAAGTGCTGCTTGAATAAGTGGTTCGTGCACATTGGACGTTACAATTTCAGTGGTAAAGAAAAATAAGTGGAGCGACTTTAACAGCTAGGAGGTGATAGGCACATGCTTTTGTTTCATTTCGTTTTTATCAATATGTGTGTTAACATCACACAACTATTTCCACAACAAATTGGAACTGGCTTGCTCAACTTCTTTCTTCAGTTTTTGTCAATGTGTAAGGAAACATACAATAAAGGATAATTTAACTTTCATAATCTTAGTCACAGCATATGCTTATTACTAGGAACCTGAAGAAGGAGTCGATACGTGTACAAAACCCTGTTTCCTCTTGTTCCTTCGGCCTACTTTTGTTTCGAAGTGTTTCTGATGGAATTTGACATTCGGAGGTGACGGTCTTGACGTCAGTGAAGACTGGGGCCTGTTGACAAAGCTGACAGGTTGCAATGTGCCATTCTCAAAGCCAGGTGTACGACAGGAGCTGTGCTTCTGCCCTCGGATCTCAAGAACAAGAAAATGCAGAAACAAATTTCTTTTTTTCCCTCTCGAAATCAGCCAAGTCACTCGCAGGGTATGTCTTTGCACCGAGACTTCCACATCTGTTTGTCAAATTAGCATGTGAAGTAGAAAACTTGATGGAGTACGTGCTGACATTGGGCCAGCGCGCTTGAAGAACAGAGCATGATGGAACCATAATTGCTTTCAAAATTCTAATGTAAAAATGGCAGTATAAAGTATTTGCTAAATAAGAGAAGTTACAGGTTATGCTATTGCATTAATTAGGTACGTGTCATTGTGTTGTCTAAATGGAAATTGCATTTCTGTTTAGACAATATGAAAACATGTACCTAATTGCAACCAGTCTACTTTGTCAGACTTGCAAGACTATAGTCATGGACCTTCCTTGGCAGTAAAGTGGAGGCTACGGAGCCATATTGTGCGTGCACTGCCTCTAAAGAATGTCGCCCCTTCATTGCGGGTGTATTTTCTGCACGAGGATTTAAAAAAAAAAAACGTACTGGAAGCTGTTTCGACAAAGATTCTGTGCGCATACAAGAGATACTTATATCTGCTTTACTTAATGCACTGCCGCTTTGCATGTTCTGCACATGTGCTCAGCTCAAATGCAAATGGCATCTCCGTCTTCAAGTGTGTGTTCGTCAGTTTCTCTCTCTCCCGCCGACTTGGCACAGGTGCTTGTCCTTGTCAGCACGTGGTTATCTAATTCGTGATGAATAATTCTTGTCTGCCTTAGAACATACACAGAAGGTGTAGAAGGTTCGGTCCGAAACACGCGCCATACCAATATACTTTGCATCGGAATGCCCGTTCGGAAACTATGACCCCGTAGTCTTCCTTCCATTGCCAAGGAAAGTCGTCCCCGGGTATAGCAATGCATTTTTTGTTGAACTTATTACTAGCCCTTTAACACTGAAGGCATGGCGTGAAGAGTATTTCCTTTCTTCCTTTTTTTGTGAAATGTGGTTGCGATGGGCCCCCGTTCGTCAACAACTGGCGTGTTTCTGCATTTTCTGTGTATGCTATGAACTGTTTGCGCCTGCTCAACAGCTGTTGAAGTCCTGTGAACTTTATGTCTAAGTATGCACGATGGGCTGGCTGACCTCTTAGCAGACGTATAGCGCAATGCTGATTTTCCACATCGTTGCTTTCCAGTTGTACTTGCCCTTAGGTCAGTCTTGAGGGAAATGTCAGGAACAATGGTATTGCTTATCATTCTTTTGTTATGAAATGCCGTTTAGCTTCTGCCTTCTCGCCTTTAGAGGCTGAGCAAGTGCGTCTGTCAACCGAAATAACAACTTTCCTTTGAGGCAGCCGTAGCACAGCAAACCTTGAGAAATGAGTTCATTTAAGTTGACCTTTTATTAAAGTTGCCATAGTATGTACATCCAGCTAAATCGAACTGGCGTGCATGAGTGGCACGTCAGTGCTATATGACTCAGCTAAGTTGCAAACAGGTTGAGGTTACAAGCGCACGGCCACAGAGTGCATCTAGTGTTGAGCTAGAAGTGCAGCTTTGTAACTTGGCCACGTCATACGGTGCTGACACGTGGAAATTTCACCATTCTTTTGCGCCTGTTAAAGATATCTGGCTCTCTGTAAATGCCATACATGGTGATGCAGTCTTCAAAAGCTGCATGTGGCACAGCACTGCTTGTTTGACATTGATCTACAGAAACTACATGAAAACAACTAAATTTATGTGTGCTTGACAGAAGGAAAATTCCATGATCCAAGTGTCAAAATCAAGATGTGATTAGGCATGTCATAATGGGGAACTCTGGATTAAAGATCGAGCACCTGCATAGTCAAATTAGTTTCATCGCCTGTGCTCCTTTGACGTGCTTAGTATCAATACATAGGTGATTTTGCATTTTGTCGCTACTGAAACACAGCCGTATGGCTGGGAATAGAACCATTGCACTCAGCTATAGAAGTGGAACATGGCATCACAGTAAGCGCACATTCTGACATTTTGTATTGCACAAGTAAGGCCGAAAAGACAGATTTATGTCGCTCGCTTCTTTTCTATTTAGGTAAGTTGAGGGAGACACTGTCGACATGTTCTTCCTATAAAAGTGCTAATTTCATAGTGTTACAATCAAGACAGTACTTTTCCACCATGCTTAGAGATTTGACTATGGTTGGTACACAGTCGTTGACGGCAGACAAAGGATTGTGTTGCAGCTGGAACAGGCTAAAAATACTCAGTTTGCTTCTTGTTTTGTTAGGGGTGGGAGGCCTGCATTTATATCACGCACGGGTTGGTGCTTTTCGATGACAACACCCCAGTACAGAGCCGCACCTGCCTCATGACATTTCAAGCTTAGCTTCCTGTTGAACTGCACACGTCAGGAAACACCTGCCATGCTGGCAGCTTCTACAGGTGTTCTTGCTGTGCCTTTGCGACGGTAGCATATCCATCATAGCTCCTATGTACCTGGTGGTGTTTGTGCTGCTTGGGGATTCCATTACTGTTCCTTGTTGACGTGCCTGCTGTGTTTGGTACTGTAGCTTTTGCCTGGTGCGTATGATGTCCACACTCCTAGCACTGTGGTTGTGGGACACTTTTGCTTTAGTGGCATGATCGCCCAGTGGTGCTCTTGTTTATTGTGCCTCCTGTTCGCCTCTTACTTCCAAACGCGTTTTGAGATTAAAATGAAGAAATATGAGCTGCATAAGACAGGACACGTTAAGAAATGTACATGATCTCAGAGCATAGGTCATTTATGTTAGAGACATTAAACCATGAGGATAATTAATGAAATTTAATTAGAAAGTGTTATAATATTAAAACATAAAATATATAAACTGTGCAAAGCAGGACACAGAAGTGTTGTATGTGGTAGATATCAGAGCATGGGTATTTTATACAAAGGGGCATTTAACCATCAGGTAATTGATGAATATTAATTAAGGGTGTCACAAAGTTAAAACAACAAGTTCATGCTCTGCAAAAGTGGGCGTGCTAAGAGTTGTGTGTGGTAGATATGTCAGAGCACAGCTTATTTAGACTGAAGACACACTTATAACCATCAGAGTGATTAATGAAAATTAATTAAAAATGCATTACAAAATTAAGACATCAGGAAAATGTAAACTGCTTGAAAGTGGACATTGTAAGAGTTGTATAAGATATTGAAGCATATGCCCTTTATGCTAGAGACATTTAACCATAGGGATAACCAATAAGTGATTTCAAGAGGTATTACAAAACAAAAACATAAAGGAAATATAAACTGTTTGAATGAGGACATTTGAAGTGTTCTAAATGATACCAGAGTCCGTCATGCTAAAGGGGCATTTAACTGTCAGGATAATGAATGAAAACAAATTAAAAAGGCACTTAAAAGTTAAAACATAGAAAATGTACTATAAACTACTTGAAAGTGGATATTCTAAAAGTTGTATGATATATATCAGTGCATATGTATTCTTGTGCTAAAGAGGCGTTTAACCGTGAGGAGAATTAATCAGGAGAAATCGAAGAAAGGACGAAATGGAGGGCCAAGGACAGTAGAAGCCATTCTGTGCTCTCGTCTCACCTTTGTATCTTTCTCGTTAGTGTTTTTTTCCTTCTCAAGTCGTGGAGTGACTTGCCCAACAAAACCTTTTACCCTCTTCCTAGTTTGTATAGCCTCTTTACTGGGCACCTAAAGGGTAGCATTTATCTGTTTAGAAGTTATTTAGAGAGAAGGTTGCACACCCTCAACGAATGGTATTTCTCACTCCAAAAATTATCTTGATGCACATTGCATTACCTAAAATTAGGGGTGTGCGAATATTCGAAATTTCGAATAATTTTCGAATAGCGTTTGCTATTCGATTCGATTCGCACTGAACTTTTACTATTCCAACTATTCGAAGTTGGCAATTAAGGGAAAAAATACGCTGTCTCGTGACAAGTGGCCCGTTTCCGCAAGTGTGGTGCGCTTCGCCGCATAACACCTGTGCACTGTGGCGAAGTTACTATTTGCGTACTGCAGCAAAGCTAGCACCCGTGTACTGTGCCTGAAGCTAACACACGTGTACTACGGCGAAGCTAACACCCGTGAACTGCGGCGAAGTTAGCTCGGCTTTCCTTTGCACATTTCTGTTGGACTGTTCTTCAGTACTTTGGAATGACACTGTGGGAATGTACTAGTCATGCCCATGTTTGCCCATTTCTTGCCCATGTTAAACAGTATATTTCTGCATTGTATTATTAAAAAAACTATTCGAAACTTATTCGAAAAATATTCAATTGGATGGCGGTTTGTTTATGAAACAAACATGCTGTCCATTTTACTAACTACGGTAGCTCCTGGAGCTAAGGTACTGTACAGTTTATTCAGATAAAAGCTTTAGAAAAATATTGCCTAGGTTTAATGGATCTGCATTTGATTTCTGGCTGCCTCTGCTTCATTTCGATGGGGGACAATATGCACAGCAAAGAATTCTTGCCCGGACTGTGAAAGCTTCTTGAAGAGAATTCACTTTGTTTCCTGGTACTACCCCTGAGAAATTTGCCACCACTCGGAGCTTTCTTTTCTTCAAGCAGTCATCACAGATGATGTCACACGACGATGTTGTTATGTCATCACGTAATCTTGAGTGTCGATGTAATTGTGACGTCATGTGATGCCATCATCTCTTGGTCACATGACTTTTGGTACCATTCACGTTTAGGCCAGGATGGCTTCTGTCGGATTTTTTTTTCTTGTGGGGCACATTTTTGGACTCATGAGTATACCATATTGCTTGGCCACTTGTTCTCCGTAAAGGGAGCTTTTCTAGTTTTAGGGAGTATTTCAATCTGTGTACAAATTGCAAATATGTCGTGTCTCTTGTGTTGTTCTCTGTTTTCATCTTACACTGAACTTGGTGCATGCTGTGAACTTTTTACTGTGTACTTGTTGTTTAATGTTTTTTGTATAATTAGTACAGGGGCTTCTGCCAGGTATTGCTATACCAGAAACAATTTGCAGATCAAGTAACACAGACACGAAAGAAGACACGAAAGAAGACACAAAAGAAGACATGAGATGACGTTTCTCATGTGCGGGCCAAAATCGCCGCTATAGCTACACCTTTAGCTTCTGTACTTACCTTGGTGTAATTCGAAAAAAATAAAGCATCTGAATTTGATTAGTGCTTTTGCATTAATTAAAGAAAAACTCCTCTCTGCAGGTGAGGTGTACTGGCTGTTCTGCAGCCGTGCCCCACGCCGGCAGATGGGGTGGGTGACTCGGCACGTGCGGAGGGTGCGGCCCCTCCGGTTCCTGGCTGTCGCCTGCCTGGCCACCTTTGTGTGGCTGCAGATGCGGCTCACCTTGCTGGGTCAAGTTTCCATCGAGGTCGGCTCGCCGGCCTCCTCCGCGTCCGCCCAGCCAAACCTCACGTGGGCCCTCTTCAACAGCACGCGGGAGGTCGAGATCCTGCGCGAGTATGTCGCGCAGCTCAACCAGGCACAGGTCTGTTTCCCTTTTCTGTGTCTCGCATTCCTTGCCCGCCACTCGATTGTGTGGATATGCAACCGGGTGAATTAAGGGCTCTACTGAGATAGTGCTGGTGTGTACAGCTTTGGTGTTGGAGAAGCCTTACCATTGTTTCAGTTCACCTAAAAATGCCACTTTCCATGCTAAAATTGATGGAAATGAAAAATCTAGTAAGTGAAACATGAGCGATCACATGAACTTTGAATCAAGAGAAACTGCGCTCTAGAACATCAACTAATTTTAAGACAAAAGTTCGCTAAAAGAGTTCGCTAAAGAGTTCGCAAAAGTTCGCTAAAAGAGCCATTACAGACATTGTGTGAGGTGCGAGAGGCCTCTGGACACATTATGTGAGCATTGGCTTGCTGTTCGCTATTGGTTGGCATCCACTTTTATAACACTATAATAAAATGACACATGTGTACTATGATGCCTTTGCCTAACTCCATTAAGTGCTTGGTGCACTACTGGCACTTCTCCTTAAACATATTCAATGCTGATTTTTTTTTCTTGATCACTTTAATGTCACAGTCAAATGAGCCTGGAAAAATTCGTGGCCGCTATTTGCCGCATTGCTTACTTTTGCTCATTGTTCACGCAAACAGATGATCCACAACTTGGAGCTGTTTGGCCCTCTGCAACCAGACGACCCAGTGATAGTGATCCAGGTGCACAACAGGTGGCACTACCTGGTCGCGCTGATCGACTCTCTCCGTGCTGCACGCGACATCAACCGCACTTTGGTCATCTTCAGCCACGATGAATACAGCCCTGTCATCGAGAGCCTTCCATACAAAGTTGACTTCTGCAAGGTGGGTTCAATTTAACGATTCTCTTAAAGGCACACTGCGGGCTTTGTAAGGGCCTAAACAGGATAAGCCACAGGTGGCACTTTTTCGTTATAGAGTAGGCTTCTCTTTATACGTCACTATGCTGATATTATGCTCGTTAACTCAGAATTGAAGGGGCCCCAGAAGTTTGTTTGAATTATCAGAGTTTGAGAGTTCGAGAACTGACTATTCATATTGGATAATAGTACAGTTCACGCTCATTATATGCTGATATATATCCATCTTTGTAATAATAGAGCAACCCTGACTATATTGAAAGGTATCCATATTGTGTGTTCATCAATACCCTCACCACGCTGATGTGTACGCATATTAGATACAGGCGAGATGTCATCCATACCCTGGAAAATAGTATAAGTATACATAAATGGTTGGAGGCAGTTGTACCTGAAACTGCTCTAAGTGGGGACCGTACACAGACAAGGCATGTTCAGCACTGCACCTTATTGGCTATCCCACTTCTGTTGTCCAGATGATGCAGATATTCCTGCCCCATTCCATCCAGCTGTACCCAAACCAATTTCCCGGCCAGGATCAGAATGACTGTCCCCGAAACATCAAGAAAGACGAGTAAGTCGTTTTATTGTGGAGTGAAAGCTTGCTTTATTCCAAAGTTGTGAACAAGCCCAGCTTGTGCAGTGTACAGTCAAACCTTGTTATAGTGAATTCAATATGACACGTAAGTAGCTTTGTCATATCCAATACTTTATGAATGTATGCTCATAACACTGTCTTAATGTCAATAACAATTTTTATTTAATATGTTATAATTGATAGTTCATTATATATGGATTAGTTATATACCAAAGTTCAACTGTAATACAAAGTTATTTGCATAAATAGAAGTAGTGTTGAGGTTTAGCACATTTTGGAGTCTTATTCATACGATGTCTGTCTTTGCTAGTAATTTGTTAGGGTGTTACTGCAGCACATTTATTTTCACTCCAAATTAAGGGTGCATGAATAGTGATTTTTGAGACCAAATTGAGTTTGCATTGAGTAGTGGCAGAAGCAAATCAAGTTGAATATTGAATGCTTTTTGAATAATTCTTGAATTTCAGACTGATTTTTACCGTCAGTGTTAATTTCTGTTTATATTTCTATATTCTATGAATAATATTAGCATTAAAACACAGTCGCTGGAGGAAATGATAGTTTAATATATAGTCATATTCCCTGAGTGAAGTAGCTTATTGCACTGCATAAGCTCTCATATTTTATGCCTTTATTACGTTGCTAAAGACTAAATTTTGTTAGCACCAATATTGTGCTTGTTTCGGTGAAGTTAACGTTTCAAAGTATTTGCAAGCTACATAAAGAATATTAGAGTTTAAGGAATAACGGCTGTTTGATTTGAAGATGAAATAGAATAGTACACTATGTGATCGGATGTTATAAATTGTCAAATATTCGCGTATCACTACTCCAGATAATTTTGACCTATTTTGGTTTCATTGAATGAAGCACGTAAGCAATCTCCTTGGGCAGCTGTGACTCCTGTAAAGCTGCGACTCATTCCACTTTCAATAAAATCTCATTTTGAGCAAGATGGCGAACTAGCGTTGCTTTTTTATGCAAGAATGTCCCATTCTTCAATAGCTCACTGCAGTGAAAGTGGACTCTGAATGGTGGTGTAGGTTTTCGTTTACACTTTCTTGATCAGTTTGATCACATGTTCGTATACAAGCGCCCCGTTATCTCTGAATAAACTATAGTTAGGATTTAGTGTCTGTCTTGTTTCCTTCTCTGTTCCTTGTGTTTCATCATGTTGTACTAACGAAAGGGAAGGGGTCAAAGGCTCGTTTTTATTTGTTAGAAACAACTTAATGAGCGAACAGACAATGAAGCCTAGGAAAGCTTCATGTTGTACTGTCATATTAAGCTGTTCTGTTGTCAACTGCAGCGCAATCAAGCTGGGATGCAACAACGCCCTGCACCCGGACAGCTTCGGCCACTATCGAGAAGCCAAGTTTTCCCAGACCAAGCACCATTGGTGGTGGAAGGTATGGACAGAGCACAACACCTGCAAGTCCCCTGTTAATTCCTGTGTTGCCTCCTAAGTTGATTAATTTATCTCTGTATATAGTACTTCCACAGGGTGTAGACACTGTGATAAGAAAGTAAGAATGTGCAGAAATAAATGCAAGAAAGAAAAAGATTGTCAAGAGATAGCATAAGTTGTAGCCTTGAATGAAGAACCATTCAGGATGCTTATGACCAAAATAGGTAGCTGGTTCCAAATGGCATCTGTGCGGGGTTAAAAAAGAATAATCATACATGATACCAGTCGTGGAAAAGTAAGTGTTGCAATTAGAGTACCTGGAGCAGAAAAGTAACGCTGTTGCAGTTACAAGTTGAAATGGAGAAACTCGTCACAGTTACTGGCTACTCAAGTAGTGCTAATTATTCATTTCTATAAAAATGGTAATTAGTGTGACAAATACAAATGGTATGTTTTATTTCGATTTCAGTTAAAGCCAAACGGATACCATCACCTCTGTGTGATATATGTACTGGCATTATCTGTCTGTTTTCCTCATAATCACATTATGTTTTATATTCAACTGTATGCTACATTCTAGTGATCATTGCATTGTAACGTTGCCATTAACATACAAAAGGTAACAATGCTGCAATTATTGTTTACTCGAAAAAGTAACTGATTACCAGTGATGTATTAGTTGCTGCCCAAGACTGCAAGACTTCATTCAGTGGAATGGTACATGAATTTGCCTGCTGCCATGTTTTTTATTTATATTCAAAGCCATCTTTAATGAAGTTTTCATCCCTGTGCTTAGGTACACAAAATGTTCGTGTGTTGTTTTGCTAAACTTTCCTCTATACTATGAGCCTGATAGAAAGTGGTTTGTTGATGTTTGTGTGGTCTAGCCACTTCCTCCTGGTCTGTTTTATTTTCAGCTTCAGTTCTTTGTCACTTAGAACTTCTGGGCACTTCGTTTTGTACTGGGCTTTCCAGACACTCTAGTTAAACCCTTTTTCTTTAGATGAACCGAGTAATGGATGGCCTGAATGCCACAAAAGATCATGCTGGACCATTCATTCTTCTGGAGGAAGATCACTACGCCACTCCCGATTTTCTGCACGTACTACGACTCATGGAAGCCGAACGCCGAACAAGGTGAGAAAAAGAGAGGAGGCGGTGGGGTTGTGGGGCAAATAAAAGCGCAAAACCAAAACCATAATCCAACTGAGCAGTGGTGTCCTTGTGTGACACCAGAGTTAGTCTGCCTTCTGCGCAGTACGATGGTGTACGTGCCTTTACTCTGGAGGTGAGATCACAGAGCCCTTTGATGTGGTCATGGCCTTTGAGATTTGGCATACCAGCATTCAGTGCGCGTAAATCTCGGAGGCCATGATGCGATACTTGTGCGCTTCTGTAACTTCCGTCGCTTTGTCTACAATGACATGCAATGTGGCCAATAATTGTGGGTAGCTAGGTGGGCAGTTTAAGGTAATCATACAGATTGATTTGTAAGCAATGCACACATTTCTCAAGCCTGTAGTCTTGCATAAATGAAGGAATTGTGCCAAGGGATGTACCCAGCGAATTTCCACTGACCTTGAAAAATCAGAGTTGGCCTCTAACCCTACATGCAGTTTCACATTAAAAAAATTTGGGGCTAACAGTTCTCCTTTCCTTCTGGCATAGTAGTGTATATTTGTATTTACTTATTTCAACCTCAAAGTGGGGGTTATTTTAGGTGTAAGGCAAGAACAAACATTGGGGAGTACACATACTACACAGCGTAAAGCTGGTGCGAGTAGCTGTCATTAGGATAGTTACAAATTTCCTCGGTGACCTGACGTGGCCTGGCAACGTGTTCCGATATTCCATCACACAAGGGAAAAGGCTGTGTTAAAGCTTTCGGTTCATATGGAAATGTAAACAATGTTGAGTTGAAGGGCCAGAAGCTTGCAGTTGAATGTTTTGCAAATTGTGTGGGCATTACAAGGATAAGTTGTGTTGAGTCTTAACTGTAGCCAGTACAAATTTTAAAGCATTCAGCCTGACTGTATGCTTGAAAAGTGTAGTGAGATTAAAAAATGGCAGGTTAAAATAAACAAGCATTATTTGAGCCAAAATATAATTAGTAATTGCTTCTTGTTCAACTACCTACAGCTGGAACCATATCATTAATAAATCTTTATATACGTTTTTTTTTTTTAGGAATCTTTGTGCATGTTACGTTTTTACCATGTAATGTGGTATGGCATGTTGTCCTGTTACTGTATGATGATTAGAACTGCAAATTCATGTTCATTATGTAGGCAGTGTTGCTTTAGTGGTGTGATGGCTTTTATGCTGCTATCACTCACCCACTCTACAACATATTGTTTTTCTTTTCAGCCACAAACAGTGTTCCATGTTGGTACTAGGAAGCTACGCAAAGTCCTTCAATTATCACATCACTGGAAACCAGGTGCGTACTGTATATGCAAGAATTTGAGTCTTTGTTTTGTTTGCTGCCATCACATTTAATTTTAATGTTGAGCTATTTACCCATACATTTATAATACTGTAAACTCTTATTAAACATAGAAAGTATACAAGGAATACTTTCCAAAATGGAATGAAATAATTAAACGCAGTGTTGCTTTCTCTTAAACGTGGGTACATAAACAGAAAGTATAGTTTTATGAAGCTTGCAATTTGCTACAGCCTCGTGAGGTCTGTGAGGATCTTCATAAACACAGCATTGGGTTCCTCTGAAATCCAGATTATTTTTTTTTTGGTTTTTCAATGATATTTCAGAACAGAATTGCGTTTGTCAGCTTTTAGGGTTTCTGTTTTCTCTTTTTCTGCTTGAGGACAAAGAAAATATTTCAGCACTGCTTTAGCTAAACTGATATGCACTGAAAATCTGAGTCAAGCAAGTTCTTTTGGCTGGTTTCAGTTCGTTGTAATTTACCACTTCAATGTTGGCGTAACATGATTGATTGATTGATTTGTGGGGTTTAACGTCCCAAAACCAGCTCTGATTATGAGAGACGCCGTAGTGGAGGTCTCCGGAAATTTAGACCACCTGGGGTTCTTTAACGTGCACTGACATCGCACAGCACACGGGCCTCAACATTTCGCCTCCATCGAAATGCAGCCGCCGCGGCCGGGATTCGATCCCGCGACCTTCGGATCTGCAGCCGAGTGCCATAACCACTAGACCACCGTGGCGGGGCAGAAAGATGCCATCAGCACTCGGTGTTCCCAGGTGGTCTCCCTCCCAAGTACTGACCGAGCCCAATGCGGCGTAACATGTAATCTGTTCCTTCTTTGTCAGTGTGGGAAGGGTTGATGTCTTGGGAGATAGAGAAAAAAAATTGGATTTAAGCTTGTGGTTCTTCAAAGTCGATAGTCGTGTCGTTCAGAGGTTTCTTTTCATGTGCAAGTGATTTAAATTATGGACTGCGAGTGTTTTATTGTGCTATTTTGTAAAATTTTTGACTAGGTTGAGATTCTCAAGTGGTCTTCCAGCAAGCACAACATGGGGATGGTCCTCTACAGGGATCTTTGGGTAACCATCCGCAACAACTGTTCAAACGTAAGGATTTCAATAAGCATGCACAATTTCCAAATGTGCAGTGTTCTAGGGATGATCCCGAGAGCCTAAGTCGGCCGAGCTGTGCGTTCATGCTCTGCACGATGGCCACTAAGGAGCTGATTGTAATAGTACCTGATGTACTTTTTTTAAAGTTAGTAATCAGTGGTGGGTACAAGATGGCTGGTAGATATGTGTGTCCTGTCTTCCCACTTGCCTAGTGTAACTGGTTGCATTATCCTGAAGTTTCACAATAACAGTGGCATGAAAGGCAACGTTTTGCAACTTTTTACCTTGAAAGGTCATAAGCAGGCAAAAAATTTCTTTTCTGAGGTAACTGTTGATTGACCTTTAGAGTTCAGATCCATGGAAGTTCTCTTTACCTGTTTAAAATGCATAGGACTTTGATGTAATCAGCCTTGTAGTTTGAGTTATATGTACGTCATTTCGAAAGATTGAAATTCTACTGTAGAGCCTTTAGTTACCTTGGCAGCAAGTGACGCTACAGTGCAAGACGTTTTTCATTGACCACCTTTAAACTATACTGTCTTTTAAAGCTTATGTGCATACTTGCATGTCTGCCTGTATTCGTTTTAAAGGTCGCTGTTTTGGTCATGGCTTCATCTTGTGGTTCTGCACTTTATTGTTGATACAGTAAAACCTCGTTATAACGAAGTTGAAGGGGGAGTGGTAATTACTTTGTTATAACCATTAGTTCGTTATAACCAATATCAATTTCATCTATAGGGATTTCAAGGGGAATTGTGATTGCTTCGTTATATCTGATAGTTCGTTATATCCAGGTTCATTATAACGAGGTTCTACTGTATGACTTTTGCACCACTGTGGCTGGAAATGTTTTTGGATATAGATGTTTTGGAAGTTTACTGTATAAATTTTGAAAGGCAAGTTTTCGTGCTGTAGTGCCTCATTCTTCTACCTTGCAGATGTTTTGTCATTTTGACGACTACAATTGGGACTGGTCGCTGTACCGGGTCAGTACGATGTGCCTCTCGGCGCCCATCCAGGCCATGGTGGTCAAGTCGACCCGCATCTTTCATACCGGCGAGTGGTATGTGCATTACCTGCCCACATTTCTCGAACTAGTGGTAGCTAGTGATGATTGCGCTTTGAGCCTGAACTCGGTGGCTTACATGTTTGCCAGTGAAAATCTTGTGGTATTAAGAGCTTTTCAGTGTCTGTTTCTTAATTGTAAGAGAGATCAAAGCTGAATGTTCCCTCAAGAAATAGCTCCTGAAATGAAAACTTTCTTATGTTGCTCATAGTTGGTGTTACTTGTAGTGTTTGATTGAAGTGTTGTAATTATGAAAAATAACTTGTGAGGTTTCAGATCTCCAAACTACAATGTGATTGTGAGAGAGGCCCTAGTGGAAGGTTCCAGAAATTTTGACCATTTGGTATTCTTTAATGTGCACTGACATTGCACGGTACATGTTGGCCTCTAGCATCTTGCCTCCCTCAAAACGCGGCCGTCATGGCCGGGATTTGATCCCGTGACCTTCGGATCAGCAGCCGAGTGCCACAGCCACTAGACCACCACAACGAGGCATGAAGAAATAAAGGGAAATGAAAGTAGACGAAGAAGCAGCTTGCTCTTCGTGGGCAGTGAACAATTCATAACTTTTGCTGTGTTACACATGCAGTGCTCTGCCACATCAGCTAAAGCAGCATTTGTTGCCATGTAAGCTTTCTTAAGCATTCCAGTGTCTGTATCCCGGAGAATGTTGGATAGTGCCACTTGTAGCCATAGTGGTGCCATGGCTACAGAAGGAAACAGGGTCGTGGCATGGTTATGTGGCATCCTCCATACCACCAGGAAATGTCTTGGTGAGCTTAAGAAACTTGAGCTAAATAGATCTCACTGGCATTCACGTGATCATCATGTCATTTGGAGTTGGCATTGACTTGATAGCTCCTTATGACTACATTGACAGATGGAGTGGTTACATTACAGTCAAATACAGTCATACCTCAATATAACGAATACCGAAATAACAAAGCATTGTTTGTATCAAAGGGGATGAACAATAATCTTGCTATTAACACAGTGTTGGGAATTCATGCTAATAACGAATTTTCAGATATAATGAAGTGTACGTTGTGTCAGATGTGATTTGGTTATAAGGAGGTTTCACTACGTATTATAGAAACACTGCAGGTTCCCATGCATTGTCGTACAGAACTGCCATTCACCAGCTTCATTGAGTGTTTTCGAAGCTGAAAATAAATCCTGATTGATTGACTGATTGATTGATTTATTGATTGAGTAGTGTGGGAAGTGCAGTTTCTTTTGCCTTCATGTTTTGCATTGTTTCCTGCTGCAGTGGAGTGCACCATCGGAGTAAGAACTGCTCGAGTCAGAAGATGGTGCAACAGGCGAGGAATGTGATAGGCTCTGCCCGCTCATACTTGTTTCCCAAGAGCATTCAGGTGAGCGCTGCCTTTTTCGCGTGCACAAATAAAATGAGGTATTATAATGTGAATGAAGAAACACAACTGATTGACACTTGCAGGTACACGTAGCGCACTGTACTTTGGTTATTCAGGCCTGACAGGGTACACAGGATTGGTTTTAACCATGCATCTGTAGCCTTTGAACACCAACTTAAGCGCGCTTTCTAGCTGACCAAGCGTTTCCCTTGTGTGAGAAAGTTGCCTTTGGTAATCTGAAAATGCAATTTACTAATACGAGAAACATGGTTTTTCACTTTGGTGTCCCTTTAAAGTGATATTTGGCTGTTCGGGAAGTGTTTGACTGTACGCACCACCGGTTACACTCGCCCAGGTCAAGCACGGCATGCAGCGCAACCTGAAGCCGCCAAAGGGTAACGGGGGCTGGGGCGACGTCCGAGACCACCAGCTCTGTCTTAGAAGCAGCTCTGTCTCCACTGTGCACAGGTAGCACGCGGAATTGGGGGTACCCTCCTCTCCCAGTCATCTCTGTCTCGGTACGAGAGCTCTCTTTCCAGCTTGTGCTGCACTGAGGCCACCGAACGGCACTGAGCCTCGGGAGAAAAGGCAGCCCGGTCGTGAGGCAGTCATTTCCTCGTTCATCTAGTGATTTTTACGAAGTGTGTGTGTGTGTGTTTCGTCTAGTACCTGTAAGTAATGCCAGGGGCTCTCTCCCTCTCAGATACGCCCCGTATGGTCATGTCGCAGTTCTGCGAAGGCTCCAGAAAGGTCTTGCTGTAGAGTGGCAATGGTGTGTGGGTCTGCACAGGAACTTGAAGGTTCCTTGTGGCCAAAGCAGGTGTCATTCGTATTTTTCTGAGCCCCTAACTGCACTGCTCCAAACTTGAGCGTACCTCCGATGGTCTGCGAATTGAGGAGACCTTTCATATGCACGATGTCCCATCTGAATGTTACTAAAAGCAAGGAAATAATTGTAATAATGGAAAGTATGTTACACACAAATGGAATCTGCGATATGCTGCTACAAACTTGCGAATTTTTTATTTCGTCTAATGGATGACTGGTTCACCAGCCTCTGAATTACCGAACAGCATTGGGTCGATGAACAAATCGCAAAATACGATTTAGAACAGGGAATATCGCAGGAGCCAATGTTTTGACAAGCGGACTTGTCTTCCTCAGGGCAGCAACTGCCTTCTCCAGCGTTCGTTTATGTATGCCTTTGCACACTCTCCCCCATCCTCAGAAGGAGAGGAGAAGAGCAGCACGAGCGAACAAAAAGAAAGGGGGGGGGGGGTTGGGTGCAGGGGTAGTTGGGTGACCGGTGTTAACGTGACTAATATAAATGGCAAGAGCGAAAGCTTCCAATGAATCCGCTCCTTGTACATATCTTGCAAATGCATTGTGTGCGCAGTGCTAGAAAGCAGGATGAAAAAAGGAACGCATGCTCGGAACAGAAGTTGCTCCTATGGCATGTGTCCCCCCTCCATCCCCACACCACCTTCACCGCACCAACAATGCATTTCACTGAAAGCTTGTGGCTAAAAAATGTCACTACACTGTTTAACGCCGTTGTTCTCGTCGAACTGGACGGGGCTCCGCACCCATCCCGTTAGCTTGTGCATTGGGGTTATTCAGGAACTTATTGGCCATTTGTAAAGACCATGATCAGTAATTTATCACAAGGTAATGCCTCGTATGGTCATAGTTCTTTATTTAGACCAGGAAGTTTGGCTGTATTTGGTGTAGGAAAGCATTGGCTGCTCAGTTTTGCTTCATTTCAAAGATGTAAATGCAGTGCCTTACAAAAAAAGGCAGAATTATATTTTGGGAGGCACACAACATGCGCTTTGGTCATGACCTCCAACTTTCTGATCTAGTACATTTTGTCCATTAGGTAAGCTAAAGCGAGACAACTTGTAGCACCATAAAGTTGATTACATTTATGTACACTACATCGTTTCATTGATTCTCTCTTTTTTTGGTTGGTAACATTTAGTTGGGACAGCTAATGCGCAAGCAACGTTTGTTCAGACTGGGTGACGAGCTGTCTCACGTCTACAGTGTTCAGTGTCTCACTTGCTTGTGCTAACGAAAAAACAAGCTTAAATGCAGCAGTATGTGAGATACTGCTGATCATGCGGCCGCAGACCGCTTGCATGGTTCTTCGAGGTGCCAGTGTATTCCATTGTAATTGTGCAGAACTGCAGATGCAGGACCTGCCCACAACTGGGGATGTTTTTCTAACCTTTTCTCCTCATTCAGGTAGCGGGACCTGAGCTGCTGAAAAAACCAAAGACGCCCATGCATACTTGTACATTTTTCTTTTTATTTACATGCAGTACAGTTTGGCACTGCTCTTTAGTTCCACTAAGCGAAAGGCAGTGCAACCTCCCGTCTGTAATACCAGGCACTGCACCTAATTTATGCTTATCCCCTATTTCCTATTGGTGATTTCATGATTTTACTGGCTACACAATTGGATCGGAGTGGAGGTGTCATTATCAAACGACTATTCATTGCAAGAGCGAATTAAAGGGAGCTCCCCCCCTCCCCCTTTTTTTTAGCAAACACATTACAACAGGTGCACATACACAAAACATGCACAAGTGCTTGTATATGTTGTGTGTATGCGTCCCTGTGGCAATTTGTGTGCTAAAAGAAAGCTCCCTCTAATGGACCACCAACAAGACCACATTAACGGCTTAGAGACATTGTTGCAGAACAAGACCTTTTTGCAATTGAAAGCCACTTATAAAACAGGCACATTTTTTTGACATGTTAATGAGTGACCATCCTTACGTTCTCTAAGCTTATGCCTGTCCTCATTTTTTTTAGGATCACGCACCGAGGTCAGATGAGATGTTCAGATTTTTAGTTAAGGTGACTGTGTTTCAGTCGAGAGGTTGCACTGTTCATGCCCATGGGAATTTACATGGTGCATCAAAAGAAGCTCTTATCAACAAGGTGATTGTCATTCTTTAATGCATGATGATTATCTAACTTTGAAGAAGGGCATTAATGTGGAACCTTCAGTTAAGATTTATACAACTCCTTCTAACGTTGATGGTCTCATCATGGATTGAAACTTTTGTGCACGTCTTTCGTGCTGTAACACCTCGACTCCAACAAGTGAAGCAAGACAACCGTTATTCTTTTGTAATCAGTACACTTGTGGATTCCTTTCTGCAGGTTACTAGAGCAGCTTCGAAGAACCATTCAGCATCGCTGAAAAATTCAGATAATGACACTGCCATTTTCTTTTCACGGCAGCTGCTCTGAATTGTCTGTAAAGTGGCATTGTATGTACATATGTCCGTGAAGGTTACCCACTCTCTCTGTACGACGTATATGTTGTTGGTGGATGATAGTGTTGTCGTTTATACTTGTTGAAGAGGTATCATGATGCACCTTTTTTTCAAAGGGTGTAAACAAGTTGTGCTACCACAGACTTTTATTTGAAGGAAATTTTGAGCTTGCTTATTGATAAAAACAATCAATAATGACACTTATCTTTGCCTTTTGGAGTTACGCTACTTAGCCAGCCCACGCAGCTCTTTTAGTACTGTCTTTGAAAACAATCTTTCTTTTAGGATCGGCTTTCTTCTTGCATTTTTGCAAGCGTTGACATATTATTTATTGATGTAAAAATGAGTTAGCTGATATGCGTGGCGGCGTATTGCGAAGCACTTTTAGGGTACATACTGTCTTTTTGCGTTTAAATGAAAGAGCCAGAAGATAAATGTTTGTTGATTTTGTTTTTGTTTGCTTTTATGCAGCACTTTTTAATATTCAAGGCATTTCAAACATTGTGGTGTACATCCTGGTTCTCTCTTTTAAGTTTATACCTTTAAGGTCTATTGCAGCTCGTTTTTTGTCACACTGTCCATTAGCCCGGGATGATGCAAGTTTTGCTGCATAACTTTGCAGTACCTAGACCACTTACTTTTCTACTGGTTTGCGGCTTGGTCATCTTGTTTCTGCATGCCATTGTTATAGCGCAGTTTCCAGTTTGCAATGAGATGCACTAACGACCAGTTGCCATTCTCAAATGCCCAAAGACCTTTTTTTTTTGTTTGTTCAGTGTCTTCACAGAAGTGGTTTCTCTTTTAGGTGTCCAAAGATGTTGTCATGAGTATTTTGTTTTGTATATGTTTTGTTCTTGTTACTTTTTATTCATGTTCTGTTTTCTTGTTCATGTTCTCTTGCATTTGTTGTAATCTCTTTTTACACCTGCTGTTTATTTTGGCATTTTTCTTTCTGCGACACACGGTGATTGCTGTTACACATTGCACCAGTTGTTGCCATATTTTGCAGCCTGCTGCAGCCGGCAGTTGCACTGCAGGAGAATTTGTGCCAGGTATCTTGAATTAAGTTCTTGTCAGTGTTGTGGTGCACTCTCTCATTTCCGCATATGTTCGTAGATTTGTTTTTTAATGTTTGTTTCTTGTTGAAGAAGAAAAGTCCAAAGGCAGTGGGTTTTCCCACGACACTCCCGTTGTAGCCAAAGCCAAGAACATTAGCTTCCAGTGCTTTTTTAAACCAAGTCCTCTTAAGTTCGTATTGCTTCGGGGATTCTCCATATCTTTAAATCTCAGTAAGTGTTCAAGGGCGAAATATTTGTTTAAACAATTTGAGCTTGTTCGAATGTGCAGTTGAGAACTCTGGGTTTCCCTGATGAGGATAATGTATATTCGTAACAACTTACTATTTGGTCATAGACCTATTTATTATGTATCCAAAAGGTGGAAAAGGGAAGCGCTGGCTGTGAAGTGTGACATAAGGAAGCCTCTAGGGTTTGTATTGTCAGTCGCATAGAGTAGTCGTTTATGAAAAATCCTTTTCTATGGTATATCATTTGACACCTGTTTGCACTAATTCGTTGGCACTGCTTCTTTTACGCTGTGTGACTACATAAAATCTGGTGAAGGAGTGATTAGACCTGTCTAAGCAAACCTAAATACATGGCTCAGCTTGGTCAAATATGATTCTACTAGAGCCCAATATTTCGCAGCAGAAAAAAGTTTTCCCTAGAAATCCATGCTCAGCTGGGTTTATGTTGAATGCTGAATATCTGTGCTTGTTGGAAAAATGGCTTAAATGATCGCTTGCAACTGTTAGTGAGACTCTTTTGATCACACTGTGCGGTGATTGTCATTTAAGCTGCCTCTATTCCTCCCAACAAGAGTTGCCGATCTGGGGTGTCTAAGAAATTATACATTGCAAAAGTCCAACTATGGGTAAAGTAGGAACCATTTTTGTAGAGAAAAAGCTGTAGCCAGCTTTGAAAAGAAAAAGGGGAAAAAAAAACTAAACATAAAACGGATGTGTTAACCCAACAAAGAGAAACACGACGAAAGAAAGCCCAAATGCATGCTCTTATAAGACGTGGAACTGGCCACCGTCATTCACAGCCAAAGTGAACTTTGTTTAATTTTCTTGATTTTTCTTTTTTGCCTAGTTTTTCCTTAGCGTACACAGATTCTTTTAAAAAAACCTGCATATAGCTAAGTCACAGAACTTGTCAGTCCAAAACACATTCACATTATTGCATGCTTTCAGTCAGGGTTCGTGTTTTGTGCCTCTGTAATCTCGATGAAATGAGTCTGCCAGCATCACATGTCTTCTACAAGGGCTATTGCGTCAATATGTAGGTGTCGGGATCGTTGCCTGCACAGCTTCGCATGTCTTTTTGTCTGCGTTCTTTTATAAGCTGGGCACCAAAGTCTGTTTTTGAGTAGCCAGCGGCTGCTTCACTTTTATTTTAATCAAGTACACTATCAGCAGGGTATTGTGCTTTGTTCGTGCAAGGCTGCGTCAACATTGTGAGGCCCGAGAACTCTTTCCTCGAGACCTTTACATCTCTTTGTAGTGAATGCACGGTGTCATACATTTCTGTATTGTTTAGTAGACTACTGGCAGGTAAAAAGCGATAGGGAAGGGGCCAAGGGCTCATTTATTTGTTAGAAACAACTTAATGAACCAACAAACAATGAAGCCTAGGAAAGCATAAGGGAGGTTATTGAAGTTCATAATTGTAGTATTGTAATTGTGGAGTAAGTAGAAAGGAATTAAAGTGGACGAAAAGACAAACCTACCTTCGGTGGGAACTGAACCCACGACCTTCGGATAACACGTCCGACGCTCTCCGATGCTCTACCACTGAGCTACGAAGGCAGTCAGTCGTCCACCCGTCCACTTTATTGGGTATTTATATATATGTAACCCTGGGAGTGTTAGGCAGTGCCACTCATAACCAAGGTGGAGAGTGTGGAACACTCTTTCTTGCCAGGAGGCGTCACGTAGAACGTGACTGTTCTACGTTTAAACCACCTTTCCCAACTAGAATTTTTGGCATTACTATTTTTATGCCTAATTCACAAATATTGTACACCTCTGCTGCTAAACTGTAGTAATGTAGGGCTTGTTAAGCCATGTGACACATCAGTTAAAGCTCGCACATTTACCAACAAAAAAAGCTGCTGTACAAAGTTGAGCTTGGACGGTCCTGTCAGTTTTGGCCTGCCAGTAGTCTGCTTTTGTGTCCTGCATTGTCAGTCCCAACCAAAGATCCATGCCAGTGGCAGAGTACAGGATTTGCCTGCCGCCTGTGTGTGTAAGTTTGCAAATGTGATTCCACTTGTGCGCCACCAGCATCTATAGTATGGCAGCTGCGTCGAGATGTCTGCCGTTCCAACCAAAAAGGGGTTCCCAACTGGGCATTGTAATTGGGAATGACTGTCGAGTCATTAAAGTGTCATGCCCCTCCTTTTGTACATAGTAACGATGACGTGACTGAGATGTGCTTGTGCAATCGCGTGACATTTTTTGTACGCACGCCCACCTGCCCGCCCGCTCAGTATGTGTCACTTGTAGCTGCAGTCGTGTAGTCAAACCTCGCTGTAACAAAGTTGCATCCAACATTAAAAGTGGTTCGGTATATCCGGAAGTTTGTCAGAAATATGTATTGGTGGTACTGTGACAGTAAGACCATACTTTAGAAATTTCGTTATAACCGATAATTCGTTATATCTGCATTCGCAATATCGAGGTTTGACTGTAACAGCGCAGAGTGCCATGTGTTGAACTACGTATGCATATTTTTGTCCTTGGGCGCGCGCAACCTGTCTGCCGAGGAACTTGTTCACAGCTTTCTGCTCCAATGCTGAATTCCACTGTGCCTTGTAGAACAAGAGTTATTAGCTTTACGAGGTGGTATTTCTCACTGGGCTGTGACACAGAATACCAAAGCTCTGCAGTCGCACTAGCTTTGTGGCAATAGCCTTCATTTGATGATTCTTATGTGCAAATATAAACGTCTTTCAGACATCCAAGGATGAATTAATGCATAAGTCTATTAAAATGAAGGGTTGCGATAATTTTATGTTTGGTTGCAAGGTGTGGGGACATTGGACAGTTTCAGTAAATTGTGTGCCATATTGTGTTGATACTGGTGTCGCATACCATCTTCACAAATTGAATTGCAAACAGGAAACAACTGATCATAATGCTTGTTACATATTTACGTGAAGGTGCTACATGTAATAACTCTGAAGTTTGTTCCAAAGTCCTTATTTTATAGTGCAGAGCCGTTGTTACCAAAGTGAGCATGGAAATGAAGAATGGGTTATAGTAATTTTGGGATTTCTACATACATCACCATACAGTGGTATGTCATAGATGAGAATACAGGCAATATGTTTTTTTTTTTCATTTCATGTCATTTTTAGGAAAATGAGTTGAGTTGAACTTTTCATTTAGTTCCAGATTTCTTCATAATTCCTTAAAGGTTACAATTATAGATTAGTTGGTACATTCCATGTTGAACTCAAGCAGCTAGCAGTAAATCAAGGCAAGAGCAAAAAAAAAAAAAAAAAAACTCTTTGAACTAAAACAATATACATGAAAAGCGTCACATGAGTGTTCCTGTGTTGTGCCCAAATACCTGGCTTGAGCCAGACTTAAGATGCGCCGTAACTTACTAACAAGTTTTATACATATTAACTAATTTTGTAAATATCTGAAGAATTTTTTCGGAAATAATCGGTCAGAATTTGCTGCTAATACGTTTAAAATTGATATTTGATTGAAAATATGCTAAAATAGCGAACACCAGTTCCAAGCCTGTCCTTTTTCCTGTGCCAATATTTTTTCCCCGTCCTTTGGGTCTTTCATATCATACGTGTAGCATATGTTTTTCATGCCAAATACCGTGCAATATGGTGCTTTGCCAGGCATAAGTTGAATCTGCAGTCTAGTCTCTTCGTAATTGTGTATCGCTTGTCGTTATTTACGAGAAGCGGCACAGCTGTACTGTTTTAGTGATTTATTAAGGTCTTATTTCTCGTAATTTTATGTACACAAATACAGTTCACAGCCCAGTGAGAAGTGGAGGAGTGTGTTTCTATGTCATGAAAAATGTGTGTTGTTATCTTTAATTGCCATCTTTATGTAATTCATGTCATTAAACCTTGTATCTTTTCTGAAACCTTTGTAAGCCAGTGGTGCAGAGTCGTGTTTAGCATCTTGTGATTCACCCGCTTCTGTAAGTAACATTGAGCACGTTTTTCTCCATGTTCAAGAGTTGCGCCATGTTTTTAACCCTTCTGAGAACTGAGAACGTTTTAAAATGTTTTTCAAGGTTGCATTGCTACTTTTGTTTGATATTTTCAAAGGAACCTGTGCAATTTGCTCAAGCCAAAGTGTCTAACGAGGTCATTTTAAGCATTCCCATCATGGAATGCCCAGATGTGAAAAAGAAAATTGTTTCTGTGCGTTATTTCCGGTGGCATTAATAAGTTTTGTGCAGGGCACATTTTCTGCTCTACAGTATACTTGACACCCTGTACATTAAATAAAAAAATTTTTTTAAAGCCAAAGTTTGAAGTGTTTATTGTACATGTAATCTGGAAACGTATGTCTTTTGCAATCGCATCACTACAGGAGAAAGAGATTGACTTACTGTAAACAAGAACCAATGCCTATTTTAGGTTTGAATTCGTGCGAGATGATTTCTTATTTTCTCTGAAAGACAGATTCCAGAGAAAGTGTTGGTCAACTCTACTGCTTGAGAAATGAAATGTGCAAGAACGTGAACACATTAAATATATTACGTCGTTTATTTATTATATTCTCACTGGATCATATCAACATAAAAAAAAGGCATATTCAATACGTCAGACAGTATTCTGGCACAAGAATCCGGCATAATGGCACCGGTGAGACTCAAATATGCAACCGCAGCACATATAAAATACAAGTCAATGGAAAGACACTGTGCATATATACTATAAAAGCTGAAGTGCATAGTCTTGCTCGTCATTGTAAATGTGCACACAAAGACCATTGTTGATCAAACGTTTTACATAAGTTACATAAGTGCCGCGTGGCACTTTGGTAGTACACAGTGTAAAGGTAAAAAAATTCATCGAACCGGGTGTATGCAGTGCAGATAAGAATCTCTTGAAGTAAATACTGTGGAGTTAAAACAATACCACAAAATACATTCCAGGGTAAATCATAATAAAACCTAAAAAACAGTAAAACATAACAATAGGCTCCACCTTTGGGAGCCTGTCAAGTGTTGCAGGATTGCTGCAATTCAATGTTGACGACGAACTCAGTAAATGTGTGGACAGCGGCGTTTGCTACCTTGCTCAAAGGGAGACTAAAGGCAAAGGACGGCACGACTCTTTGCTTGATCAGAAACTGGCCTGTACTCTCTCTCAACAGCAATAGACTAATTAATACCTGCATAGACAGTGATGTAGGGGTGCGCAAATGTACACAAATTTCAAATATTGGATCACAATCTCCGATTCAGCCTTGAATTGAATAGAGACCTTATGGCTGTCATTCGAAATATGCATTTTTTTTAATAGTGTACAAATATTTTAATGTCAATTTTACTCCAATAAACAAAATAATGGACATAGTATTGTCATGGGCGTAGTATTTGTCTGAAACGTTGAAGCTTATGTAGTGGAACAGGGCACATTGCTTGTGGAGCCAGAGGTTGCCGGACAGTTTGCACACACTAAAACGTTCTGTGTGTGTGTGACGTGTAATTTGGTTATGATACTCAATTTGTCTTCCTAATGCTAGAATTTCGATATTAAGTTGTGACAGAAGCATTTTACATGTGTAAAGATGGATATTAAATACTAAAGAAATATTCAGTTCACTTCGCTTCTTTGATTCAGTCCCAAATGTCTTCATTTGCACACCCCTTCACTGAAGCAATATGAAAGCATGGAACAGGCACAACACTGTACTATGGACTTGTTTTCTTATGCACATTCTAAGTAATAGTTTTATGGTGTACCTCAGGGGACATTATTCTATGCAGTACACAGTTTAGCTGCAGCAGCTGTAAGGCAAGCCGGCTGTGGATGTCCATAAATTCTGAAGTTTTATGTGCCAAAATCACAATTTCGATATGGCATGATGTTGTGGGGACCTATAAGATCAATTCTGACCGTTCTATGGTTGTTCAATGTCGTAATGTTAAAGTTGTTCTTTCCCCATAAAAACGTGGCCATTGCAGCCAGAAATTGAGTTTGCAGAGTTGTGCATAGGCAGTGCGTTGCTGTAACTTCTGCACTACCACGGTGTATTATACAACAGAACTCCATTATAACAGTCTCATCTGACAAGAATGATAGATTTTTTACATCTGAAAATTCATAATAAACATTTATTTCTAACACTGTTAGTGGAAATGCTATTCACTTGATTAACCTGTGTTATAACCACTAATTCATTATATCCTTACTCGCAGTTTTGAGGCTGGACTATAAGTAGATAACCTTGGATGTATACGTCGTATGGCTTGAAAGTTATTGTATGAAGTGCATTTGAAGTGGGGTACAGATACCAAGAGTTATGTCTGTGGCCTGACAACACTTAATTCCCACTTTCTTTGCATTTGGTAATTGTAGCAACTGACCGATATCCATTGGTTGATCAGTTATATGTGCATGGAAAAACCGTGGTTAAAAAGGCCTGAGAACTCTTGGCGATCGCGATGCCCACTTTCAGTCATAAAGTGAAACACAGTGCGAGAAATTCCAGTCTGCATGTTCGCTTTCCGCACATCTCTAAAGATGGTGGTCGTCAGCCCAGAAGCGGAAGTAAAGCAGAAACACGTCGCTTGGTGCTGCCATACTAGCAGCACCTTCCTTGCTACGTCCTGGCTGTTTGCAGGCATACCCTTGCTCACTGGTGGTGCGAGTAGGTAGTCTAGCATCTTGTGTTGGGAAACCTAATATTGTATAGAATACGTAGTTTCATTATTCACACGTTGGGTAGGCTTGAAGTGTGATAATGAATCTGCACAACCAACTGTGAATTCTTGTAAGCTAAAAGTACTAAACTTTGCCAGTTTCCTCCAAGTCCAATGCATATATGTGTACATATATTGGTAAATAGCTATGAACTCATCCCATCCATCAGCAACCGGTGTTAAAGCTTTCTGGATCACCGGAAATGCATTTTAGATTTGAAAGAAACTGGAGGGGCAAGTCTAGAGTGACAGAGGTGCTTCCACAGTAGCACTACCATATGCAGCAGACTCGTAGTACAAGTAAAACATGTACTGCATCATATAAAAGTATAAAGGCTCTTGGTTGTTTGAGAAACGGGTTTTCAGTTGATGGGCCATGACAATCGTAAAAAAGAGTGTAAATAGTTGAAAGCTGGATGCCTAAAAAAAAAAAAGGAGGGGGGTGGGGGTCGGCTTCTGCGAGGAAGCCTTGTTCACAATCTGACCTGAGGTTTTCGTGTATAGCATAAATGTCTATTTCTAATTTTTGTGTTAGCAACTTGGCAACTTTCAGCTATTTACAATGTCTCCTGACCGTATGGGCTTCCGTAAAAATTGCTGGTCATGTAAGGATCTCAAGGACTTCAGAATTATGCAGCCATACACAGCATATCCTGCTTGCACTGTGTGCACCTCTGAGCTCAGCGCAACCTGTACAGCGGCATCGGTATGACGCTGATTGCAAACAGCCAGCTGCAGTGCAGGAGCCACGAGAGCGGCGACATCTGTGAGGTGGCACCGTCTTTGCCATAGGCCAAGTAGTAGACATTGCCTTGACCACAGCCGGAGTGCTTCGCCTTGCAGTCGATGGGTTGCAGCTGCCGGTTAAGGCAGAATCGTATCTCGGCCAGGACGGGTGCGGAATAGTTCTGTAGAGAAGTGTGTGAAACAGGGAATAAAATGTACAATGTAAGTTCACGGAGGTTTTACATTTTTGATATGTGACTAGCAATGAGGTCAAGAGTCATTGAACTCAACGAAAGTGACTAGGGCTTGCATATATGAATGTGATAAGCATCAGTCCTGACAAGGGCAACATGAAATGCAAATACAAGACACAGCAAGTACTCACTTCTTGTACTTCACTTTTACTCTTGGCAACAAATATATACCATTTGATGCTTTCGGTGTGCAGACACTTGGCAGAGCAAATTTACTTCCCATCTATGCCATGGATACCTTGCATTATGTCCCATACTGACTTGCAGCAAGTACTACAAAGCTCCTAAACTGCTGCCCTTGGATTTCGACTGGGTCAAACCATGGTGCATTGTGTCAATGCACGCGGCACTTACAAAAGTGTCCTAATGAAGTGTGTTCTAAAAATGTAATGGAAAGTCATAGGTCAGAGAGGCATGAAACAGCTTCCATGCATTCCCCCCTTCTGTCCAGCCACTTGCAACCCCTCTCAATGCAGCCACTCTTTTTCTTTTGCAGTTCAGGAAAAAGAAAGGATGGTGAAGTACTAATAAATGAGTGTGTAAGCTTTCTAGTAAAAGCCAGTTTTTTTTTTTATATATAAGTGAACCCCCTCTGTAATGCCCATTGGGCCCTGAGGGTATGATAATAAATAAATAAGCCACTCCTTATTTGTGACATGGGCCAACACGGCAAAAGTTAAACTGATGTTTTGCACAAAAGGTCTCTTAAAAAAAAGAAAAATCTGGCCGGCCAGCACTGTCAGGCTTGCTACGAAAAAAAAAAAAAGAAAAAGCCGATACTAAAAATAAAAGTCGCGCGCCGAGCATAAGCCAAACCAAGTCACGCCAAGTCAAGTAAACGCGAGACATTTCAAATCCCTGTTGGCAACACTGAAGTTCTCGTAGTTTTTTATTTTACTTTGTTTTTTTGTCGGCGCTTCTATTCTTCGCACGCGGCGGGCAGTTTCAAATTTCTGCGAGGCAGCCAGAGTCTACATATTGGCTATCCGAGCTAGTGGGGAAGCGAGGGCGACGTCTCGTGGTGACAAGCAAAAAGAAAGAAAGCAAAAAAACCGCGAAGGGCTTACGCTGACATCACGTTTGTTTACAACGCCGCGACCCGACGGTGATTCACGCCGCCTTGAAAACTGCAGGGCGGAATGACTGTTCTGCCTGCTGCTGCATCGCAACATGACACTCTCCGTTGTCTCATCGTCTCATTCCGGCTCGCGCGGACTGCGTCTCGTGACTAGCCGGGTCACACGCAAAAAAAGAAAGATGCGGAGATCTGTTTAACGGTGGGCGTCACTGGCGGCGGCGTCAACGTCGCGTGCGGGTTCTCTCGTGTTGTGATAATACGACCCGGCCTGCGCTGCTGCACGACGAGCAGTGATGGAAACAAGCAACAAAGCTTGCAAGTGGAAACCCTCTGCTTTGAGAAGGTGAGCTCTAGTCTTACGTTGCTGCAAATGCCAGCCGCTCATTGCCGACCCGCTCACCGCACGGATTGATCGACAATCCCCGACGTTTATACGATGTTAACTGCTTGTACATTTCGTACAAGCAGTTAACTTCGTATAAACGTCGGGGATTGTCGGTGAACGGTACTTTGTTTTCGCTAACGCCAGTGGCGTGCAGAAATAACTTCATTTCTCGTTGAAGCTTTGACTGAATTTAACGCGGCGGTGGTGAAAAAGGGGGGAGGAAATTGGGGGGGGGGGGGGGGGGGGTAGAATGGTTGCTTCTTCGCTCGTTATAATGCGCGTTAATTGACGCAGCCATGTAGACCAGAGCACTGGCGTACGCAGCCACCGAAAATTTTTGACACCCACTGCGCGTCGGCGTATTACATACTACACATGCATGGGGGGTGCAGGCGGACCCTCTTGTAGACTCTTCTTTTGCTTGTTTTTCTGAAATAAAATTCTAGCTACAACTCTGGCCCAGGGAACTGAATTTTGATGTTAGAAGGCTCGCAAGTTTATTGGTTAGGCATCAGCACAGAGCTTGCATTGCTTGCACTTGAGCATAAACTGTAAGGGACACATGCAAAAACCAAACACCTTTTTCATGTTTCCCCACAATATGCAGGATTACATCAACCCTGGCAAATTCATCTATTTTGACAACATTTTGCAGTATTATCTAGTGGCTCCTGCTGGCTCTCCCAAACACAAATGGTAGATAGTACATTGATCCCCTTTTTGTAAAAGCTAGGAAACAATAAAGCTAATAATCACGGTCTATCCCAAAAGAATAAGGAAAGGGCTCTATTTATGAAACCAGCATTTCGAAACCCAAGCAACCCAGTCAGTGAACAGTGCTTATCATCAGCAAAAAAAAGCAAAACCGAACATAAAATGCATGCACATGACTACATGGGGGCAAACAACAGGCAACCTAAGTAAGCCAGAGCCACTCATCAGGTTATTAAACTCACCTTTTCAACTGTATGACTTGAAGTTGACAGAAATATCTCATGTATGCTAGGTGTACAATACAGAAGGCCAAGGTCACAGCCAGGATTTCATTAAGGAGATGGGAAGGGAAGGGAGTGTCCGACATGTCTGATTGAATATGCATGTTTGTGTTTGCATACATACAGTAGACTCTCTTTAGACAAACTCTAAGGAACTGTGAAAACATGGCCATGCTATCAGATGTTAATGTTACCAAGAAGTACCTCCAAAATTAAGTGACAAAATGACTGGTATGTCTAAATACCTGTCACTTTACAGCGAATGAAGCAAAGGTGTACAACAGGAAGCTAACAATAAAAGCAGTGCTTATTTTGCCTATGCATAGAAAATGGTGTCTTCAAGCATTCTTGTGTGACTTTCTGCAGTCGGTGACGGTACCCTGTTGTTACACAAGTCAAAATGCCATTACATGTTGTCCTAAGATGTCTTTGTATGTAAAGCGTCAGGACAACTTGGCCAGAGTGTTACTGGTACTAAAGCTCTCAGGAACTTATCACGGTTCCAGCACATGTGACTGTGACATCGTTTGCTATCGGGACTGGAACTCTCTGGCTGCCAGAACTCCGGAAATAAAAAAGGTCCATTGTTGGCTGTCGCCTTGAAAAGTTCGTCTCGACCGCAAAACATCAGATTCTCTTCATATCAAGTAGGCATTTTTGAGGTAGAGTCCATGGAAAGCCATCGAAATGTTCCCACTTTTTTTGCCATGTCGAGGAATTCGTCTTAATGGGAGTTTACTGTGTAGGCACACAAAATTCGAAGGGGCATTGAACTCTGGTTTTGCTATGCAGAAGGAATATCACATGATCTCATCCTAGTATAAGACATGAGTGTTATCGATCTTCATGTGCAAGATATGTTTTTGAAACTGGAATGGACAGTCTTGTAACAGTGCAAGACATAGTCTGAGAAAGTATGTGCTACGATGAAGAAGCAATTAAAACATCAGTGAGCAAGGCAGGTGCCACAGACACAGGAATCACGGCATCACGTTCAATGACATGGCATAACCAATGCCATATCTCATTGTCGATGAATGGTAGTGACGTCAAACAGGAGGCTCACCCTGCTTGAGTAGCACACAAAATTAGCTGCTCCTTTGATGTCGTCATGTAGAGCATCTTTTATTGTTTGTAGCTGAAAAAGAAGTGGAGTGGAAAAGAAGTTGGTAACAGAACATTTAGCTACTTGCACAGTATACTTCATGTGCGTACACAATATTCAACACACCATCTCACCTGGTATGTTTTGTCTGAGGTTGGCACTACACCGCTGTTTCGTAGATACCTGGAAGGTACAATGGGACAGGCTAAATTTGTAACATTCAAACACTTCAAAGCTGACAGTTTACATTGTTGTTTCTACGTCATTGGCTAGCCAATGTACTCGCTTCATTACAAATGTTCGAAAAACAAAAGGTATTGCTAATGCAGCGGAGCTTCAGGTTCAATAATGTCTCGTAAAATTATGTGACGTCCTCCAAGCTTCTTTGGTATTGCTGCATTTATGGTGGGTACTGTGATTAGCTGTCCCAGAAAATCCGCCTTAAGGTTGAAGTTTTGATTTTGAGTACAAGAAGAAGAAACTGGCATGTGGTGTCTAGGTCATGGAGTAAAAGCAAGTCATTCCTCAGTTCACATGAACACCCAAGTACACACACATACATACACAAACACTGTCAGGCGACACCTGGTACAACGGTATTATATTTTTATTTGAACACAGCTGCACAAGCCACAGACAGAACAGTTGGGATTCAAGGGATATGATCATGATTATGATCACTGGTGCATACAGATCAAGATGAACTACATGGTTAACCATCACAATGTATAACATACATAGGGTTGTTCGTTTTCGGGTTTTATATTTTTTCAAATTTGGGGGGTAAAAATCGGGCAGTATTTTTCAAACTGATATTCGGGGAAAAATCGGTTTTTTTGCGAAACCATTCCTTACTTCGGGTTTTTTCGGGTTAAATATACGGTTGTACTTATCAGAACTTACACTGAGCTTATCAAAACGTATCACGGGCTTTTTAAGTATAACACGTTAAATTTGGTGTTTCAAGCTGGTAACTGGGACAGACACCAGAGTATTATAGCAAATACAGTATACTACCCGAAATTTTGTGTTTGTTTGAAAATGAATCAGTGGTGTTTGAAAATGAATGAATCAGTAAACATTGACTCTTAGAAATTATACATTTTATTCTCGAAAATCTGGTCATCGATTTTTTACACGTCCTTGTTGACATACATTATCATCTGCATGCGCAACGTGTCAGTCTCCATTCGAGATCTGTCCGGTCGTTGAACATATCTCAGCTGGGAGAAAGTTCTCTCCACATCACAGCTACCATTAGCTAGGCACAACAATGTCAGTGCAGCTTTTGCAAGCCTTGGGTAGCGAGAAGTAGAGTCATGCCAATACTCGATTAGTTCGACAGCTGGGTTTGTGGGGCTCGCTTCCAGCAAATACTGGTTGAACTCGTCATTAAGGGAATCTACATTGTCGGTTACGGACATGAACAGAGGTCGGTAGTCCTCAAATGACTGCCCCAGCAGACGCTTCTGAAACGGATCAAGGACGGCTCCCAACTTCCACAAAGTTAGCTGGTTTTCCTCTTTTTCTGAGACGTTCCGTCCAAGAGTGCAGCGCCATTTTGTGGCGAGTTTCGTGCAGAACTCTTCAGAACATGTTTTTACTAAATTAGCGCTGCGCTTGGGTAACATAGACAAAACAGCTTTGGCCTGATCGCTTTTACCGATCATCGCCGAAAGCTCCCCGACAATCTGCTGCAGCTTCACGTTTACCAGGTGATCAAAGCTGGGCATCAAAAGCTTCCCACTTTCAAGCGTTTTCTGGGCTTCCAAAAGTGGGCCGAGTGCACCTCTCATCAAGATTGCCTTCGCATAAACAACTTCTTTTTCAGAAAGTATCCCTCGAATAGCTTCCGCTTTGCTGCTATCATGCGAGCTTTCAGCAAGTTCTGTTAACGAGCTCCACATTTCTATGACTACCACAAGTGCCTTGTAGAAGCTTTGCCATCGATTCGGGACAACAGAAGGTGGCTTCTTAATGTCAGGTCCAAAGAGGCCATTAGAAGAACAAATTTCAGTGTACTTTTGGTAAAGCTTGTTAGCGTGCTTAAATAACGCTCCAAACTTGATCACTACGGATCGAACATCAGACATGCATGGTAAAGAAATGGCATGGTCAACACTCACATGAATAAGGTGTGCTATATCTTTCACATGCAAGATTTGGATCCCTTCAGCCTGACAGATTTCTCGAACCATCTTTCGCATGTACTCCGCTGAGTCTGTGGCTACTGCCACAACGTCTTTCCACGTCTTGCCAACAGTCAGGAGTGCCTTGCTAACTGCGCTGGCCACCGTGTAACTGTTCGATGCATTTACCCTGTCGACGTCGACCAGAACAACGTGCTTCTTCACGTTTTTCTGGCTATAGTAGCACAGGAGAGTGTTGATGGTAGGCACACCAGTGATGTCTGGGGATTCATCGACGATGACGCTCACTTTCACATCTCGCATATCATCGCGGATTTTCTCCATGTCCTTGTCAAAAGCTTCTTTCAGGTATTTCAGCCGAAGTCTTTGTCCTGTTGGCATGGTCTTCGCGGCCTTGCAGTATTTGCGTGCGAAGTCTCCCAGCGGTCCGTCCGCCTGGTGCATGCTTATTCCGCTGTACGCTAGGGCACGAACAAAGTCATGGATAACGCCGTCCGCTTCAGTTTCTTTCGCACGCTGTCTACAGGACATATCAAAAAGCGTCTGCTGAGACGTTCCCGCAGTCTCAGCTTCCTTGGAAGCCGTCTTGAACTTCTTATGACGAGATGACATTAGATGCTCACGAATTCGGTCGTAGGGCTTCTTCGCTGGATCGGTGACCATCTCGGTGTTGCAATATTTGCACACTAAAGTGCGGGTGCCTTCACTGTCTTTCGTTGCGATCTGGAGATCTTCATGTTCTTTACACCAGTCATCCAGTGTCTTTCGTTTTCTTCCCATCTCCACGCTGAAGTTTCCGGTGCCGCCTTATGTCCGCGACGGTGGCTTTGCGCTCACAAGACGCGCCTGGTAATGCTAAGTGAGGATGGCGATATGCGTCTCGTCTCGTGTCGCGCGAGAGAGTGAGGGGCGTTCGCGCGGGGTTGGACGCTGGGGGAGGGTATGGCTGGCTTCTTCGTCGCTCAATCTCTCCCCACCGACTGGTCACCCGTCCCTTCCGCGTGAAATTCTTGGAAGCAGGTGCACATACCCGAGACTAATCTGCAGTGGGCAAAGGGGCAGGTTTCTTTGCTTTTCTTTCACCCTAAATTTGTTCACAATGTACTCGAAGCGTGGCCGGCCTCAAACGTGTTTCCCACTTTCTTCTGCAAGCATTTTTTTAGGGGGGGGGGGGGGGGTGCATGTACGCTCTCACGCATGTGCGTGCAGAGGAGAGAGGGGATGTAAAGATTAGAGAGGAGAAAGGGGTGACAAAGGAGACAGGTAGTGGTGAGAAGAGAAGGGGAAGAGCATCAACACGAGTTAGCAGCAACTCACGATTGTGCAGATCGCTACAGGGAGGTTTATTCGGGGAGAAATCGGGTTTAACCCGATTCTCCTGAAACTTGTTCGGGGTGCAAGAATCGGGTAAAATCGGGTTTTACCCGAAAACGAACAACCCTAAACATACATGGCCAAAACTGGACATGAAAATTAAGAAACTGTGACTGGTCAGCATTGCTGTTCATTGACTACGTGTTACATTACTTTCCACTGTGAGCTAAACTAAGCTGACCACCTTGTTATTTTTTTCAGTAATACCTTTAGGACAAACAGCTGAGCTGGCAGTAAACGAATGCCTGTGCGTGAGACTTACTCGGTGATATTGTACCGCAGATACAGGGACAATGTTTCATTGAAGAAATTGTACAGTCCGTCCAGCTCCGGCACTACAGTGGCACAGGTGCCATGCTTTTGCCATTCATGTTTCCTGGATGAGACAGAAGAAGAGAGGACAGGCGTAGATAAGACAAAACACCGCACATTCTTGCTACCAGTAACTGATACGTAACAAAGCATAAGTGTGTGCACTGGTCTTGTCAGGGTGAACTATAACTACCTCATTTTAACAGGTTTGAAGTTTGAAGTTGAAGTTTATTTCAGATATTAGTACAAACATAGAATATTACACAGGATAATTATACAGAAGAGGTCCAAAAGCACTGGGCTGCAGGGGGACCTCCTGTCCGAAATTGCAAAGGAAAAATAACGTAATTAGCAGTGATAGCAACAAAACAAGAAAACGACTGATTTGACGGAACAACAATAAGACGATTATAATTAAACAATAGTGATAAGACAAATGAATCATGAAAAATATGCATTTAGTAATTAAGCAAATAAGAATACAATTCTTTCTTAAAAGGACCGATTGTGGCACATTGTTTGATGTGGGATGGTAAAGAATTCCATATGAACAAAGCAAGAAAATACCCAGTATGACATCCATAATTAGTACGAATAGCAGGTAGTAAAAAATTTCCATTTGAGGCAAATCGAGTTCGGTTAAAGTTACGAAGAGCATCATGGCAAAACACACTTGATGGTGGAAGATGAATCAATGTCTCGATGAGCGTGATGGTGAGATGATATTTAAATAAGCTGGCAATAGGAAGTATATTGAAGTTATAAAGCAATGATGATGCATTACTGCGATATGAAGTGCAAGTTATTATTCTAATGGCTTGATTCTGAATATGCTGAATGCATAGAAGCTCATTATGCTGGTTGAAATGACCATGAAGCGCTATTAAAATGTTTCAAACAGAAGGTGCTAGTTGAAAACGCAAACACTATGGTTGCTTTTCGTTAAAGGGGAACTCCAGCGGTTTTTCCGCCATATTTTAATATCGCTGTTTTCCAATGGTATCGACAATCCTGTAGCAGGCAGGTTGGTTAGATTTGCACAGAACTCCCTAATAATTTTAAATAACCGAATGGAACAATGTGTTCAAGCTGAAACTGAAATGGGTAGGAGCTTCGTGCAGTGCATGCCATGACATCACAGCCTCCCAGCCGTCACAAATTTGGCGCTGGCGCCAGAAAAATGGAAGTGGCGACGTCATCCGATGATGCATAGAGCTGCGCCAGCTTTTCCGAACTTGACAGCGACGGTTTGAGCACTGCAGGAGTGTCATTTTGCTTTTGACTGCCTGCCTCCTTGGGTAGGCAGCAATGTAGGCAATGATGTAAGAATTTTAACACACGATGGCCCACATTCAAAAGCATGAAAATCTGCTAAAAGTATTTAAAATTCATTCTCAGGAAAGCTAAATGGCTTGGCATATAGGATTATTACAGTACCAAGGGGAACATCTGAAAATTTCATTGAGGTCAGTGGATACCGAAAAATTGCTGGAATTTCCTTTTAAAGGAGTTTGCTTGTTCAACTGTATTACATATCAGCTTCGGAAAGTGCTCCACTCTAGTTATTATATAAAACATTCAAACTGCTATGAAATATGCAAGTGGAAACCTGTTTCTGTACGAATAAATCAAGCAGTTTGAAGTGAGCTCTTTTTTTACTTTGTGGGTGGGCTGCAAAGGCAGCAGAAGGCGTGGGTGCTATTATTGTAGTATCCTGTGCATGGCTATGGTATGAAATAATTCTGTGGCACAAAATATTGCTTTATGGGACATGAAATATTTGATATGTGAACTTTGAGATACTTTGTTAAAGCAATATAAAGGAGCCATATAATTTAATATAAACTACATCAGCTTACATTAATAGTAGGTACCTTCCAAATCATTTTCTGTCGATTTTGCTGTTGTAATACATTTCTTATTAGAACAAAAATGAAGATCTAAGTAAAGCATTCTGTTTGTGTTCAAGTTTCACTGTGTTCATGCTGAACCCATGTGTACATATCAGTGTGATGCCACTTCATAGTATTTTCTCAGGATTCTGGTCGAGCTAATTTGGACCAGAATGTAGGCCACCTTTCTCTTTTTTAGCATCGTCTTTGTGGATCACTAAGTGTTCATGTTGATTAAGTGATTTTTTGTGGTATTGCGGAAGCATAACTGTCTAATTCAACACTCCAATTGAGTTTCTTTTCTGCGCTTTTTCAAAGTCCATCCAGGTTTGACCATGAGCTTAGTTTGACCATGAGCTTAGTTTGACCATGAGCTCATGGTAACTAAGCTCAGGAGCTTAGTTGTTGGTAACTAAGCTCCTGTGACGCATCTTAAAGTTCCTAACAGTGCAACACAAGACAAGGACGAAAGGAAGGAAAAACAACAACACGGCACTGATTCTCAACTTATTTCCTGTCTTGTACTGTTAAGAACTTTTAGGAATTTTGCTGCATATTCCTGTAGAACTGAAGAGGAAAAATTAGTTTTGGTGCAGTTTGACGTGTGTATGGTTTCCTTAAAGTACAGTGCTTATGATCTTTATATTTAGTAATTCTCTATATGAAACCAACAAAGTAGAGCAAAGTGCGGCATCTTACTTGAATCAAGCGATCATTCCAGCAAAGTCAGCTTTCAAGTTAAAGAAATATGTGGAATGTTTTGTGCCTGCATCTGAGGTCTCCTAAACTCATTGAGGGCTACAGAGGGAATGCATGCAAAATGATGGCTACTGGAGGGCTTCGGTTTTGTTCCGTGGTATTGTAGCCCTGCGTTGATGTTTTATTCTGAACCGTGCACGCTTCCTTAAAAATGGTGCTCACCAAAATATATTATTGTTGCTGCTGGTCATGGATGGCCAGTACAGGTCAAGCAGGGGCACCAGGGGCTGTAAATAAAATGGGTCATTGCGTTCGGCAAGAATCAATAACACGATCCGTTCTATACTTTTAAAAAGCAGTGCACACAGACAGTTACAGAAGGTACAGTACTATATGCATAAAGTTGTTTAATACCACCTTGCAGGCATTTGACTTGAGTAAGGGGGGTCATGTCATAAGGAATGCAGAAAATTAACCGGGTGAAAAAGGAGAAAGAAAGAAATTTCAGAATATCGTTATATGTAACAGAAAATTGTGGGGCAATTTGCACTGACGTCCTGCAAAGGGGAGCACAGGAGCAGTCTGACAGGGGCTTGACAAAAAAGTACAACCAGAGAGCATCCTGTGTGTTTCAAGAAAAATATGGATGCACTAAGTCAGTGCCAAGTAGCCCAGATAAATTCATTGACAAGAGGAAAGACACTTTTTTTTTTTTGCTGTCCGGTCTCTATGTATATTTCTCCACTGTTTCCATGCTCCCCCTCTGGAAGTTTACAGATAAGATTGCTTCAACTGCACTGTGAACACTGTGCATTAGAAAAGGGAAAGTCAATATTCTCCAGCGAAGCTGAATGGGAGGAGGACATCAGAAACATGGTGCTCTGAAAGCAAGCTGAGGCTATCCAGAGGGCCCATGAAAGGCGGAGCGTCATGGCGTTCTTTCCTCCACGTGGGTGCGGCCAGCGGTTACAACGGCCTCCCGCTAAGGAGTCCTTACAGTAGCTCCTCAGGATTCAGTAAATTTCATTGTCTGTCTGTCTGTCTGTCGATATCACACATTACACACACACACACACACACCCTAACATAGTATGGCTTTAGCAAACAATACAGATGTAAGTATAAAATGTGCCATTTATTGTACAACATTTCATTATTATTAAAGGTTTCTTGTGCACCTTTCTTAATTGTTCCTTTCCGTAAAGCTTGTGTTTTGACAGCAAAAATTTAGCGGGCTTGATGGTTCTGTGTATAAGACCGGAGTATAAATGCCAGCCCATCTTTGGCACATGCTGTGAAAAGATCTGGCTCAAACAGTTTACTCCTCACCGTCAGAGCTGTTGCATTGTAACGAAGTGTTCGGTTGCAGAACTCGGGAGTAGAGGAGTTTGACGAAGGCCTGAGGAAGGAATGAAGATAAAAGATTACACTCACAAGCATCACAAGAACAGACGTTCTCATTGCACACTGCACAGACAATAAAGCAATTACAATAATGGTGTTTCTGTTAATGCACTGCACTAGTATCACTGTACACTGAAGGAAAGTATTGCAGTATTTCGGTGAACAAGCCATGCTACTCTATGCGTAATTGTTCTGCGAATTTCAGAGAAAAACATGTTTTGACATCATGTTAACTAAAGAAACAAAAGTACACGAAACTTGCACCAGAAGGTCCCCCACTTAAAGATAGCCAGTGATTTATCTACCTGTAACATATACTTCAATTCCTTTCATGGTTAAATTCCTCACCCATGATCAAGTCAATGTCTGTGGCTAATGCATCTTGTCTTGAAACTGTGACAACTAGCCTGATTTGTAGCCTATATATTCATGCCATTGCTTCAAAATTTTTCTGCAGTATTTGCAGGGATTTGTGCCCTCCCTTCACCCCCCCCCCCCCCCCCCGTTTCAGTTGGATCCTCAACCCCCTCCCACCCCCAAAAATTCTCCAGATAACCAATGGGTTGGTACCCACACACCTCCGCGTACTGGTTACACCATGGGTAACACCCCCCCAAAATCAAACTTCTGGATAAACTGCTAAGTATTTGTACTGTGTTTGAAAAACAACAGACTAAGAACACTTAAAAAATTACTAGTCTTACAAATGTTTTTTTATAGAGTGGAGTGGAGTGGAAAAACTTTATGTCCTGCAGGACGTGCTTTTTTTATACATTGAAATAATTTTCTAGGTTGTGAGAGCTATGCTTTCAGCGAAGTGGAAGCTCTTAAAAATTGGGAGCAGCGACATATCACTTTAAGTTGGCCATTTTTGTGAAGATTACGGATATTCTTACCACAGTCCGTGTATTGTCCAGAAATCCCTTTCATTTTCCTTGATGCACTGTAAAGGTTGAGCACCAAAAAGGAAAGAGAGATAAGGTAACACGATTAGAATCTATCAGGAGGGCAGTCTTCCATGTAGACAAGGACAAACCGTTCACAGCTTGGCAGGTGCACATTTTGCTTGTTAGATGGGGCATTTCTCCTCAATAAAGACCATGACCTCCACCTTGCGGGTTTCCACAGAACTCATTTGCCAATAAAGTCCACGCTACACAGTGTGTGGCAATGTGTGATAAGTGTAGCGACACTTATCAGATGATTGTACTCATCGTCAATATGTCTATTGTGAAGATTCTGGGTTGTGTTCAGATATCCGAGCAGTCAATGCATTTCCACTTTCAAGGTACACCCGAAGCCAGATATGATTAGTGCCTTGCTATATTAGAGTCAAGCTTATCACTGTGGTGTACACCTGAGTGATAGATAAGAAACACAGGAGACATTCCTGGAAATGGACCTTAACGTGGCCGTACACCTCATAAAAGAGGTGTACGGAAACAACCACGTTAAGGAGAACGCACTCCGTCAGTATATAAGCTGATTCACAATGGTAACTTAGCAGCTACGATGTTACACTGCATGGCAGGCCAGTCAACAGGGGCTCAGTACTGGACCACAGTGGCCATGTTCTATGGGGACAAAATGCAAAAGGAAAAACAATATAGCACACTGAGATGTAGGTGTATCTTGCTGAACCCTGGGTCTTAAAGTTACACAGAGACGCCCGCTAGGGCAAGTCTCATAATGGTGATTCACAAATAAAACATTGAACTTCATTAGCTCTTTTATTAATGAACCTATGATGGCAAAATTTGTGAAAATACAGTTCTGAAAGGCCAATGTGTTGTTTAGATTGCCTCAGCATTTCACTTCACTGTCATATTAGCCCCGCCACAGTGGTCTAGTGGCTATGGTACTCGGCTACTGATCCGAGGGTCGTGGGGTCGAATCCTGGCCGCGGCAGCTGCATCTCGATGGAGGCGAAATGTTGAGGCCCGTGTACTGTGCGATATCGGTGCACGTTAAAGGACCCCAAGTGGTCGAAATTTCTGGAGCCTTCCACTACGGCGTCTCTCATAATCAATGGTGGTTTTGGGACGTCAAATCCAGAAATCAATCAATACTGTCATATTAACCAGGCAGTGTAATATGAACAGAGCCGTATGTTAAAAAAGTAATTTGTGCACCATACCATATTAAAAACCCTGAGGGATCTTTGAATATATAAGATTGCCTCAGCAGTACATTTCACTAATGAAAGTAGTTTCGCAAGCAACCATGCCCGACAACATAACATAGTTATTGCTCCCCCCACAGGGATTTCCAGTAATGTCGCACGCATTCTTGTCACTGATTGCTAAGATTGTTGCAGTGGCTTGTGAAACAACACACAAGTGATCATAAGCTAACAAACATGTCAGACAGACCTTATCATGTGCAGCACTGCAGTAACCGGTGCTCCACTGTTGGCTGAACATGAAGTACGTCACCGCTGACACATTCTTGGTGGATACCGCAAGTCCCCTACAGACATAGCATGAAAAGATAATTTAAATATAAATTAACGGCAAGAATGAATTCAGCGAGGCAAGCATAAAAGCAACATCAATATTCGCAACCTTTTAAATGGAATTTAAACTGGAAATTGCATATTCAGTCGCTATGTAAGAAACTCAGCAGTGTTTGCTTTGTGATATTTAAATGTAGAGAATTCTTTGATGTACCAACATTAAGGATGATCTATTTTGATCTTTTTCATAGTCAGTTATGATACTGCGTAGAATCATGGGGCCACACATATGATTCTTACTTGGTAGTGTTGCAGAAGCGAGCAATTCGATCTCTGTCGAACTCAAGTTATGCAGCTCCTTCCAAGCCACTCTATAACAAACTTCAAGTCATGCCTCTTGACTTGCTCGTAGACTATAAAACTACAATTATGGTTCACAACTGTATAACTAACAATAGTCCCCTTCATCGTTCATCATTTGTTTCCTCCCTGTTCAGCACATGAGTCTACGAAGCTGGCAACTTTTTACAACCACTTGCAAAAAAATGTATATGGCAAAAGACGGCTATCTAGCGTTGGTTGCTCTTTGTGGAACAATTTACCTGTTGAAATAAAACAAAGTAAAAATTTTGCTGTATACCTGAAACATTATAAAAACCTTGATTAATGTTTTAATCTATTTCAAGTAACTAACTGTAAAATTGCATTTTTGTATATGAATATTTGTATTATCTTCTGTACGGATTCAAACTAGCTCAATGCTAAGGATCCAGATGTTTTTTTTCGTGTATTGAGTCATGTGTCTTTCTGGAAAATAAAATTCAATTCAATCCAAAATGGCCTCGGGCTTGTAGTTCAATTTGCGCGGGCTCTCGCGACAATGTGACGTCATCCGCGCTCTTGTCAAGCGGGAAAGCCGGCCTACAGAACACCCGACCGTTGGGAACAACTTATCAGAGGGGATGCGAACGTCCCCGGCAAATCGTACGTATAGTGGGAGGCTGTGGTAGTGGCCGTATTACATAACGTGCAATGATTACGTATTCACAAATCGTGTGTCAAATAACACTATAATCGCGTTGACAAAATCTTGCGGAAGACGATTTCACTTGGATGCGAAGTGACGCGATACAGCGAGGTAACGGTACTTGCTTCGATGAAACAAGAGAACGTCGTTTAACACTCAACTGTGAACCTCGGGATACTGCTGGAATTTTGGGTGTTAGCAAGCACATAGCCGGTATGACATGTCACGAAATCAGTGCGCTGGTTTCTGCGCGTCTTTACGACCTGGCGGCATCGTGTTATTTTATTAATGACTTTTTCTTTATTTACTCAGCGCTCGAGCTGCTCAACAGGTGCATACACTAACGCGCAGATATAAAGGCGCACAAACGCGCTTTACGACGCAAGTCTTGAAACTAAAGAAAAATCAGACGAATGACTACTTCAACTGGCCGATATTACGCGACATCGGTTGGCTTATCTCCTTCCTTCCTCTCTTATTTTTCCTTCCAGCTTCTTGGAATGACATAACGCCCCTGACAAACGAGGTCGCACGAACCGCTTTCGCAAGCAGAGGCACCTGAGCCAAGATGGGGAAAAAAAAAAAAAAAAAAAAAAACGAGAGCGAAAGTCCTTGCGCGCAGCCAAGGATCAGCTGATCGCGGCTCGGCCTTATCTTTCAAGCGAAACTCGGTGCGCGAAAGAAATTGAACGAGCGCCTTACCCGAGGGAAGCGAGCAGCAGGACTTGTAGCGTCAGACAACAATGCATCATCGCCGTTCCAGCAGTACTGAGAACCGCTCTTTGTGTTTGGCTGCCGTCCACCACTACCGACGGCGTCCTACGAGCTCCATATCGTCGAAGTGGCAGGCAGACCGTCGCTGCTCGCGATCACATGCCTCGATCGGGGAAACCTGTGACGTTTCATAGCTGGCCGGTAGTGTCCAGCGGCCAGAGGCGAGTCTATAAACGGTTGCGGGAGAGCGCGTCAGATAAGGGAGGGGTTGAGACCCCGGTGACGACGGCGGCGAGCTGCAGCCGCGTCAGTCGGGACGTGCAGGCCTCGTTTACATGGCTTCCGAGATATGCAACGACGTGCTCGACTTGGCTTGGCTATTTTAACCTTTTTACACAGACGCTCGTCGTTCTGTAGCCTTCGAGACGGTCGACTGAAGTTCAGTGGACGCACGGAGCAGAACCTATTGGCCAATTTCGATCTTTGAGCGTACCGTATTGTGTGTAGTTAATCTGCTATGAAGGTGCGATCTTATGCGCTTTAGCATCCAAAACATGGCGGTTACCGCCTGATTTCGGCTCGTGCCGCTAGCAAATATGTAGCCTTGGAGATTCGCACTTAAAATTCCTGCCGGTTGAGCCAGCAGAACAATTGCCTCAAAGATCTGCATTTATTGTTCAAGTAAATTCTCGGACATCTCTCCGGACCAGAATTCATTAGAGTGCCTCGACCCGGGAATCCATTGAAGAAACACTGACTGCCATAAAACTCGTGAGTTCCCCAACTCGCGCTCCCTTCCCAACAGCCGTTCATTCATATATTCGGGAACGATCGAAGTATAGTAGGACACAACAAACAGCGGTTGGCAACAAGTGTCAGTGTTACTCCGCCGGCCAATCACAGATGTGAACGAAATTGTCGTCATGAGACCTTTTCAAAATGGCGCCTTGTTCATGCCTTCGGCACCTGCGGATCGTCTGCTGTTCGTGAGTCCTTTTCATCGGCATAAGACAGGGTGTGCTCGAGAAGCATGGATATAGCATGGACAAAAATGTGTCGAGTCTCAGCGTTTCCATCTGCAAAAAGCCGCCGTACAGTTTATTCCGCTCTCGAGCCAGTTTTATGCGTGAAACTTCAATGAACTGAGTTGAAAACTCAGGTGGCTGAGCTTGTGACGCGCCGGGATTTCGCATTGCAAACGCTTGATTTCAGCTCAATAAAGAATTGTCCTTTTCATGTTCCACTCTGATAAACGAATGAAGACATACAAATTTATGCACCTATCCATTATTGTTACCACCCTCGCTTTATTTTGGTCACATGGAATGTTCAAAGAAAGAACTGTTTGAGGCTTCGCGGAGGTATAGTGACTGGAGGTTATAAGGGCGTGGGAGGGGCTTCACTGCAGACTTGAGTTGTATCCGACTATAGTTGCAATCAGCGAGTGAACGTGTCCGAATGGTATTTTGCTGCTCATTGAAGGAATACGAAAGGAAAGCAGTAAGTCAAATTTTACAGATAGAACGCTCTTTAACATTTCTACTGTTTCTACTGTCGTTTGTTTCGTTATCATGGGCTAAATATTTGAAGAGAAAATGAAGCTCAAAGGTTGATCGCTTGAATTTCGCGCCTAAGCTCCCGCACTTCTACGCAAACATGACGTCACGGATTTCAAACTCATTTCTCGCATTTTGGCGATATAGGCTCAATGGAATTTCATGAAACTTGCTACATAATTTTCTGGCCACATAAGAACACAATGAGATTCATTTTTACCGGTTAATAATTACGTGGGTCTTAGCTGGCGCCATCAAAACCTATGACGTCACAACGAGTTGGTGCGGGAACTTCTGGGCAGCGTCGCCACCTATATTATCTTTCTGCGCGTTTTCCTGCCGAGTGCTTTTTCGCTGCAAGAGTGAGGCTTTCGGTATCGTGCATAGAGTTTCACACTATAATAGTAAGAAACTCTATGGTATTCTGAAACAGTGGTTTACTGACGCGATAAAAAATATAGTTTTGCTATTCCTTTAGACGTAAATGCTAGGTCAGAAGAGGAACAGAACACAATTTCCAACGACGAAGATGTAAACATTTCTACGAAGACCACAAACGGCGCTGTCTCACAACGATCACGGTGCTTTGAAGGACCTATGACAGCCAAACTTTCGTTGGCGAATTTTATGTTGTAGTGAGTAAAACAGCATCCTGTAATCATAACATGAAGCCGTAAATTCTCCCATGTTTGCCCCCTCCCACCTCCTTTGTATTTCGAAAGGCAACCCCCTTATTTGTAAAGATTTCTGACAAATTCAAGACGTCCCCCACTTTACACCCCCACTTAACATTTGGACGGACCCCGTGGTTACGGCGGTTCACCTGTGGTGTTCTCGGAGCCACGACGTTCGTTTCAAAAGTTGCACTGGAGTTGCAGCGCTGGTTCACGATTTTCCCACACCGTTGAAGGTGATGATGTCTCGAGTTTTACGTCAAAAGAAATCTCTGCTGGAGGCGCTGCCTGGGGGCGCAGCAGCGACGGGCAGCTGGGCGTTGGGCACGCTGTAGTTCAACGCCGGATAGTATCCCGCATTTCGGTGGCACGAAAGAGGAAGCACCATCGCCCTTTAAAGCTGCTAGTCTTACTCCGTATGGAAATCATGCGTTACTATCAGCATTCATCGCTTCGCCATTCAGGCAAAACTCCTACATTCTTGGGAAGCTCCTCCCAGCTTTCCCACGTTGGTCGGTTTACTGCAAGTTTATGGCAATACTATTTCTCCGAGAAGGTCATGTCGCACATGGTGTAAATCTACCTTCTGGTCACAATGTTCGCGCTGGGCCGGAAAAGACGGTCTCAATGCCGCGAAGTTTAGCTGGATTATTAAATGACACATTATGTATCCCGCGGAAACACCACTCTTCCTATTTATAACCGTGCGTAGCGAGACACGGGAATGCCAGGCTCCCAAGGTGCTAGTGCTCCCATATATGTGAGCGTGTATATACTGTTAACGGATAGAAGGAGCCGAAGTCAGCGAGAGAGGGCGTAGACACTGTAAAAATTTTTACACCCGAAAGGGCGTAAGGACTTGTCCCATGGGCGACACCCTAAGGGTGTTAATTGAGCACCTTCCAAAAAGCGTGCTTGGGAGAGAACGTGCATGAGAAAAAAACTAAAGTGTCGCAGAAACACCCTAAAAAACTGAAACACCCTATAGGAGGATTCCAGGGTGCCAAGGGGAACCTGCGAGCATGTGTTATAGGTGAAATAGCAGCGGCGGTATACCGTTGTGGGTATGCGTCATCAGTTCGGGCATCGTAATCGCGGGTGATCCGCGTTCCACGAGCAGCGATCTCTCGTGGCACGTTCGCGACGCTTGGCATTCCACGCGAGCGGTCAGGTACGCGCCTCGGCCCAGAAGTCCTTCCGCAGCCCGGCGGCGTCTGTGACCTCTACGTTGATCGGCGATCTGGCACCTAACCGAAGCCGCCACTGCGAGAAGAAGCACAAGCCGGAAAATACCTGGAGTTATACGGCAACTCTTACCACATCAAGGCAGCAGCCTTCGCACCGACTTCACTAGGACTGTCCGCTCGCGCCTGTTTGACTGACCATGAAGAAGTACAGGTCGTGGTATCGCTACTCGCCGACACACGACAGCGAACTCGGCGACGACGGCGCGGGAAAGTCCCGTAAGCGTGATTGTTGTGTGCAGTATTTTTGCGGATTCACAAATGTGTGCAGTATTTGCGGGAAATTTAAGGAGCTAGCCTATAGAACAAAACCTTTGAACGTGATGTTCGGATGTGACTGCAGAGTCAAAATACCGTAATTTTGAGTTCGGCATGTGTACAGTAAGTATCATAAGGAACTCACATGGCACATGCTGTACAGTAAGTACAGCAAGTACCAACTAGCCCAAGAAAAAGGTGCTTGTGTACAGCATTGCAAGTATGTATTACAAACTCGCCAAAGAACCAACTCTCTCGGAATTATATGTCTGAAATATTTTTTTTTCATCGTAACGATATTTCGAATGTCTACCCCCCGTTTGTTTGTTTTGTTTGTTTGTTTGTTTGTTAATACTGTCAACCCTAAGTGGAGGTTTTTACAGGAGCGGAAAACGAGTAAAATTATATAAGATGACATACAATGTTGTGCTGGCCAAGAAGTACGTCACAAAATAGACACACAGCGAACACTGGCATGTACACTTACATTGTGCGCAATGAAATTGCGCACAATGTAAGTGTACATTGTGCGCAAGGCAACCAAATTGTGCCCAGGCAACCAAATTGTGCCCAGGCAACCAAATTGTGCCCAGGCAACCAATTGTGCCCAGGCAACCAAATTTAAGTGTACAGGCATGTACACTTAAATTGTGCGCATTGCAAAATAAGAATTGACAAAGCGCTGATGGAGGAAGACATGATGACTGGACATCATAGTTCGTTCCATTCTTTAATTGCCCTCGGAAAGAAGCTGTATTTAAATATGTCGTTTCGGGTAACTATCGGCTGTATGTATAAATTGTGTCTGTGTTCTGTGTACAAACTGTGTCTGTGTTCGAATTTTCTTTGCCACTTTCGTACGCCGATCCACGCAGGCAAGGCCAAAATGAAGAGATACATGCGTCCCTCCCGGCCTCCTGCGATACCACTAGCTTCTCGACCTGCCTCACGGCCTTCCTCGGCCCCAAGTTCGTTGGCACCCTCACGCGCCTCCTCACCGCCGCCGGTGCTAGCCGCGACGAAATCGGCCCCCGAAATGGTCGGCGCCACTTCGAGTGACAGACTGCAGGGGGATGAGATGAAGGCAAGCAGTGCCGTCATGGTTAAAATGGCGCCAAGTTTCTGTGGTACTGTATATGTATAGTTTCCAGTGCGCACCGAGGGGATACAGCCAACTTAATATTGTTTGCTGTCGTCTTGACCGTTTGTAACTATTCTTTAAGGTGACCTAACGTAAATAACTATTATGATTAGCTAGTCAACTCTTCAAGCTGTTTTAAACGCTACAAACGCAAAATGTGCAATGGGGAGGCTGTAAAACGTATTATTTGGGGTGCATAACGCATTTCCATGCCGGGTGCGGCGGTTTTAGTTTCTTTCAGGCTTCTAAGGAAGTGCGCGGGGTTTTAAAAAGGACCACGTGACCAGGCGCTTGCATTAGCACTCTTAAAGGGCAACTCCGTCGATTTTTCAGTGCCCACTGATTTTGGTAAAAATTCCAGTATGTATTCTCCCCGGTACTGTAATATCATATGCCAAACCAGACGGTTGTAGGTCATTTAGTTTTCCTGGAAATGGATTTTAAATATTTTTAGCGGATTCCCCTATCGGCCACCCTGTCTTTTAGACGTCATCACCTTCAACACTGCCTACCCGAGCCTGCGGGCTTTCAAAAGCAAAGCGGCGATACCTTAGCGCCCAAATCGTCGCTGTCAAGTCAAGGAAAGCTGACCTAACTCAATGCATCATCGGATGACCTCGCCACTGTCATTTTCAGGCACCAGCTCGATATTTGTGATGGCGGGGATGCTGTGACGTCACCGCATACGCTGCACGAAGCGTCTATACCCGTTTCGGTTTGAACACGCCTTTCAGTCGGTTACTTAAACTTGTGTGTTTCTGAGCAAACTGAACCACCCTGGCTGCTACAGGACTGTCAGTACAATTTGAAAATGTCGACATCAGAACATGGTGAAAAAGCCGCCGGAGTTGCCTTTTAGTCACCTTGACCGTATCTATCTGCCTATCTAGCCGTCTACGTCTCGATGGTCTACCGGTCTTCTCGTTCACCTGCGTTGTACCCCAATACTTGGTAGGTATAGGGTACAAACGCATGACAAACATGAATAACTGAACTTTACAACACTAACACGGTATAGTCGTCATGCAGGTCACTATTAAACGGTATACTGCCGTCACGTGTAGCTCATATACCCGTAGTGCTACAGGCCCACGGCAAGCGGGTGTGCTCCAAAGATGTGCAAATTTTGTGGAGCCTATGTCAATCAACGACCAACTAACGTGATATATGAAACGCCGTGGCTGTGAGAATTGGAGATACAAACGCCGCGGGGATTGCGTCCGCAACTTTGAGCGGCATCTGAATTTTTACTGCACCTCACACGGTACACCCCCTCCAGGATCAACCCGCAGTTTATTGCGATAGCAATTATATGGAGAGTCTCGACGGGGTTTTGCCGTCATGTCCCGTACAAAGTCCAAATTGATAACCCCCCGCGCATCGTACGTTCTATCTGCGGGTAAAAGCACGCGAGCGGGGCCGCCGAACGTGGCTGAAGCAGAGATCAAACGAGCCCGGCCCATCTCTGTCGCTCGGAGGGCGCGTGCGATAACATCACCCCGCTCGGGAGGCCTGCGTCGAAGCGGTGAGGAAACGCCCCGCCCGTCTTTAACGAGCTTGAAAAACCGCGAGCGGTTGGGGGGGGGGGGGGAAGGCGGGGGGAGTTGTCGCTCGAGCAGCCACTGTGGGCTTTGCGCACTCGCCATCGCTGGCACGCACGCTATCTCGGAAGCCATCAGACATGCTGCGTACTGCATAGCAGCGCCTTGTTCATGTGCTCCGTTCCAGGCGCCTCGCATATGTATCGCCGCAACGGCGACAATGCCCTCGCCACGTAGCGCTCATGCGAATGCCGGAAGGAACACGCTCGCTTGATGCCGCCGTGCTGGGCCAAGTTTCTCGGTAGTGCAAAGCGCAAGCTGCTTAAGCGCGGTCGCGCGGTGTGAAGCGTGTGCCAGAAGGCATCAAAACAACCTGACTTAGCTCGGAGCTCTGCTGGGCCGTTGTCTCTGCCTCTCGACCCTCACATGGAACTTTAAGCACCTGCACGCTTACTTAATAAGCCCACGTCCACTACAATTCAGATTGCCGCTAACGCTCTTCGTATATCGCATCATGAATTGCTCTCGCATTCATTGCTTCACCCTTCTGACGAAACTGGGATTATTATTTTTTTTTGCTGTTTCTGTTCGCGGTGGGTTGCCACCGCGAACAGAAACAAACGAAAACGCAGCATGGCTCTTGAACGAGGGTGATTTCCTGTGTCGCCGCGTTCAGGACGTGGAAAGCCAGTACCAGCCGGCCGGAGGCGGCCGGCTGCCGCCTGCGATTCAGTACCGACTCTACCACAACCTGATGGCGGTCAGCGGGCGCGAACGCACAGACATGACGATGGGTCCCTGGAGTCGGTACTGCCTGTTCGTATCCGCCGTCCTGGTAGCCGTCGCCCTCTCCACCGTGCTGATGACCGTGTACATGGCCACGGTCATGAGCATACCCTCCGAAGAAGAGGACACGCACGCTCCGCCGGACGGTGGCGGCTCCGGCGGTACGGTGTTCGACCCTATGTTTCCCGTCTACCGGGAAAAGACGACGCCACGCGCGGTGGTGCTGCCCGAGTTCCTGCGAAAGGCACGTGTGCACTCACTGGTACTTTAACACCAACTTTGACGCCATTCACGGCGCTATACGTTTAGTGTGAAACAAAATAATTATACAATCTCCCGCTAAAGGGGACCACGAGGCGATGCGAAGCAGCACGGGGGGGGGGGGGGGGGCACACCGCGTTTGCATCGGTTTGACGCTAGCAGACGCTGCCTGCGTCAGCGTTGTCTCTCGCGGGGGAGGGCGCGTTCTCGTTCCTTGCGAGCTGGTAAAGCGTTCATCGAAGAAAGAGCGTTTCCATAGTCAACGCGCGCCATTCGGAGAGGAGAGGAGGAATGCCGAGAGGAAAGGAGGTGAGACAAGGAGAGGAGGGGGAGGAGGATGCGCATGCGCAGTGCGGTTGTGGACGCCACACGGCGGTTGGAGGGAGGGACATAGCCCCTACCATAAGCTGCTTCGCATCTAAGAGGTGCCGACCAGTCCAAACAAAACGTTTATGACGTTTCTGTTCGCAGCACGGGAGCCTTGCTCAAGTTGAAAGCATCACCAGAAATGGCTTCCTTTAAATTAAGGCTTGAATAATCGCTTCAAAGAGCGTGCGCGGATCGGATTTAGACTTCCGTCGTTATGACAGAAGTGGTCTGTAGGAAAAGTGATTCCAGATGCAGTCCAGATGGCTTCATTTCTTTTTCTGTTGTCACGACCCTTGCGCTGTCCTCATCAATACTATGGTCATTCTTTTAGTACTTTCCATACAGACCACTTCTAACAGTCAAGAAGTAACGACCGAAATACCTGATCTACGCACGCTCTTTGCAGCGAAAATGCAAGCCTGTTCAAAGGAAACCATTTCTGATGATGCATTTAATGTGAACGTAGCGGATCAAGTGAATGGCCTTTGATTGCCCGCACCTCCAGTGCTGTTGCCGGTTGTCAGTGCCAACGCACGCTCGGGCTATTCCCGGAACAGATATGCCCCGGCAAGACTGAAATATGGGTGCGTTGGCAAAGGTGCCTCGGCCGCCAGCGCGCACAGGTGCAGGCTGACAAAAGCCACGGGCAAAGAAGTTCCGGGAATAGTCCGCGCTTGCGTTGGCACTGGCAACCGGGAACAGCATGCGCAGGTGCAGGAAAACAAAAGACATTCAGTCGTTGTGCGATCCGCTACATGAACAAGGCTTCCGTGCTGGAAGCCGAAACATCATAAGCGTTTTGTTCGGACTGGTCGGTGTCTCTTTTTGTTTACAATGTGCCCACTTGGCCAGTCGGGTTTCTGTCATGCACTCGTCTTCATACTTTAGTGTGCACACGTTCCGGTGAGCCGACGTGGATTCGGATAAGTAATGAGCATTTTGGATTCCGATTCTTAAACTGCTGCTTCTATGTACGTGAGCCGCGACGTTGCATAAGTGTCAATCGAACATGATCAAGCAACTTGCACTTTGTATATCTAAATTTTGCGTCGGTGACTACGTATTACGGCATAAATACTGCTGCCAGGAGAGGCAGCAGCGTTAACTAAACCCTTGAAAAACACATTTCGAGATAGTTGGTTCATTATAGATGAGGACAGCGCGCTCACACAGGACGAAGTCTTGTCTTTGTATATTGTTTTGATACTTGATGTATATTAAGGTGTCACAGTAACAAAACTTCAGTTGTTAGCGCATGTATGTCGTCTTGTCTTTCTTCGTCTTGTGTGAGCGCGCTGTCCGTATACCTATAACTAAACCCGCCATATAGGCGAGTGGCAACGTTTGGTAACCATGACACCTTAGTGCCGACAACCGTTTATTACCTCTCGTGTGTTTTTATAGTGCCAAAAGTCAGCGAAACGTGGTAGAATTCGTATATTTCGTAAATGCTGCAGGTACCACCTCTCTTAGTACCTCTTTCTACGAGTGTAGACCTTCAGAAGGCTTTTTCGACCGCACGCAGGCTTTTTCGCTAAAAATCGAACCTCATTAAACGAAGTAGCGTCTGGACCATGAAGTTCGTTATATCTGATATTCTTTGTATAGAGAAAAATCAGCCGAAAGATACATCGCTGATCGCCATGACATTGAGTATTTTTTTTTATCTTTCTTCATTGACCTAGTGGTTGTCACAAGCGCTGTTACAGTGTGTCCTCGGTTGTCTGCGTAATACTCTCTTCTTTGAATCTAATGACAACGGTGTTCTTGGGTATATACGCAACCAAATTATATTTCTAAGCGAACTTCGTATTTGTAGTTGCACGGAGTCGTATAGTTCATACTATCTAGCCGTGCAAGCCTCCGTTTCGCACTGTTGAAATTACCGTACCTTACACGCTCCACCGGGAATCCCACCTCGGTGCTTCAGGAACTGAGCCCGAACGACCCGCGGTACACGGACCCCTACCACCAGACGGCGTGCGTGTTCCATGCTGACGCCGTGGGGCTCACGGTGCAAAACAAGCGTATCGAGACCAACGTCACCTTCGACCTGTCCTACTTCCCGTTCGCTCTGTGCCGGGTGGTGCTGTTCTGCTGCCCTTCGCTGGCCGCCAATCTGGAACCCGGGCCCGAGCACGCGGAACCGCTGATGCGCAGTTTCGTGGAGAGCGCGCAGGAAAACCGGTTCCTCAGCGCATTCATGATGCTGGGCGACGGCTCGTCGGCCAGCGAGCCGCAGTTCGATGCACTGCTCGATGATCTCGAGGCGCAGAGCCTGGCGGACGTCGTGGGCACATGGTATAAGGTGCGGCGTCCGCTTCAGCTTATTAGGACGAAACCCTTTGTCTCACTTGAAGGTGACCTTGAAAGACCTTGAGAGGTGACTTTGAAAGACCTTGAAAGACTTTGGCACGAACGGTGCGGGACGAAATGGTGCACAGAAATATCACACGGCAAAAGGAAGGCCAAAAGCGATCCAAATCACGACAGACGTTTAATAATAGATGACCATCGATTAACGATGTTATTGAGTCATTACAGATGTGTTTACTATTCCACGTGACCTGAACTCACGGGGTTTTACAATTCGAACCCAAGACTTTGCTTGGATTAAGAAGGAAGGTGGAGTAATGCGGATCAAGGCGGATGAAGGTGCATATTGAGGTGTTCAAGGGATGTACGTCGCAAGGCTTTCATCTTCGCGTATCCTAGGCGGTATCTAAGTACACCCACGAATGTAAATTTTTTTACATAAAGGTAATCATCTCGAGACTGTATTTCTGGGTCCTAAGGTAAAAGACTGATCCTCAGTCGACAATGACAGAAATGTACTGAATCGCGAACTAGGTGCAGTAAACCAAACACTAAGGGAAGCAGTGCTAAATTAGTGCACACTAACAAGTTTGTTCTTTAAACTCTACTGTTGCTAATTTCTAGATAATTTGAATATTAGAAGAGAAAATTAAGTCAACGTTCAGTATTTTGAATTTAGCGCCGTGGTCCCACCCAATGGTCTCAACGCCGACGCGACAGGGCGTGCCGTCACGAATTTCAAATCGTAGTTAATACATCTTCTACACGGTGGTCATGCCTACTCAATGAAATGTTGGTGATCGGTGCCTGACGACGAAGGGCACGGTGTTTAAGATACACTTGGTTAATGCCGCAAAGCCCAACCACACACGTCACGGTATACGCGTCCAGTTATGTGTTCGCATGAAAGATTGACCATTTGTGGTTAAGTCTTTATAGCCGCGAAGAAAACACGTACAGGCCCGAGATGAGTGCATAAATGTTAATGGACGAATGCTGCAGGACGCTCGTCTTTTGTACTACTTTGTACCTGTCCACGTCCTTGGTAGCAATCGATGGCATGATATAGTACTGTCTGGTCAGGTTCATGGCGGAATAAAAATAAAGCTTGGAGTGGGCGTCACGTGACGATCTTGAAGACTATAGCCATAAAAAATTTAAGTGAGCGAATCGTGGGTAAATAGGCCCAGGTCACGTGATAGGCAAGCAGTAGATCATTGTGTATAGTCAAGCGCCACTAAACGTTACCGCGTCCAAACAACCTCGAGCGGTCCGACAACCATGTGGACCTAAACATTCCCAAGAGGCACCGCGCGGAAGGCGCCAAGAAGGTTGGCTTGCCGAAGCTAGAGGAATCTCGTAACACCGCCTCCTAGTTTTTCTTTCTTTCCCTTTTTGGGTAAACACTGAAGAAAAGCGCACGCGTTGCGTTTACCCTCGAGACCGGGCGTGCTACAGTTTAAGCAAGAATACTTCTCGGTTAACGTGAACAGAGGGCAAGATTTGCCACGGGGAGAAATTTGTGAACAACGTACAAGCCGCGTCCGGACACCGAAACGTCATTTTCTTTTGGATGCGGTAACCGACATGTTTTATTCTTTTGACTTGGGTTTACCTAGTTAATTGAGGTTATTTAAGATAAGATACAGTTACTGTAAACTCACAACACTGGTTAGACCCACAGCCGTATACGCTAGTATGGGGTTTAATGGAAGAAAATATATAAGCACAGCAACAATTTGTATAAGCAATCAAATATCATACAAGGAAAACAGATTCTCACAATCACTTTTGTAAGTCATTGTGAGAAGATATGCGCTCGTATTCATAAGTCAGCTTCGCATTTCGTAAATCATGCGAGGTTGACCTCGAGGCATCCTTGAGGTGGAGTTTCGAGTCGAGAAGACGTTCGTTAGTGAGTTGACTATGAACCGGAGGGGGTGCGTGGGTCGTTTTCTTCTGCTAGCACCTTTCGATCCGTTGAATGGCGACCTGTCTTGCCAGGAGCGTGAGTACGCCGGCGTTGTCCTTCGCTGGCCGGAGACCGCCTCGGACGAGAGCTGGCAACGGATGCCCAAGCTGCTGGCCTCGCTGGCGCACAGGCTGTCGCAGTCGGTGGGTCTCAAACTGGGCGTCGCGCTGCGCCAGGACGCTGTGGGGCCGAACTTCACGCAGTTGGCGTCCAGCCTCGGACCTGTCTCGCTCTTTCTTCTGCCACCCGACATGTCGGCCACCAAGTACAAAGGGCAGACGATCAGGTACAAGCACAGAGGGTAGAAGCGCCCCTATAGTCTTAATCGCACCTGTCTAATGCGGTTTAGCGACTCTACGCGGAATGCCTCAGTGTCCGCCAAGTCCCGGTAGCAGCTGCAGGGTTGACCAATATTTGCTGATGCGAAAGCATTATGTCCCACGGAACCCATCGGGACCAGAAGTCACGTGGCCTAGTGATAACGCTGTATGATGACTGCGTTCGTTCGCGGTATGACGTAATGCGACAGTGAAAGTCGTCACACGACGGTGTGTGTGTGTGTGTGTGTGTGTGTGTGTGTGTGTGTGTGTGTGTGTGTGTGTGTGTGTGTGTGTCGGCCGGATGAGCTCTTGTGACAAGTTTGACTTAAGGAACGGCGCTTTTCCAACTGAAAGTTTACTTCGATCACGTATCGTCCCACTGTAAGGCGACGTCGCGATGTCCGATTACATTTTGGCGAAGTAATCTCGGTTATTGCTTACGCGTCAACTACAGCACAATTTTGCACTCACCGTGCTACACACAAACGTCTTTTATGTGAACACCGTGACCAGGCTGGTGTGTTTCCCAAACACATCGCTCGAGGCTGTCGTGTACACCAGAATACACCACACTTATCTGGTGGTCACGCCACAACATATCACACCAGGCTGATGTATACACCAGAACACACCACCTCGTGCTGGCGTGTACGTCAGAACACACCAGTGTATTCTGGTGTTTACACCAAAATACACTACAACCCACCAAACCCACTCTGGTGGGATTTTCAACTGGGGAAGGGCGCCATCGTAGCGTATCTATAGTTTTATGAAGCACCACGCGCGCTTTTCAGAACATGTGTATAGCCCGCACATGTGACGCACAGCATCCTGAATGTCATTTAATAACATGCGATCGTCGGTCACAAGGCACGTCAACCCCCTTCGTGGTTTCCCTGCTCAAGTATTTTTATGCAGGCCGGTTCTTACAACCAAATCGAGCCTTAGAACGACCATAAAGTGCTGTTAGTATAACTTTGCAGGTTGTGTGTGACAAAGGAAGTGACAGAACAAGTAGGTCATATGAATGTATCATTTAAGCTTGGTTGTCTGTCCTTACCAGACCACCAGGAATCCTGAGCTTGTATACCTTATAGTGTAGTGACAAAAAATTATAAGAATAGGGAACGTCATCCGAGCCAACGTTTCGACAAGCGCAATCCAGGGACATTCCCTCTATATCGAGGACTTCCATAACTTCAGGTCTTCAGTCGTCCCATGAACTTGTCTAGCTTGCTCCAGTTAGGGAACTACGATCACTGTCTTGCCTGCCGTTGTTCCTTTTCCAGGTACTTCAGCGAGTCAACGTTGATCCAACTACAGGAGCTGTACAATAGCTACTTCATGCCCGGTGATGAGAACAGCACCGACCTTGCCAAAAGCGTCTGTTACCTCCTGCCTGCCGACACGTACACCTTTAAGGTAATAATAATTGATGGGCCTTCCACTAGAGAGACATGCTCTGTAGTAGAAGGCGTCCGCAGTGGAAGGCCTCCATAGTTGAAGAGCTTCGCTGCGGAGAATAATAATAATAATAATAATAATAATAATAATAATAATAATAATAATAATAATAATAATAATAAATTGATGGGCCTTCCACGTTCACTACGGAGACGTGCCCTGTAGTAGATGGCCTCCATATGAAGAACTCCGTAGCGGAGGATCAGTAATGGAGGGTTACGCGGCATGGCTCGTAGTGGAGGGCTCCAGAGTAATGTTGCCCAGGCTAAATCTAAGAAGTATATGAGTGTTATTGCACTTCGTCCACATCTAAATGCGGCTGCCGTTGCTGATATTCGTAACCTGCATTGCACTTGAATTCGACCTGTTCGTGACACTGCATGCTTCGCTCAACGATTCAATCTTATCTCAGCCTTCTCTGACAAAGACACGTTCTTAGAGTACAGATTCCCACAGAAACGGTCCACATAGGGCCATTGTTCGTTTTCGGGTAAAACCCGACCGTACCGGATTTTTCGCAACCCGAACCCGTTTCAGAAAAACCGGGTCAAATCCGGCTCATCCACGAATTCCGGTGACCCGTACCAGCCTGTCTTTTACGCTGCAAGGAGTTCGCCGTGCGCCCTCTTTATAGCTATCCGGCTTCGTGACAATGATGCTACATGCTGCTGCCTTAAGTGAGTACCAGTGACTCAAAATTCCTTTCACAGGCTGCTTCAGCGGCGTTGACGTAAACATTGGTTCGTAAACACAAACTTGTAAGTATAACCAGAAAAAAAGCCCGAATTGCGGAATGGCTCAGCAAAAAATCCGATTTCCTTCCTAAGACCATCTTGGAAAAATAGCGCCGTATTTTTACACCCCCTCTCTCAGTTAAAACATATATGAAATCTGAAAACGAACAACCATATATGCAGCCAACGAAGGAATTCAGCGTGTACGTCGAGCTGGCGGTTCGCTTCTCATGGAAAACTCGCTCAACATGGCTGACTGAGACGTGCCGAAGTCTTGCCCGCGATATCTTTGTGAGGCACGCCGTGGTGGTGGAGGAGTAACACTTTATTAAAGAAAAACAGAAAAACAAAAGAATGTGGTTGGAGAACTTAGTCCAGTGCCCCACTGAGTTGAGTGGCTGTCTCGGCTTGATCCATGAGAGCCAGCTGGATGTCCTGTTCCTCCTCCGCAACTCACAGGCCTCCGGGAATTTCGACCACTTGGGCGTTCTTTTGACGTGTACCGATAACGCACAATACACGGGCCTCTCTCGCTCCCCCCCCTTCCGCTCATTTGCAGTGTATGACATGCCAACCAGCCCACACTGCTACCCTAGTGACGAGAACATCGCTTGACGCGATGTCACCCACGGGATATGGACGTAGATATAGTCGTCACACACAGCTCCCACCGTGCTTTCACGTTCAATGCAAGTAGGAAGACTCAGGTACACCTGTAACCTTTTTCTCCCTCAGACTGCGCGAAGGGCCGACCGTATGCCCAGACCCGTCGAGCAATCCCTGGGTCCTGGTCTCAAAGGCTATGTTACTCGAGTGGCCGGACGCATGGCGTACTTCGAGACGTGCGGCTACGCACCGGTGTCCAACACGCTCACGCTGCGGTACGGCGTGGTCGCGAAGCGAGAGAACAACTGGGTGTCGTACACCGAGCCGCCGCAGCTCGCCAAGTTCCTGGACCGCCTGCACAGTAACGTATCGGCTGCCTGCATGGGCCTTTGGAACCCGCAGTGGGACGACTTCGGCGAACTGTGCGGTCAGGCAGCCTACCCGCTCGCGCGTACCGTGTTTCGGCGCTACAACGACACCCACTAGAGCGCGCGTTTTGATGACGTCATTGACCTCGTCGTTTGGGGTGGCTCATCGACGTCATTGGAGCGCCCTTTGACGCCGTTAGAGCTGAACGGCGTGACGTCGGCGAGTCTGGCTGCCTAGACAAGCGCTGCGAACTGAAATCGGGGGGGAAACCGCTGCCTGCCATTACGCGAACGATTTAACTTATCGAACGATATATTTGAGATTAGGATTGATACCACGCTTGATGTCAACGCTTTTAGTGACTATCGCGGCAGGCAGCCTATGTGCTTGCACTGACGCGGCTGGTGGCGTTGTTTAAGATTGCTTTTCTTGCGCGCATTTCTGTTTACCTGTAATTATATCCGTGTTATATTGTTTCGTACATTTGCGTTGTTTTAATCGAACTGTGTGTGGAATCAGTAGCATTGCGTTGGAGACAGCGGGCAGTAATCACATAGGACGGATGCTTCGACAGTTGCAACAACGTTTTTGTCTAGATCATATATTTGGTCATTATATCTTTGTTATGTAATAGTTTTGAAATTTTGACAGAATGCTTTGCGATGTCAAGCTCGCTTAATCAGATGTCGTAAGCTGCTTTCCTTTAGGCCGATCGGCTTGAAAGTTCTTATAGAATAGCTTTTCACATTGCTGTTCTTATTAAAGCACTGCGAGAACTGAGGCAGACTAGTTTGAATGTTCCGATACCTGTTGTGTTTGACTACAATTAAGGGGGTGCGGAGGGGGGCTTTAGCAGCACTGTTATTACGACGTACGCTGTCAAGCAGAATTCTGTAAAGTGCGAATTTGCGAAGGCGCATTTGTTCACTGGGGCATGACATAAGGTATTAAAATATTTAAAAATAGCTGGAAATACTTTGAAATGGTTAGTCCCTGGCCCCGACTAAGGGCCAGGAACAGACTCTCTTCTTCCACACATTATCGTTTCCATGTAATCATATCTGTTGTGTTTTATCCAACTATATCCATGACTCTGGTCTCTGAGGCGATGAGCAATGGCCGGCGGGATGGGGTTCGTACCGTTCAATTCCCATTGTCGAATGCGATTTGGCTGAGAGTCTAGCCGTCTCCCCCCGTATCTCTTGTCTATCCTCTATCTATCTGTCGATGTATGGCACGAGGAGGGGTCAATGCCCTTTTTCAAATCAGATTGGGTGCCCGTGTCCAAGTTGTTTGAGGCGAAGCGTGGGCGAGCAAGGGCCCGGGATGCGACTTGCCACCGAGATTCGTCACTTCGCCCTTTATGGCAGAAACTCGCTCGATTGTGCGAGACTCCCATCATGCCGTGACCATCTTCTATACCTTTGAACGTTGATGTCGACGTGTCTAGAGGATATATTCTTTCTACTTTGCGTCGTGTGTGCCTTTGTGCGGTAAAACTATGACCAGTGACGGAATGGTTGACGCTCCATTCCCCCGCTCGGGTCGCCGAAGGGCTCTTTTACGGTTCCTTAAAAAGTTGACTGGTGCTATTGGATGCGCATTGCATCGATAGAGGCAAAGGTGAAACCACGACGCTATGTGATTTTAATTATTAACGTGTATTGGTGAGTGCTATCTGGAGTGTACATATGCATAATGAGCTGTCACAGTTTACATCTTCAAAATGTTGTTAGAATATCCGCTGATAATTTGTTGATAATGCGCCTGTCTTATCGATAATTGTTGCAATATGTGAGAGGCAACAGAGGTGACATGCGTGGTAGCTAAGAAAGCATACTAACGTGGGACAGTGTTGACCTTAAATAGTTGACTTCCTGAAACCTGATTAGTGATAGAAAATGAACTTTTTCTCGTCTTTCCGAAGTGTAGAATACTGGAAGTGGTAAATTCACTAGTAATATTTGCTCCCAAGGTAACAACAAAGAGATGTCCTTTAATTATGTTTGTATACTTACCAAAGCTTTCTGCACAACTTTCGGCTATAGTTTGCAGTAGGCATGTAGGCATGCGTCTACACGCGTCTACAAAACATAAATCTTATTTTGTCGGGTTGAAGTTGAAGTTGAAATGCGAATACAAAGATTGAGTTTATTAGCATTAGAATATATTGATGGAGCTTGACTTGCTAACATGAGAGGGATTACATTATTTAAGTTGTGGAGACAAAGGGATTCCAGTGGTAATGAATAGAAAGCGCACACTAAAAAATAGCACAGCTTGCGTCAGGCTAGCGAAGGAGAGAAGCTCATAGGCACTTGGCTGGCCCGAGTCATTATCGTCATAGTCACCATCACCTTCTTCTTTTCATCACCATCCTCTTCTTCTCATCCTCTTCTTCTGGTCACGTTGGCAATAAAAAAATGAGCACTCGTCAGGCACCTATTTACTATTTGTATCTAACTGATGTCCGGTCAAAGAAAAAGGTGTTTAGCAAACAAAATTACTCTTAAATTAACATCGCCTCCCTTTCACTGTACTCTTTATTTGTGTCGGTGCCACTTCATCTAGGAACGATGGAGCGAAGCGGAAGATTGTCGTGCTAACGCGCGCCGGCAGTTAGCGCTCCTGTAGTCTCAGCACCTCTGTCGCAGCGGAGGTCCAATGCCGGAGGTTAGCGTTAACGGCGTGTTGCTTGCACAATGTACGTACAACCACGGCCGCCGCTAAGTAATTTGTGTTATGTGGCGTATATGTTCGACAGTATAGTGTTGCGATGCTCTCTGCTCCAGGAACGCAAAGACGGTCGGTCGTTGACAAACAAATGATGCGCCTTTCGCTACAGCGGACTGTGTGTTCATAAAACCGTCGGCTGACCACTCGATCGGTTCAGCTTGCACGGTTTCACCGTTCGTGGATTCCGCTGGCTTATGGGAGGTTCACGTAGAACTCTGGCACACGTTGGAAAGGACTGTAACCTGCCATGTCGGCGATGTGGTGACGTCCGTGCGACCGTCGCCTACACTCTACAACGCACATACTCTGAGGCAGCATTGAAATATATTTCAGCGAGGATGAGAGCTGTCGAACCGCCAGCGCCATCGGCCTTTATTGTTCACGACGGCACCCTGCCATAGTTGACACAAGTTTAAAGGCCTGCAGCGTCGCCTGCCATCCCAGACACTACGAGCATCTCAAATGCGCAGGAATCATTGTATTTCACTCGGGCGACAGGAAATGGTAGAGGTACGGTTCTGTACTACTGCTCGAAGACACCCATACTTCACGCCAAGCATGCAAAAGATCATGTAACAAGTGAAAGTCCGGGAGTCGAAGACACCACCCAACTTGATCCAGTTAATCGTAAGGCCAAGGTTACCGAGGCGAATCGCATCGCCTGAAGTGTGTGCATCATCGCTATCAAGATGTCAGATCACGTAAATTACTTGAACAGTTATCGAGTTGCACTCCCCATCGATATCAGACTAGCTAAAACATTGCTCTGCTGACGGAGCAGATGCACGTCAGAAATTCATCAACACGGACAGTCTCTTCCTATGCTCAGGCTCTGCATCCCAACGCTTCCAAAATTTGAATTGCTGAAGGCGGACATTTTCGATGGGGCGTCCGTATCGCAACCATTTCGGTTAAAATACTTGGATACGCTAGTGAAAGAACAGCTGCGTGGAGTCATCGAATAAATTGCTAAATATGTTTCTTGTACACAGTGCAACAAATTGTATGACCGCCTAATAATAAACCACCTGGAGGTCGTCTTTCATCACCGGGGAGCAAGTTTTATCTCTGCTTTTGGGAAAAACCTGGCCACCGACGGGACGGAGATAAATTTTCGCTAATTGATTACTTCTACGAGACGAGACGGTTGTTAGAATGACTAGATGCTATACTGCCTGAATCGCCCATTGTGACGTTATTCACCTACGGTCAAACAAACAAAAAAAAAATTCCAAAGGCAAGCACAAGTGAGATAGCCAAAGGTGGTCAAAGGTGTACTGGGACGGCTTACGGATGTTTGCCATGAAACGCCCCTTCACGCTGCGCAGCGTAAATCGACCTATTCGGCCAGAGTTCATCTTGCTAATACGACAGCAACGACATGGGCCTTCGTAAGTGCAACTTCGGACTATTTGCCTAGCAACAGAAAAAAATTATGGAGACAAAAAAAAAATTAATAAACGTAGGTGCTTGCCCTACCCTCGTCCACAGAGGTCTATAGTCGCTATGACACTTGGCTGCTGATCCGAAGGTCGCGGGATCGAATCTCGGCCGCGGTGGCTACATTTCGGTGGAGGCGAAATGTTGGGACCCATGTCAGTGCACGTTAAAAACCCCAGGTGGCTTAAATTTCTGGAGCCTTCCACTAGCAAGCCTCTCATAATCACATCGTCGTTTGGGGTCGTAAAACGCCAGGAATTATTATTATTATTATTATTATTATTATTATTATTATTATTATTATTATTATTACCAGGCCTCGTGATCACAACAAGCTTGTCTACATGATTCTGTGAAACGTTTTAGAAAGTGCACTGCTTATTATTCGGAAAGAAGAAAACATTCGACGCTGGAGCTTTATGTGACTGATCGATAAGACCATGACGAAACGAAATAACATGCGATGAGTGAAAATGGCAATGGTTAGGATTTACGATGGGTCGTCTGGAACGCTAAATATATCAGCAAGGATCGACATGCATTTCGCTGGAGAGGACTTTCAGAAGCGCTGGTTATACTTATGTCGAATACTTGTTTACACTCTCAAGACCCGACGTGAAGGAGCTAAGAACGAACATTTGTTCGAAAGATTGAGTGGGTTTAGATTATCTTGTTTCAAGAATAGAGACAGTTCCATAGATGAGGACTGCGATATAGGCTAATAATATATGGCCTGTTTTTCAAGAACATATTGTCTCAATAGATATCCACCTGCAGCTTCCATGCCCGAGGCTCCTTTTCAAGTTCATGACACGTGTATTTGTTGGAAGAAAGGGCACATTATTTTTCACAACAAGACATAGCTTACCTAGGAGTTTGAACAAATGCCGAACGCTGCAATCACAAGGCCCTCAATGTGGCATTTTGAATCGCCTGTAACCATTGTCCTTAAGGAAGATGGCTCACAGCGACTTTGTTACCATTGTTGGGCGATAAACACGGTATCCATCTCCTGTGCTTTTGATTGACGACATAATTAATGACAGCGGAGGATGTCAGTCATGCTCACGAAATGATTTCTGCAGAAATATCCGCCATGTACCTCACTCGCTTCAGGAAATTAAAAAAAAAATCGAAGTGCGTATTGTTTTTTAACGCCGTTTAGCCTGTACGAATAAAAATGGCTGCTGCTTAGCCCAGCAAGGGCCGGTTATGCAAGCGAGAGCTTGTTGTGCTGTGGCAGGTTGGGCTCGCATAGATAACCACATGTTTTGCATTGCTCGCATGGTTTATTCACGGTTTGGTTTTAGGCCAGCGAATGCTGTTCAATGGTCGGTGAAGTAGTTTGCCGCCGTTTCAGTCTTGGCCACAGAGTAACTCAAACCCATCGACTGTCTCTGAACCACCACGTCTCTTACGCTAGGACTGTTACATCCGGGGGTCCGACGCAGCTTGCCGTTTTCGACGCTGCGAACGCGCACAGGTGGACCAGCGTCCTCACTCACTACACCCATAGCGCGACGATGCCACAACGGCTGAACAGAAGCAACTGAAGCGCTAACCCGTTAACCGACGTCGCAGAGATAGCTTGGAGAGAGCGGTGATTCGCATGGATATGGCTAGCGAGGTAGCCGTAGTCAGCGGCTGCGGCGGTCGCATTTTCGATGGAGGCGAAAATGCCAGAGGCCCGTGTACTGTGCGTTGTCAGTTGCACGTTAAAGAACCCCAGGTGGTCTAAATTTCCGGAGCCCTCCACTACGGCCTTTATTTCTTTCACTCCCTTTCCCCCACCCCCTAGGACGCTTAGCCGTGCTTCCTACATGGGCTGCAGAAATTAGCGTCCTTTCCTAACCGAACCACAATCATCATTATCATCAGCAGCAGCTCAAGCCGTAGGGGCAGCAGCGGCAACGGAGCGCGGTCAGTCAAGCGCGCGCACACGCACACACACGCATACGTATACGCATGGCCGTTAGGCGCGCGTGTTCAGAAATGATCATGAACCGACCTGCAGCCATGGAGAGAGAGAGAGATGATGGGCGGAAGGCAGGGAGGTTAACCGGAAAGGAAAGTATCCAGTTTGCTACCCTGCACTGGGGAAGGGGTGAAGGGAGACAGAAAGGGATGGGAAAAGAATAAAGAAAGAAAGAGAGAGAGGTCAAATCGCGCACACACACAAACACGGCATGTGTTAGAGACGGTTCACGAGGCCCGTTGCGCGCAAAAACTTGAGCACAGCCTTCGTGGCTTTCTGCTGCGAGACACTGTCTGTCCGGCATTCCAATATGGTTTGCCCGGACAGCGGTCGACCATCAAGGCGTGACAATTCTGTGGCGAGAGTCTGTCGCTGGGAGCAGTACCCAGGGCAATCGCAGAGGACGTGCACAATTGTGCAGCCATGGAATTGTGTATTGGAGGCATAGTACTTCCAAAGTGTGCGCATTAATCAACGCTGCATATGCTTGCATGAGCCACATCAGGGAATAACGGCAAAGATCTGGCGCGTTCGACATTCTGGTACCCAGGGTTCGGTGGAGGCATTGAAAAACTGCGTGGCATCGCGCGGCATGCCCACTGCCCGAAAATTCTTGCCTTTGGTGCATTTTTCTCGTGTCGCCCACGTAATGGAACGTCTGAGCAAGTCACACCTAAGCATAAGCAAGAAGTAAAGTGATTTCTTTCAGAAAGGCATGAAACACAAATCTAATAAGTACTGCAAGAGTTAAAGGTAATGACTGGATGAGCGTATTTATTCACTTGGTGGTACAGCGCAGATATCATGTATATCATGTCTACATTACGACCAACCATCTTTTGGCAGCTAGAATAATTTCGGAGCAAAAATTACACCATCTCCCCAAAGGGGACCACGGGGTGATGCGGAGCATCGCTGGGAGTTTCAACGGTGCATTTAACGGCGGTGTTTGCAGGTTTGCAGTGTTACCTTTGCGGTGAACCTTGCGTGTTAACGTTGTTAACTTGGTTCGTTACCACGCATCGCGTGACCGTTGTCAGAGTGTGGGTTGATGCTGTTGCGTACTTGCGTCAACCCAGTCGCTGACGGAACTGTTGCTTCCATCACACACCACCACCAACTTCTTTCATCGAAGAAGGAGGAGATACGACTGAAGCGAAGCGCGCTCTCTACCCGCTTTATTTATTGCAGCAGCTGTTGGAGAGAGGGAAGGGAGAGGAGAGTCGCACATGCGTAGTGTGAGTGCGGACGTACACCGCGCGCGCGCTCTCTCTACCTGCTTTATTTGTTGCAGCAGCTGTTGGAGAGAGGGAAGGGAGAGAAGAGTCGCGCATGCGTAGTGTGAGTGCGGACGCCGGACGCGTGACATAACCGCGAGCAAGAGATGCTCCGCATCTAAAATATCAATGACCATTAAGTTATGGCGACACTTTTTCGTCGTATTTGGGCGTTTACTGTGCGGCATTCGAGCTTACACATTTCAGTAGCGTTTGAGCAATGAATAGCAGCAAGTGTGGAGATAAGAAAGTAGCATTAGGATGAGCAAATATACAATGGCGAGCAAACAGTTAGAACAGCTAACATTATTCACACGTTTCCTTGCTCATCCTTCTTTGGCCGTGCTCCCGAGTTATGTTTCACAATCCCCTTTAAAGGCAAGAATGCGATGTTAAACCAACGTTAAAGCCAAGCCAGTTTGTCTACGCTGAACAAGAGTGTCGCTCGTAGGTTTTTGCCGCAACACGGCCTATAACTGATGACGATTCTTTGACACAATACTGTGAATATTCGCACGGTACACAGCAAACGTATGATAAATTATTTTGAGAGCGTACGTGTTACATGTTGAGGGGAGGAAAGCCGTTAAAAAAAAAGGTCAGTACGCTTGACGACGGCAATCTTCTGCACGTCCCCGCTCCTTCTACATGTCATTTATTACAGAAAACGCACTTTTACCTCAGTTCCTTCTTACGTACCGCCTTTGTGTTTGTTAAGGTAGGTGCCGTTGCATGCATTTAATGGCAGCTCATTGTTCATAGCAAAAGCACGACATCGCCTATTGAAAATAGCGATGGGAATTATTTGGTGCCGATATTCCGCCGCATTTCTACATTTCTAGTATAATAATGTCCGAGGACGCCTAAACTTCCCTTTTAACAGTCGAACGCTAGAGCGCCATTGAGCCCTTTTCGCACCGCCTTCTCATAGAACATTGATTAAAATCGGCACCTCCATAGAAAATGCTGGGGTTCTTTCAGTTTGATCGTTTCGTGGTATGTTCACATTACAGACGGTGCTGCCATGTGTGTAGGTCTTAGATAAGTGACATTTTACAATTTTAACAGCGACGCTGTTCAGCAGGTCGTTCCTTGTCCGGCGAACTAAAAGCTTTCATCATCGATCATTAGCTCAAGTCCTCAAGAGTGTGCATGCACTTCTTCTATTCAAATACCCAATGTGCCGAACATTGGACACTTGCGCACGTGACCTCAGCCCACTACATAGAGTGACAAAACTGCGGCTGGCGCCCGCAAGCAGAAGAAAAAAAATCCACACATCTCCACGAAGTGAATCATGACGAGTGGACGAAGCACTGGGGATCGTTCGGTGTTGCCGTAAATCGCGCGTGACATTGCCCACTCACGCATGTAAATTAGTGACAACGCCTGTGTATATTTACACACGCGTTGTCATTTATGTTCCTGGTCTTTATGAGGTTCCTGCGCTCCCTCGTCGTACATCGTGCCGAGTTCCGGATTAATGTAGTTAACGCATACGCTGCGAATAGTTATGGTTAAACTACGCACAAGAGAAATCTCCCACCTGCACTACATTTGCAGGTCAAGATCGAGTGCCTATAAGTATGAGGTGGCCGGTGAACGGTTGTGCAGCGCGAGTAGTCGGCTCTTTCAATCAAGAAACTCGCTAGCGGACGCTGCCTGCGTCGGCGCTGTCTCTCGCGGGCGAGGGCGCGTTCTCCTTCCTGAGAGCTGGTACAGATGATGATGATGACGATCGTGGTTCGGTTGAGGATCTGGATTTCGTAGTGCAGCGCCTCCTGGCGTATTCTTCATCATCTATTGTGCTGTAATATACTTGATTGATGTACACATAAAGTCTGTTTTTTGCGCAGATATTTTCGTTGCAGACCCAACTTGTGCAGCGGAGGTCTCAACCCACTTCAGGCCATCGTGATCCGAGGCATTCCTATTCGGCTGCAGCACTCCAGCCAGCATAGGCATGTCCAGTTGTGTGCTTGAGCTCAACTTGCCACGATCGAGCTCAAGGCCGATGGCATTGGTCGTGCCTTTTCGTCTTCGTCCTATGAGAACCTTTCCGCCAGTACAGCCAGTGATGAGGCGCTAGGTAAACATGCCGTTCCTCTGCACCTCTGCATAGTATAAGTACTTAAAAGGCATGCTTACTTTATATTTTGTTTTTGTGTAAGGGTGTACTTGACTATTTGCGTAGTCTCTACGTAGCCATGCCAGCCAACATTTCACTTTTTACGAATAGGTCTTAACATTGAAACATCTTTCTTGTGGTTTATAAGTCTTGTGCAAGTTTGAATGCTCACTGCGTCAGTTGGTGAGCGAAATTATTTTAAACAAACAAGATAACGGAGGTTGGAAAGGAGGTTCTTTTTCATTAACTTCTCTGTCCTGTGCCCTGCAAATGAATGCACATGTACGATATGGAAATTTGTAAATATCACTTCAAAGAAGCATGTCCCCTCTCTCATCTTGCTCTCTGTCTCTCTGAATGCGGACACGTCCTCGACAGCCGATTGGACGGCTCCCGCCTGGCTTGTGATAAGCAAGAGCGTTATGATCAGTCCATACAACAAGGCGGGCGCGGTCTTCTTTCTGGGTCCAACCCAGTTCTCACCTGGGGGGTAGGCGTTGAGGTGGACACCCCTACAAGTACATCCATCTGTCCGCCTAGTTAAGCCATTCATAAATGTCCTTGCAGTGTAAAGCTATGTAGGGAAATGATGTAAAGAAGACACAGAGGGTGCTCTCTGTGCCTTCATGTCTTCTTTTCTTCATTCACAAGTAGCACTGTGCTGTAAGCATAGTTAAGGATGACCCACCAACTAGCCGTAACCTTTGTTTGGTGTTTGGGGCTTCTACCATTCAGTTACTCTGTTAACTGCAGATAAGTTCATGGATGTGTGCCTTATGACTTTCATGCTTGTGGCTTCAGCTGGTCTTGCAGTGATGCTTGCAATGTTGTATCTTTCTAAAGTTGTAAGTAACAGTCTTTTTAAACAGGCCGGTATGACTCTATACGCGTAATAACAGCAACACGTTATTATCACCAAACTGGCCAACTCTAGCCAAAGCCAGAGTTGGCTGATATTGAAATCCCTGGAAGGAGGCAAACATAAATATATTGCCTGTTATCAAAGTAAACCCTCCTCATTCAGCCTTTAAAGGCAAACTGTCACCTTGTCATCTTTCATCATACACGACACAGGACGCAATGACGGCACTATGGTAGGTGTGCGATACTTTGGGTGCAAGGCCAAGTATGGAATGTTCGTGAGGCCCGACAAGCTGGTGCTTGACAAGAGGGGTCCGCATGGTGAGTCAGAGCTGGGCTTCTGCGGCTGCCAACGCTTCTATCAAGGGTGCGTTCTACCACGTTATATTTTTTCAACATCGCTGTTGTTTTACAAACACTGTTGTGGCAGCAACATGGTATGCCACGGCACAGATGAAGGATTGCTTTGATGTGAATGACAGTCAAGCCTCTCTATAACGAATTCAATATGACATGGGAATAGCTTCGTTATATCCGATAATTCAATATAGACGTATGTTTGTAATACTGTTTAAATAGCAACGCTGCTTCCTGTTTACCTTGTTGTAACTGATAATTCATTATATTTGAATTAGTTATGTCGAGGTTTGACTACAGTGAGGCTTCTATAGCTGCACTACTTGCATGTTACTATAGCAGAATAGAACTGTGCCATTGAATCCAGCTACTCGTGTTTTATTAATGTTCTCTTCTGCTTTTCATGGCGTGATATCCATCATTGTCACACTTATTTTCGTTGTGCCCGTCAACTGTTGCCTTTCTAGCTTAGACAACGTGTCTGCAGTACAGTGGAATCTCACTCTACTATATTCACGGTAGCTGGAAAATAAAATGTATCATCCAAAAATTCTGTTATTCAAAGGAAACTCCCAAAAATAAGTAACCACGCTTGCATAGTGACCAACTAGCTAGCAAAGCTTCCTGTGGCGCCGCGTGATACTGCTCCACATAACATGTGCATTATGCGGAGCGGCGTAACTCACATCACATGAACCGCAGCCAAAACACTTTGAGTCAGTAACTTCAATATGATTTGCCAGTGATTTCTGAACTTCCCCTTTTCAATATAATTCAACACATTCCATTGAGACGTTATTCATAGAGAACCTAGACAAGTTCTTGTCGTGAGTATGAAAATAGCGCATGACGCAAGTTTGCCGCACTGAACGGGCATCACTCATTGGTCTCCTACGCTTGCTGCTCGTTTTCCGCCATGACGCACAGCCGTTTTAATCAGTCCAGGACTGATCTCTCCTGCGGCACGAAAACATTTGCTTGTTAACGCTTTTGTGGCACGCCTTTCTCTGCTACCAGAGTGCATCGTGTATTTTGCTGCTGCTGTGGCCGGCTCTAATTGATCAGCTGCGGCTGTCTCAGTCGTACTATCCGATTTCATGTAAAAATGCGATTGTGTCAACCGTATTAAAACACATTGCGCCTATGGGGTGTTGGCCGGAAAAAGAAAATGTATCATCCCAAACGAAGTCTTTAAGTGAGATCGTATCAGTAAGACTTCACTGTATTCAATAAACAAATGAACAAATGAATATGCATAAATGAATTGCCTGCATAGCGTTGACCATTTTGTGGGCATTATTTAGCTGTCAGCATAGGCAGATAACAGAAGAGCTTTCTTTCCGGGTTTTGTTTTCTTTTGGGTTGACGCGTTTACCCAGCAACGTCCCACACTAGGTTGCAGGATTCCCGTTCTCGAGGACAAAAATTTTCCCTATTTAAGGCACCTTTCTCCCAAAATATTCCCACAAGATTCCCTGCACGAAAACGCACTCATGAAAGTGCATATTTAAACGCATTCATGAAAGTACGCGTTGCAAATGTCGATATGTCTTAGAACAAAGGGTACCACTTCATTATGCATTTTTTTCGTGCCTTCGGTGCTCTTCACTAGCAAGCTTGTCTTTCAAGCATCCTCAAACGAAGCCCAGTGAATAAGAATATGATGTCTGAGGCTGATATCCTACTTGCTTCATAGAGTAAAAGTGATTTTAAAGATCATCAGCGTTGAGCTTTGGACACCACTATCTCAGAGGCAGTGATGTGCCGTGAATTGTGAATCACCGCGACGGGGATGTATCATGGATTGCTGGCACGGCATGGCTCACTAACAAGACTTCTAATATTGGCTCATCAAGCGTAAAATGTCCTACACATTGCAAAGAATTCCTTTATCTCTTTATGCTAAAATTGCAACAGGAAATCTCCCGAAAAAGAGGAAATTGGCTGCATGGAACAGACGGTGATACCTGACGATGGCTGTGTGCACCTTGCAGGAACTGGTCGGGACGGCATCATGTCCAGAAGCATGGGCAGTCTGTAGAGTAGCCGGGTGTCACGTCTACCAAGAACGTCGCTCGGTGGGGCAGTGGCGTCTTGCAGGAAGCGTCGTTGATCTTGAAAGAAAAAAAAAAACAAAAACAAAAACAGTGGGCTCTCTTACAGAGATTTGACACCGGTTTGTTCCTTTGGCCAAAAAGTGTATATGTCCTTCTGTGTGTGTGTTTTTTTTACGCTGTTGCCATGCCAGTGTGGTGTGAGTTGTTGGGTATGAAGAAGAAAGGTTTCTAGAAGCGCGCGAGGAATATGGGGAAAAATGATGAGGGTGAGGCTGTTGAACGGTGCTTAGCACTTTTCAGCCTCGACACAAGCAAGGACTGAAAGCAACACAGCTGCCTGATGACTATAGTGTGTGCGTGTGAAAACAAAAAAGGAGTTTGTTCCACATTGAGTTCATTTTTTTACACAACCAACTGTTCTCGGATAACTTATCCACAGATAAGAGAGCTCACATACGTGTGTGTAAGCATTTTTTTTTTGTGCATTCCCAGTAGACAAAAGACATTTCAGGACGTATGTACTGCGTTTTGTGGTGACACTGCCCTTGCGTAGTTTGGATGCAGGGGTTTTTAAAATTGACACCCCCTTGTTTGGGGGGTGTCTTTCTCTTTTAATGCGCACTGCCGGTTGTCTTTTATTGTGCAAAATGTGATCAGTCTCTCTGGCAAGCTTTGTTCTTGAAAAGCCTTTTGGGGTGCCGCTCTGCACTGGAGGTTGTTCTATTGCAGACTACACCATGTCCCTTAATACACTTCTCCATTAAGAAGCTTAGGCCAGTTAAAGGGCCTTACTACGAAGCTTTTATTTTCCTGTCAAACATGCGTTTGTGAGGTTTTACGTTCAAGAAAGTATTGGTGTAAGCCCTCAAGATCAACTGCAGCGATATTTCGCATGGCAAAAACGTATTTGTAACACTGTTGCAGCCTACGGAGGAGGAAGGGTTGGTGAAAAACTGCCTGTACAAAGTTCAGGCGTAGGGGAGTCAAGGGATTAGACATTCCAGTAGCATCGGCGTACCTTGGCAGCCTAATACAGTGTAACACTGTATTGCCTAAAAAATCTTGTCAGGAATTACTGCATTGCATACGTGTAACGTAGGTTTCATGTGGGACAGCTCTTCTAAGACGTCCGCTGTAATTTTGAGAGGTGGCGGAGCGGCGTTATCATTACATCTGTATACCGCACCACATTCAGTGTCATGGCTGCAATATGGTGCTGCCGTGCAGCGCATCGCTGGGGGTATCGAATGCTCTGGCAGCCATAGAAGATATACTATGATCACTGGTTTTAGAGTTTTGCTGCGGTTAGTACTTCAGTCGCATGTAATAGCCACTTTTGTCGATAGAGCTCGAGTAAGACGTTGCTGCAGTTGTTCGTGTGCAGCTCCTGGGTTTATGGCCATCCTAATCACACACCACACACACACATACACACACACACACACACACGCACGCACGCACGCACACCGCACGCACGCACGCACGCACGCACGCACGCACGCACGCACGCACGCACGCACACACACACACACACACACACACACACACACACACACACACACACACCACACACACACACACACACACACCACACACACACACCCACACACACACACACCACACCACACACACACACACCACACACACACCACCTTCTGGTGGCGCGGGCTACCCCACTTTATTTTAATTTTTTTTCCATACCAGGGGGACAAATTTAACACACACACACACACACACACACACACACACACCACACACACACCACACACACACACACACACACACACACACACACACACACACACACACACACACA